>JAFBJZ010000651.1:0-600000 GCA_016785225.1 Psettodes erumei
AAAAATGCATGAAAGGACAGAAAAAGGTCATATTTTAGCATGTCCCAAAAATAAAAAAAGTCATACTATAGTATGTCGTTTTTTTGCGAAAAATGACCAAATTTAAAATTGCCAAAAAGTGCATAAATATAGTACAGAATGGTGTTTAATAAACCCCTGATAGCATAAAAGCAGTTTGAAATGCATAAAAGTCAGAAAAAGGTCATATTTTAGCATGTCCCAAAAACAAAAAAAAGTCATACTTCAACACAAGTGTTTAAATGCTTTAAATCGTGAAGTACCCTGTCACATACTGACATTGTAACCTTACATACTGTATATGGATGTGGTAACCTTGATGTTAATACCACACAATGGCTTTGGATGGGAGGATACTGGCCGACCTGCTGTGGGACGTGACTGACCAGTCTGAAAACAGTAATAGTCTTAAATTACTGGCATTTGCTCTTTACATCAAAAAACAGGGCTAGATAAAACGATGTTAACGACTTCTGTTTAAACGACTCAAGGCAAACTCGTCTTAAGTCTGAATAGACTGCTTAACACTTCAGGCACCTAACGCAAACCCTGCTGACAGGCTATGCAAAAAATGTCATGACAAGATATGTTGAAAAAAGGTTCTTGTATGCAGTGAGAGCAAAAACCTCAAAGTAAAGCATGTCTTAAAAAGTTTTTTAAAAATTACATATTAGTAGTATGTCATGGAAATGCAGAAAAGTCATAGTATAGTATAAATTGAAAAGTGGACAAAATGCCATATAATATGTAAAAAAGTCAGAAAATGCCATAGAATAGTATGTTGTAACAACGCTCTAGTCTAGTATGCTGTAAAAACAAAAAAGGCATAGTATGTCACATAGAAGAATACAAAAAAATCACATTGTAGTATGTCAAAGTGAAAAACACATCATACCTTCATCAAACTTAGCTGATATTCTTTATATTAGACATTTTCCTGCAGGATGTAAGGTTGTTGGTCATTGTGTATTGGAGAGGGTTTTTCTTTGTGTTATATTGTTTCTATTCACCTGTCTCTGAGGAGAGGGTCACAAATGAATATTGTCTTGTAGGTTAATTTGGCAGACAGTATTCCTTCTCTTTAAGATTAACGTATTTATGTATTTTCTCAATTTCTAAATTACCAGAAAGATATGTCCATAGCAGTTTATTTGTATTAGGCCTTATTCTGCTGATAAAATCAGCAGATATATTCGTTGGGCTTTAGTTCTTAGCCATACAATGAAAAGTTTTTTTTCTGCCTACAGGTACAGCTCGCTACCAGCTCACCTAAAGGACATGGGTCGTGTCATGTGGCAGAGCAAATGGGATGCTTTCATTACTGATAATACATAACAGTGAGATCACCATTCCATCCTGTTTAATTTGGATGGTTGCTTTAGTTTAACTTTTCCCACAAAACCTGCAGTACAAATTCAATGCAAAGTGTCTCCTTGAAACTACTTTCTTGCTAATAAGAAACATACATCACATCATTCAGTGTCCTCTCAACAAAGTTTAGTTTAGTACAACAGAGTTCAAAGTCATCCATTGCAAATTTTTTGTCATCAAGAATTTCATTACAAAAATTGTAATGACATTTTGCATTTTTTCAGTATTTGAAATTAGGAAAAAAGAAAAACACAAGTCAATAGTAGTTCATAGTGTCACAAACTTACATTTGTTACACACTGAGAAAATACAAGAATTAAATAAAAATGATCACTTCTTCGTAATCCAGTTTACAAATTGCTTCTGTTGCACAGTGTGACTGTTTTGGATCCACGTTGACTCCGGTGAAATTCAAACTCACCCCAAAGTCAGTTTTTAAAATCTGTATCCATCATGAAATGCGTTTTTTGTGATACAATGGCTCACTTCTAATCTTGCCTTATCTGCCCGCCAGTGGTTTTTTGATGAGATTTTGTATTTTCCAGCTCTGCCCACTGCACTGCTGCACAACAAGTTTGTAGTAGCCGTCTTCACCCATTGCAACTTCCAGACATCTCTTGGTTTCTCTGTTCTGGACAGGTCCATCCTGGGAACAAAACATTCTACAGTCAGTTTCCTTTGACCTCTTTGGTGTAGATTTACATCTGACAAATTGAAATGCTACCTGTTTAAAATCCCAGAGCATGTGAAACTTCTTCTGCTGGGCCATTTTGCACTCATACAGTCCTGGGTAGACTCCAGAGCCAGAGTCCACCAGACAGCGGTTGCTGTTGTATTTGTGAGATTTGATTCCACCAATGTAGAGTTGTCCATCGGAGCGATAGTAACAATGCTACATCAAAGAAGGATAATTATCCTCAAACATAATCATGCATACACATCTGTGTGCATTAGGGCTGTCATTTTTTATTGGAAATTTGTTCACATGTGGAGAAAAAAAATTGAGCTGCAATAAAGAGTTTAAATCCTAAATTCACAGCGCATGCGCAATGTTAAAAATAACCACTGGTACCATAGATAGCTAAATTTATATGCAGGATATTTAAGTTGTTCAAAATTCACTTTTTGAAAAAGCGGAAGGCCTAATGTGCCCATACTGAAACTCTGAACATACCTGAGGGGAGTAGTAGTGGCATGCATAAATAATGGGTGTGTTCCCAGGCACTGGGCCTTGGTCAACACAGAGGTCTGGCTTCAGATTACTTATTAGCTGCAAACAGAAGCAGAATAAATGAATGCATGCATCTATGTAGAAATACACACACACATTAAATGAAAAGTGGCTTCGATCATATAAATTGAACTCAGAAATGGCCTTTTAAAGTATGACGGTAGATACTGGCAACCTCGAACATGAATTTAGATGTGTGATATGATGTGCTTTTGACTCACAGCTCCGTAGGCGAGTAGGTCATGCAGCGAATCCAGCATGGGGTACACATTGTTGAGATACCACTTAAAGGGCTTACATTTCAGCCTCTCTCTCAGCCTCTTTCTCTCAGACACGTCCCCGATGTCTACGCCGTGATTCTTCGGGAGTACAATTTTGAAGAGTTATCTTTTGTGAAGCCCATTTGGTTTGATGATAGAAGCTGATATTGAGGCGTGTAATAAAAAAGGCATCCACCCTTACCTCTAGGGGTAGATTCCAGGCAATGTTGACATTATATTTATATTCATCCAACCACACTTCTGCCACCCTCAGTGCATTGCGCTTCATCATAACACTCAAGTCTGGGAGGTAAGGCTTCAATGCTCGTTCAATGTGGGCGATTTTAGAGCAAGGTATTACCTCTATACTTCCTCCACAAAGCCACACCTGCAAAAAAAACACAGAGATTATACATTAAAAAAACAGATTTATGGAGCCTTTAATACACATACACTCGCTGCCCACTTTGTGAGGTACATTTGTACATCTAATGTCATCCAGTACAGAAACTGCTATAAATTCTACCTTTTCGTCTTAATTGACAATGTCAGAGAGATATTAATTTACCTTGTAGTTTGCAGTGGGGTGGTGCTGGGTTGCATTATATCAAGAGGTATTTCTAATATCAGTGTCAACAAAAACTGAAACATTATAAACTTCCTAGAGGTCGAATTCATGGCAGAAATGTTGAGTTGGATTTTATAACACTGTGAAGGTGTTGCTAAGGAGGGGGCAGTGAGTACAGTGTATGCAAAAGTTAACATCACACAAGGAGAACAGGCTATAGAGAGAACAGTGTTACTAGATGGGGTAAATTATCCATTCTTTGTCTTAAATCTTTCCCAGTACATATTTAATAAAAAGGAATGTAACCACACTCGCTATCTTGTTGGTTTTCTTTGTTTAAACAAACTTATGCAAACACAAGGAGCAAAGAGTTGGTCTGGACATTAAAACAACAGGTATCTATTATGCATTGTACACATACCCATACAGCAGGGTAATGGGTTCAAAATTGTGTGCAAAATCTTACCCGGATGCCGAGCTCCACATTTTCACCACCATAAATTTTCATTCCACCGTCGAGGCTTCCGATCTCTCCGAAGAATTTGCGATCAGCAACGAGAATCCCCATGATAGACGGACTCCTGATGACAGAATTGAACAGTTTTTCACATATTAAAACACTGACCATTTTGCTTCACAAATTGTAACTTAATTTAAGATTTTAGAGAATTAAGAGTATACTCTATGATATGAGTGGTATTGATGTTACTTACCCTTTTTTTGTATTTGGGGCAACTGACCCTTTAAAAAAAACTTACTTGCCAGGGTGAGACTCATCCTTCAGAGCGTACCACTCAGGTCTGAAGGACTCGTACATGCACCACAGAGCCCAGTCGAAGGCATCAGCTGCAGGCGTGTAGGGAACCACTGTCAAGTCATCATATTCAACTCTATCAAACACCGGTGTCAGTATCACAGTGCGGTCCTCCTTAATACGAGCTAAAAGTGGTTCTGCCCTGGACACACAATGACAGTTTAGCTTGAAAGAGCACAAGCAAACTTGGCACTCAAAAGATATATATTTTTTTAAACTTAAACCAACCATTGCACGTGAACTTCTATGTGTGCGTCCAAGATGGCCACCACGTCCCCTACAGCAGCCTTCCATCCTGACAGTCTGGCCTGTGTGAGGCCGAGTTGTTCAGAGTGTCGGACTCGCTTTACCAGGCCTGCACGCTCCTCGTGGATCAAGGAGATGTAATCATCCAGTTTCTCCATTAAATCCTCTGCAGAGAGTAAAGATTTTATGTAGTGAATTGTTCTAGTAATGTTGGCCATATCAATTAACCACCAACCTGTCACCCATTGAATCACAAAACACCCAGCCTTAGAAAAGGGATGTTTGAAGGGATGTTTGACCCCATCCCATTCCCTCATCACCCCGGCACAATGATGGTGAAAGGAATTCCATCAGTGAGGTTCACAACTACGAAAAAATATTTTTAAAAAGGCATATTTGTCGAAGTATATTTAATACTTCATACTTCAATATGAAGCTCTAGCCAGGAGGCAGTTGGCTTAGCATAGAGTAAGGACTTGAAACGGGGTCAGCACAGAAACAGGATGTGTCTCAGGTGAAGTGGAACAGATCAACCCACGGTTAGTACTGTGATCGTCCACCAGTATGATTTCAGCCAGCAGCCGAGCCGGTGTCTTGTCTATGATGCTGCGGATGGCCCTTTTGATGGCAGAAAGAGCTTCATCCAGGTAAATTAACACAACACTGATGGTGGGCAGATCCTCTGGGTACTTCTTCTCAGCACACCTGTCAGCATAAATACAGTGTTAATATTTGTATCAGGAAAAGTTACTTGAAAGAGTGTTTTTATTCAAAATGTTATATAATAAATAATAATGTATAATAAATAATGGCCATAACAGGCAAATTAAGCCCATCATTTATTCATTCATTTCTAACTGTACAGATGTTATTTTCACTGACATTTTGTGATGCATTTTCAGTGTTGATTTATACATTTGTAAAGCTATATCGGAGTCAGGTTGCAACAGTTATGTTTACATAAAACTAAAATGTACTGACCATAAATTTCATGAAATAGGGAAAAGTACCCTCCTTGATTTTCCAAAGCCTAACTTAATGTCTTCAGATTACTTATTTTACCGACCAAGACATTCAGTTTACTAACCTAAAGATAGACATGTAGCAAATATTTGCCTTTAAAAAGTCCTAACCAGTTAATTTTAGTTATTTTTGCTCATGTTTACTGATTAATTTAACCAATGATCAACTTTCTGATTATAAACTAATCAGTTAATTGACTAATAATTTCAGGTCTAAGTGACAAAAAACAAGGATTACCAACTTTCACATTCAATCTTGTGTACAGATCTGAACACCTTGATTTAAAAAGTCAGTGGCTATATTTTAGGTTCTATCATAGCATTTGTTCAGTGTAAAGTTAACCTAAAATGAAAAATGACCTCCAACAACTGAGTCAGAAGTTAATCTAAGTTAATCTAAGTCACCTGTGGGGTCTGGTGTCAGGGATGTCTCTGTTGAGGGGGAGTCTGTCACTGAGGAAGGCATTGTAGCCGTATCTCTGAAACAGCTTCTCTGCCTCCCTCTGCTCCTCTTCCGACAGCTCGTCACCCCACTTCTTGAACAGAGGGGAGTTTGGGAACAGCTTCCTCACCAGCTTCCTGTCCTTCTTCTCCTCTACTTTCTTCTGTGCCACTCGTTCTTTCTTTTCCATTTGATCCATCAAACTGACTGTGGACAAAAAAATCATCAAAATCATTTGTCCTTCCCGCAAAGTAAATGACAGATGGGTAAACCGACGATGCCCCAAATGCAAATTTTCATTTTCATCAAAGTTTCATTGACTTTCAAATAACATTCAGATCCTTTGCTAAAGTATCAATACAGAAATGTAAATATTAGAAGTAGTTAAGGTATTAAAGTAAAAGTGTTGGTTTGGTCCCACTGACTGATATATTATTATGACATTATCTGATGATTAATACTGAAGCATCAGGGTGTAAGAAGCATGTTAGTATTGTAGCTGCTGGGGATGCTAGTTTGAACTATTAAATACACAGTTTTATTTATATAGTGGGATACCAGGTATATCTGAGGTGTGGTGAAGTGATTATCTCTTTTTTTAATCCTTATTTTCCGGTGAAATATTGGATCACATGAACATTAACGGAATGAAAACACATGGGAAGTTAATTTTGGACATACAGTATATTCCTAAAACAGACAGTTAATAAAGATAACCATGAGTGCATTAATTTAGTTTAAATGAGAGCTGCAGCTCCTTTCCCTATAAGCTCTGGCTTTGATGAATTCACTACAGTGTGAAGCAGGCCGATTACAATTAAAACAAAAAAAATGATATTTGTGAACTAAACGTCACAAAATCATCCTGTTCAAATTTCTTCAACTTGAAATCAAATTTTTCCTTTAACTAGAAAAGCCCCCCCCCCCCCAAAAAAAACCATAACAAAAAACCCCAAAAACCTACGCAGCCTGTTGATATGTCCTTCCATCTTCACCATCCTCTGGAGCATTCCATGGCCCCTGATGGAGTCATTTTGGTGGGCCCTCTGGAGTCTCTCAGAATGGATATGGACCTCCCTCTTAATGGAGGCGAGGTATAACAAAGCCATAGCCGTGGCAAAGGTTAGAAGTGCTCCTTTAATCCAACCAGATCTCATCTTGGTTCTGCTGTGCATCTCAGGTGTTTTGCCTGCATAGAGTACAGCACTACCTTTTATCTCAGGTGCTCTCTCTCTCCCTCCCTTCCCTCCCCATGCTCTTTCGCTCACACACAGTTACACACCACAGCCGTGTTATCTGAGCTCCTGATATTCACACCATATTCAGAAGTGTGCTTGAAGTTCGGTTCTCCCTCCTGGCTTTCCCGTCTCTGTGGTCTCTTACGTTTGCACCTGGGAAGCAAGGTGTATCTCATTAACTTTAATTAACTGGGAAGATAGAAAACCAACAGCGTTCTGCAGGTAAAAGGAAAATGATTTAAAGACAAGTCAGCTACACCACTTTCGACAAAAGTATGTGAGAATCTCACAGGGTTTATCTAGACTATTTCATGCTTTCCTTGCATGTCTGACATCTGACATAAACATAGAAAATATAAAGCCTGCATCTTCCAGAAAAGAAAAACATCAGTTATAACTTCTAAGTACTTTCCAAAATTCTATCCAATCACCATCATATGACATTCCAACACAATACAGCATCCTTGTACAAATGCCATATATCATGTACCAGAAGTGAAAAATTGCAAATATTTGGATAAGAGGCTGTGTTGGTTATAATAGACCTAAAGTAAATTAATGCCTATCACAGTTGTGCCAGTTAGTATTATGGGTTGAAACCGTGTGGATTTTTTGCTTTAAATCACACACAGATTAATCTCAAGCCATCATATGACATTCAAATTGTTTGAATGTAAGTACAAGGATGTTTGTACAAGGATAAACCATGTGTCTTCCATCATAAGCGAAAAAATTGCAAATATTTGGATAAGAGGCTGTGTTGGTTATAACAGACCTAAAGTAAATTAACGCCCGTCATAATTGTGGCAGTTCATATAATGGCTAGAGGCCACATGGATTTTTCGCTTTAACTCACACCCACAAAGATAAACCATCTGTCATTTGTCAGAGGAGAAAAAAATTTACTTTCCATTAGACACCTCAGGTCCACTGTTGAGAAACTGCACGACTACAGAGCATGGAATTGTTATTTTCACATCACAGTTATACCTGCAGATCAAAGATAGTGCTAAGTTTCCACAGTATCAACACAGACTCAAAAGTAAAAAAAATAATTCAAAATTATTGAAATTGCAGGCAAGAATAAAGCATTACATACCCATGTAACTGTCTTGCAGAACACTGCTTGCCCCAGTACTATACAATACTGACAATCTACTAAACATTAAAGCAGATTAGGTGAAGGAAGGAGCGCGGCATGCTGGATGTTTCTTCCTGCTTTGTGAGATAGAGTTTCCAGTGTTCCCATTTTTTGTGCAAAGTAGTGTATATGAAAAAGACACCAAGGGTCAGTGAGGATATTAAATGTGGTATAAATCAGTCCCTCAGGCTGCACACTAATATGACCCCATCAAACATTAACAGAGGATCTGGGTTGACAATCTGTAATCTGAGATCACATTCCTTTCTTACAAAGTAGAATGACTTCAATGCCTCTAGGTATCACACCATGAAAAGCAAAGATCTAACCAGACCTAAAAATCCTTCACCTTCACTGCTACTGATCTTTAATTTGACAGAGCTCCAGAGGTCTCTGAAACAAATCTTTCTTTTAGAGTTAGAGTTGAGGACTGATGACACCTTAAAGTCTGCCTGTTGAATATGACGCTACAGCCAGGAGATTGTTAGCTTATCTTATCTCAGCGTACAGACTGGAAACAGTGAGAATCATCTAACAATGCTGTCCCCTGACTCACAGTAATTAGCAGATAAGAGCCCATTTGTTTTATCCCTGCATAGGTGTAAAAAGAACATTTCTATTACTGCCCGATAACGTCTATCTCATCATCGAATCATTGTAATTTTTAAAATGGATGTAAAACCTCCGGGTGTGGAGACACAGCATGCAAAATTAAACAACCTTTAAATTTTATTTTACATATATGTACAAAATATACAGTTTGCACACTATTGGAAGAAATAAGAAAATTATGTTCTGAACAGTAAGATAAATGAGTTAAATAGGACCAAGAATAATACAAAAAAGGGCAATTCACACTTTTTCAACAGATTTTCCTGAATCCGAGATGTGACCCTACTTTGAAAAGACAAAAAAAAAATAAATCTGAAAATCTAAAGGCACAATTACTGTACTGATCACGATAAAACAGATGCATTGATCTATGATTTAAGAAAGGAAAACCCTATTACTGTTCCATGACCTTCTTATTTTGGGCAAAGCTGAAAGAGTCATGTGAAAATATACTTTGCAGGAAATCACACCATCTGAGCTGCAGGACAAATCCAGAAAAAATACAGAAATTAATCATTTCAAGCAACGTTTAAAAGAAGACAAAGCTAAAAGACGTGGACTTCACTGATACAAACATGCACAGGTGATCAGTGCAGTCAGTGACTTGCAACACTGGGGTGAAGTGGTTTGACTCGGACAAGACGAGACAGTCCGAGTCGCAGACCCTGACCCGGAGACTTCACTGCTGGATTCTGCAAAGAGGAGGGACTTTTGCCAATTTGACCTGGGAAGGAAAAGGCCCAAGCCTTAGTAACACATACTGTAAATGCCTCCTGAGGTTTATATTTAAATATCAAGCAGTTGTTCCGTCACACTGTACCTGGTGGGTTCCACTTGGGTAGTCTGCCACCAGCTGGACTCAGTGATACTGCAGGTTTAGCCGTAGAAACAGCAGAGGATGAAGCAGGTCTTTTGGGTGCAACTTTGGCCGTTGGAGGACTTCTCACTGGTGTGGAAGCTACTGTGAATAAAATAGTTGTCAAAATAATCCAGTCAAACTGCCTTATGATTACAGCCAAAAGCTGATGTTCTTTGATGAATCCCAATACCATACCTGCTGTCTGTGATTTAGACTTTGATGTCTTGGATGGTTGCTTTTCCTTTTTTTTGGAGGCTGGAGGCGACTTGGTCTTCTCAGCCTTGGTGGCCTTCTCCTTCTTTGTAGTTTTACTGAATTTCCTCACAGTGAATTCCTCATCTTCACTCTCATCTGGTTCACTGAAATCTTCATCACTTTCTGAATCTGGGAGAACATTGTTACTTTAATGGCACAAAATGGAAAAAATAGTGAGAAAGAGCAACTACCATCATCAGGCGAGATGAAAAGGGGATAACCTGGAGTCAGTTTAGGTTGAAAGTCCTCATCTTCCTCCTTCGGCTTTTTCCTCTGCTCCTCAGCAGCTTTTCTCTTCGATGGGGTGGGTAACCCTTTCTCTGACGTGATTTTATCCAGCCCTAAGGAAACAAAATTGTAATGGCTCCATAGGAACTGAAATGTGTAATATAAGTAGGAAGGCGTGGCCAAAAAAAGGAAATTACCCAAAATTGCACCAACCACGCTGCAGTTTGACAGGTGCACTGAAGCGGGATCTGTGCTTTCATCTACTGGAAGTTGAACCTTGACATCTGCAAGTTTACAATAAGGACATAAGGAAGTTGACACTGTATTTCCACAATGAAATTGTGTTTGGCACTCTCATAAAAGAAGCAAGAGTACAAGCCACAGAGGACAAGAACGAATGGGAACAATATAAAATACATTATAAAAAAAGAGAAAACTATGAAAAATATCAGTGGTCCTAATAATATCAAGGATAGGTAGAATTATAAAATATTGGACAAACAGAGCAAGCTTTTGTACAAGCAGCATGAGTAATTATATGCACATCTTAGGCCTTAAAATGTATTATCAAGTGTCTGTCTGTGGGGGGTGGGGGCTGAGGAACAACCTGGACTACCAGAAATATATAAAGTGAAAACACCTGTACAATGTACAATTAAAACCACATTTTAAAAAACACAGCATACCTTTCCTGGTGGGTGATTGGTCCTTCAATCCCTCTGTATTATTGAGCAAGGAAAGCGTAATGGCTGCCTCGAGATCTCGTTCATGCAACTTCTGATCCAATGGTCTTCTTTGGAGGAAAACAAAATGATCAGAAAT
Organism: Psettodes erumei; assembly: GCA_016785225.1. Taxonomy (NCBI): domain Eukaryota; kingdom Metazoa; phylum Chordata; class Actinopteri; order Pleuronectiformes; family Psettodidae; genus Psettodes; species Psettodes erumei. Next base: position 11,128 of record JAFBJZ010000651.1, read on the forward strand.
CATTCATTATTAGGGTTAACTTTAAACTGTGTTGCATGCATGTTAGGTCCCCCACTGTTACATTTTTGAAAACTCATTCCCAAAAAAAAGTGTCAACACTGTCATCCCGTTCTGCCAGTGATAAGTATGACTTCTGTCTGTTTACGCGATCTTGGATCCAACGCTCACACTTCACACGTGACCCACCTGGTCTTCTGACTCAGTTCGGACTGGGAGTTGGTCTCTTGACTGGAGGACTTGCTTGATGATTTCTTGTGCTCCTGTGGTTTCACATCCTCCCTGAGCTTTTTGCTGGGTGGAGCCTTCACGCAGGCAAAATCCTCATCTGTCACAACATGGAGACACAACATAGAGAAAAGTTGCATCTCAAGTCCCCTGGAAATGAGACGTAACTACTGGTGGTTAATGGAAATCAGAGGCAGACGAGGGAAGCTAGCTCCTCTAGTTCCGTTGTGGATTTGTCAACAGTGTAGTGTTTTTCCACAGACCGTCTTTCTCATGTACCACCGTCAGGACAAAGTGACCGTTGTAACAAATACGACACAAAGTTATTCTCCTAAAAAACAACGACTCCATACTGCGGCTTTAAAATGTGCTATGTAATTCATCTCACCATCATCGAAGTCCTTGACTTCACAGTAATTCACGGCCTTTTGCTTCCTGCGTGTCAACAACAAACGACGTATTAGCTCTCAACAGACACTGGCAACAACAGGCAAGCTGTTACCATGGATGAGGAATGAGACGTAAGCTTCACAAACCTTGATGGTCGATCCATGATTTGTAAAGATAAATAAAAGCATGTAACGCTTTTCAGCCAACCACCGACAACCACATTAACGTTACATTAGCCGCTTCATGAACGCGAATGTCTCCGGTGGAGAAACAGCAGTTGTTTGCTATTCTCCTCGGTAGCTGTAAAAGCGAGCGTTCCGCGAGTGAAATATATCTATGATCGCGAAAGGGCAGGTTAAACGGTCCGATTTATCGTTACTTTTGATGCTTAACAGTCACCGGAGAGACTCCCCCTGTGCTCTCAATTAGCCCGCCTGAACCGAGGAGAAGTGACGCAATGTTGACCAATTTGACGAGTTCCGGTGGTAGCGTTTACGTCCCCCTCGGAGTCTGACGCCCCTTCGCGTGAGCGCCTAGACACAGGCGACGGTACAAAAAATATTCCCCATGTCTTCCTTTTCCTCTTCTCTTTTATACACAGACAGGTATACATGTATGCATGTATATACACATACATATACTTATATACTCGTGTAGATAGATAGATAGATAGATATTTTATAACGGAGTTACAGCACTGATTAACAAGAAAGTGCATGATGCATCATAGCTTTTGCAGCGGAGGGGAGTCAGTAAATTCTAACACCTGCTGATTCATCTGAAAAACAACAAGTAATTTATTAATTTCATATCTATCCTAAAATACGTATTAAGACAGGCACACAAAACAGTTAACATGTCGAAAAGGACGTTAATAAAGGAAATGTGTCGAATCTGCTTCTGTAAAATACCTTGGCAAAGCTTGATGAATTAAAGGCTAAAATGTAATCCATTATTCATCATCAGTTTGTCATGAAATATCACTAACTTAAAAACATATATTTTTAAAATGGCAAACAATGCATTTTCATTAATTAAACTATATATAGTTTATTGGTGAGTCACAGTAGGACTGTATATTAAAGATGTACTTGTCACTGAGTGAGTTCATACGTGCAGTCCAGCAGATGGCAGTAGTAGTCTGAAGCTTCATGGTCTCAGATCACAGAGGTACAAAAGTCTGACCTGCTGATTGACATGAACCTGACATGTCCTCAGCCGCCCAGACGCCCACACTCAGGGCGGAAGCAATCATGACTCCCTCTGAAGTGCAGTGAAAGGGAAATCGCTCCATTTTTACCGCACTTCTAAGAGAGAAACAGCCATCCCAAGGGTTGTCATTTTCCAGTTTGTGAGTGGGTGGCTGTCGGCTGCGGTTTGTCACACAGTGGACCTGGAGGAGACGTTCATGGATGTGATGGTCCATGTCTTTGTACCCAGACAAGGGCAGAAGACATGCAGCTGTGGGGCCAAAGGGCCCTGTGGTCACACATTCCTGAACTCCTCCGGCACTGCCTACAGCCATGACCAAAATATCAGATCCAGTCATGCAAACACTGCGGTCACAACATCACGCTTTCATTCACACATATAGATGTTTATATCATGTTCCAGACAATATTTCAAGAGCTGTGATAATAACAGGTGAGTTTTTAACTGCCTAATTACTCATGAACCTCATGAAGGCTCATTTATCAGACTGTTTTCCATACATACAGTGAATTTAATTTTTACAGCAGGAAATGATTTACATTTTTATTGCTGGAGTGAAGATTACACCGCCTCCACTTCTATACTGTTCCCAAAGTCACATGACCATTGGGGGAGAACAGAGTGCAGTACATAAATGCTTCACTAAACTAAGATTAAAAATATACTCAGAAGCTATGTACTCAAAATTGTCCTGAGTTAAAAATATTTAAGTCTGTGATGTTAAATTTACCTAAATCTCCAACTAAATGTGCATACTATGCATTTGTTCTCAGTGGTGTAGGCTACAATCCTGAAGGAATCTCAAAGTATTATTGGTTCACACAATAGAATGTATGCAGTTGGTAAGTTATACCCGCATCTCCAGCAGACAATTTCAAATAGATGCTTAGTAGTAGTAGTAAAGAACATATACCATCTAATGTATGGGGAAAAATTCTGATTACTTAGAATAAACATATGAAGTACAAATGCTGGGTTTTGTCATGCAATACATGTATACAATATTAAGTTGTTATTAAATGCACAGTTATGCTTACACAACATTGCATGCAAACTCATGAAAGAACGCAGTGGGCCAGACTATTTCTTCTATTACTTTACTAAAACAAATATTTAATTTGTGATGATCAAACTGGATAAATGTGTAATAGGCTGAGATATATAATAAAGTGTGATTTCTATCCATGGCACCAGCAGGCAGCATTACCAGACTGTTTTGGAATTAGACATACAGCTGGATTTACTAGCCTAGTTGGCAGTCATGAGGTCATCAGTGGTCTTAATTTGAGCTTGTTAGTTGGAAGTGGTCAGGAGGCAGTTTCCCCCCCTCAACCACTGATGTGAATGCCATCATTATGTACTGTACAGCATCTCAGACTGGTAGTTTGTGTGGGGCTCTCTCGGTCAAGCGCCGTTGTCCTTGTATGGCTGTTCCGCAGGCGGAGACTACAGTGTTGTTATTTACATTCCACGCAGGATGAACAAAAAATAGATTGCCTCTTTACTATCAAGATATTTTAGGTGAGATGCAAATAATTGTCATGTTTTGCATGAATAAGATGCAAGACTGCTGCTAATGTAATAAAAGTACTCCAAAGGATGTTATTTCTTCAATTTTGCAACTTATAAACAGTGTATTTTTAAGCTGCAGGCTCGACGTATTTTTAGCACTCCACAGAGAAAAAAATGCTCTGTCAGTGTAAAAAAATCATTGGTAGGGACAACAGCTATTTACAAGCCTCAAACTAAATATGGCTTGATGAGTTCCTAAGTGTTTCGGATATCCGGCGTTGCAGTTGTGTCAATGTGGTATTGTTATTGTAACCTAGAAATGGTCTTGCGTCAGATGTCTTTAGGGCATGGACCAGTGGCAACCACAGCACAGCCACAGCAGCCATGGCTTTAGCCAGGGAATCAGAGTGGGCAGACAGTTCTGTCCATCAGTGGCTTCCGGAGTTTGTTTTCTGAGACCTCGTCTTAAGTGTATGGTTTCCAGTACTTTTTTTTTTGGGGGAGTACACACGCGGCAGCCACAAAGCTAATTGCAAGGCCAGAGAGGCACAATCACAAAGAGAATTTAGGAAGTGTGGGCTTGTGACTGCACAAGTGCCTTTACGGAAGACACGGCATAAACCATAGTAATACAAAAATTTATTTCATTTATAAATATGTTTGTTTGATGGGTCTTGCAGGTAGACAACGATCAAGATTAGGCTAGAACAGTGGTTTTCATCTTTATTACCTTGTGACCTCTTGAAATGAAGCAAAATATGACCCGTCAACACAGTTTCATATATCCATTAAATCCGTCAGTCTAATTACACTGAAAGATGTTTTAAGGCTGACATGAAATGTCCATATTTATTTTCAGGCTACTCAGTGTCAAGTTTGGCATAGTGGAGCTTTCAGTTTTACCATATGACAACTTGGATGTTGACATCAACACTATTTGCCATTTAACAACTAATCATTATGATAAATCTGTTACGTGATTAAAACAGCACCAGCCTGGCTTTGAATTTTCATCTTGGTTTTGTGTCACTGAGGCTTTTACAAATATATATTTGCTGAATCATCATGACAAGACGTTACTCTTTGTGTTTTTGGGCAGCATTATTGGAAATATCAGACCATGGATCAAGAATCTGCAGTATGATTATATGTGTTGACAAGATGGCGGGGATATAAACAGCATCAAACGGACAGCAATAATTCAGCACTGCCACTTTTACACTGTGACACCATTCAAAATAGCATCTGTAAGGCAGCATTGTTTCCTTCACTCCAGCGTGGCACTTGAAGGGCACCCGGGGAGTAGTCTCATTAGGGTGACCTTTTAACAAGGAGGTCACAGCCAACAGGTCACAAGCACATGAGCCCCTCGGTGACTTATGTCTCGTCATGCCTGGGATGTACTGCACCCGGGGCTGCCTCTGTTGTTGATAGATCCGCATGGGTCAGATTCTTTGTTGTGCACTTCACATTAAGTACACTGCTCTCTTGTGCTGCACGGCCATCTTTACAGACCAAGAAGGCTCTCAGTGCACTTACTGTAACAATGCCAGTGACTCTAGTTTCCTCAGAAAGACTCATACTGCTCAGTGAATGCGTAATATTCCTCAGTTAGTAGAACTTTTCACAATAAAATTACCATGAAGTGATCAGTCAGTTGGATAAACGGAACTAAAGAAAATCACTGGAATCTGTTGCTCTGGCTCAGGGGTCCATTAGTCATCAAATAATGTCCTCAACTTATTGTATTTTATTTTGATATTCCTCTGAGACACTCTATCTGCATTGCAGAGGATGACACAGTTTTCTTTACTATGTTTAGGTGAGCATGTGGACAGCACATTGTGCATCTGTTGAAGCTAACAGCTTTTGTAAAAACTCAATTAATAAATGTATTGGCTTGATTATGCAGAGAATTCATATCCTGAAAATGTACTTCTCTCAAGTTTTATTCAAAGTACAGTGACATTGATCCCAGTCAAACCACATGCCATGCCAGTGGCCCAATGCTGCAATGCAGTGAGTTATCATCCCACAGACAGGCACTGGTTGTCTTGACATCTGTTTGACACCAGAGGGCAATGTCCACATATAAGAAGGAGTAGCACCCCCTTTTTGAGGTGGAGCCCTTTTTTAGCCATAAAAAATGAAATTTTCCAATTCAAACTGGGCCTTGTCCTGTACCTTTGTTAATCATGCAATGTTACAACAACAATGCTAAGATAAATCCCAAGATAGCAGCGGCTGCCAGATGCAGCTTTGCCTTCATTCAGACGGATGGTGGGGGCATGATCAGACAAGCTTTAAACTAATCATCAATTTAATCAAATTCTCTAATCCATGAATTTGAAGTCCAAAGAACTTTCATTCATTCTCATCCCCCATTGTATGATGACAGAATAAATACAGGATATAGTGAAAATGACTGGAATTGCTTTGGTTTTGTTCTACTTTTGAGACCACAGACATGTTTAGCAAATGTTTAGTTGGACATTTTTGTCAAGTGCTGCCAGATTTCATATAATTTTTCAGGTTAAATTAAATTGCCAGTGTAGTCTGTGAAATACAACCCGGGAAACTGAATAAAGGAATACATTAATGGCTAATCAGATCCAGTATGGATGCTGCTGCCCCCTGTCCCCTAGCTATTATTATTGAATTTCTGAAATGCTCTGACATGCCATGATTATTTATGTTCTCATTAATCTCTGTGTTCAGGCCCCTCCTGTCATTCCACACCTGCCCAACAGCCATCACCAAAGCACCTGTCTAGTAAACAGGATATCCTGGGTTTGAATCCCAGCAGTGCCTTTCTTAAATTTCTCATGGCATTAGTAAAGTATCAATGTATCTATCTATTGACCTGCTAACGACCAGCAAGTTTTAGGCCACCAGATCTATAAGTGCAGCATTACCCTAATCATTTTGGTGAATTTGTACTTCAAACTAAGGGTATGGCAAAACTGCTGACACATTTCAATCATTTCAATGAAACCATCGTCAGTCCAGTTAGTGAAAATGAAACTGAAACAAGCACAATGCAGCGCTCTCCTTGAGCCAAAGCACACAACTGAAATTCATCTCAAGAAAGTTGTTGCCTTTTATGATACGTATAGTACTACAGTGATTCTATAGTTATGTTGACTGAAATTTTGTGTAATCTACATCTTTTAAATCACTTTGCTTCAAAGTGTCACTTAAAGCTTTACACAGTATCTTAGAGTTTCTTGCTGACTTAATTTAAAAAAGAAAACTGGTCTGGGTAAACCACAGCTTGCCACTGATTCTTCTAGATCATTCTTGAATATCATTTGTTATTAGTTGCTCTCCAGGACAGGCAGCGTGCCAAAACCTTTGATCAACTCCTTGTGGGTTTAAATTTCATCCAGCAGGGGCCGCGACAAAAATAAATGATCCGATCTTTGTTGTGCTGGCAGAATGACAGCAGCTTCGTCCAGGATGACTCACTCTCTCAGCAGTGAGCCATTCCTGACGCTCTCCTCTACCCATCGGCCAAATTGCCTTGATCCCATGCTCATTGCTGCCCTCTTGCCCACCCTGACGCTCACTCACTGTGGAGCAAGGTGGTCGCATCCTCAGGGCCGGCGGTGCCCTTTACATCCCATAGGAGTGAGAACGTGCAAAGCAGTGAGCAAATACGTTGAGAGAATTCCTCACATTCTCATGCTCGGTCCTGGTGGCCTGGCTCGGTGTTGGGTTCCTGGGAGAGAGGGAAGAGGAGCCAGGGAAGTCGGCTGCCGACTCAGCAGCTGACACCTCCTCTGATCTCTATCTCTTCCTACAGCCATAAACCAAACTGTCTGACTTTTCAGCATGGCAGCCACGTAAACAGAGCTTTCCTCATGGCCTCAAGGAAGTCTGCCAGTGCTTGCCTCGAAGGAGCAGCTGGTTATGGTGAGGATGTGGCACTGACTGTACCTCAGACTATTCCTTGTATTTGGTACAGTATAGGGAAAAACACAACAAATCTGCTTGTTTATTTGGAACACATCTAAGAAAAATGATTTCATTACAGATTTCCGAAAGACAGCTTCCTTAAACCTCAGTCATCAATAATACTCTACTTGTACTCAGAAATATAGCTGATTATGTTTGTTAGGAGGTGCTATTGTACCGAGGGACTTCAAGGAATCCACTCACTGGTGTTTGGATGACAGATAAATTCAATGAACTGTTCTGTGACATGTAGAAATTGGCAGTATTTCAGGATCTGACGGGCAGTTCTTATGACTTCATGCTAAGGGATTCATGAATCGACAGTCTTGCTGAGCTCATGCTCTTCAAGGTAACACAGGCTGCCGGGTAATGCTCACAAAACTGTTTGATCACATCTCACTGAACTGATGTTTACGCATCCTTCAGCACTCTTGGGAAGAGAATGTGATTACTGAGCTTAAAGGGAAATCAATGGCAAAATATATAATTGCAGAGTCATCTAAGTCTGTTACTACAATGCAAAACCAAAGCATTTTTCCATTAAGTCTTATCCTGCTATCAGAGTGATTTGAAAAACAAATATTAGGGCTCTTTTTAGATGTTCCCTTAAGCATTTTATTTAGTTAAATGACATGTTTTGATAGCTTTGGTCCCTCATCCGGCGGTTAACAGGACTCAGTCACTGCATGGGCTATGAGTTTATAACCATGTATATACTTTTTTGTTTCTTTGACTATTGCTGTACAATCGGAGTAGTAAGAAACACATTTCTCACTGCAACTGCCTTACGGATAGTCATCCAAACAATCTGATGACAAGTGTGTTGTCACATTTTCAAATTAAAGTATGTCTACCTGACATGTACATAAAAATGGCTGTGTCATTGGTTGGGACTCATAACCAGTGTAAAAGTCACCTCTGCTTTGCTTCTTTTCCCCTTAGTCACTCTACGCCCAATTTAGCAGCAGACACTTCTTTCTCTGCACAAGCTGTACCCTTGAAAGATATTTTTACTGGGAACGCTCCCTTCTGACAGTCTGCACTTTGTCTTCTCAGTGCACTTCAAAGCTTGACAAAATAATGAAAGAAAGAGGAAGAGCAGGTTTCTTATACGGTACAGCTATTTTATATGTTTTACTAACAATGCATGTCAGTTAGTATCAAGTTCCCAGTGGATTTGCTGCTTTTTCCCTGTGTCACACATTTACAAAGCTGCAGAAGAAAAGAGCATAACCCAGTGCAGTTTTTGGCTGTTGAATTATACATGAGCTAGTTCAGCAAAAATCTGAACCCCCAAGCTCCATTCAGGGTAGCGCCGTTACTATTTTACAAGCCCCTGCTCCCTTGGATTGAAATCCAATTGTTTTCAATCGATCACCACATCACAGCTATCTGCTCAATAATGTAAAGTTTTCAAAAGTATTTAGTGGCTTAGGGCTGGGCATGAAGGTGTTATGATATTGTTTGCGCAATACGGTGCATCAGGGTTAAGATAAAGTCTGTCGGATTTGTCTCACACAGCCGTGGAACAGCAGTGAACAAAGTCAGGTCCGTGGGCCATGCAAAAGTGAATTTGGATGTCTTTGGATGTCAGTGTTAGTTTGCTGCTCAGTTGGTCTGGCACTTTGGATTTCAACTGAAATACCTCAACAGCTATTGGATGCATTACTCTGAAATTTGGTACAAACATTCTCAGGCCCAAGAGGATAAATCATATTGACTATGGTGAAACTCTGACTCTTTTCTGTCATGGCATCAGGTCAATATTTTCACTTACTGTGTGAAAATTCGCAAAATCTACTGCATGGATTAGCACAAGGTTTGTACAAATATTCAATACAAATGTTTCCCAGTGGATAAAAGCTAACGACTTTGGTGACCCAATGAGTTCTCCTCTAGCATCACCATGAGGATCATAAGTAAAATGCTTCTGAAACTACAAGATGGATTGCTATGAAATTTGGTACAGACATTCAGGTTCTCCTAAGGATAACTTCTGACTTTTTATGTAGCTTCAACTGTTCTTTGGTCTGTGATCAAATTCCTGCAGATTTTAGCATGCTCACATGCTAATCTAAGATGGATGTACATAGCAAACACAGCATGTTAGCATTGTCATTGTTCGCATGTTAGGATACTGATGTTAGCATTATGCTCAAATCAAACTAAGAACGCTTTACAATGCTACGAGCTGCTAGCATGGCTGTAGATAGTTAGTCTTGTTTTAATAATATAAAACCATTGGTAAATTTTGCTAAGAAAAATATAAATGTTCTATTAACTGCTATGATCTTAAAACTATGATCCTGACTCTTAATGTGAAGGCCTGTGCAGCCTTGGTGCATTTGTGCACAGTCGGATCGAGTAATATTGCCTGTCTATGCCAGTAATTCTGATGTCATGCCAGAGAAATCCCCCCACCATCTCCGGGTCCCCCCAGCTGTTGTTTCAATATCATCTTTTAAACCCCATGTTAATAAAACAGTAATTAAAAGAGCTTTGCATCCTCCTGTATCCAGTTACTTACACTTTCGTAATATGCACAAAAGCTGCTTGTATGGCTATTCCCTCTGGTGCATTTTCTGATTGATGTGTGTGTGTGTGTGTGTGTGTGTGTGTGCTCTGCACTAAATAGATACTATAATTGCAACAAAGACAGCTGACCAGACAATAGTAAACTGCAGACATTTTTCTCTTGCTTGAGTCTCTAGTTACTGTGGCGTCTACTTTAGCTCTAATTTATTCAGTTGAGGTGACTCTATAGGCAAAATCCATTTACTGTGTTATGTGGTATGTAGTTTCCATCTGGCTCCCTCTGCTCGCTTATTGTAACCATTGTAGGGTTTTTTCAGTTGATGTAGTTTGACTCACTCTCTTGCTCCAGTCTAGAGTTGAAACAATTACTTGTTCTGTGGATTGGTCAGCCAAAAGAAAATTAACCTGCACTTTTTTGACTATCAATTTGATGGTTTTATTTAATTTCATAGGCTAAAATCAAGAAAATAATCTGCAACCCTATTATTCTCTTAGTCGAGGCAACTTTAAGAGGAAAAGAGCTCTGGTGTATTTTAAGTGGATGGGGGATAGTAACAGTAAGTAAATCACAAGTATTCTCAATTTGTAGACCTCAGCTCATCTGTGTACTTCTGTCAGAGGTGCATTTTGTGTCTGACTTTTGCACTGAGGAAAGGTGTTATTACTAAAGAGCAGCCTCAGCGTCATGCCAGTAAAAGAGTATTAGCTGAATTAATCTGAGTTCTGTAGCATCTCATTAACAGTGCCCACTCTCAATTGATTTAAGTTCCTCTCTGTCAATAACCCGGTAGTTTTGTCTATTCAGGTTCTTAGTTGCCTTGGTTTGCGTAGTCATGTGCTTACACAGCAAATCAAGGTGCAGTTTCATTAATTTGCCATTCAGTCTGATCCAGTCTGTCTGCTCCAGAGGGACCAAAAGAACTGGATTTTCACCTTATTTTCATTCCCTCAGTGATGGATGGAGGAATGATGCTATGATTTGTTTGATTCGTTATAAATTTACTCTGGATGTTGTTGCAGCCTTCCATTGAGAGATTTCCTCTGAGCTATTTTCAAATTGTGTAAATTATGATTGGTAGTCTCAAAGACAAAGGGTTAGAAATAAAACTCTACTCTTCTACTCTACTTGACTACTCCTTACACCGATATTCAAATGGCTGTGTAGCCCCTTATTCATGCATCATATTAATGGATATAATGATGATTGATGTATCATTGTGTAAGTATCTTAATTTATAATGGCTTAAGGTAGGTTTAAGTGGAGCTAATTTTTAACTTGACAGATAATCAGTAGCAAAGTATCCTGTTTTATAAATTAATAATTTGCCTTTTCAGATAAATAAAAATGTGTAAATATGTGTTTTGACTGGTATTATATTTAACAGTTAGATAAGAGAAAAAGTATAATCTTGAATACAATGTTAGTGTACAGCCCTAATGATGACACAGAAGAATTTTGTGTAATTAAATTATTTTTTGTATAAATATGTTAACTGTACATACAAATATCTTTAGCAGTATTAATATCTGTAAATGTGATCTAAAATGTCTAAAATGCATTTTGAATGACTTTCAACTAGTTATCTTTACTAATACTGAAATGTAGCTCTGTATGACAGAATATATATAAAATGTTTTGTTTGTTTGTTTTCCATCATAGGGTTGTCTTGCCACTTGATGTTTATCAGCAACAAGGCCTCTCGAGTTGCTAAGGTGGGCCTGAGGCTCCCTGGCAGCCGAGAGCACCTCGGGGCCCCAGAGCCCAGCGCTCCGTGACGCGGTGGGAATTCCCCCGAGCCTGCTTCTCCTACCAGTAACCTGCAGGATGGGATGCAAGCAGGGATGTACAGCGAACCCAGTGTCACCTTAGAGTTATTTTTATTAGCTCAATATTTTATCCAAATTTTAAGCTGATACAAAACATTTGTAAGGGGAACAGGTATCACTTTACTTTAGAAGCCCAATTTATCATGTGTAAGTGGTATAAAACATTTAACAAGTGCAGTTGTACATTTATATAATTTTTTAATGTTTATTATGGATCTACGTACGAAGACATTAGCATCTTACAAAACATTTATTAATTAAATATTAAAGATTTATTTTGACTTTTTTCTGAATCACTGGGTAAATAGCCCTTTTAAGGCAAAATAAAGCAAAAAAAAAATATGCATTCTTGCTTTATTTTGATAATGAGCTGCAGATCTTTTTCCAAATTTCCTTTACCGCTTCATTCCTGGCCCTGACCTCAATGAAATACCCACAACAATCCCATGTATTTGATTCATGCAGGTTATATATTTCTGGGAGTTGCTGGGTGTGTTACTTACAATAATAACGCGCAATCTGACCAGGCAAAATATTTGGTTGTGTAAACTTCCTGAACAAACAGCTAAGGAAGTGTCAGACAGGATTGCCATTTGCTCTCCTGTGACGGCCTGTGACTGTTTTTACACCTTCCTTCTAAATAAGGCAGCAGGCTGCCAGGACATATGACCACTGTCCCGATTTGGGTTCTGGACACAGTATCCATCCGTCCATCCCATGATTGCTCAACACCAATGAAAGTCAAACACACACACACCCCTCCTGCAGGTCTCCCATGTGAGAAAGAGCTGTGTAAGGTCAGCCACAATTAGTCAGAGGAAGAGAAAAAAATAGGTTAGTTTGCCTTCAAAATAAAAGTAGGGACTTGCAATGGTAACTTCTTTTGAGATAAGATCCTGTGTTAATACTTAACAGCTTACAATATGTCTTGTATATATTTCATGATATGACAATTGCATTTAGGAGAGCAATGTCTTTGCATGTCTTTCACTTACTTTTACAGACTACCAGATTACCTCAATTATAAAATCTCCAGTTCAGTTGTAGGTCTTTTATCTTTTCTTTTTTTATTTTGTAGCTTACTCACGCACTAATCGTATATTCTTATTTTTATTACCTTGTTATATTAGTTATATATATATATATATATATATTAATTTCGCTCCCCTTAAAAAAAGCACAGGATTGCATTTCAAAATAACGTTTTAGAAGCTACCACAACAGCTTTACAGCTCCTTGCCATTGCTCTGCGAATTTGGTGTTTTGAAGAGGATCTTTAGATGACATTTTGGTCTTTTAAAAAATAAATAAATTGCAGTATGTTCATTTGAGTGTGGAGGTTTTGGGATACCAGTTGATGTAGGAAGTCACTTGCAACTCAGTCACGCCGATTAGGATTTTATTTTGAAATAGAACACAGGAAATGTTTCTTCTTATTCTGTCCGGCTTATTTGACACTGATGTGAAGGTGCAGCACTCCCCATCATTCCTGTCAGAACTGCTGCTGCTACTGCTGGGGTCCTCTAACTCTCCTCCTCCCATCTCCTACTTTTGATGGGGGGTGCAGCGGTGAAGTCACAGTGATGTCATTTTAGGATGTGAGAGTCGAGGGGCAAGGTGAGCTGGTTTTGCAGTGAGTGGTGTCCCCTCCACGGCCAGCGTTGCCTGTACAGAGGCGTGGAGCGGCGAAAGATGATCATCGCCACCGGCACCAATTCAAGCTCCGACGCGCTCTGTCCTTATCCTCCTGCTCAGATCTCGGTCTATGGGGCCTTGATCTGCCGTGATCCCAAAATAAGCCTTTACCACCACCATGCCAAAGGACAGAAAACAAGAAGAGTTGCTATTTTAGGGCAGGTAACTTTGACCACGTGCCCCAAAGGTAAACTGGATGGCCATTGCGCAAAGGTGCCTCTACAGTATGTCCAACGGGGCCAGGACGCACTGGACGCTGCCAGCAGTTATTGTACTGTGGACTTCTCTCTGGGGGATCGCTTCATCTTATCCGATTCCGAGCAGGACTAATGCGACTTTACTGGAAAAGAAGTGGGAGACCCTCTTCTCCCGCTCCTATCTGGGTATACCTGGGGGGAAATCGGATCTGAACTGGGAGAGTGACTATTTGCAGGGCATCAAAAGAGTGCGGCGACTGTACTGCAACGTGGGCATTGGGTTTCACCTGCAGGTGCTCCCGGATGGCAGGATAAGCGGTGCACACAATGAGAACCAATACAGTGAGTTGCATCCGGGAACGCACTGGACCCAGAAAAAGAGTGTAACCCCATACGCAGGCTGTGTAAAAGTTAGAGCGGCTCACTTGTCTTGCATGATATTTAATAAGTGGTGTCGGCATGGTTGAAAGTTTCCGAAAGCAAAAACAGTGTACTGAGCCTTGCATCCGTGCAGTGCGAAATATCCTCCCAAGCCAAAAACATGACATGAATGCTTGGACCCAGTTTAGACGCTAACTTATTTTTACCCTGCGTCCCGTTGCAGCAGGACACACACTCACATATCCCACTCAGCACGCTGTAAACTACACTCTCACTGCATCATAATGTATAAAATCCGAATAGGTGATGATAGGGCTAATTGAGCGGAGGGAGCATCATCCAGTCGCAGTGCACCTGCAAGGTTACACCCATCACTGCTGCATAGGCCAGTTACTCGACTTTGTCCCCAGTCGCAGTGTGACACCAGCTTTGCTTTCCTAACCTTATGTCTCATTTAGGTCTAATAGAGATCTCCACCGTGGACCGAGGAGTGATCAGTTTGTTCGGAGTGAGGAGTGAGCTGTTTGTCGCAATGAACAGCAGAGGAAGGTTATACGGAACGGTACGTTTGTGCGCAACTCCAGAGCCTGCCTCTCTGCCTGCCTGCCTCCCTCCCTCTCTCTCTCTCTCTCTCTCTCTCTCTCGCACGCGCGCGCACGCACGCACGCACACGTCCTGCTCAGTGTAAGATGAGTTCGTGTAGCTGCTGCATCCACGGGTTTATGAGCACTGTTGTGTTATTAATATGCTCTGATGATAGGGGGTTTCACAGTGGGGTCCAAGGAGTCCCAATTAGAGAATGCACTGATGCCAAAGATCTTCTTCTCTACGTCAATGCCACACTGTAAAAGTACTCCATTACAAGTAAAAGTCCTGCATTAAAAATTAAATTAAGCAAAAGTGCAGAAGAGGCATAAGCAAAATGTGGTTTAAGTCTCAAAAGTAACGGTATAGTCATTATACAAAAGAATGACCCCTTAATATATTTATAGGAAAAAATAATAAAGTAAAAGCTGATTCTGGTGAAATATATATGCAGTGTGAGTGTGTGTGTGTGTGTGTGTTGTGTGTGTGTGTATATATATATATATATGCACACACACACACACACACACACATACACACAGTGTATACAATATACATATAGACATATAGTATACAGTATACACAGGATTTGACAAGAGGTCATGCCTTGTAATGATTTGTAAGGAGCAGTTTGGATGATTTCATTTTGTTTCATCAAAAGAAGACCAATATTAAAACAGAAGAAGTAATCCCTCTTAAGTCTAATTGAAATTAAAAATCTCTACTATTTCTATTCTACCAAAATCTATCATGTGAAATACTCCTCTTTAGTTATACTTTGAAAAAAACATAATCTATTAAAGATACTGTAACAGCAAGACTCAGGTATCGTATCAGTACCAGTGGTGGAAAGTAAAGTACAGTTATTCAAGTACTGTACCCAGTTACAATTTTGACTTGTTCTTGAGGAATTCTATTTTAAGCTACTATATACTTGGACAGTAATGTATTTTGGAGGCAAATATTGTACTTTTTACTCTACACTTATCTGACATCTTTCGTGAATTTGCTGATTCATGCAAAACATAATAAACTAATAAATCAGATATTATCACAGAATAAGCTACCCAGCAGTATATGAATACAATTAGCCCTACTTTTAGCAGCTGCAACATTAAAGTAATTCTTAGACATTACCACATCCACACTTATAATCCAGTGACATATACTGTATATGATTCTGCATAGTGAGTACTTTAATTTTAAAGTATATTTTGATTTTAATACTAATATGTGCTTTTAGTAAATGCTTAAAATTTTTAAGCCTGTACAGCTACACCATAGTAGTACCACTTTTATGTAATCAAAAGAACTGAGTACTTTTTCATCCTTGAATTGCACGAGTAGAAAAAAAAATTCAAATATTATGGATTTCATTGAACTTTCAGATAGTTAACTTTTACTCAACCACGATGTTTCCCTCTGTCCCACTGCTGTATGCATTACTTAGCATTTAATAACTGCTTATTCAGTTGGATTAGTGGTAATATTTTTAATTCATTCTGGGGGGGTTTTATGGGACCAGCAGTAAAAGCAGTGAGGCTGGTATCTGTACGTCTTTTGCAACAACATGCCACCTCCTCCAGTTTCCCTCAAAGCTTTCTAAGCAGGCTGTTTGCCAAAGTAAAGGTCATGTGGAGAACATTCATATGTTGTGATGTTCATCCTGTGTCTGTCAGGAGATTTACTGACACCTTGTCTCTTTTTTTATTTCGGCTTTTTTAGAGAGTCTTTGGGGATGAGTGCAAGTTCAAGGAGACCTTGCTGCCCAACAACTACAACGCCTATGAGTCTTTTGTTTACAAGGGGTTCTACATCGCCCTCAGCAAGCATGGCCGCGTAAAGAGAGGCAACAAGGCCACTACCGCCATGACTGTCACACATTTCCTCCCACGACTATGAGAGAAACTGGCAATAACTCAGTAATTTGCACATGTGGATGTTCTTCCAGGTAATACCGAAATGCATAGTCACGATATACACACCAATGGACTGCAAAAGAAAACACAAATATTTATTCTGTTTATATATATGTATATTTGGATAGCTATCTTTGTATATGTATGCCATACTGTGCTGCTTATTGTTTTTATGGACGGGGAGAGTTGAAGCCTTTGCCTGTCTCACTTTACCTTGGTGCTTGCTGTAATTGAACTATGTGTCACTTCCTTTTTTGAGATGGAGGATGAGCTATATCCTGTGCTTTTAAAGAGTGAAATGAATACTTTTTATTACCTCAAAGAACCACATTACTAGATTAAGGGATGCATGGAGTTCTGCTCAAATATCCGTGAAGTTTATCATTTCTTTCAAGCCTTTGAGCGCTTGATGGCTCCCTGCTCTATCATCAATGTCTGGCAGTGGGGGAAACTTAAATGCACTACCTTTGCTGCACGATTTAAAGGTGCCTTGGTGTTCCCACTTGTGGCCCCCTTAAAATTGCATGTAAGAGACACCCGCTGGAGTCAGAAATAGGGCTGACACTCCGGAGAGGGCCTCAGGAGGGTGGGGGGGTGGACTATCTCTGGTTTATTTTCTTTTCTGTAATTAGATCGATTAAGTAATATACAATCTGTGGTCGAGACCAGAGAGCGGTCAGCCATAGAGAATGGCGTGAGGCCATAAGTTTAACTGTGTGGCATCGCCAGCAAATAAACAGGGTGGAATACTTATCTATCCAAGCATGGAGAAAATTTTTAGTTTGGACCGGGCTTGCATCTGCGCAGGAATCAACTGAGCAGACAGGGCGCACAGTAGAAACGTACCTGTACAATGCCTTGGACAGAGCTGCTCCAGTAAAGTGGGTTGCTGTTTTTGAATCGCAAAGCTTCAGCTGCTTTTGGAAATGATGTCGTCCGTCCACGAAAAACCAGTGAAAAACTGTGTAAATAGTCGCTAATATAATAGAAGAATTCAGGAGCTTTTTACGCTGCTTTGTCGCAGTTTGCCTGAATAAGGCAACAAGAGTTCAGGTTGCACAGTGAACCATCGATGATGGCGCCTAAATGTTTTGGTAAGAATTGTTCCCTGTATGTTTCTTTATCTTACTTTGTCGTTGTGTGTTTGGTGGGTTATGTGCGTGCCCTGGGCCATTTTCCCTGTGCTTGTCTGTGTGCTCTGCAGCAGCACTGCAGTGGCAGTGAGGTGTTGGGAGCTGGAGGCAGATAGTTTTTAATGCAATTACAGATGAGTCAATCATGTGCTGAAGGCCTCAAGGACAGTGCAGTTGGTGGAGTGGATGCACCCTGTAAGATTTTTTAGCTCATTGTCATCATTTCTGTTGTGCTTGATTTTGAACATTTCAGCGGTAAAACATTGGCACTGAAGATCAGAAAGTTATAAAAGAATCCTTTTTTCTTATGGTAAGAAGGTGTATATAGTAGCAGTTTGTTCACGAAGCTGAAGAGGTACTTTGCTTGCAGACAAACTGTTAGTATGTGGACCAGTATCAAAATATTTGCCTTGCATAATTTCTGAGAATCTTACAGTGTGCATCTTCCCGTGTAGTTTCTGCAGCTGTTTACTATGAAAAAACCCCCACTGAGGCTTGCTCCACCATCAGCCTCCATCCGTTTAGGGAGGAAGCCGAACTATTTAAATCCAGGAAAGACGTATGTGAGGGAGCCGGCCTGCTGTCTTTGTTGTTCGTCAAAACCCCCTGCCGGAATGTGGATCTGCCAGGATGACAGGCAGCCTCCCACATACCTGAGCACCCCCCCACCGCCATCCACCACCCACCTCTGCCTGTCCCTTATACACCCCGCACCGCACCACTCACCCACTGCAGGCAGGGACCTTGGGATTCCTGCTGTAACCCAGGAGCTTCCTCCTCTCCTTTCAGCCTTTTTTAGTTCAAGGTCAGAGTCACGAACCAGCCTTGGCCCCAGCCCCAGTGGCCAGGGTGGTCGGCTATATGGGTCGGACTGTTCCCCTTGAAATAGGAAGTTGAAGTCAATAAACTAACTTTTATTTATGTTTAAAGACAAAATGACATAGTGACATACTGGACTGATAGCTACAGAGTTCATCTCTAACTCATTGACAGAAAAATCACACCTCTCTCATCTGCTTCGCCGTGTACAATATTTCTGAATCAATCCTACTCCTCTCTCTGAATTTAAAGCCCCAACTCTTCAAAATGCAGCTCTACAACATGCTGTGCCCTCCCCATTCCAAATGTTGGGGTATTTCTGGGGAGGGGACATCTGCAGAGTTAATGCAGTGTGTGTGTGAGGAGTAGGCAGAGAGCAGAGTCATGCAGAGCCTCACTTCTCCTCTCCTGCTGCACTCCAGTCCTGCAGGACTGCTCCCCGGCCCTCCTCAGGACATGCCCTCTGCTGCTGCTGCTGGGCACTGCCCCGACCCCAAACAGCTCTCACCACTCATCCAGACACAGTATCACCTGCTGCTCAACTGATGTCTGTGACACACAGATGGATTCATGACAGTATTCTTGCCATAGATAAATCTCTCTTTATGTTCTTTTTGTTCTGTTTTTTTCATGACTGCTGAGGCTGAAACAATACAGAGCAAATTTCATTCAAAGTTTCAAAAGAAAAAAAAAAAAAAGACATGTTGCCATTGTAGATGAGGCTGCAGGCAGTACCACTGATGTACAATTCTTGTTGGGAGTAAATGCAGAGGGAGGCGTGGAGGGGAACTATGCATGCACAGCAACAAGCACTTCTTACCCATGTCACAGTCAAGATGTCCGCCATCTCTAGTAGTAGCACCTTATTAAGAACAACTTGATTATAATCTAGCGTAAGAAGAGTTTTCTCACAATTCTCTGTCAAAAATGGAGCTGGATCCCTAAAAGAGTGAAAGTTTGTGTCTTTGACCAAAAGGTTTTATCCAGATTGATATGTTGTTGTTGTTTTTCTTTCCACAGTTTATCATAGTTCAAATTTAAATTAATTAAAGGTGAGGATTATCTTTCTTTTTTTAAATAATGTTTAATGTACTATTAGCATGCCTGGGCCCCAAGCTTGATTAGGGGTGTGTGCTTCGTGTTTTTTTAAACTCCTGCTCTGAAAGGGAGTGAGCCTTCACTCTATTCCTCTCATCTCTGTTCTCATATACCTCACCTTCTGCCTTAGTTTTGGTTTGCTGATGACTGTAAATTAAGAAGAAACAAAGTCCAGTTATTTGTTTCTGAAAACAGACAATGCTAAGTAAGGATATTAAAGTTTTTCCTTTTATTTTTGTACGTATGTGCTGTGCACAGCAGTCTACTGTATTCCTGAGATACCAATAAAAGTTTGTTTTTTTAACTGGTTGCTGGTGTTTCTCTCTGTCATACCTGATGAACAGAATTTAGCAGTGACTGAAGAAGTGCTCAGACACGATACTAAGAAAAAAATACCAGCAATATAAGGCTATTCCTTTACAAGTAAATGTCTCACATTAAAGATGTAAAAGAACAAACACATGATCAACTCAAAGTACTTGAAGTATCAAAAGTAAAAGAGGGATATGGGGGATAAATTACAAAAACATAATTGGATTAATACTGTTGCAACACATAAGTATCATATTTGTCTTTATGCAAAACCTAAATATGGAGACTAACTGAAAAGTAAGCTGGGAAATACACGTAGTAAAACGTTGAAATACCTCAAAAGCATAGCCTGCTTAAGTATAGTACTTGTGTTAATGTACTCTTACTTTCCACCACTGGTATTTTAGTGGCTTAATGTTTAACATTTTGTATGTGTGTAAAATATTTAACTGCACTCAATGATCTCGGTTTCCTACAAGTGGAAGTGGGTCGTCAGTCTAATTACGTTTCAAGATTAGCATCTGAAATGCCAACCTCCCGGACTATTCTTTATAATGGTACACAGTTCGATGTGTCCCACGCTCAAACTCCAGCATCCGACAGCTCAGTTTTGCCAGTTTTCCTGACGCACAGTAACTTTCCAGGAAGTCAGTGAAAACTCCGCTGAATGGGGGAGTGGCTCCCTCTACTGGCGGAAAGAGTGGACATGTCGGGACGGGCAGGTGCGTCAAGGCAGCAAACAGAAGTAACTTACGACTACGACTGCATGCCTAGACCACTTCAGTAAAACAAAAATGGAAAATGTTTAATGTGTTGCAACTTCCTTGGTTCTGAGGTTTGCACAAACGACAAACGTCAGTTTAGTTCATACACTACTAATATTACATTATATTTTATCCTTGATTAAACAAACAAATCCTTTCATCGATTGGTGTTTTTTTTATGTAGCAGTCTAAAAAAACGCAACTGTTGGATTTGGGCCATTATAAAATAGTCTTATGTCTAAGGTGGAGGAGTCAAGACGAGTCACCAAAAATAAGACTCCTGTAGTCTGACCAAGAGCATCGGGATAAACAGAGGTGGAAGTGGCCCTTCCGCTGCAGCAAACCCGCACATCTGCTTTGGGGGCGAGTTTCTTTTTTTCACGCAAAGGATGTGAGCAGGAGTGGCATTCGGGGGGCTTTAAATAGGAACTGTCTCCAAACTCTGGGACAACAGGGCAATCTGAAAACGTCCAGCAACTCGCAGTGGAAAGCGCCGTTTTTTGCTCCAGGATGGACTTCAACAAGAGACTGGGGATGAGGGACACTGTGCTGGCGCTCTTACTCGCCGTCCTCCAGGGATTTCCTCTCGGGGAAGCGGCCCCGAATCCATCCCCGCTAGTTGGATCCAACTGGGGGAACCCGAGGAGATACGTTCACCTGCAGACATCCACAGACCTTAACAACTTCTACTTGGAGATCAGATTAGATGGCACCGTGCGCAAAACGACAGTCAGGAGTTCATATAGTAAGTTATTTTACAGTGATGGGTGTTTTTTTTTTATTTCAGTTTACTTATTGCAGTCTGATACTATGACGGTCTGTTTTAACATCCTCTTTCTCCCCCGCAGGTGTGATTTTACTGAGGGCTGAAACAAGAGAGCGCATCGCCATCCTCGGCGTCAAAAGTAGCCGTTACTTGTGTATGGACCTGGAAGGCAACCCATTCAGCTCTGTAAGTCAATACCTAAATTCGGATCGATTTATTGCTACTATCAATACAATCGATCCCAGACACTTCATTTTTAACGTTTAGTTCCTCTAAATTGACACAGAGTTTACGCATCGTTTTCACGTCACTTTCTATTAGCATTTCTATTTCTATCGCATGCCTTGGTAACAACAATTTATATATCGTTGAATTAATCAGCTCGAACAATAGTTTGGCACTTTTGGCAACATTGTGGGGTTTACACACAACATTTCACGCACGAAATTTACTGAAACTATATAGTATCTTAACATGATTCATTCTTTGGATTTGGATTTTTCATTTTCCCCCCAGTAACATTAAGCGAATTAAGTGCTAAACAGTGACGACGTTATTTTACTGGTAAATTTTACTAGTAGTTCCACTTTAGTTTAAAGTTCATTAAACTGCAGAAAATGTGCCGGGCCAAGATGGGAAATTACCGATATATTAGGAATATAGGAAAATTAGATATTTCAGGAATGAAAACTAAATTTCATTATAGGGAAAACACCTGAAGCTTATGTTAACACTCTTGAGGGCAAGACTGATATTTTAACACAATCTAAAGTTTGCGAAAAAACAAAAGCGCGTGTTTAACACCGTATATTTGGAGAAAAAACACAGGACATTTCCATTCTGTAGTTGAATTTTCTCCCCTCTCTTCTTCTCTTTCTCAGCCCATCTGCCTCAAAGACGACTGTCTCTTCAACCACAAGCTTCTGGAGAACAACCGGGACGTGTACTACTCCAGCCGGACCGGTATCCTGTTCAACCTGGAGGGCTCCCGGCAGGTGTTCTCAGCGGGTCAGAACCTGCCGCAGACCTCCCTCTTCCTGCCCAAGAAGAACACCGTGCCGCTCGAGCGCCTCCTGCTACACAGGGAGAAGCGGAACCAGTTGGTGGATCCCTCCGACCCGCATAGCGTCTACCTGGGTCAGACGGAGGTGGGCTCGGACTCCCGGGCCGTGCCGGAGGACGACGCCGAACTGGAGATGGAGTTGGAGTCGGAGACGGAGGCGGGGGACGACGCGCGCAACGTGTCCCGGGAGACGCCGCTGGCTCCGTCCACCCACGACCCTTGGAACGTGCACTCATACAACCAAGCCAGCCCCAGGAGCTCCGGAACCATGGGGTGACTTTAGCGGGGACCGACGTCTGTGTTACAAGGTTGTGGGCACTCCTTTTACAATCACTTTATCTGAGTGCAAGTTTAACCTTATAGTTTATGATCATGTAAGACCAAAAAACATAAAATATCAGACTAAATTTTGGTTGGGGGGGAACTGAAAGGAGAGCGTTCAGGTTGTTCCTTTTTTCACACTGTCTACATTATAATGTATTTCTGCCATCAATCATTCAGAAAAGCAATGCGTTTATACACTGAATGTACGAAATATTAGACTTGACTTGCAGCCCCTTTTGCACAATTCATATTGTCTGACAGCTCGAATCCACTTGTAACTCTATATGTTTCTAGTTACTTCAACGTCTCTTGCTCTGATGATCAGCTAAAGCAAGAAGGGATATGTCTTTTACCTGGATTTTACTCATCACTGATGAATATTTTGTACGTTCCCCAGCAGGTTTGGTTTTAAAGGGAGGGAATGTTAGATTTTTGATTACTTTTCACTCAAACATTTTTTGTGGTCTCTTCTCAATGAGGTTTTTACAGCTGGTCTGAGAAACCCACATTTCAAAAGTAACGTCTCAAGACAAAAGTCTGACTTAGCCCATCTCTCGAAGACTGAAGGCCCTGTCTTCTAACTGATGTGAAACTCGGCAGGCGTGAGTTAAACCAAACAAAATATATACATATATATATATATAAATATGCATGAATATACTCAAAGAGGAGCATTTAGTAGAGTTAAGATTAAGTTTTGCCTATACTTTTAAAGTCCTAAGTTTACTGAGCTGGATATAGAAGATTTGAAGTTTGAAGTTTTAGATATTGAACCTTAAACAGCAGTTCTAAAAACTATGTATCACTAAAAACAAAGCAGCTGTTGCGATAATGTTTCTGTATGACAACAATAATACAACCTACAATTGATGACTTGAAGGGATATAACTACAGGGTAAACAACCTTTACAGGGCAGTGACCTTGATATCAAATCTGAACTCTTGATACGTGATTTTTACAGGTGCTGGCCACCACCAGCAAACACAAAAACCAGTCCCTAAGACTATTTATTTATTTAAAACCATTCCTTTAGTGTTATTTATGGTATTTATACGGATGCTTTACGGTTTAAATGTAAATATAGGAAAACATGGTTTGTCTTTGAATGTATGAGTAGGAGTTGTGGATGGAGTGTGGACAAAATAAACTCATAAAGAAAATGCGGTCAGTGTTGTGTGTTATTTTATGCAAGTATAGGCCTACGCACTTGTGGATTTTTTTAAACTTTGGTGCTTTGACGCCCTGTCTGCTCTGTCATTTGGTGGAGACAACATGTACTGTGTGAGAGGAAGTCATGAATATGTAAGTTGCTTTAACACTGACCCAGTTACTGTGGCGTTCCGCTCAGAAGCTGAATATCCTGGACTTTCACACATCCTTCGGAGCTACTGCTGAACCGTGTCACCTAAAAATACACTCAAGGGCCATTTTTTACTTTCACTTACTGTTAAATTGGTCATCGTTGTCCATTAACCTACAGCCTGTTGCCGGGAATAATTTGACTCTTCCACTGCTGCAGCTGAGACGCCACAACTTCTACTGCTCCTAGCCAAGAAATAGTGCGGACACAGAGCAAAGCACATAACCCCTGTAACAAATTATCATCTCTACACTAAATCTTTTTACAACATGTTAATCTGTGAACTTCAGGGGTGCATTCATGTTGATTTTTATATAGATACAGGTGAAAGAGTGGTATCAATATACTCATCTACTCTGTGTCAGGATTAATCTTCTTTCCGACTATGATTAATTAAATGTTTAAGTTGTTTTGTTTTTTTAAAAATCATTTTTGGTAAATGACAGCTTCTTAAATGTTCAAATTTGGCTAGATTTTTTTAAATAATAGTAAATTCACTATATTTGGATTTTGGACTGTTAATATGTTAAATTAGGTTTCAGGATTAATAATAGGCATTTTCCGAGATATTTTACAGTACATCTGTGATTGAATAACACTGACTTGCCTGAAGTTTTCTGTGCCAATACCTGACAGGAAAAAAAATTACTTTAACAAATCAAACTGTTGCAGCAAACAACCATAAGATACACTACTCTTCTCTACTCATTTCAAGAGCACCTCTTCGAGACAAAGCTACAGACAGAGGATCGAGGGCAAGTTTGTGAATAATTAGGTTACAGAGACTCACGTGATATGGGGTAAACCTGAGCTTTGGTGGCCACTCAGCAGTTTCCCACTTTGCCTGTTCGGTAATCCAACCCGATCATTAGAAAGTACGTGAGCGTATTTTTCCAACATGTCAAACTAACTGGTTTAAGATGAGCTCACTGTTAAAAAGGGACTGACATTCTGAGATGCTTTACGACCAGAAAGCCGCCGTGTGCGGGTGACCGCATGTCTCTCGTAGCTGTTAAAGCTCTGCACAGGTCAGTGGTGACAGTCGTACAGAGCCCAATAGTGCTCAAACATTTCCCAGTCACTCGGGATGAGAAAACTGATCCGATCGGTTTTTACGGACATCAATTCAGGAGCAGCTGAGCCGCTATTGGTCTCCATCACACCCCGAGAGCCTTTCAGATCAGGGGATATCAGCGCAGGCCGTCTGAGTAGCTCTTACCACATTACTGACAGTGGTGAAAGAGGTATTCACATCCTTTACTCAAGTAAAAGCAGCAGCTTAATAACACATTAATGGATTTCATGAATGTTGTTTCACAGGATTTTGAGATATGTGCAACTTTTCTGTCATATCAACAGTACATATGCATAAAACAGTTATGGTTAAACCGAAACTCAACAAAACGCAAAAAAAACCATTCAGTGTTGTCATCTTATATTGCACAAGTAAAGTGAGCAGCTCCACAACGGCAACACAGGAGACGCATCAAGATGAAAATGCCACAGCCACCGACATGTGTTCAATCATCCATCAGAGAGTCGGACTTTGGTATAACATGATAAAAGAGGCAAAAAGAATAATATTAAATATGACACACAAGTCCTGACTGGCCTACAGTTGGAGGGATGAAAACATGCCTCTCATTTCCCTATTTGTGTTCATGACATGATACTGTGTATCTGCACAAACAGTACAGAAGCTGCACACATAAAACTTCTACCCCACTTCTTATCCTCCACACTATTCAGCAGCTGAGAGCTCTTCCAGGTGGTCCTTTCTGTTGGTGAAAACACACTGAGCAGCAGAGAGGACCGGGCCGGACTCAGACCGGCTCAGGGTGAGGATAAAGCGGCTGATGCCGGTGTTTGGACAGGGGGAAATCAGCTGGGACACCTTCACCCCTGGAGGCAGAGAGCACTTTAAGTCCTCTACAAGGTGCCTGATGGCTACACGGATGTAGGCGCCGTGGCTCACGACCAGAGCGTGGATCGGCAGTCCCCGCAGGCCATCGTCAGCCGAACCGCCAGGAGCGTCGTCCGGGGCAGCAGCTGACATCCCGTTTGCAGCGTCGCTGGCTGCCAATGCTCCCGCAGAAGCATCCAGCCCTGACCAGCCGTGTTCGTCCAACATTTGCTTGAAAAGGACTTTGAGGAATTTTTTGAATCGCAGCTTCACCTGGAAGCAAGGTGACATTACCCAGAGCTCAGAGATCAAGAAGGCTCCGCAACTCCGGCAGGTCTGAGAGCCCGCGACGACTATGAGCAAAGGGCAGGAAGTCAAGTACTGAAGGAGTTCTCCATTTGTTTGTCAGCCGTTTTTCTCATTTTTCAAACAAAACTGATAAAAATCTGATGGTTGAGGCTTTTCCAAGAAAAGTTTTCACTTTTCATTCTTGTCTGCCACTGTAAATTGAATATGTTGGGGCTTTGTTTATTTATTATTCTCTATTTTCTATCACTGGGTAGAAAACAACCATTTCAGTGAGAAAACTACTGCCATTTCAAACAGCAGGATAAGCAGTTGCGCGCTGTTTCTGTCCAGTGAATACCATGTACCTCCACATTTGTTCATTTCAAATCTGCCACAAGTTTTTTTTTTTTTTTTAAGGTGTTCAGAAAATTCTCCTGAGTCTTAAGCTGATATACTCCATTGAAATCTAGAGAATTTGGTAGAATATATAGTCTCAAAGTGTAATGAATGGTCATTTTTTTATTAAACAAAAAGTTGATTTTGAAGATAAATGCTTGTTATAAAAAAGGAATATAAAAGTGCAATGTCCCAAACTGAACACTGCATAGCGTTGTAGCACAAGCAATATTCTTTTGAGGTTCCAGGTGTCTGTTTTTAACTCTCAAACAGTGACTAAACGTGTGACTCTGACTGACTCACCTGGTCTAAAGTCTCTCCTCCTGGTGGCGTGAAGTCACGGCACGACTGGCCGGCCGCGTTGGCCATGTTCTTCAGAGCCTCTTTGGGACGCCCTTCAGCAACGCCGAAACCCTGAATGAACACGATGAACACACAATTCAGAGCCAAGAAATGAAGCTGCCGCTGCGCTGCATGTAAAGTCAACATATCTGGAAGTAGTACAAATCCAACAGATCTTACCCTCTCTCTGAGTAATGGCTCCGAGACCATCTCCATGCCAGAACAGTGAGTGTTGTTCCTCAGAATTATTTCAGCTGTCTGATGGAGGAAATGTAATGTGGAAATTACTGACTAAGTATATTTGCAGGTTACAAATCTTTGATACATCGTTAGCGTCAGTGAGTCAAAAACCACAGAGACATGAATGCTCACACAACTATTTAATATGTGAAAGTCATACAAATGCATCCTGTTTTTCTCTCCTCCTTTTGCCATCAGAAAAAAATGTACATATTTACTTTATTTTTTTGCAGACACAGAGATTTGAGGCTCCAACTGTGACGCCTCCGAAACCAAATTTTGCGGCAGTTTAAGTGAAAGCAAACGCCATTCGGCTCAGGTCCGATCACAGAGCTTCCATTACATCTTGGCGCTCAACACTACCTATAAGCTAACAGATGCAACACAACCATTTCATTATTGGACAGGGGTTTGTGATGATTTCGATCCTCTTTTAAAACGAAAAAAAAAATGCATGAGGCCTAACTGGAGGACATTTGCCAGGTCTGGAATCACTTTACTGAAAAGGTCACTGACGTAAAGCTGTTGCACAATGGTTGTATTGAAGTAAAGACCTGATTCTTCCAAAATTTCATCAACCTCCAAGTAAAGCTCTGCCAATAACATTCAAAATGCTACAACTCATGGTCATACCCTATTTAAGATCTGTGGGGCTTTGGTTGTGCTGAGCAACTTTGAATGTAGATCTGATAAACTGTTGGATCAAGCATTATCAAAATAAGAATGTGTGCTGACGTTAGCTGTGACTTACTGTGGCTCATGAATGCAAACTCATCCACATTATAAAGAAACCCATTATAAATGACCAATACTAGTTCCAAGAAACAGTTAGTTAACATTAGTCATGGTCTGTTTGTTAGATTTGTTAATAAAATTACAGAATATCGTTGACAGCAAAACACAGGCCATAACAAATCAGTGTGAGACAGTGTGTTAAGTCAATAACAATAAAGTATTCAGGCCACTATACAGGTGGTTCTTACACTGTCACCTAATACAAAGAATATCCAGATGGTACTTGTTTTTGCACAGTTGTCAGCTGCTTCTGTCACGTGCCTTTTCTCTCGGTAACCCAACTATACTGCCCAAATTAAAAATGCATGAGTCTGGCTTACCTGTACAGCCCGTTGTAAGTTACTGGCGAACACCTTGCTGAATGTGACGTCTTGGAGGTATCGTCCTACTGCTTCACCCTGCTGCACACCTGTCTCCGACAGGGGTGTGTCCACACCTTGACCTAAAGACACAAAGTACACAGTGTTTTCGGTCTGTGCTGTCCTGACGCAGTGTCTGAACAATGTACCGGGAGGGGCAGATATTAACATGTAACACTACACTTTTACAGAACTTCAGTCTTTAATTAAAAGTATCAAGCAATATTCTACTAAAGTACAAGGGCAAAAGTATAAAATGGGAAAAAGGTTTGATTTTATCAGATGATCATGTGTTTGTTTTTGTTTTTTTGTTAAATCTTAAATCGGAAAAGTAACTAGTAACTACAGCTCTTAAGTGGATCAAAAGCTACAATTTTTGCCTCTAGAGTGTTGCACAGTAGAGGTTTAAAGGAGCAGGATATAGAAATGCCCATGTTACGTTCAAGTAAATCAAAACTGTACTTAAATTAGAGGTATTATGAGACAACAGGCCGCTGGGCACAGAGGCGCAAAAGGCCTCCCCGCCCCTCCTACATAATAGCAAGACCCCCAGAATGAGGACTCTGCCCCATGAATCCCATGATCCCTTGGTGCCCTGAGCCTGTGCCCACTAGGCCTGTTCTGGAGCACAGTACTCGGGTAAATGTACTCAGTTACTTTCCACTTACCAACGTAAAACATGTGCTTCAAATTAGTGAGATGCACGTACAGTCAAGTATAACATGTGACAATATTTAATGCTATAACCAGAGCTGAATTCAAACTTGGAAGCAGCTTTCATACTTTATTTAACATACCTTGCAGCAGCTTGTCTCTGTTGTACTGAGTTTCCCCACTGTGTGAAAACAAAGCAACGCCACTCAATTAGCTTGGACATTTGAATCTATTCTACTGGTGACAACAAGGTAGTCGTTCTGTAGTCAAACATACAGCCAAGACTGACACACTGACAAGTTATTCAAGTCCTGTTCCTGTTGACAAGCCGTTCAAGCTTAACATTCAGCCGACATGCTGCTGATGTACAATATACTGACATCACGCATTCATTCGTGTTCATGTCCTCAGATAATATAAAAAAGGAAAATCGACTGATTAATAATCACTTACTGTCGTATGAGCGTTAAACTGAATTTAAACATCTTCAGCAGCGGCTCCCGAGATACTTCCGGGTTGGTTCATCCGCAATTACGTGTCGCAGCCTCTTACGTCATGACGCAAATTAAATCGCATGGCACAGAGCCGCGTAAAGAATGAACGCAAGAATTATTTCGATGGTGGTGCTGAGGAGAAAAAAGAAGAAAAGAAGAGATAATGTGTGGTATTTCGAATTTTGTTAAATTGTAATTATTTGAAAAAACATATATTATATCCAATGCAAAAATATTTATTTAGTAAATTTAGGTTAATTCAAAAGAGCTTCAATCCTAAAACTTGAAAAATGATTAAAATTGGATGAGTGTATATTTATTTATGTACAATAGATATCCTAGATAGAAAAATATAATATTTAAATGCAGGCCTGTGTACTAACCAGTCGAGAGTCGTCCCACTAGCTCTTTTCCAGTTTGTTCACGTTTTAGTGGATTAGTCGCCCTCTGGTGGCAACAGGGAGGTGAGATAAAAGGCACACTCCAACAGAATTATTAATTTTGCTGTTCCTCTGAACAAAGTCTCTCAGGAAGAAGGAAAATAAAGTCAAGTGATTTTTAGCCAATTTATTGAGGAGAAAATCTTGAGGTACACTGTGTGGTTGCACATGGGAGCAGTGGGAGAGGAGTTTGGAAAAACAACCACACCGAACAACGATAAAACATTCTCATGGTTTAAACTTCGACTAAATAGGTACCTCAAAAATAAACAATATTCCACTTTTTTCCAATGAACTGATCTAAACATGCCAATGAAACTCCGAGTAGGAAAAAAAACAACTTTTTTTTGTCTTTCCAATACATATATAACATACAGAATAGGCCGTTTTTGACTTAGCACCAGAAATATGAAAAAAAACTATTTTAAAGTATAGGCACTTAACTGCACAGTGGAATCTGGTGGCTGATTTTTTTTCATTTAAAGAGAAGAAGCACCACACTTCCTCTCATCCAGACAGAAAAAAAGTGAAACCCGTCCAACAAATTCAGAGTGAAAACGACGTGTGTGATGTGAAGTGTGATGAGGTAATGATGAGATGGGCTCTCGCTCTATCCGTCCAAATTAACCTGAGGTACACAAACATTACAAAGAAGCAGCAAGAATATGATAGAATATAAAGATACAAATGAAAACAAGAATAAAACATGCTAATCAAAAAGATCGGCAAACACAACAAGTACTTCCAGTCCCGCACCAAACTGTTACGTTCCCTCCAGTACACATAAAACAGAAAAGCAAAGAAGACTTGTTACATATAAAATTCATAATATAGCAGCACACAAGTGAATCACAATAAGGCATCTTTGTGTAAGACTAGAAAAGAAAAGCTTCTTAGCAGCAAGAGAATCATGTGTATAAACTATTTTTCTCACTTTGGAATTATGTCTTACAAATTATACACAAAACCTTTACAAGCATAAACATTTTGTCTGTTTAAAGCACTTTTTTAAAAAAAAACAACATTTGGCTTTTGCACAACTGAACACGTGTGAACACAATTTAGAAATTATTTCTGTTCAAAAATGTAATGAGGATTTGTGGCATTTCTGCTCTTGGGGAAATTGGTTATATACAAACTTTCACACAATGTAAACCCCTTCCTACCCACTTGTATAATACAGAGAAGTCACAAAAACAATGGCAGTTTCAAAATTTCAGTTCAGAGAGCAGTGTACATAAAAAGAGTGAAACATTAACAAGAATATTTTGGACACAGTATGTGTGTAACTCTGAAAAAAAAAAAACTGTTGGAAGGTTTTGGCTATGAATTAACAAAATTTCAAGTAAATAAACGCACTGAATCAAAATTAAAAGATCTAAATCTACATGTCACTTGGCTTTCCGAAGTTTCTATACTATTAAACTATAACACCGATTATCCTACGTCTACTCACCTGTCGAGGCGTAGCTTTCAAGACAACATGCGTTACCCCATGGGAATCCAGCCCAGAAAAAAATCAAATAACTTAAAAGAAAAACGAAAATAAAAAACAAAAAAAAAAGACCCTAACAACCCACTGAACTCTCCTCAACCACCAGCCCCTTACCAATCTTAAGGAGTGTGTTTTTAAAAGTGCATCAATATTGTTATAAATCGCCCTCTCTCCAAAAAAGTTAAATGGTAAAATTAATAACAGGAGAAACTGCGGCACACCCAAACTGATCCTGTGGACATCATCAGGGATTTTTCCTCCTTCTGTGTGTCACTCAAGTATCGCGCAACTGCAGCAACATCATATAGCTTAAGTTTACTTCCTCGCTGTTTCACCATTCCTCAATCCAGACTTCTGGCGTTTCTTCCCCACTTCCATACATCTTATCTTTTCCATAAAACCTCACCTCACCTCAAGAACCCCTTCAATCTTCATTCATTTCCTCTCAAACCTGTAAAAACTTGCCAAACCTCCTTTTTTAAAACTAGTTACATGACATCGCTTCTACCTGACTGAGGCCCCCCTCTAAACTAACTGCTAAACAATTCTAACTGCTCTCGAACATGTAGGGGCGACATCAGAACAATTCGATGTGGCCTCGCTGAATTCAAATACAATGTACACGCGGTCCTGTTAACATACTGTACAAGTCTGTGGTTTTGGCAGTGAAATCAAGACCTTAATAACTGACCTTGTCTTCCGTTTTAACCTTTCAGACCTTAGCCGCTGCTCCAGACGTCCATCCCCCGACCCCGGCCCCCTACCCCCAACTCTCACGTCCTTCCTCTGTGAGCAGGCCCAGCCCACTCCTGGCCAGCGCTTTTCAGCATAAATAGTAAGCAGTGCTACAGGTGCACGCAGTATCATACGTAGAGAGAGCAGCTAGCTACAGTAGCAATCCTCTGGCTGGATATCAGCTTCGCTTAAATGCCATGTACTGTATTATCAGCATTTCGTATCACTACTACACAGATTTTCAGATGAGGAAAACCCAGATAAAGAACTGTGAACTGATAACTGCTTGGTAAAGATGATAAAAGAGTAACATAACTAAATGCTAGCTAAATATACATCATATTTTTTTTGCTAGGTTGTATCAAAAGAAATATGTATATTTCATATAATTATGCTATTTTTTTTCAAGTATGAAAATATATTCAGGATTCCTTTCTGGGAAACCTAAGGCACTATCAAGTTTTTCAAGAATTTACCTTTTTTTTTTTTTTTTTTTTTTTAAATAGCTTGTTTGATTACGTGTGGCCCGTACAAAAAGTGAACATTCACCCAGCCGGGAACGAACGGGGCAAAAAGGAGAAAAACTAGGAATTTCTTAACTTCTAAAAGTTCATAGATTGTCACACCATCGCTCATGCAGTGACTTGACGTAGATACTGGCAGCTCATGCCCCCTCGCTCACTGCGGATTGTTCGTCGGTAGACAGGCGTGAGTGGCGCGTGCGAGTCGGGGCGGCGATGGGAGCTCATAAGTTGACGTCACGAACATCTGTGGGGGTGCTGGACTGGTCCTGCTGCTCCCTCGCTTTGTTGCCTGCTCTGACCCCGGTCTCCTGCGGGTACTGCTGGCCCTGCTGCAGGCTGGTGGCCAGCACACGCTCGATTTGCTCCTGGCACGCCCTCAAACAATCCTGGAACAAAAAGGGTCAGTTGTTGTTACACATGCACACTGCCATTACACCTCGTGCTAGTGTGTAAATGCTTTTAAGAGGCCGGCCTTTTTCTCACCAACCAAACAACCCTGTGGAGAATTCTTTCCAAGTCTGCATGCGTTTGTTTTAATCTTTACTTATCGTCTTTTAACCTGTCTTCAACCCGCATGTGCGGTATCCTTTTTATCTAATACAAACTCAGCTATAAGTCTGACTGATTTTATTAACTTAACAAAGTGTAAAGTTGCCAGGAACCTGGAATACAAGAAAAAAATGAGACAGGAGGCAATTGGGAAAAAAGTGATAATCGCACAAAATATTATTAAAGAACGTTACAAGGGGTTGTAAAATATATTGTTATAAGTTTTACGATGACTCTTGAAAAAATATTATGGTCCATGGGCAGGAATGAGATACTGTATGAAAGCCCCACATCAGCACTTTCAGCTGGTTTTCTCAGCTGGTCCCTACATGATACGCAAATAAAACTACGTTACTGTAAAGAAAAAATGCTCAGTTTATTCACAGAACAGACAGAGTGTGGAGAGTTTCATTTGTACTGTATACCTGTACGCACACACCGGCGAGCAAAAATCTGGCAGTTCTGGCACATCTGATGTTGTAACTGCTTCGGTCACATGCGTGGCATACCAGCAGGGAATTATGTTGGGTTTTTTTTTTTTTTTAAAAACAGTAGGTGGTCCTGTCTGTATCATGACCAGAACAATGGGTGCCAGCACACTCCACCAGCAACAACACAGAGCAGCGAGCCACATGATGGGCACCGCAGCCCTCTCTGACACTAGACCTGTGTATGCCTAAGGCATGAGTGAACGGACAAGGGAGGGATTGGAAGGTCCCAAAAAGCCGATCTGAAAGTCTGGACTCTATCCTCACTCACTCATCCCCCCCGCCCACAACCCCCCACCCCTTGGGGTTTACGGCACGGTCAGTCCCATGTGGGGGTCTGGAGGAAATGGCTATGACCTACTGCACCCTGACCCTCTGAGTTGTAGAGTGTAAAACAAAATATAGGACAGTGGGACCGGATGTTTTTGGACAAGATGTCTTGTGAATGGGGATCATCTCTCTCTCTCTCTCTCTCTCTCTCTCTCTCTCTCTCTCTCTCTCTCTCTCTCTCTCTCTCTCTCTCTCTCTCTCTCTCTCTCTCTCTCTCTCTCTCTCTCTCTCTCTCTCTCTCTCTCTCTCTCTCTCTCTCTCTCTCTCTCTCTCTCTCTCTCTCTGTCTCTCTGTCTCTCTGTCTCTCTGTCTCCGTCCCCTCTGCAGGTCTGTGCTGGAAGATGTGGGAGGTCTGCCTCACTGAGCCGGCTGCGGGGATCTTAAAGAATGCACCGGGGCTCGCAAAGAGGCCAGCATTCCTTTGAAATGTACGGATAATTGGAACCCGATGGGCTGCAGTCGGGGCGCCTGTTGTGACGGCTGGGTTGCGGGGCACTCGTCGCCATGGCAACCGAACCACAAGCCAAGAGGCAACTGCGTTGTTCCTCTGGCCTGATGACTTTTTGGACTTTTAGGCTTCTAAACGGGTCCCCTGGTGTCACAAGATACTGTGACAATGAAATCACACACTGGGATAAATATGGTACGCACAGCGTTTTTTTAATCAGTGTGATTGCGATTCAATTTACTCCTGATGTGTTTGTATACAGTATAGACTCCATTCAAATTTTGGAATGCTCAGTATTGTGCGGGAATCATACGTACATGAACTCATTTAAATGGAGAGTGCAATTTTTCAACTTATATAAGGCTGTTTCACTTCTACTTTATTTATAATACAGCACATGTATACAGTACAAAAGTCATATTATAAAATACTCAGTATTGCAATGTACGTAAGCTCATTATGATGACATTTACAGTTTCTGAGGTATATGCAGTGATGCATTCAAGGCTAAGCTTGCACTGCATATACAGCACAAAATCCATTTGAGTCAGTCAGTGCTCACATATTAATAATCGTCCAAAAATGTCCAAAAGTGTGACTCTGCAGGTACGAGGGCGGCTTGGTTAACTTTCTGGAAGAGACGCTCCTTCACTTTGTCGCGAGCGTGTTCCTCCACCAGGAGGGGCACACAGCTAAAGTGGGAGCCATGCAAAGAAATTGCATGTGTCCTACCACAAGAATGTGGGCTCTGAGTTTTAAGAAGACATTCCCTCTGCCGCTGCTCTTTATAGCAGCAGTCTGGCTCCCCAGCCAAGAGCCAAAAAGCTCGCTCTCCCTCTCTCTCCATGAAAAGTAAATAGCTTCAATCTGCCACTACTGAAGTCATCACTGTTGTTTACTAAAGGGCCTTTTATGCTGCTGTCGTGAGATGTTGCAATGATTATTATTAACAATGCATTGTTGCGTAGCACTGAAACTATTGAGTTATGACTTCTGGCAGGTTAAATCTCCTTCGCTGTGGTACTCACCACTTCTGTGTTGGTGATCTTGGCCAGCAGGTCTGTCAGGTTGTCTCGACTCAGCCTCTGGTCAGTGTGGTCCAGCTGCAGGCCACAGACGGCAGCTCCCATGCTGCCCGTGGCGATCATGGAGGGAGGGTTCATGGCAAGGCGGTCATCTGCCGCGGGAAGAGTATCAATGTGCAATTAGTCGAGCAGCAGCTTGAGGCCGCGGTGACATACGAAATACGCATTTGTAATTGGGCGGCGGAGGGCTGCAACACTTAAATCAGCCCAGAGGAAGTGTGAGAGATGCATGAGAGGTGCAAACATCTGAATCATCCCCAGCACCACAGCTGAACCTGACTTTCCCACAGTCTGAATTTCAACAGACAGGGCTGCATGGTGGAACCTGTGTGGTTTCCTTCACAGAAACTACAGCCATGATTACAAAAGCAGAGTAGGAAGCCTCCTACTCGCTGAGAAATGAGTTCCAGGAATGACTCCCTCCAGTCCAAATCCAAGTCTAAAAGACTTAAGCGACAACAGACCTGGATGGAGGAGGCGGAAGAGGAGGCAGCCATGGAGAGATCAACAAGGACCGTCAACACGAGAACGGAGCTGAAGCTGCACTGAACAGCTCATGATTTCAGCTCGCGCCTTGACAGTTATTTTCATGTTTAAAAATTGTATATGACCACTAGGAGTCCTCCTACATGACCATTTAAGTTGACTAAGAGTTTCCTCTTGAAAGCTTGGCTTCTGAGAGAAAGTTTTACAGAAGAACTGAGAGGCTCTTGAGCTAAGAAAAGAGGTGCGATACAATCTGTTCCTATGGATGATAACACGTTTCATGAGCTCGCTATACACCACAGCAGATGGTTAACAGGCGACAGCTCTGTATTGGTGGATATGAAATAAAATCAAAGTGAGGAACAAATGTATATTAATGGAGAACAAGGCTGGTAGGCAGCTAAGATGATAAACTGAGGCTAACCACAATGAGCTGTTGGTGCTCATGTGGTACTAGATTTTGACATGGAAGGACGGTGCATGAAATAAAGAAGATGTTATCTCTGGTTCTGCTGCATCATCAGTTTTGATACTGTTTGCTTTAGCTTGCCTGCCATGAAACCAGGCTTTTTAAAAGTTTTAATTTTTGTTGTATTTACTACAACTGATGTGAGAAGCAACACTTCCTGACTGACTATGTGTCGGTTTTAGTGACTCTGGACTGGACTACCTCGCCCTTCTCTCAGACTTTAGGAGCTAATTTAGCGCTAAATTGCTTTGGAACTTACTCTAAGAGCAAAAACAGAACTGACACAACCCTCATCTTGAGGAGTTTCTCCTTACCCGGCCAGTTGGGAGCTACTTTTAGCGTTCACATGTTTTGCGAAAACAGCCCCTGGTGGTTTTTCCACAATTACAACACACAGGCTTCTTCCGGTCTCAGCACATGTACATAACAAACACGAATTTCCCAAAAGGCAGGGAACCGACATACGCAGTCTTTAACTGTTGCACAAGTCCAACCCAGCACGTAGTCATAGCCCAGTGCCACCCAGTCCTGGTGGCCAGATAGCTTTGATTAAACCCTGGAGAGCAGCCTGCTTCACTACGCCCATCTTCTCCTCCGGGGACCAGCTGTCCATAGGAGGAGCTCCTCCATCATAAGAATAACATCTCAACTCCATATAAAACTCCAAACATTTACATTACTGCAGAACCACAGCAGGCCTCCTTTTTTCCACTGTGGCTGCTTTGTGCTTGGATATAACTAGCTGCTTATGAATAGCAAAAGCGACCACTGAAACACACCCAAATAGGAAAAAAAAAGAAAAGAAAATGTGTGACACTAAAACTGCGCTAAACGGGGCATGAAACTCATTGAAGGAGCCTATGACTCCAATAACTAAACAAGTGCTTGTCGGCCTGCACTGGCGTCTGTGAGGAATTTCGCTGCGCTCAAGTGACCTATATTGTTTTATTTCCTTCATTGAATTAGCTGAAAGGAAGTCGCAGATGAAAGGCAGCCTTGTGACAGAGGGGGCGGGGGGCTCTATATTATGTGTATTAGGTGATCCTAGCAGTGTTTCTGTCCAGGATATGAAAATATTAGAGGGATTCCTGGTATAGACAAAAGAATGCCACGAAAATTCACCTAGGAAGGGGCCTTAAGGGACATCTGACTTTGCGCTTCTCCAGAGCCTCCAGAGTTTATTCTGGACATGAGGCCAGGATGGGAGGAGGAAGGAAGATCACTGGATCACTGCCCTGACTTTTTAAACCTGGAAGCTTCTCTGTCAACAAGCGATACAGGCAGGGTAGTGCAGACCCTCAGCTGCACCTGAGTCACGCAGCAAAGTGTGTGCATCTGCTGGAATAAAAGTTACAGCGAGATACAATCACCGCCATTACCATGTACGTGGCTAATCTAAACACAGCACTGATAAGATTTTTCTCAGGCACTTAGCAGTGAAACGTGGAAATGACCACTTTAGGCAGCTTTTTGCAGCTGGTCCGCTGTTGAGAAAACCCCTACTACACACTGTGGAGAGACTAGAAAGTGGATAAGGCAGCCAGAGGAGTATGCCGAGAGAAGAAAGAGGTCACAGATGACTCACGATGGGAGAATGTTTGTGTGTGTGGGAATATTCTGGTGGATGTGGGAATAACAGGGCAGCGAAGTGAACGAGCAAGTGAGCAAGCGCATAGTTCACATGAAATGACGTCCGGCCGCCTTACCTGTGGCACAGAGGGCTATGAATGTCAGCGTGTGCTTGCGGACCATCGCCAGCTTGTCCTTGGGAAGGGGCAGCCTGCGTATGATGTGCTCTATAAAATCGTTGGGAATGACCGAGGCCATGTTCCACTTCAATTTCCCCAGCACCACCAGTTCCCAGTCCTAAAAAGACACAGAAAAAGGATTATCAGTTCAAATTCATTTTCCTGGCAATATCTACTAAGTCAGAGTTAAATGGTGTGGTGCCATGACTCCATTGACCGTGAAAAGATCACAGGCCGTCCCTATTCCCAGAGGAAATGGCTCTGTAAGAAGAGTAACATTTCTTCACTTTATCTCTCCTCACTGTATCTTATTATCTGCGTGCCTTTCTCATTCCTCGCATCCTTTGTGTTCATATCGCCGGCATGTGACAAGCTTTGCCCTGCTTAGAGGCCCTGCCAATGAGACAGCAATCCCTTTCCTTCCTGTCACAAGCCTCAGCTACCATGAGCGTGCGCTGCACAGGCAGCAGCAAAAAAAAAAAAAAAGTCTCTCCACGCAGTCATTCGCAGTCACTCTTTGCACTAGCAAAACCCCCCCCAAAAGGTGCACACATCTGATGATTTAATTTCCTGTGTTATGTCAGTCTTCGCAACCAGCTTACTAAAATTTTTATAGTTTTCCTCTTTGGCTTTCAGTATTTTAGGTGACTAATCGGAAAAACAAGCATGCAACTTAAGAATCTCCATAGAAGCTAAAACAAGACTTTAGTATATGATATATGTAACTCGTTATTTTGTGAGACACTCTGACCAATCTTAGTGCACATTTCTACATTTCTCCAAAACTTCACAAGTATCACGATGCGGTGAATTTTCAAAAGTGGAGTTACACAATCATGTGCAATCAAATGCCGTTCTAGATCCAACTGTAATGGTAATGTGTGGTGCATGACACTAAGAGGTGCTTCTATTATTTTGTCCGGCCTGTTCTTATCAATAATCAAGATTTGAACTGGAAGTACAAGCAGCGAGACTGGCATAAATGCTGATGATTTCAGCTTCTCACTTCCTATTGGAGACGTATCACCTACAAAGCCAATGTAGTAAACATTGAAACTCCACCGCCTGCAGGGAAAGCCCCCCACCACCCCCCCACCCCCATCACCGAAACACGTATCTGTCATCTGAAAAGTCAGCCATCATTCACATTTACGTGGCTTGCCAGTAGATAACCTGCCACACACATGCTTGCATTTAACCTATTTAGCCCCTGAGGGGATTGCTGACTGTGGGATGAGCTGGGCGGAGGTTTGCTGTCGGTGTGCTCACTTCCTGGACAGCTGCCCCGACACACACAACCACCCCCTTAAATGTCTCTCTTCCAGCTGAAGCAGCAGCAGAGTGCCCATTACAAGGAAGAGCTGCAGCATCTTTTGCACGCTCTCGCCGCGTCCCCTGTGCATCCTGTGAGGATATCCAGGAATCTGAAGTCTTACAACAATATGGAGCATCTAATGGGATGAATGGGTTGGGATGTCATTTCCCTCAACAGCTGCAAATGGTGTGAAGCAGGTCTAAAACCTAAACTGTCACATGGTCAAGAGCTGAAACAGGTACTGATTAGTAATCGGCTGACAGAAATTTCACATGCATTCATTTTCATATGAGATCAAGGGGTAATGCATGAATGGTGAAAAAGCTTGTACGTGGATCTTGGCAATGGTGGTTCTTGGAAACTGTTTCGCAAACTTTATATCCTTGTGTTCTGGGGCTGTTTCTTGTACAAAACAATGCAACGATCTGAAGACGTCATAGTGGCCATTCAGGCACTTAAGATGGGACATTTTTCACAATTTTCTGGCATTTTACAGAATGAACAATGAATGGATTTATCCAGACAAGAGTCATCCTCTTAATGTTTCCTGCTAGATAACTCAAGCAAAAGGAAGCAAAAGTATTGCTGTGACAAGTATGAAGAGATATTCTCCTCTTTTATTCCTCATGTAGATGTGGGGAGGAAAAAATAAAGTGAGTTTTGGCTGTTTTATAGTATAAATCCGTCTATATCTATCGAGAAAGAGAAAGTCCATATATTTCAAGATAAATCCACATTCTATGCTGCATAACTGGCACTAGATGGCATTACATCCCTCTCCGGTCCACATGGACCCAAAGAAAGGATGTGGCTGTATTGTGCACAGCTCCACTTATATGGAAAATGGGATACTTCCTGTGAAACAAATTAAGCTATTAGCATTATAAAATCATCCAAAAATGTGACACTGCATTTTTACGCTCCCACAAACGAAGGAACGAACGAATGAATGAGGCCTTTGAAAGTCCAGTTCTTACCAGCAGTTCCCGTGGTGTGATGGAGTTGTCTGTGTACATGCAAAGTTTTTCTGCCGATAGCGGCCTGCTGTCCTTTAACTTGGAGGCCAGGAACATGCACACGGCTCCCAGAAGCTGCAAATAGCTCTTTCTAGTGGGCATCACTGCTAAAAATCTGTCCAAATAATTAATGGCTAAAGGGAAGACGTCTTCGTCACTCTTCTCCTCTTCACACACCTAGGAAGAGACAGAAATATAATCACAAAACCACATATTAGGTTGCATTTGAAAAAAAAGAAAAATGTAAAAGAAAACTAGATAGTTCATCAATGCTTTTAAGCATTTAAAAGTGAGGGTGGTTTTAAGACTGTGTTTTTTACAGCTTGTGTTGTCTTTGGATTAAAGGTTAAATAATTGCTTTTAACATCTTTTTAGTCTGTTTTAAGCTGCAAAGTCAGGACCAGGCAGAAACAAATTAGTTCAATAGGAAGTCGTTCAGCAACCCCCCTCCCTCGCCTCCTCTTCCTTGTTGGGGCTTGCCGTCTAAAAAAAATATTTAAAAAATAAAAATAAACCACCTGGGAACTTTACGAAGTGTGCAACATGATCTGCAGCTGTATTAAAATCGTTCCCGACGGTTACAAAAAAGAAGCGTTTGCTCGCATCAAAGTGTTTTTCGCTTTAAAAATGAAAGTGGTTTCTGCACTCACGTTGCCTGCCTAGCCCTGAGCTCGAGTCACGTTTTAAAAAAATAATAATAATTACAGTAAAGGGAAAATGTCAGGTTTTCGAATATGTTAATTAAGACGAACACCCCCGCTGTCGCCTGAGCTAGCTAACAGGCAAAATGCACCCACTCTGTAGCTGTTAACCAATGTAAATAACTAGCTAGGCTGCTTCTTTGAAGCTGAATTTTCTTCGTGGTGGAATTTCCGTCTCTCCCACGCCTTTGGTGAGTCATTGTCATTCAATTGTCAAATGGGTTAACATCCATGACAACTCTCTGTGAACTAAAATACCCACTTTATGAGCCAGAATTAGCATACACACATTAACATGTGTGTCAACATGCAAATTTAAACAACAACAAAAAAATAAACTAATTAGCTACAGCATCAATGCACAAAATGCCTACAAACCTCGTGCATCCAGCCTGCAACCATTCGTCTCATATAAGGCTGAATATCCTTCTGGACCCGCTGGAAGTACGAACATTGAGGTAAAAACCTGTCCTCAACAGTTAATAAA
Source organism: Psettodes erumei (assembly GCA_016785225.1). Taxonomy (NCBI): domain Eukaryota; kingdom Metazoa; phylum Chordata; class Actinopteri; order Pleuronectiformes; family Psettodidae; genus Psettodes; species Psettodes erumei. The sequence continues at coordinate 52,990 of JAFBJZ010000651.1, forward strand.
CTTTGCAACACTCTGTCATCAGAGAGGATGTTTGGGTCAGGCAGGGCTTTCACGGTTATGTCCGACTCCAGGCAATAAAGCTCCATGACTCGACCCCCTTCTTCCCCCCCACTTTTTTGACTAAATAATAATAATAATAATTATAATAAAATAAATAAATAATGTCACAATGTTATCGGCAGCGGACAGGAGGAGAAGAAGTGCCCCGGACGAAGCATGAAGCTGAGACTACTGGGTTTGCTCCAGTCCTGCTGCTTCTCGGTTCACTTCTTCTTCTGCGCTGCTCGCTGTCCAACCAGCCACACCGAGAAATAAAACTTCCGGTATAACCTTCAGAATAAAAGCTGCTGTGGTGAAAAAATACCACTTAAATAGCTGCTTCTAGGAACTATTTGCTTGGCTTCCTTTCTCATTATTCAGCCTTTATCGACTTCCCTTCAACCTCTCTACTTTCTTACAATACTTTGAAAGAGGCAGACACACCGACCATGACGTAAGCCTTATCTGCTCCACAACTGGTTTAGAATACAAGCCACTTTTATGGAGCTTTTGTATCCGTCTCCGTGAAATATTATTATTAATAATAACAACAACAACAACAATAATAATACATGAATACAGTACAGATGCTATAAAATAATACTACGTAGGAAAAAATATTAAATTAAATTGCAATAAATTGCAGTTGGCCATGAACGCCATGTTCTTCTCATCAGCTGTTGACAAGATGAGGTTCTGAGGTTCTAGCGCCACCTGAAAGAATACAGCTCAAGTTCCCAAATCTCACAATTTGTAAATAAAATAGATGTCAACATTTTTATATGGGCCGTTCATATGATTCCAGCTGCAGATAAAATACATACTGCCAGGTCTCATGAAAGCTCAATCTGATATCAGATGTTTATAACAATAAAACTGATGCATCTTATACTGTTTAAAATATGTTTTATATCAATTTTCTTGAAGGCAAAATTAATCAACAAGAATGTTGCTCTATAGAAAACTGGATGAATGCCATATGGCTTTGTGTACAAATTATGCATGGTTTACATTATTATATGCAGTTTATGGCTCAGTCAGCAGTTTGCACTGCTATTAGACCTGCACTATATTGTATCTCCAAGCTAGCTGGGCTGAGGTCAGTGCTATAAAAAGGAGACTGATGAACTAACACTCTCCCTCAAAAGGCCAGCAATCTGTGGCTGACTGTACAGAAAGATTATTTAAAGCATGCCTCACAAGAATTAGTAAAATGCGTGCAGACACAGGCCTACAGCTTTCACTCCTTTAGTTAAGTGCTGTTGCTAGCTTACAGGGTTCCCTCTGCATCTACTCAGTTTAATTGAAGATGCCACCAAAAATAGAAACAAATGTATTCTTTCTTATTTAGATGACATTGCATTTATAATAGTAGAGCCCGTTCATTTCTTTACAGCTGTGCTGTAAGTTAAACATATTCTTACTGACCATTTCACTATTTTGAACAGTTGAAATTGGTAAACTTTTTTCACAAGACTCACACAAGTTAGCCCTATTGTGAGTCAGTAGCTAATGAATATGACCAAAGCAAACATTTAAATGTCCAGAAATGTTATTTTAATTCAGCTAGAAAGTTAGCATACTAGCTAGCTAGCCTCTATTCTGGTTAGTGGCTTCAGATGGGCTATTCACCTGCATATGTGAGGCACTTACTCTTTGGGAGTCTCAGCTGCCACTTATTTGTAAACTTATTTTATTTGTGTAATTTATGACATTTTCTCTACACTGATTTGACATTTGTATCCATGCTCACATCATGCCTGCAAAAATATTCCTATCAGTCTCAGCTGTGCTTTGTGATTAGTCGTAATTGGAAAATATTAGCACGCTCACGCACTAGACCAAGATGGTGGACCTGATCAACAATACCAGCACTCGGCTGAAATCTCACAAAGTTGCTAGTGGAACTATGGACCCCTTGGTACAAAACTGCATCTTGTTTTTTTAGTTTCCTAATGCTAGTAGTGTGGTAGCCCTTGATTTAAAGCAGTACACAGTCTCTGAAACTATTGGTGTTTTTAATCAGGTCATAGGCCAGCCAAATGAGCTAGAATTCATGGGACACACTGTGATTTTGCAGACATCCTTATAGCAAAGGGTGTGGACCGCATGTTGATCCCTTTCCAGAGAAAGGTTTCCATAAAGGAAGTCCTTTGGCATGGTGGCTTGCCAAAGGATGAAAGAATGAGGATGAACATGCAAATCTGCAGAGAGCGCTTGTTTGTTTTTTTGTCCTTCTAAAACAGGATCTAATCCGTAAAAATGTAGGATTATAATGGAAGAGGAAGTTACGAAGTTGTCAACTCCCTATCACTTTTGATCTATGAAGGCCATTTCAGTTCCGTGTGGTTCTGTGCAGCTGTAAGCACTAAATTCTTTATCAGAGACATCACATCATGCATAAAAAAATCTTTTCATGCGTCAAAATTTGCTGCTTCTGATCATGTACAAGCATATCTGCAGTTAAGAGCAAACTTTGCATCAAGCTTAATGACAGTAACTGAACTGTATCGCTTCTTGCTGGAACAACATCACAAACTCTCCCTTTTCACAGTTGCCACCAAAGAGCTGAAAGAGATGTGAAATTTCACTGAGAAAAATAAGAGTACTGTGGAGCCATTACAAGAGCAAACTGTGAAGTAAGAGAGGGAACTGTCTCTTAGGGAATGTCAAGGTTAGCGAGATTAGTTCTACTTCAAAGGAGGTGGTGTATGTTTGAGAGGATTCATCTTAGAATTGAGATTTCATGTCAGAGGGTTATCCCTTTGTCCGTCCATGAAGAGTCTGACAAATCCCTGGGTCAGTGTTTTAGTCTAAAGGGGGTTTTGCTGCAAGAGGCCAAAGGAGCAGACCATACCAGACATTCAAACCACTGACACTTGAGGGAAACAGAGGTGTCAGACAGATAAAGCAGCCTTACCCTGTTGCTGCTGTTCGAGCATGTGTTCTATGATAACACATGTCAGCCGCTATCACACACTCCGGGCTGCACAGAGGTAACAGAGAGCAGCCAAAGCCCTGGGAAAACGTGGAGGAGCGTGAAATCACCTTGATCCAAAGATTCCTGCTGCATACCAGTCCACTGAACCCACCAGAGCACAGGGGCCCGGAGATGGGCAGGCTGCCACAGATCAAGAGAAAGAGACAAAGAAAGAGAAAGAGAGTAGAGGTGGAGGGTGATAGTCAAGATCTTTAATCCTAGAGACCGGTTGGAAGCTTAACATCATCTTATGTATTTCCTGTATAAGATCGAGTAAGTTGCTCCATGAGGGAGGCCTCTCTCTCGGATATAAACACAGGATTTACTTTTACATGCCAGTTTCAGGGCCAAGCTTGATTACAGGTTGCCCATGTGCTCTGAGTCAAGCTGGCTGTTTGGGTTTACTGACAGTAGAGAAGAGGATGCTATGGCTGGAATGCTGTGGTGTGAACGGTGGTGAACACTCCTCCCAGTGCTGAGTGATAGTTGGTGTAGCTCAGCCAGCAGAGTAGATAAAGTGGCTTCTGTCTATCACATGGTTGCATACTATATGCTTTCACGTCAAGTGATTACACCCCGCTGGAAGAGGACTAAACACAAAAGTAGGCGACATAAATGCTCCTGGGTAGTCATATGTTGTTGCGCTTTCACATGCTATTCTGGTCATGGTATCAGCAGCATGGAGCGCACCTCTATCGCGAGTGTCACAAATCAGAGCTGTCCTGTCACTGCCACTCCCTGCAGACTGACTGAGGGGGGAAAGTGGGAAAGAAGGTGCTTTCCAGGAGAAATTCAGCAAATCATATGCAGGATTGGAGAAATAGCTGTTTGGAAGCAACGCTGCTCCCAACTGTTGCTGTGTTTTTCTTTACCGAGCATCTCATAATTATGTTTTTTGGATGTGTCAGTCCCACTTCCTCAGTGCTTGAGTAACTCCCATCATCAATCCTTAAGATGTGATTGGAAGCCCTGTGGTGCAACCAGCTAATTTGCACTCAACTACGCAGCAAGATTAGAAAACAAATGGAGCGTCGTCAAATCAGCACAGGAAAAAGAGGGTGTTCCCCACACAGTGTGCAAGGAATGTTTTGGCTAAACTGAAAGCCATCATTCAAACTCAAATGCCAACGTTGAGGAGACAATGACGGGACAGACAGCAACATCCGGGCCTGGTCTTCAGTCGTCTCGGTCACAAGAACACAAGAGGGTTTCTTTTCTACAGTTTAGGCCTCGGTCACTACTGAATCTCCCCCCTCATCCATTTAGTCTGTATACAAGTCTGACGTCCGGCAGCTTGCATCCCTCACTCCTACCAGAGCCTCAGAGAACATTGCCCTATTCTCCACCATGCACTCAGGAGTAATAGCAGAAAGAGGAGGGGAGAGGAAGAGGGTACATTTCAAACAAAGGGTTTCTATAAGGTACCAGAACAAGGGATTTAGGCGAGTACTACAAAATGTTGAATGCTGCTGTAAAGAATCCCTTTTAAATGACACTCTTAGGATACACCCTTATTCACTCTCTGGGGAGAATAAGATAAGAAGACGTTACCATGCTAATATTTGTTTGCTAATTGCAAGGATACAGCCAGCAGCCGGTTAACTTAGCTTAGCTTAACGATTGAAAAGAGGGGGAAACAGCTAGTGCTAGTCTAATGTCTTCCATCTGAAGGTTACAAAATCCAGCTACCAGCACCTGTAAAGATCACTATTTAACACAATATATTTTTGTTTGTTTAATCCATACAAAAACTAAATAGCAAAAAACCTATTTCTTGGCAACTGCTGGCAAGCATTTCCATGTTCTGGACATAGCCATGCACATGGTGAGGGACACTCAACACCTGGAGTAAGTCATAAGCAGCAAGCAACATAGGTTGGATTTTAAGTGGGTGAGATCATATCCTCTCCATTTCACAGTGAACAAACTTAATGTCAAGAAAGAATCACTCAGATATCTGAAAAAGATGAGACTTGTATGTGTCCCGTCACTTTCTACATGCCAGACTGTACAAAAAGAGAGCATGCATGTGAAGTGATGTCCATGTTCATGGTATGAGAGACCAGCATGTGTCTGCAAAAGAGAGAGTAATGTTCCTCAAGTGAGCATACAGCTAGATTTTTGACTGTTATATAACACTGCAGTGGGGGCCCCCTTGTTCTGTTCCAGCAGTCGACTCTGAAGTTCCCCCGGTTTTCCTGCTCATTTGCCTCACAACACACAGATGTCTCAGGGTGGTGCAGAAGACGAGGGGGGTGACTGGGCTGTGGCCAAGAGGCAGCGGCTGCCTGTCACAGTGAACAAGTGTGTGTGGTCAGAGATTAGGGAAGGAAGGACACAAACAAAAATTCCAGCAGAGGAGCTCCTGTGGCAGCTGTGGTTTTCTGAGTGTGAAGGATGCTTGACAACTGGAGCCACCTCATTGGCCGGCAAAGATGAGTGGGTGGGTCCTGGCAGCGGCCGGCTTCCTCTGTGTGATCTTAAATGAGAAGAGTGACAATTCATCAGGGACAGGATATCCAATAGGAAGACTGATCCCAGGGGTAGATAGAGGGCCTTGCAGCTGGCCACTCGATGACCTTGTATCAAACAAAAGTTAGTCTTTCTCGTTCCGTCCTTCTCTCAGACACTCTCTGTGCCCATTGAAAATTGAGGCATTAATCAGCAGCAGGGACTGAGCAGTTTCCAGTAAGTCATTTTGTGTGAGTTTATTTTAAACCAATGGGCCTCACTGTTCCACAAATATCATTGCTTTCTTCGTTCATTCACTTCCCTTCCCTTCAACGCTGCAACATTTCCACTCCTGCACACTTACATTTCCCTCCTGAGAGAGAGGAGGAAATGGGGGGGCCTCGCAATGTGAACGAAAGCTCTTTGAAAGTGGTTTTAGTGAGGCGATATGCTACTTATAAATGGCGAGCAGGGAGAGTTTCAGGGTCGGACGGCTGGGGCCTGGACTGTCTGGGAGCTGCCTGGTGTTTTCCTGTGTGTGATGCATGCTAACCCTGGGCCCCCTTGACTTCGGCTGCGGCATAAAGAGGCCTCTGTAAAGGCTGAGTCAGCTCCAGCCCTAATTCACCTCATTGGTCTCATTGCTTGATTAAATTCAGCAGGGAGACTCAGAAGGCGCCTATCCCCCTCCATAACGTCTCTTGCATTCAAACAGAAGGATGGAAATCAACCTGTTATCAGTGTGAGAGCTGGACTCAACAATGGTCCTCATGCACTGTAGAGAGAGAAACAAGCCGTGAACCTCAGCCAGACCAAACACATCGATGCACACTGATAAGTATTCAGTCAGTTTAATAGACCTAAGTGGGGGTGAGAAATATTGTTTCTGTGAGGTAACTTTTGTTGAATTGACTGTGTCTTAGAATTGAAAACATTCAAGCACTTGCAGCCAGCTATGGCATTGCAAAAGACAATGGAAGAGTGTGTGAATGGAGGAAGCAAAGCCTATACAGCTGATATGGTCCAGAAACAACCACTTTACTTTAACCACAAGGCAATTGTTTGGTCTGTGTCAGGGCTGCATTGAGTTCACCACTGCAGCTAGCGAGGCAAACAAACAAACACTTTGGGTGGTGGCGAAATCCTACGTTGCCATAGCATATTGTGTAATTTGGCATTCCAGAGAGCACAGGAATAAAAACAAATTCAACAGAAACAGGGGCATACCAGGCCTATCTGCAGGAAATGCCACGATATGAATTAGCATGGTGTTGTGTCTTTAGGGATGGATGACAACATCATTATCCTCCCATCAATGAGCCTGGCTTTGATCCTGTCATGAGTGGCGGTGGGTCCAGCGGAGGTCCAGCGGAGGTCCAGCGGAGCAGAGGGGCCAACCTGCTTGGTAGCGCCCAGACCATTAGCCTGAATTGGTAACAACCAGGGCGTTCCTGTCCCTGACCACAGCAAGGAATTTCACATACCGGGCAACATTACTGAAATCATCTAATCTCTCACTCATTTACAAGAAAAAGAGACACAATGCAGCAAGCCCTATCTTCTGACATAAAGATTAATTCTATGTTTATCCTATCCCTATAAATTACACAGCAAACAGGAAGTTCTGAGAAATATGATCGCTTTCCAGCTGAGACTTAGTGTTACCATTTGCTAGCTCCAACTGAATATTTACACTCATAGGAGTGGTGTCAATATTCTGGTTTAACTTTAAGAAAGAGAGGCAATTTTTTTTCCCAAAAATGTCAAACCTTTTCTATAAGTGTGATAAGTGTGTTAATGTAAATTTCTCCTATAGTTTGTCATTCTAAAACTGTTTGGTCAGCATTTTCCCATGTCTTTTCCCCGTAACATATTACTTTGGGTGCAGCCCTCTTCAGCTCAGAGAGAAATCCAGTTTAACTGGCTGAGCTTTAGTTAGACACATAAACACAGCAAAAAGTACTTCAACCTCAGACAAAACCAGTTGAAATCAAAGCCAGGAGATTAGTCTTAATCAAATAACAAGCTTGCAGAACCAGATACCAGGGCTTTGTTACCAAGCTAATAGCCCCCTGAGCTATGAGAGGTGGATCAGACCATGATCGTGATACAACATGCTACACATGCACAAAATCATTTCATACTGCTGCAAATATGACATTTGATCCAAATAAACATTCCCACAAGGACTGCCCTCTTTAGGATTCTGTTAGCCCTAGTTACCGCCCAGGAAAACTTCTTCCTCTTTGCCTGGAGTCAATGAAAATCAACTCATCAATTCTTCCCACAAAAGTCTGGGAGAAACAGGGATTATTCTGATAATTGTTCAAATGTCAGCCATGGGCCAGCCCACGCTGGGAAAGAAGAAAGTTCACAGTGCTTCTGCAGCCCGAAGCTGCAATGGTCCGGTTGATCCTTGGCCACTACTTCCCAGGACCGAGGCCTTGTCCCTGGGGAGCACTAGTGAAGTTCCATCTATGTCACTCTGCATCCTTAGCACTCTCACAACAACACAACTCCCTTTAGTGGCTCACATACTGTATGCTAACAAAAATATGCCCACTAGTCACATTAGACCTTCTTTATATACCTGTAACAGCTTGTCCTGGAAGTTTAGCTTTATGCAGCACAGCTGCTTCACGTTCTGGTCAGAGCTGTTGTTTGGTCAGTCCAGCAATTTGATCCAGACTGAAATATCTCAGCATCTACTGGATGAAGGTCCATGAAATTTAATGCATACATTTAAAATCTATTCAGGGTGAATTCTAATGACTTTGGTGATCTTTTGGCTTTTACTTTTATCTCAAACCAGCATTGATTGTCACCAAAGGATGAATTATTTAAACATCTATCAAAGGTTTGCTCACCTTTTATGCAGCGTCAACAACAGGTCAAATTGTCAATTGCTCGAAACTGTCTATTCTTTGTTACTGTTAATTAAAAAATGCACCGATCTAACACACTTAACTAAGATGCTGAACATTGGTGAACATGGTAAACATTAGTATGTTTATATTGTCACTATGAGCATGCTGGTTTAAAGCACTGCTGTGCAGCCTCAGAGTGCTAGAGTGTAGTACCAATACACCTTTATATAGTATATAATAAACAAACATCTTTCAGTGGAGTGTGACATCATACAGTAACTCATCAGTGTCCCTATAAAAGTTGCATTCTCATAATCCATTCTCATGGAGTTCGAGGGAGGGCCGGCTTCTTCCCTGACAACCTGGGATGTCTTTGTTTCCGAACCTTATGTAATCATTGATAACAGGAAGTAGTGAGGCATATGTTATGGTTGGAACCACGGCCAGAGCTCTAGCCCTTGGTCAGGGTTCCCACTGTCACTGAGGAAATGAAAGCACAAGGAAGCTGTCTTTATGGTTAGCCCATGAAGACATAAATACTCACTGGGAGAAGCAAGACTTTCATCGGACTGCAGAAAAATTGATGACTGGGCATAGAATGAATTGCACAAGATGAAACAGTCTTATAGGATGACCTCAAAAAGCTCCTTAAAGCCAGTGAGACACACAATGCAGCACTGGATTCATTCTCTTGACCTGGTAAAAAAGCAAACATTCTTTAGGAATGTGTGAAATGTGCTGCGTGGGAGGAGAAGTTTGACACATGTGGCTGTTTGCTAGACATGAAAAGTTGCCAGGGCTTTCAAGGTGCGGCTCCTCTCTCCTCCCTTTGCAGTCACAGCTGTCAAATTGATATGTGTTCTCAGACGTGAGGGGGACTGTATATGTTTGCATTCTGTAGGGTTTCCTGACTTCAGTCTATGGCTAATGCAAATATAGTCATGGTGGACATAATTCCCACATCAGAACTTGAATTTAAAATCACGCCCTGCTGTAATATCATCTGTACTGCCCTAGAAAGTGAAAACACATTATCAACATTACAACAAAACAGCGGTAAGACTCTGACATTTATCATGTAAAATTACAATGCCATAGATTAATTAAGAAAGAAGTAACATCAAAAGGCCTATCAATAGCTTACTAGCTTAGTTTAATGTTAGCAGAGTAGTAATAACTGACATGGCTGCAGTGAAATTTTTGTGATATGAATTGGTTAAGCTGCCCTTTAATTATATATCTGAATGAATGAAGAATGAAAGACATAAAATGGTTTTACAATGAATCTGATGCAAAGTTGGAGTTCAGAGTCTTTGTCAACTTCACTGTTTCCTACACCTATAAGAAGTGACCTGTAAGTGCACTACCTGAGCTAGTCAGTGGACATTTCCAAGGTGGATGCAAAAGCTGATGATCAGAAGTCACCCAGCCAGGTTTAAGTGCTGTAAGAGAACAAATGAAAGGAATTTTTAAGCCAGACAGACAGAACATGAAGTGAACTAACAGGCTAGTGAAGGGTTAGCAGCTGAGGGATTGTGGTTCAGCAACGAGGAACAAAAAAGGTATCGATGGCCGACAACAGCTGGGACTGCTTCCTCCAGAGAGCAGCATTTGATGGATGGGGAATATGATATAGACTTTTCCACACAACAGCCTACATGACATTTGATACTGTCATGGACATGTCCAGTCCAGTGTAATCGTCTTGACATGACACACAGAAGCGTTCAAATTTGAAAAAAAAATGCAGAGAACACGTGTCAATTCTCGTTCAACTTGAGAAATGTGCTTCTTTCTCATCTTACAGATAAGAAACACAAATATATGACATTCAACCGGTTGAGAGAATATGCACAAGAGGGACAAAGCGATAACACATTCCCTTATGCTACAATCATTTCCTCCCCCTGGCGCAGTTTCTGCCTCGACGTCTTGCTCACCAGCTGAGACACAGAGAGGATGTCCTGGGAAATGTGCAAGAGCAGCAACAAAAAAAAAAAAGACAGATAGGCTAAGTTCAAGCTTTGACCAGCTCTTACAGTGGAGTTTGACTGGAGTTTACACAGACACATGTCCATTCAAAAAGAGACTTTTGTCCTCAGATGACTTATGATAGGAAGTGTAGAGATAAAGTCACACCAAAAAAACCACAGCTTCTCTCTTGGGCTGATAGGCTCATCAATAGTACACTAAGGGGTTTTAAGGACACTGTAAAAAATTAAACATACATTTGTTTCCCTATTATCTATTCTTGTAAGCCAAATTTATGGATTTAAAAAAAAAATCATTATCTCCTGTCCTCCTCCTGATCTAACAAGTTAAGGGAGGTGCGGGTGGAAACCATTTACTGAGTCCCGTGCGGCTCTGCATTGTACACCCCATGCTGCAGTAATATACATTTTCATTTTAACGATGGATCGAATTTCCAGAAAATCAGCAGAGGAGAATGCAAATCATGTGAGTTTCCATCCACTACTGTTATGCAAATATTAGGGGTTGGCTCTTTGAGATAAACAACGAGTGGCTCTCGTTCTACAGTTGGGTTCCATTAAACCACTGACGAGAACACTGCACAATGAGATGACATGATTACAAGAGCAATAGTCAAACCTCAACCGATGGAAAACCATGTAGAAAATCAGATGGAAATATGGCATTTCAGTTTGTTTCATATATTAATTTGAGGAGCAATAAAATATCGTCATTGTGTGCATTGTGCACATGATTCATTCAAGTCTGTTTTCCACTGCACACTGTTGCATTTTGCTCTTACTGATCAACTGACAACTTCGCTACCTCAGCCACGTGAAAAATGTTTTCAACATTTTAACTTTTTTTCCCATTGTTTCCACTCTTTTAGTGTGTAAATTGAAAGTGTGCAACAACTAGTTGAAGGAAACAGACAACAACTTTTGATTTTCTGCCATTAATAAATACATACAAAGAGAATAGCAAAAGTAACCCATGACTTTTGCTGCATGCATCAGCAATCAGCATCTTTTCTTTCATGACACAGGAAGTCATAATAGTCATAATATTGCCGGAAGTCAATAAACATACAGTACAACAGACAGTATTTATTTCACCATAGTAACAACACCTATGCTGGGTTATTGCAGTGCACAACTTCACAGCTGAGTGAAAGCATTCAAAGGATCATTCCAGTGAAAGCCGGGCAGCGCAGTCAGTTGTGTTTGCACACAGACACAGAGTTGCATCTCTGCCCTAAGAGAAACTATCAAATTCTCACTGTGTACAAGCTCAGCATAACCTTCCGTTCACAACTTTTATTTGTCACTGATATGGAGAAACGACAATGGCCAACAGACGAGCAGACGGGCACGTGCTAACACGCTAAGCACTGCACCCTCTTTTGACACAACAGGAACGCATGATTTCCCACACAGGCTTCAGAAACCAAACATGTTCTCACGACTGTTCTTTTAGATGATAACAGAGAGGCGTATGCAATCCTCCGCCTATGTAATCAGAAGATCGGCACACCTCTGGTGTTTTGTACAACCACCACATAGCATGAAACATGGTGGCATGACTGAGCAGTCTCTATAAAAGATAAAGACTGGGCTTTATTAGAACAGAGGTATCCAACATCCCTGCCGGGCCCATATGCTGTGTGTGAGACTGGCCACAGGGTAGAACCAGGTCTCATGCACAGATCCACTGCAACCAATTAGCCTCACTCATGTTGCCACATCAAAAAGCTGTTTAAAAAACTAATGGGATTTGTTGTTTTTGTATGTTATTGTCCTGCTGATGGGATTTTCGTCTACAAGACACACATCTGAACCTGCAGGGGTTTTAATCTCGTTTCCAGATGTTTCATCCTCTGGCCATTCGCATGTGCTGGGAATTTTAGAATGATGCCTTGTGGAGTTTTACATCATCTGTCATCAGCGATGCATCTGCATGGCGAGTCTTGTGAATTTTTTCAGAACTTAAAAAGTGCTCAGTGATTTTAATATTACAAACAATCACTGGCTGAGGCTCCTCTGAAACCCAGTGGTGTAGCACTTCAGTCTCTCTGTAATGGAACTTTGTGTGGGCTGAGAGCTCACTGACATTGGCTCTCACAAAACGTCCACATGAAAATGCTTTTGCAATGTCATATTATGGAGAATAGATGCAGTTATCCAGACGACTACAGCAGCGGATTGTGCAGCAGATCAAACAGGCTGGCCTGGGGCACATTATATCAGATTTCATTTTGAGTTGAGGCCCTTCATTCATTTCTGACATTTACAGTTGGATCGGTGCACCCCTCTTCGAGGCCTCTTGGCTCTCCATCTGCACTGAGGCCCCACCAGCCACTCTGGAAAAACCCAGTGCATCTGACTTGCATTGCCTGGCTCCACTTGTGTGTTCTGTTTGGCCCGTGCCGCTGGAGGAGGAGAGTGGGCCAATTACCAGCCGCCGCTCCGAGACCAATATGATGTCATCCTCCCGCTCCACCATAACAGGCTGCAGATGAGAGGGGCTGGGCCTCTCGGCAGCCTTATTCACTTAATGAAAAGCAGGGAAGAATAAAAAAAAATCAAAATGGTATTGAATATCTGTGAACATTAACATTTTTCTTCATCTTAACTTACTTATTATCCATTAAAGTGGTCTCTAATGCATCACAGCCTGTTAGAAGCACAACACAGTGGAGATAAAAATAATATGAATGATAATAGCTCACTGTTTATCTCATGTGCCAGAGCACCTTGTTTGAATAAGACTGATAACAGCCATGAGAAAATAGTGAGAACACCATTGTGTATTAAGGACTGTATATTTCACAGATGTGAAGCGGAAGTGAATTTTCAGGGGCAGAACTTTAAATATGTTATCAATATGGCCCCGCCTGTAAGGAAAGTTACCTGTATGATGTGTTTTGTGACCTTTTGTCTGCAGCCACAGTCCCTCATTTCTTGAAAAGTTAGTCACCAAATATCCCTCAAATATCAAAGGAGAGAGTTCTACAACACTACTGAATTGTGGGGAAAAAAAAGCCTGAGATACACAAAGATGCAGGCCCATGCACTCGTTCACACTCCCAAATGCACAATTGCAAAACTCTGGAGACTACTTCAGCGCTATCCCAGAAGAAGGCCTTGCATTTCGTAGGAAGTTTTGAAGCCACATCAGAGAAACTGAAGGGGCCTGTGGGCTGCAACAGATCTCCTCTCATTTCCCCACATACTCCATCTCCAACACCCACCAACCGCACTCTACGTATAGACTCTGGGGTTCATATAAAGCCGGAGCTGATAGCAGGCCACAGCTCAGAGTATAAACAACTGGCAGCTTTAACTGTTTAGGGGTGCTCGACTGTGATGTTATCTGCGTGTGAAAAACAAATCAATCTGTATCTGTACAAAAACCTTTGAAGAAAAGTGCATCAACAACTGTCAGCTTTCATTTGTGTGTAGAGACAGACGTTGTTTACAGGTAAAGCAAACTGAAGGTTATGTGTGAAATGTGGAAATTGCAGAGTTATTCAATGATGCTTTGCATTCGAACAGTACTCAGGAAATCTTCCTGTTTAACAACAGATCCTGATTTGATAAATTCAAACTGCAAGTTCTTGCGAACTGTGGCTATGTGAGTAGTGAAATGTAAATCCCTGAGGTCGGGGTTGTTACTGTGTGTATACAGAGATACCCTGCAGCTTTGCTCTACGTGGGTGATGAGACAATGAGAGAGAAGGAAGAGGTTTGCTTTTCTCTCAAATTCAGTTTTTCAGTTTTGGTTAACAAGACAAGAGGCTAACACGCTAATGGTAAGCAGGTGTCACGTTCAGCATGTTCACCAACTTAGTTAAACTTTTAAGCAGGTTAACATTCACTAATTAGTGTTTGCTTGTATTTGGTTATAAATTAAAGTACTGGACAAGCTGCACTAAATGAAAAGTTATTCAAATCTATCCCGAGGGAGACATGGACATGAACCAAATTTCGTGGCAACATATCCAAAAGTTCTGCAGACCAAACCACAAACGTAAACTTCGTAGTGGTGCCAGAGGAAAAGTCAGAGGATCACCAAAGTTATTAGTTGTCCTCTTGGCACCATGAATATCTGCAAAAAATCTTTGTGGTAATACATCAAATAGCTGTTGAGATATATCAGTCTGGACCAAAGTGTAGGGTGGACCCACTCACATTGCTATCCACAGAGCTGTACCACTAGCGAGGCCAAAACTGATTACCTGTAGTCTTTGATCATTCAGTCCCACTAAAATATGAAAGATCTGGTGTGCAGAAGTCTAAATCGTCATTTAAAATTAGCTTGCACTCATCTCGCTGCCTTTCTGTTCCTCATAGCTAAAGATGCATTATCAAGAAAATCTATTGGTATTTGTTGTGGGAGAGTGAAAAACTCTGACAGTAAATTCCTCTCTAAAGCTTCACAAGCCCGAGTTCAGATGTGGCTCAGGGGAGGGAGGTTGAGGCAAGGTCAGGCATTTAACCTCAGCATGAGGCGGAGAAGGAATGGACTTCATACCTATACAAACAGGACATCCCAAAAGGGATCCCTGAAAAATCCCTCGATGATCAAATGGACAGAAAAGCTTTTTTTTCTTATGAAATACTGCATATTTACCTTTTTAGTGCTCTGCAATCCTTCTAATCCAATAATCTAAGAAGAGAAAAATGGACTGCTACACAATTCTTATTGGAAGACGTCACTATTAGACACAGTTTCATTTAAAGGAATAGCCTGACATCTTGGGAAATAGGACAGTGGTGCTGGCAGGTGGATTTTGTTATGTTTGGACAGAACCAGGCTAGCTGTTTCTCCCTTGTTTCTGTCCCTTTTGGTAAATTAAACTCACTGACTGCTTGCTGTAGACTTATGTTTAACAGACACACAAGAGAGTTCTATCAACTTTCTCATCTAACTCTCTGCCAGACAACAATAAGTACATTTCCCGAAATGTTAAAAGGTTGGGAACCACTGCTTTTTTTGCATGTCATGTCTTTCTACTGTCACTATCAAATAAAGGCAAATAATGCCAGAAATTATTGTTTTAAGGGAATGTGGACCAGAGCTTTCACCTGGACGTCCATTTAAAGCCCACCATTTCTGAAGATTGGATGACTTAACTGAGTCCTATCATCTTCTTTCATGGGGCCTGATTCCTCTCCGTAAGAAGACCCCCACCTTGTCAATGTGTCTTTGGGTCTGTGTCATAGAGACTGTGTGAGCTATGCCCCGCTTCGCATTCCTCTGCCATCCAACCTCTGTCCAGCCTGGACTTTCCCACAGAACCCTAAACCCTGTGAATGAGAGTAGGCCTTTGTTTCAGGCATTTTTCATCCTGATCCCAGCAACTTCCCCATGGTGGAATGCAACAGGAATGCCAGCGCCAGCTACCTGGCATTAGAGAGTCTTTGTGCGGAAATAGGAGCAGCTGAAGGAGAGAGCAGGTCAAAGAGGTTTGACAATGGATAGCTCACTTCGCAAGGTGCCCAGCCCATATTACAGAGCTACTGAACCTGGGTCAGGTCTCTTAAACATGGCAAGGTGCATCAAGGAGAAGTGAATGCATCTAGGCCAGTTTCACTATGAGCCCTCTCACTGCTACAGGTTTTTCTTCTACTGTACAAATCATTAACTGGAGCACTGATGTAGCAACTGATTGGCATGCATACACAAGCACAATTGAAATGTGCATCTGCAGCAGTTAACAGGTTGTTGTGAGCTTAAAGCCGGAACAGTGGGGCAACAGTTACCCTCAAGGTGCAATTCCATTCATTCCTGTATACTGAGAGACCAGCAAAGGATAATTTTAATTTGAGGGGTGCCATGGGGAGATGGGAATGTAATGTAATAGTGTCTGATAATGTTCAGATAACAATTTTTTTAACTCAAAAAGTCACTACAAGAGTTAATTTTCACTCTTGGTTTTTGAATTCGAGTTAATTTTCACTCTTAGTTTTTAAATTCGGCTGGGATTCTACAGCTGATGCAAGACACTGCATAATCAAAAATGAAAACATATCATATCATGAATAACAAAGCCATTCATACTGGTAGGACAAGCAGAGGGGTCACCGGTTTCGAGACGACCAAACATGGTGATGAACATGTCAGAGCAGGAGCTCGCTTTGAGGCAGGACGCTCACAAACTGACAGACAGACAGTCACCTGGGCCCATCAGTAAAGCCATTTCACCTGTAATCTGAGCAGACTTGCTTCGGAGACAACGGCTGAGCTTCCCTGGATCCTGTGTCTGATGATAAGGAGCTGAGATAAGGCGCTAACTGAAGGGTAACGACAGAACTATGAAGACAAGGGTGGAGCATCGGGTCACACTGAGGTGACGCTCTATGTGATGACCAAGGGGCCTCCACTCACCTCCTGTGAGAACCAACATCTACAACCTGCCGTCAGATCCTCTCTGTTTGAAGTCCCCTTCATAGAAGACATAAATCATTAGAAAAACAATGTAACAATTGTATAGTGTGTACATATGTATCATTAGCTGCTGAATAGCGGTGTCACTTGCCATTTTGAGTCAAACACAACAAAAGCGAAACAACCCCAATCCAAATTTCTAGTCCCAACCAAACCAAATCAAATTTGAGCTGCCCTTTTTCCTGTCCTGTTCACTTCAAGAAGTTTGACTGTTCGACATCCCTTTTCCTAGAAAACTCAGCAGATGTTCTATTTATGACACTCATGCTGCCAGGAATCTCGGGGAGGACAACTGAACACGTGAAGAGAGGGGAAAACTTTCTGTTGACCAGACTCCCCACTTCTCCCTCCTGAGAGGAAATTTTATGAACTCACAGGGGAAAGATAAGGCTTCTTCCTCGACACGACCGCTCATACTACAAATTCCACTGAAATCACTGCCGTATATTCACAGACCAATGCATGTCTTGACACCTAAAGCTAAGAGATATTTGCCAGAATTCACTGCCATGACCTAAAGAGGAGCCAAAAGCTGCCATTTTGAAACTGGAGGTGGCAAGTCACAAATCCAAGCAGGTTACAGACAAACCTTCATAGATGGAATTAGGATTTACTTCTGGATTTAGATCGTTTAAAATATTTTACTTTATTTTTATAAAGAAATATGAAGATACATTTTCAGTTCCGTGCTCCCTTATCAGATATAACATTTTTTTATATGAGAGGAAAATCTAAGTCATGCAGCAGACGTTTGCCTTCAGTTCTTGTTTGCTATTTACAAAAGCAGACTTCACCATGGTCACCAGGCCTGAGAGCGAAAGAGAATCATTTCCTATTTGAAACCTTGTTATGTAACCAAAGGAAAGCTGTTTGAGCTGGCCACCACCCCTGAAGCACCCATGAGATTCCAGTGATAGATTAGGTTATATAGGATAAGAGCAGCAGAGGGCTAATCAGGACAGGGTTTGTTAAAGAGTCTTGGTTCTGACATTATGAGAGAAACATCTTCCCCAACACAGTCATTTCATAGGCGAGTGTACTGTACCTGCAAGTTCAGCAATCTCTGTTCTGAGCAGAAAAAGGAGAACTGTGTAGAGACAGCACAAAATAGTTCCTGTTTAGGACTGCAAAAATAACTTCTGAATGAAACAGAGAGCTGGGTACATTATAAACCAAAACATAGTAGCCCAGCTTAAAACTGAGTTAAGACTGGTATCTCATTGTTGTCTGGTTTATCCTAAAATTAATAATGCCACAGAAATGTACAACTGCCATGGAAACAACATGTAAAATTTGCAGCAACTACAAAAACAGAGCTAAAAACCTCAGTAATTAGCTGTCGAGTAATGAGCTATGAGTAAAAGCAAGCTGTTGAGATAGCAGCAGCTAGCCTTAGCTAAAGCTAAATATACACAATCTATTTCCCCCCTTACTTATGCCCATCTTGATCAACTGACAATTTATTTTTTTATTATTTTTTTTAAAATTTCATATAACAACATAAGACAATCAACCAGATAATGGAGATAAAACAACATAATTAAATCTGCCATGCTAAAAGTTAGCTTAGCAGCTGTAGCTGGGTATGAATGTCTGCACCAAATATAATGGGAATCAGAGTGTGAGGATCACCAAAGCCAGCTGCTAGCATTGCTAAAAAGGCATAAAATAAAATGCATCTAAGATCATAACCTTTCGATCTGTTACATAGTGTGCCAAGTCCACAGTTCAGCTCCACTGTTTCCTTACTGCTCTCTTCCTTTGTATGAACAGCATAAGGGTTTTTCTTTGACATGAAATGACTGTATTATTAGTGATGATCATCAAACAGACAGAGAGCTGGAATACTGGTTTGCTGTGTGTTGCATTTGAAAAAAAAAATCAAGTCAGACACAGGCAATTATCTAAGCCTGTGAAATCCTCCACACAAAAAAGGGAAAATTTAAGAGTGGTTCTCAAATAGCCAAATTCCATTTTCTCCTCGACGCATCACAGTGGTGTGCTCACCTAGTAACTGGTAAACACACATCAACAATGACTAAAAAGCATTAATGAACCCTGAAATATTCTCCAAAGAAAATAGTTTAAGTGTTGCCACACTGCAAAGCCTGAGGAATATCATCCCTGCTGCTATAGCCTCTGTGCCTACTAGGGCTGTGTTTAAACCAGATATCTGCTTCAGTTGTGGTTTTTCTGATTTATTGTTTCAATCACTACTAGAGAGAAATTTAATACAGCATAAGGCATCCTTCACTGACTGGCTAATACCTGACTGAGATAAAGAGCTAAAACTAAATTGCAGAGATTATGATCTACCATAAAGTGTCTTGTAACCATATCCAGGGGCCAGAGCTCAATCTCAAACAATAGAAACAAAGAAATCATGCATGTGTGACACGTGCTTGAAAAGAAAGTAAGACGTCCAGACGTTCAAGTCAGACTTTATAGGCTACATATGGTCTTGGGGGTGTGCTGCCTACGTCATACTGCTGCATTGTTGGTGCCTGATGTGGTCAATGTCAGGGTGGTACTGGACAGGTGCTTGTCTAATGTGTACTTGACACATGGTTGTACAACATGAATTAGTAATGAAAACCCTATGAAGAAAGGAAGCATAATATTCTATTCAGATTCTAATGTTTCTTCTAAAATTTCAGTTGGCCTACTTGTTTACAGTCAGGACAATCCGACTGGTTATTCAGGGCTGCAGGTGGTGGAAAGGAAGCATGAAACACATTTACTGTACTTATGACCAATACTACGGTAATTATTTTACTTGAGCTTTTCACTCTTCTACTACTTTATTCCACTATTTCAGGGAGAAATATTGTACTTTTTACATTCATGTACCTGACACCTTTAATAAACAGTTTGACAATCAATAAATAAAATATGATGTATTTTAAAGATTAATATACCCAGCAGTATATAGATGATTAAACTCGCTCTGTGTTAAGTATATTTTGATGCTAGTATATCTGTACTTAACTAACTTTAGCTGCTAACTTGCTCCAGGGCATTATGATGGATTTTCGAGTTTTTCAACTAAAAAACCTGCTAGGCAAAAAAAAACCCAAAACCCAAAGCTATTAAAACAAACAAAATACAGTTGTGGGCCAGAAAACCAAAATAAAGTGCTGAAACATGTTAAAACAAAAAACCTTTTAAGAATTGCAGAGAATTGGAGAGTGGGATGATAATTCTCTTTTTTATCATTACAGTCACCTCTACACCTAAATATTTGATACATTCTAAGGACTTCCAAAACCGGTAACAGATAAAAGCAGTGCCCAATAGCGCTTGTATACCCATCCAAATTCAAAGTTGTGAACATTTTTTATGATGTAAAAATATAAATTTCCCCTCAATATACATATGTTTTAGTCTTTATCATTATGACTGTTTCCAATGTCATCTTAACCACCACCAGTTCACCAGTCAGATGAAGATGTCCTCTAAACACCATATCTGTGACAGTGACTCAGATCTAGACCCATAACACACATATCTGGTCCTGGTCTCTGGTTTGCATGTGGGAGGAAGATACCCCCTATACAGAAAGCTGCGCCTGTGCTTCATGGCAGCGAGATGACTAAGCATGAGGCCCGCTGCCTGTGGCACTGTGCAGGCATGTTCCATTCTGTCAGAGCTGTGCAGCACATAGGCACCATTTCACACGGTCCCCCCCCAACTCTTGGCCAAGTGAATGGGAACTTAAGAGGCTCTGCTGACAGCCTATACCGAGCACTAAAAGCACTGTGGCTGCAACTGCAACATTTAACCTCCTTTCGCGGTGAGATGGTCTCCTCAAATATATACAGAACATGAGTGCATTCATTCTGAGCTCAGAGATTGGTCGGAGATGTGCTGGTGTTGATGCATCAACAAAACCAAGAGAAACAAAGAAAACAGAAAGATCAACGTGTGTCCTTCTAAATCAGCTGTACAATACCAGGTGAAAGGCCTGTGCACAGTGACAAAATGAAAGAGATTTTCTGTGTGCTGTTGATGTTTTTGGCTGGCCAAATGACAAAAAATGACTTCATTGTTCTTCATGAGTGACTCATATCTTAAACAGCAGTGTCAGGAAAATGAACACTGAGTCCTTTTGCAGGTATTTCCCCCTAAACAGTGAATATCTAAGCTAAGCATTCTCTTCAAACCAACCCCCCACCATTATTGAGCTTGTTCACATTGTGTGTGGTCCAAGAGTGGAAAACCTTTTGGTGTTTTGAGTTGTGAACGCCACCTACTGTTGCTGGGCAGAAATTACTGTGCTGATGTCAAGTTCACATGCTCGTGGATCTCATCATGAGCAAGTTTAATATTTACCATCAGTTCTTATGAAGTATTGATGTAGTAATTCATGGTAAAGGAGCACCATCCAAGTACTGACAGTATAAATAAACATATTTTTCAGAAGCTGACATTTCAGTATTGTAAATTCTTTTTTGATTGATGTGAGGAAATATTTGAGATAGTCAAAGACAGTATTTCTGATTTTCATGAGTTATAAGCCATAATCATCGAAATTTAAATTAAAAAAGGCTTGAAATATTTAACTTTATGTGTAATGAAAGTTTATCTTTTTGAATTACCTTAGAAGAAAATGAACTTTTGCACAATATTTCCATGTTTTGAGATGCACTAGCATGTCTATGAAATCTATGAAGTCAGAAAAAACATATACTAATTCACCATGTGTAATGAAGTTAATCACAATAAATTATTTCCAGCAAACACATCTTAAAATTCCTAAAGTTGGTTTCCATGCTGATGCTGTGTTGCACCTTGTCCCCAGATTAATTCATCTGCAGCCATACACTCAGCCGGATCATTCAGGTTGTTGTCCCTCCTCCTTTGAACCTCTTCTGTACATTAACATGTATGCTGTGCCACTGGAAAAATAACACAGAAATGTACCAAATAAAGTTATGCCTCTCACTGCCAGGACAGGAAAATGATAAAAGGAACATATTTGAAAGAAAATGCAATATGATCAAAAGGAAGACAAAGTGAAAATATAAGGTACTGAGTGCTAGGCGAAAGGATGTTTGTAGTTGAAAGACAAGACAACAAGACAAATGGGACAGATTTCCTCTGTTTAAAGGTTCAAAAGTTTGACAGCCCTCACTGCAAAAACATGGTCACCTTCAGTCTTTAATCTTCACTTAGGAGTAGACAATAAGGCTTTGTATTAATATCTCAGGCTGTTTCCGTACATAGGAAGATAAAAGCTCCATGACGTCATCAGAAGTCAAGGTTTAAATGATAATAAAAATCTTCAGTTTAACTCTAGACTACAGTTGGAGGCTGGTTTAAGTAGGTATATATGAGAGTCCTTGTTGGGTTTTTTTTGCTATTTTTTATGCTAAAGGCATATCTTCTGTATAAAGAAGTGGTTGAAGGTGAGAGACAATTTTATAAAGGAGGCTGAGAATCTGAGAAATAAAACTCTGAATACCTCTTTGTATTGAAGTATCAGTTTCACATTTTGGGAAATATACTTGTTTGTTTTCTTGCAGAGAGTTTGATGAGAGAAGATTGACTCCACTTGCCGAGTCTGTCTGATTAATATGAAGCTTGAGCTGGAGGATGGTTAGCAACTTACCTGTACCGTTTTCCATATGTTGTCTGCACTTCTTCCCAGGAAGCCTGTGTGTTGGAATGAAAATCCATGACTGAATCAATCAAAGAAAAATCCTTTAACAAGTTAGAGGACAAGCTATATTTTACTTTTGTAGGACATCATTTTTAAATAGCAAATTTAAGACAGAATTACAGGCGATCTGATAATCTTCAGGTATCAACAGGAAAAAAGCCAGAAATAAACTGCATTTAAGTGAGAGAGGTTTTGTCTTACTGGACGAACCTGCTGTATGTGGCTGTCATCCGCATAGTACCAGCGCTGATTCACCCAGTGACGTACAAAGGCAGTGTAGTGGCCAAAAATTGCACTGCCAGAGTGTACTACCACTGCATACAAAGTGTACTTGCACTCACTCTGGAAGAACAAATGCTTTTTTAAATGTCAAGCAAAATAATGTTGAGATACGAGATGCAAAATACAAGTACCTGGGCAAAATCTGTGGAGAGTCTCTCTTTAGCAATCTCAGAGAGGTCAAAGGTTTGTGGGAAAGTAACACTGCAATCAAGTTTGCGGGTGTATCCGTGGCTGTTTCGAAACCGCTTCAGGTGCACGCACAAGATACGAGGCATGGAGAGCAGTTTGGCACCCTGGAAGAGAAATTAAATGTTTAAGCCGGTGAGCCAATTACTTTATATTAAGAGTTCAAGTGATGAGTACATTAAGGTTTTTCTATGGTAGCACACAGTACAAGCTTTCTAAAACCTTTAAGCATTTTCTGAAAACACCTGAGGGTTTTCTAAAAAAAACCCCAAAAACACTTATGTTCACTGAAACCTTTATTTCTCAGCATTTGAGAGGTGAAACCTTTGGCTGTCTTTGCAAATCATTGCTTTTGCCCTAGTGTTCATCAACATCGTTCAAATCAAAAAACTGTACTAAATGGAAAAAATTGACAAATTGACATTGACAATAATTTAATAACTAAATAACTACTTCACAGTCTGTTCAGTCAAAACAAACATTTCCCATCATACATTTCACCTTAAGACTGTGATTTTAGGGAATCATGATGCACTTCCTTGGTCATGTGACTTGAAAACATCATATACAACCCAGACATCGTAGGCAGTCTCAATGGATTAAACTAAGCCTCACCCGTTTAGATGGAGTCTTGATTCCACACTGGGCACAAAAGCAGCAATTTCGGCCCCTTAGCTCCTGATCCTCTAAGAAGGAGGAGATGCAGCCTTCCTGAAGAGGTTCATGTCGGAAATATATGTCAGTTGAACTCCAGGAGAGTGAAGTTTGACATTTTGGGAAATATGTTTAGAATGGCAGCAAGTAATTATCATCTCTCATACTCTCATACTCTTGGCAAAAAGGTTGTTGTTCAAAACTATTCACAAAAAAGGAACTTCACCAGAGAGTCGTAATCCTCCTTGATATGGAGAGGCAGGCTAAGCATGTAGCTGGTCCGAGTCTGGATGGAGGTGCACTCCAAACATTGCAAGTACATCTCCACAGATATCTTGTACAGATTCTGGATTTCAAGAGCCTGGCAGATGAGGCAAATATATAGCTGTTGCATTAACAATCAAACAACCACACAGCAAACATGATCAACCAGACCAACCAGTGCTTTGTCATCCATCTGCTGATGCATGAAGTTCAGGATGGAGAGGAACACCTCATCAGCATCATGCTGCACACTAACTGCAAAATAACATGATCACAACTGTGAAATAAATCACATCAGTATGAAACACTGACTGCGTGAGTGTGTCTTTCTTACGTCGAATACAGTTTCTGTCCAGACAGCGAAGGAAGTCTCGATGGGGAGCGTGCTGAGGAAGGTCACTCCTCATGGCCACAAGAACTCTCTTCAACTGCAGAGGGACGTTATGACTGTCTGCCGTCACTCCAGCTGCTTCCCACCTTGAGCAATTAATCAAACATCGTGCATCTTTATGTTTTTATCACCTGAGAAAAGGAGTCTTGATTCCACTGAATATGCAACTTAATTTTCTTACCTTTCAAGCAGATCTGCAACTTCCCAGGTAGCAGAGAGGGTCTGTAGTAAAGTGTTCACGCAGCACGACAGATGGTAGTTGTTGAGGCCTCTCATTCCTGGGACAGAGCATTGGAGAAAAAAAAGGTTAATTAGCACGTTTTATCTTCTCTCTATGATACCTTGAACCAAGCCTATTATCCATGGCAAAATAAAAGACACAGCAAGAAACCAATTTGGCTTATTGGTTTAAGGTCTGATGTAGATCAGATGAGTACCAGGGTTTATTGCACACACATCTTAGGTCAGTATTTTGCTTTCCGTGTCACTGGTACACACATGAAGGCTTTATTGGTTTGTGATGGGAAAAATAACTGACAGTGGGAAACGTCCTGATTAATGGGATGAAAACCACAAGTTACAGGGTTGGGTCTGTTGAGATTAAACACCCGGGGGACCGTGAAGATCTTAATCCAGATTGTAATGTTATACCATGTCATTACCCGTGTTGGGGCCCAATGACCCAAAGGAAAGCTCAAAGGAACATCAGGAAGCAAAATAACTCATTTCTTTTGTTTGTTTTCGACTCCCCAAAGGTTTATGAACGATAACAGCACTATGATGAATATTTAAATATTCCTCCTTGTAGTCAAATACACTTGAGACACCAGAAAAAAACATCTGTAAACTGTGGTGCAACACAAAACATTTGCTGAAACTACTTCTTTTAAAGAGTTGTCTCAGTTCAGTATTTTGACATTGTTAGTGTTACTGTGTTGGACTTCATTATATTAAAAGGCATTTCCAATATTTTGTCGTCTGCTTTGAAACATGTGGAGAAAAATTCATAGGAATTTCGCTTCAACGCAGACCCAACAAAAACTAATGTAAACGTATACAGTGCAGTGCAGGGCTATCGTATTACAGGTGGTTATATTTTTGTGGGAACAGTTAAATCATATTAATCCTAAAAATAAATCACCACCAGACAGGCTGGATGTGGTCGACTTACCGCAGTGGACGTCCCTCTGTCTGAACATGGCGAAGAGCCTGCGGATCCCCGCGAACATGAGGACAGACTTCACTTCTCACAGCGACTGGAGTCAAATTTGTCGCGTGTCCGACAGCATCAGTCTGCCGGAGTACAAGCGCCCCTCTCTCGATCGCGGGTGAACGTCTCCAGCATAGCAACACCTTAAACTATCGCTTTGGCAGACTTCGTTTCGCTTTGCTCAAATCGAAACTTATCAGAGGCCAGGCGCAGAGCGCGAGACGATGGAGTCAGCAACATTAACGCAACGCAAACGTGAAGAAATATTTCATTGGGGTTCATTTGGCCTTTTGTGATATTCACTCAAATGGCATCGTCCATGAAACCCATTGCGTCTAAAGGCTAATAAACTCAGTTTTTCAGCTTCAAGCTTGTCGCTTGTCAATGCTAACAACCGTACAGTTTTAAAATCAAATAGCCGTTCTATTAAAACATGTATAGTAATAACACCAAGACTGTGGTTAATTACATATACAGTGAGTTGACGATTGAAAAAACTGCATCCATTTCTTTAAAATAACAAACATTTTCGTTTCCTACAGTTGTTTTAAAATATGCTTGCATGTATATGTGATATTCCTTGTAAAGTATTTACTTCCATTGTTTTATATTGCTTGCATCTGTTTATGTCTGTGTTATGTGATGTACATGCTGGTGTTATCTTGGCCAAGGCACTATTAATTTTCCTGGTTAAATAAATGTTAATATGATGAAGTGGGTGTTGCCTGAAGATGATAAGATAAGTCTGGTCCAGCAGCCATCAAGATGTCTTAGTTAGTTAGAGGTAAAGCTCCGTGACGGCACAAAAACAGGACAAAATTAGACTCTTATTCTGTGGAGCATCTTGCCGGTATCAAAAATCTGCAGTTTCTAATACAAAAAACAGTAAATACTGCTGGGAATGTTGCAGTTTTTTTTAATAAAGTATGGTGATCTTTCTTACAAACAAAAAAAAAAAAATGAATCACAAAACATACAGTGGTTTTCAGTCTTTTATAGTCTAAGAGTCCGGGGCAAACATGGCACTCCACATCTTTTTAAGCAGCTGATGGAGTTTGGAAATCCACATGAATGAAGAGGGGAGGGCTGTGGAAAAGGAACAGAAAGAAATGCACAAATTTATTCTAAATTAAATGTATTATACCTTAGCAAGCCTTGTGATGCAACTGAGATACAAAAAACACCTTATCTGACCTGGATCCATTCGAACTAAGAGCATGTAGAGAAGGACAGCAATCAGAAAGACTGTCCGGAGAGGGAATGAACCAGAGCCCATCGAGGAAAGTTTTCTGGATAAAAAACTGAGCATAGCTTTAAGTTTATGGATAACACCCCCTGTAGAACATAAGAAAACTTAGAAGGACTGTTGCATTCATTAACTGTTTGTCATGTGTTTTAGTAAAATGCATCTAAATCAGGAGCTGAACTGAATTTTGACCTTTGGTTGAGATGGTGTGTACAGTGTTCTCAGGGTTTGGGTCGCAACTGGCGTCTGGAGGCGGTTCTTGACTCTGTCCCTCTTTTTCCTCTATAATATCCAGCGCCGTCTGTCTCTGGTCTTCCGTGAACGCACTGCTTCCAACCTCACCAAGTATCAACTCCCGAGCCTCCTCCGTGTGTCCAAGAGGCACGAGGACATGCAGCAAGTAGAGCTCTGCCACTGTCCCGAACCCTGATACTCTGCTGTTGGACGGGCAGTGTAACCAAACTCTGGCTGCCTCCTGCATCACAGCAGGCTCCCCCACCTTAGAGTAAAGGAGTATGCTGCCAATATGAGAGAGAGTGTCCTTTCAACATGTATTTTAGATCTGAAAGGATTAGTCCATTAAGCCATTAGTCCATCGAAAAAAAAATTAATAACCATTTTTTCCAAATAATTGTTCCTTTCAATGTTTTTTTAAAGCAGATGCATTTGCTCTGCTTTTCTTGTCATATATGATAGTAAATTCAATATGAGTTTTGGACTTTTGGTCATAAAACACACACACACACACACACACACACACACACACACACACACCACCTTGAAGTTTGGCAAATTCTAATTCACATTCATGAACTTATATTTATATTATTTGCTTTTCCCGACAGTTGTTTCACCTTTTGATGTTTTTTCCTGTTTAGCATATGAAACCACAGAAAAAATTGAAAGAATATTATTTCTGAGAGCCCAAACTGATGTGCATGATTTATGTGTAGTAGCCTTAAGAAATGCAATTTACGCTGATTAAAAAACAGATAAAAGTTAGCATTTTCTGCTGAATAACCCACTTGATCAATCAATTAGTTTTTAGATTAGATTTTCTGCTGGGCTGTCTGTCTGAGCTTCACTCACCACATCTGCATTATTTTTGCTGGTATTTTCTCCTGGTGCTCGAACTGCTGAAGAACCCAGGAGAGGACACCGTGCCACTGATTCAGCTCAGCCAGGGCCTGAATCCCTAAGATGCACAAACCAGCTCTGAACTCACCGCACCTGAGGAGACAGGACACCGAGAAAACTCACGGTTAAACCAACACCCAGGAAGCAGGGAGCAACCGAGGAGTGAGCAGAGGATTTTTACCTGCTGTCCTCGACCTCCATGCTGGCGAGACTGTGCAGACCTCTTTCGCATGTGTCAAAGGCTGCCTGGAAATCTTTGTGGACCATCATTTGCTCTGCAGCCGCGTCCAACATGTTGATAGAACAGCCGAAGAACTATTTACACCTCCAACAGATGCTGCTTCACGTTCAGCAACTTAGTTTATGACTGGCGCTAAATAACCCCGTGAGAAGGGTTACTTTGTGTGTCTAACTCTGGTTACCTTCATAACGTTTTGTTTACAATTCGCCATCTCTCGAACTTCCTCACTGCTAGCCAATCAAACGCGGCGGTCTTCAAACTGATGAAAGTAGCCAATCATGTTTCAGCTTCTTCCATAATTGCGTCATAGCGTACGTTTTCCTTCTTCTTGTAAACACGTGTACGTCCCGGTGTGTGGAAAATTTTTAAAAAGTGAATAAACCACGCGTTCGCAATGTAAGTGACACTTTCTGTTTATACAATGGAATCGGCATGACACAATTTAGAACGTCAACTCAGCTAACGTTTGCTTTAAAGTGTATGTTTAGTAGCGACATGTAGCACCTGGATAGCTAACGAGCTACCAACCTTCACTGAGCTTGCTGCGGTGTGAAGTGTCTTTAAAGCTATTTTTTGTTGTGGCTGTAGCTAACTAATGTCCAGTCATGTCATGTAACTTAAACGAATGAGTGAGTATTTAACGTTAAATCAGGTTAATATGTAGACGAATCTATCTATGATCCCGTGCCGTGTAAATCATGAGCAGGTTCGTTACTCTAAATTAGTAGACTGCCATTAAAATAGTGTGTTCAAATTTATCCACGTTAAGCAATACCATTCTTCTTTGAAACCAAAACATCACAGCAGTTGGTTTTCAACTTAATTTTTTCCTGACTTTGTTTTTTTCTGGTTCTTAGGAATATGTATTTCAGGGTGTCATCAGAATCAAAGTGAGGCAGAGTTTAAAGAAAGCATGATCTGTTCATTCTTGGTATCTCCAGGGCCCCACAGAATTGCCTCTACCGTTAATATAAACATAGCTTTAATGTTGTGACTGACATCGTCGTGTTTTTCAGAACATCTTTAGAATGGCAAAGAGCCTGCGGAGCAAATGGAAGAGGAAGATGCGTGCAGAGAAGAGAAAGAAAAACGCTCCCAAGGAGCTGGCTCGTCTGAAGCAGACTCTGAATCTGGATAAGAAAGGAGAAGCCGTCATGGCTGATGTGCAGGAAATCGCCACTGTGGTGCCTGCTGACAAGATCAAGAAGCAGACGGATGTTGAAATGGCAGAGCAAGAGGGTGACGGTGAGTAGCTGCTTGAGGACAACATGGTCCACACATTGGTTGTGGGTTTCTGTAGAGTTGTTCTGCAGTTTTGTGTTATGCCTGGTTACTTGAGAAGCTGACATTTTGTGTTATAGATGGGAGAATGGACATGGATAGCAAGCGCAACAAGAATACACTGTTGAATGAACACGGACAGTACCCTGTGTGGATGGGCCAGCGGCAGGCCAAGAAACTGAAAGGCAAACGGATGGCAAAGAAAAGCGGCAAGGGCAATAAGAAGAAGGGTATCGCCTGGTGAACCAAAGGAAACCTGAAGCCCTTTGCTTTGCTTGAAAGACCACTGACACAGAAACACAGGATCATTTCATGTATTGATTTGTACATGACAACGGTCACTGCCTGTCATTTAGTCCAGTGGACTACACGGCATTTCACGGCAGCTACCATCCATCTTCATGTCAGGACAAGTTTAGAGACACGTTTTAAGAAAATATGACATGTGCAAAATGTGTCTGCTTTTAGCTTGCCTTAACTCATCATAACAATGCAAGTGATTGTCATATATTCTCTATTGCAATTTAAATCTTTCCATATTCCGATTTTAAAAAAAACAAAAAAAGTATTTACAGGTTCATGGCTTGCATTGTTTATGACTGGGTGATGTGGTTAAAATCAGTATAGCCTTGTGGCTGAGGTTTGGGGAAGACCCAGGACATTTATTGTATGTTTCCCATTTTCCTCCCCTTATTTCTCATCAGTTCTCTATTGTCAGAATCTGTAAATGAATGCAGAATTTTCCACCCAGTTTTTTCTGCATGTACCATGATATTAAAGGTGTATGCAGTCATTACAGAATGAAGTGCGTTGTAGTCAAAATACTTGTAAAACTTCTTTTTCTTCTTTTAAGTTTTTACCTCACTTTGCTGCAAGTTATTACTTTCGAGAGGAGAATTTTTTTCAAAATATAAATTCGTATGATTATGTTAAAATACAGTTTGAGTGAAAGATGATAAATGCTAATAGCCTTCATGAGCAATGTATAGTAATAAAAGATTTTGTCATATAAAACACAATGCCTTCCTGTACTTCAATGACTCCTTGCCATTAGCATAGATTTGTTGGTCCTACTACCCTCAGAAACTCATCATCACAGACCTTAAGAAAGTTACTAAAGTAAGATTACAGTAACGTTTTAAAATTAGCTGACAGGAAGGTTTTTGGGACAAGTTTGCTGTATATAAATACAGTGCTAAATTCCTTCTGTTGAGCAACCTGGGAAACCTGAGGTTGTTAAAGGCTTAACAAGAAAAACCTGCCTGAGCATATTGCCCACTACATCAGCTGAACGTAAGCAGCCGGGAACAGCCCGACGCGTCCGTGACACTCTCCCTTCCACCATCCTTCATCGATCATCTCTACGTTGATGATCACGTCATCTGGGTAGAAGGAGATCTCATCATCCGCCTCTGTGGGGAAAACAGACCGTAAGACTTTTTCTCACAAGTGTGGACACGATCTTTAAATGTCAAAATATGAAGATCTGAAGAATCATCGTACCTCCCTGATAGTCATAAATCGCTACTGCCTTCAGGCCACACGTCACATCTTGGCAGTCGTCCACAGCTGTAAACGAAAAACAATGAATCTAACGTGTTTCATAAATGAAAATGTTGAATTTTTAACTGAAGCTGATTAGGACACAGACCTTTCAACGGAAGTGGAGGAGGTTCATAAAGATGCTCGCACTCTCCGTCATCCTCCTCCTCCTCCTCCTCCTCCACCTCTGCTGACCTGTCAGGCATCGGCGGGACATCCAATTCAAGGAAATCATCTGAGCGTGGAGGCAAGGCTGGGGGCTCTTCGTAGAATGGTTCATCCTGGAATATCATCGGCATAACTTTGATTTCATGGTCTCAAATCCTGGAACTGATCTAAAAAGACTACAGTATAAGATCCCCAACCCCCATTTCGTGCCCCTCGTGCATTACCGTTACATCTGAGCGTGGAGGCAAGGCCGGGGGCTCTTCACTCACTGGATCTACCTGGATATATCACAGATATCTTTTAACTTTGTAATCTGAAATGTTGGAAATTTCAGTAAAAGATTTCAATATGCAGTAGAACCTTGGCCCAGTTTGGGCTTCTCGGGTATTAGCATTGCTACTGAGTCACAGCACGAAAGATCTTTTCTTTTTTTGAACAATTTTTCACAATCTTCTCTTTGTCTTCTAACCGTCTGGAACCGAGACATAAGAAAATTTATGTATGACATCCCATAGCTTTTTAATTAAGATTTGTCAGGACCAATGGGCTTGGGCTGAGTTTGACAGGCAAAGTATTGAAGTTAAAAAATACTGAGAGATGGACTGACAATTTTTTTGTGACATTTGATGACAATAACAAAAATATAGCTTATCACCAGCATTACCCATTAAACAGATGTATCAAATTTATCTATTATTTGGTACATCTGATGTTTGACTGAATTAGTGTCTTACCTGTGGTTCTGGTTCAGGTGTTTCTTGTACCTGAGGTATGCGGTGCTGTATTTTCTGCGGCGGCATGTCATTCTCTGGAGCCACATCTGGAACAGACGGAGGACAAACTTCCTCCTCTTGGCTGCTCTGCTCCTACAGGAAACACGGCGAAACACAAAATCGTGAATATGCATGTTGGGTAATATTTTTCCCCTCTGCATGTTTACAGTGCATGTGCACCTGCTGTCTGCGCCTGGCCTCCTCTCGTTCCCTCTTCTCCCTGGCCTGTCTCCTCGCTCTCTCTTCTTCTACTTTCTTCTTGTTCTCTTCGTCTGAAGCCTTGGCCATGCTCTCGAATCGTGCCTTCAGTTTTCCTGCGCCTGCACTTGCTGCATAAAACAGATAGACATCAAAGTGAATTCACTACCCTGTTCCCAATCAAACAAAGAAACGGTTCAAGACTGGTGGAAAGAATGAACGTACAGGCCTCCAGTGGTTGTGTCTTTTCATAAGCAGACGCAGGGGAATCCATGTCTGAGAAGCCTGCTGCACTCTAGGAAAAGAGGCAACTACCATTCACTTACTGTATATCACCGGCAGATGAATCAATAATGACTATAATGTGAAGCTGCAGCCATAATACCGACCTTATCCATGCGATCTGACTGTACTCCATAGTGACCACCGAAACCTGCTGAATAATCTAAACAGAAAGTGATTTGTTCAGTCTGATGACCTGTGAGTCCTCTGATATTTTATTATTAATACACGTGACCGTGAGTGTTGTCTCACCTTTTTGAGACTGATGTTTCTCCGTCTCACCCTTATAATCGTAACCCAAGGCTGCTTTATCTACTTTCTCCTTCTCAACGCCAAACTTCCCTCCAAATCCCTTTGAATAATCTGAGGAAAATGAATGAAAGTAGAGAATGAAGCAAGTAGACATGAGGCAGAAAGGTGTCAAAGCTGAAATAATGCTATGAGCCCAGCTTACCTCTCTGTGACTGATGCTTCTCAGTTTCTCCTCTATAGTCGTATCCCAGAGCGGCTTTGTCCACCTTCTCTGTCTCCACCCCGTACTTTCCTCCAAATCCCTTAGCGTAGTCTGGTGGAAAATAAGATGCAAATGCAAAATGAAGTATCGCTCAAGCAAATATTGTCAAATCTGACGAGTGCTACAGCTTAAACTCACCTTTTTGCGACTGGTGCTTCTCTGTCGCACTTTTATATTCGTACCCCAAAGCAGCCTTGTCAACTTTGTCCTTCTCCACGCCGTACTTTCCTCCAAATCCCTTGGAGTAATCTGGAACCATAGAAGACAGTCACGTAAACTCTTGAATGAGACCCTCTACCTTCTGTTAAGTAGCAACTTCTAAAAGGAAAATATCGTATATCAGAAACTGGACAGTTGACCTGCCTTTCTGAGATGCATGTTGCTGCACTTCACCCTTGTATTCAAAACCCATGGCAGACTGCACAGATAACAGACATTGCATTTAATAACAATAATTAACACTGATAAGATTAACCTTTACAGCAGCTCTTTATAAATAAATGGCCGCTTTAAAAAAATTAACATCATATTAAATAAAATCAGACAAATTATAAGGTACAGAAGTGATGCAATTAATTAATTAAACAAATGTGCACACTTATCTTCTAACCTTATCAACGCGATCTTTCTGAATGCCAAATTTCCCACCAAACCCTTGTGCCACATCTTTCTGGGAAGAGTGTTGCTCCACCTGCGCCACGTAGTCATGACCCATAGCCACCTAGGTAGAAGAGATACATTCTTGAAGAAATTCAGCCTACAGCATATGGTTTATCTCAGGACCCAATATGAAGGGATAAAGCAGATCATATACAGTAAGACGACCAAAATCATACCATGGCGTTATTATCAAAAAGCACAGTTTGTTAACCTTGTCCATTCGGTCCCTCTCCACTCCAAACTTCCCGCCATATCCGTAGGAGGCTTTGGGAGTGTGCTCTTTCTCCTTCACCTGCTCATGCTCCACAGCAACCTTGCTCCTGAGCTCTGCAACACTGACAGGTCACACAGGGGTCAAATGTACTGTCATTGAAAGGGCTACACACAGAGATGAATAACTGAGAGCATGTGAATAGATTTGGAGGCAATCCCAATATAAAAAATCACACCAATACACCTAATATATACCATCAGCAGCAGAGTTGATTATTCATTCCAGTGACTAATAAATACAATTGATTTGTCTTATTCTTACATTCATTGTGTCGCCATGTAAGCAGGATTTAAATCTCACTGTCAAAGTGTCATTATCACATATTACCCATATTTGGAGACAGTAGCTGCCTGTAGGGCCTATGCTCTGTTTTCACTTCCTCTTCCTGTTGCAACGCTGCACCCACTCCGACCTGTATTTCTCTCTCTGTCATCTTCTAAATAACCCTTTCTCTCCAGAACCAGGTTCTCCTGCATCTTCCCACCTGATGTGTTCTTTACGTCCAGAGCCCTCGATGGTCTTGGCTCCCCACCGCTGCTCCTGCTCTGATATGTCGTTCTGAAACACAAAATCAAGAATGACGATGACACAAGGAATTCAAAAATAGGGGAAGGAGGGTTTTTTTTTCCTTTTGCACAAACAAATTTTCTCCACAATACCTCAAAATCAGGGTCTGTCTCCCAGTCGTCACCCTCTGCAGCCACCTTCATGCTCACATTGTGGCCCACGACTGACTTCCACATCTGAGGGGAACATTCAGCATTGTATTTTAGAGTCATTAATGTCCTATCATTGTTTTAATGCACATGTGTATTCATAGACTGTTAACTTATGATGACATGAAAAAAAATATCTATTTTAAAACCCACAAGCTCTGACCACCATTTGCTGGAGTCCCAAAAAGGAAGTTAATGTTATTTTCAACATGAGGCTTCATTTCCCCATGATGAAACACACTTCAGGGCCTCAGGTTGTAAAAAGACATTCAAATACCAAAGAAACAGCATCATAACCACATTTAATGTAGTTATATTTTGTAAAATAAAATCCTCAGTAACATGTAACATTATTTCTTGAGAGAGGCTTAACATATACTGGATATTAATGCTCGGCTATTCATTGTCACTTTCATTCTTTACTGTAATTTTCATTTTATCACATTTTACTGTAGTTGTATTACAGTAAATGTCTTAGTAGTAATATTGGACATATTATTACAGCACAGGTGCAGAGTGCATACGCTAGAAACACTATCTAATTACATCCCTACCGATCTTAGTGTATTTTTTAAGCATTTTATCTAAGTTATCCAAGTCTTACGCGTCAATACGTGTCATTTTGGTCATATTTGTATAAACAGTCAGACTGCACCTCAGTTTACCCACTTCCTTA
The DNA here is from genome assembly GCA_016785225.1 of Psettodes erumei. Classification (NCBI taxonomy): domain Eukaryota; kingdom Metazoa; phylum Chordata; class Actinopteri; order Pleuronectiformes; family Psettodidae; genus Psettodes; species Psettodes erumei. Next base: position 88,105 of record JAFBJZ010000651.1, read on the forward strand.
ATAAAACCGAACAGTTAACTAAATAAAAGCACATCAAATCGTCTGCTTATTCAGTTGGTTTGAAATAAATCATTGTAAAGTTACCTTTTTACTTATCAGCGAGATACGAATATGCTTGTTAAGGTTGATACGATACTAATCCCAGCTGAGGCTCTCTGCACGGGCTGTGACGGCGAGAAGGGGCGGCAGGTGAACGAGCATCCAGCGCACGTGAACGCGCGTTGATGTACATAATAGAATAAACGACGCAGCTATCTGTCACTCAACGTTAACGGTTTTGCTGGTGCTTTAGTATTAAAAAAATATCTAAATCCATAAGAAAAGGGATACTTAAAAGAAACGAGTGCTGCATTCATGTAACCCCGGAAATTTCATTTAAACACACGAGTAACAGGCTATACGGAAGTGGCGACAACTAGTTTAGCCCAGTTAAACGCTGTTACTGGGTTTGTCATTTGTTTCACAGTTTCGCCATATCCGTAGGATGCGAGCAGAGCTTGAAATCTGCGACTGAGCCAGCGGTGGTGGAGTTGCAACACTTGGGGGCAGTCTCGCCCAGCTATAACAACAACCTGCAGCAATAGCAAACTACAATTTTGCGTTCACAGTATTCGCTGACACACTGACTGGCGTCAGTTCAAACCACAGGCTTTCAGCAAAGGCAGACACAACAGAGATGTTTTATTTCTTAATTCTCTGCTATGACCTATTATTGTTACAAAAACGATTGTTTTTTTCTTTAGTGTAACCCAAACTGCCCAAGACTGAGTGAATACATAAAGTCCATACATCACCATCGTCATCTAATCTTGATTTCAGGCAAAACAGCTTCAACCCAGACTTCACTTGCACTTAAAAATATCCTTTTTATTCAAAGTTTTCAATGTAGTAGTGATGAGTGTCTCATTAGTAACAGCATGTTCATATACTGTAATTTCTTTCTGCCATAAAGAGAGGCATTCTCGTCTTTTTAAGAGACCGACATTTATTGTGTGTTTTTCCCAAAATGTTACAGTATGTCGTTGCTTCACTCGACTGAACCTGAGCTTCACGTGAACTTTCAGAAGCTGTGGTGACCAAAGACTGTACATAAGGACTCTACAGTATTGGTGGTGACCGGCAGTTCACAACATGTTCAGAGTCAGTGTTTGTTTAAAATGTTAAAATAAGTCATTAATTATAATCCTTTTATTCTTAAGTATTTCACAGACAAAAGGGAAGAGTTTTCATTTGCTGAACTGAAATTAAAATAAAGGGTCAACAAAAACCCTAATGTAAGTTTAAAAAGAACTCCTACTGTCTGATTTTTTTTTTTCTGGACACATGAATGAGCAAATAATTTAATTCTTGAACTGGTCCCTGATCTAAACCACCGACATTTAATTACATGATGAGTTTCTATACAGCCCTTTTTAACCAGTTATTTACAGAAAAAGTAAGCGTGTAAAATATGAAGAACGTTACAACAAAGGCGAGTACCAACACTGAGTGATGAAACAGAGGATGACATCGATACGTGTGAAGATAGTGAACAATTTAACCTTTTCAACTTATGATCAATAAATTATGCTACATCAGAGTAGTCTATAATGGGATGGATATCATAATAAAACAGCAGTCTTCCTCCTCTGGAATGAATCCACACTGTGGTTACTATTGCACCTTAAGGCAACTTTATCTGCCATAAAAACTACAGAGCAAACTGTAAAATCTAAATCTGTGCAACAGGAGCATGGACGGGGAATCTTATTGGATAGGAAAGCTGAAAAACCCACATCCAGCTGACATAGATAATACATGTGCATACGTACATATGTACAAATAATGTGATTTCCATAAGAGGAAAGTGAGAAAGAGAAAAGGAAAGCACACAAACAGGAATGTGTAAGAACAGAAATTGCACCGTGCTCCAGTTTTGTGCATGAAATGAGCAGGGAAGAGGAAGAGACTGGACTATAACAACACGTCCTGAACCTCAAGCCATCTTCAAAGAAAAGTCCAACGTTTTGAAAAAATTATACACTTACTTGCTTCCTGGCGAGAGCCAGATGAGAGGATCCACATGACTCCCATATCTGTCTTTTGGCCACTTAGCACGACACTAGCGAAAGAAGTACTCAGCTCTTTTACTTGGGTGAAAGTACAGTATACTAGCCAGGCGCTTTTGAGTGGATTTGGTTTTCATTTGACAGAGCCATCACCAACCACCCGTCTCCGTTTCCAATCTTTGTATGAAGCTAAGCTAACTGTGTTAGCCATATGTTTGACAGACAGAAGCATCAGTCTGATCTAACAGTAACACTCACTTATGGACATTTCCCAAAATGTCATAAAGAAACCCTTTTACATCCTTATCTAAAGGCACATGAAGAGCACCATCTGCCAAAAAACACATGATTATGAATCAACTTTTTTTCCCCTATTAACCACAGGAAAATGGAAATTAAAATGTCCCTCATGTCCTCTTAAAGTTATACAGGCTCAGAATGGTTAAAATCAATCATGACAGCTCTCTACATAAACCTACAACCTTTGGCTAAATGTTTGTCCTGTAAAGTGCAATGCGTCTGTAGAGCAGCCTTCACGTCCTTTAGTTTGTTACATGTACATAAAACCTAATGATGGCTTGGGTTCGGACTATGTCACATTCCCACTTTCTTTCCCCTCCCGTCTCTCCGTCTCTCATCCGTCAGGTTAGTTAAAGGGCGCCGGCTTCAGAGGTATCCGCCCAGGCACAGCAGCAGCAGGACGTGCACGGTGAGCAGGTAGAGGCTGAGCAGCAGAGGGGTGCGCTGGCGGGAGCAGAAGGCCACTCGGAGCATCCGCATCAAGCCCGGGCCGCCTCTCCGGATCTGCGAGAGCAGAAAGCCGAGGTTTACGGGAAACGTTCGGCTCATGAGTCTTTATTTACTTGGCGATTAAGTTGATAAATTGGCTGGTGCCGGACATTAGGGGGAAACCTTACTCGAGTGACAGCTCCTTCCGGCGGCTCGATAAAAACGGCAGTCTCTGAGTGATCGCCGTCGTGCGTAGAGTGCCACCTCGCCTGGCTCTGACTGATATCGGTAATAGAAACAGATGTTAGCTGTCATACTTTGTTGATTGAAACAAAATGATCAGCGCTAAAAAGGGACCTGCTGAATTCTAGATGCAGAAAAGGTCAATAGGAAGCTTGTGACAGCACTGTTTGCCAGCTGTTTTCTACCAAATATCCTTAGAGATCCATAACCTCAACATATGCGGTGAGGAACATTTAATCAATTTTTTCTTTGCAGGTAGTGTCCAATGGGTTCATCCTTTTTTTTTGTTGTTAAAAACAGCTGCCTGGAAACAGCTTTGATGAGGGAGGTAAGACTGAACCAAAATAGTAAAAGTAACGCAATCAAAGTTACGAGCTGACAGGCATTAAAAAGCTGTGTCGATCTGAGGGAGGCTGCAGCCGGGCGATAACGCGGCCACTTTCACATGTCACGTTCAGTCCACTGTTCTCCCCGCGCGCGATCAATAAAGTTTTATCTCCTTCATCTCGTGTCGTATTTCATACCGTTTGAGTCGGTCCTGCGTGGCCATCAGCTGCTCCTCGGCAACCATCCTCTGCTGCGTCTCTTCATCTAGCCTGACGTAGGGGAGGTAAAAACGAGTGAACGTCTGTGTCTACGCCATTTAAAAAAAAAAAAAGTCTGGCGACGTCCATACCGTACCTCCGCTGCAGCTCTTTGAGCTCGGCCATGTAGGCGTGGCCGTCGAGCAGGCTGCTTCGCTCCTGTGGGGCTCCGGGGGGGCTGTCCACTTTCTCCGTGCCCTTAGACGTCGCGGAGACGATTCACGTTAAAAGGCAGTCGCTGATGTTATAGCTTTTGTTACTTCCTTGTAACTGCAAGCCAGATCTGCTATGGATCCAGCTGAAAGACCTTTAATGCCACTTCAGGTCCAACTCTTTATACCCAATGTACGATATAAATCAGAAACTATTAGTTAAATTAAACAATTTGGGGGTCCCAAAATAAATCTGAAGGATTACTGGAGTACATTTAGATTAAAGGAATAAGAAAAAAAACTGTCACAAAACTTCTTTGCTTTGTTTTTTTGTGAAGTACTGGATACTTCGGACCTCTTCAGGCCTCTATAACCTGTGGCTCATTTTAGAAAAGGACAAAAAAAATGGGAACCAGTAATTTAATTTACAGATTTTACGCCCCTACCTCTCTCTGATAGTGTTCTTGCTGTAGTTTGGGTTTATGGGCGCGAGCTTCCTCCAGCATGGCGGTGAGTTGTCGCAGTTGTTGGTCCCTCTCTGAGAGTGTGGCGAGGGTCTGCTGTTTCAGCTGCTCCGCTTGAGCCATCCAGTCGATACGCTCCAGCCTGGAAAAAAAAAAAAGAAAAAGCTCCAATCCCCAGGCAGTAAATCGAAGGCTCCTTTTGTCGAAAGCAGACTGAAACGAAAAGGGGGCCAGAGCTGCGTCTCACCTGAGCGTCTCTGCTTCCCGCTTGCCCAGCTGCACCGCGCCCTCCAGCTGCGCGATGGCGCCCAGCATGTCCTCGTTCTTCTTCTTCTCCTCAAACAGCTCCTGGCTGACTTTGATTAGCTCTCCTGCTCCCAGCCGAGTCAGCTCCGATTTCTGCTTCTTGAGCTCAGACGTCTGCGTCTGAAGCTGCTCCAGCTGCACGCAAACAGAAGGAAAGACCGAAAAAAAAAATAGACGTTCAAATAAGATGACATGTCTGTGTTTATGACTAAAATATTTACATTTGTTCTCGGGCACGTCACTAACCAGTCTCTCTCTGTCATTTTGAAGGGCTTGCAGTGCGTTCTTCAGGCCCCACACCTCTCCAGAGGAGCCCGCTGGGCTGCTTGGCGCGGCCTGGCCACCCGCCTTGCTTGCCTCCTCCAGCCTCAGGCTCAGTTCGCGCGCCTTGTTCACCGCCTGCTCCCTGCTCTCCTGGAGGGATGCCATGGCCTTAGCGAACGACTGGTTCTCCGCCCTCAGCTGCGCCGTCGCCTCTTTCTCCTCCAGGAGCTTCTGCTCGACGTCCAGCAGGTCTCGGGCCAGCTCCGCCACCCTCTCCTGGGCGCTCTCGGACTCGGTCCGCATCACGCCTCCCTCCCATCGCAGCTCGGCCAGCTCTTTGTACCGGCTCTCCTGCTCTTGCCTCTCCCTCGACAGGCTCTCCTCCAAAGCCTCCACTTGCTCTCTTGCTGCCTGCAGCTGCTCCTGCAGCTTCTCCACCTCTGCACCGGGCGCATCCATCACCTGTGTTGCTGTCCCACTGTCGGCGGCCTGGCTCAGGGTCTCCCTCTCCACCCTCCCCGCCTCCACCTCCGCCTCTCTGGCCGCGCCAACGCTCTTTAACTGACTTTCCAATTCCTCGCGCTCCCTCTCTAGAGAGGCGATTCGAGCCCTCTGGGCTGCCAGGAGCTGTTTGTGCTGGGAGTCCTTCATACTCAGGACCTGGTTGAGTTCCTCCCGATAGCCGTGGAGCTGAGCAGACAGCTTGGCCTTTTCGGCGTAAAGGTCGTCTCTCTGGACCAGCAGAGAGCGCAGCTCTTCCTTCAGGCTGTTGTTCTCCCCGGCCGCCTCTTGGATCAGACCGTCCTTCTCCATCATCACCTGGGACACAAAACAATTGTTATATTTGCCACTGAAAAAAAACCCCTTCACACTTGTTTGCCGCTTGCTTTTTGTACATTACCTGCAGGTGTTTCTCCTCCAGCTGTTTGTACATGTTGAGGACTCGGTCTCGATCGTCCTGCAGGGAGCCCATGGCCTTCGTGAAAGAGTCCAGCCTGGCTTTGTGGTTGCTGCTCTCCTCCTCGGCCTTTCGCAGCCTTTCTTCCAGATCCCGCACTTCTCCTCTTCTCCGCTCCAGCTCCTCTTCAGCTTCTCGCGCCCGGCCGTCAGCCTCCTTTCGAGCCTCCTCAGCAGCCTGGGAAATCAAGCACACGACTGGTGAGAAACTCGCGATGAATTTCCAACAGCCGCTATTTGCTCTCTTCTCAGAGAGCGAAGGTGGCGAAAATAAACGTCAATACCTGGGTAACAGCTTGCTCCTTCTCTCCCAGCATTTCCACTTCTCTCCTCTCCTTCTCATTTAACTCGGTCTGCAGACTCTCTGTCAAGGCCTTAGAGGACCTCAGGTCCGTCTCCAGTTGCTCCACATTGAGACACAGCCGCCTCTCCTCCGCCTCCCTCTGCCCCAGCTCAGCCCTGCTCCGGTCGACGTCACCCTGCAGCCGACCCACCGCCTCCTCCAGAGCCTGGACTCTGTTGCGGACGCCCCCCAGCTCATCTGTCAGTGCGCGGACCTCGTTTTGCGCAGACTGCAACTCGGCTATGGTTTGCTGAAGCTTGCTCCTCTCCTCCGCGAGGACAGCTTGACCCTCTGTGACTTTCTTTTGCTCTTCTTCCAGTCTCAGCTGCCAGTCTTTGTCTGCTTTCTCTAGTCTGAGGGAAAAAAATAATCTTGTGAGTTTTGAGCTAAAAAGCTGACGGTACTTGATCCAAGGCAACATGGACATAAGACAAATAGAGAACTTCTGTTACCTGTCTGCTAAAAGCTGAAGTTCCTCTTTCATTGCAGTTTCTTTCTGAAGCTGTTCTGACAGTTCCTTGGCCCGTGTTTCAGCCTCACGGACTTCAGCCTCCTTACCCTGCAGAGCATCGTTAAAACGAGTCTCCCACTGCCGGGCCTCGTCCAAGACTCTGTCGCGGTCATCTTGCAGCGAGGACATGCAGCGCGAGAAGGCAGCCAACCTGGCCAGAGACTCGTCCAGACGGGCTTGCATCTCCTGGGCCCGCCTCTCGGCCCCTTCGGCCACATCTCTGGCCTCCAGGGTGGCCTCCTCCTCCCTCTCCCGTTCTCTGTAGGCCTCCTCCAGCCTCAGCTCCATCTCCTTCAGTTCAGCACCCAGTCGGAATCTCACAGAGTCCAGGGTTTGCTCTGCCTCGGCTTTCATCAGGGCCTCTTTCTGCTGGGCGCCCTGCTCTAAAGCCGTTTTCTCAGCTAAGGCCTCGCTCAGCTGTTCCTGGACCTCATCCAGCTGAGATGTACGCTTCATCAACTCGGCCTCCACCCTCTTCAGGTCCTCCAGAGTTTTAGCACCCTCCAGCTGGGACTGTTCTAGTTTCTTGCTCAGCTCGTCACGGCCTAGCTGCAGTGCCTTAGCCTCCCTCCCCAGCTCGCTAATCCTCTCCTGGTACTGGATGCTGTCCTTCTGCAGCTGCCGCACCTCCAGCTGCTTCTCCCTCAGCAGTTCCTCCAGCTGCCGTGCCCGGCTCTGGCTGCCTTCTTTGACCCGCTGAGCGGACCTCAGCTGCTGCTCCAGCTCCCTCTGCTTGCCGGACTCGGCCTCGGCCTCGGCCCTCTCTCTCCGGGCCTGCCTCATGTCCTCCTCCAGTCTGGACGCCCGCTCCCTCTCGCGCTGAGCCTCAGCCTCGAGCTCAGCTCGCTCCCTCTCGAGCCTCTCCACCTCACGCTGAACTTCAGCCAGGTGCTCCCGGTTGTCGGCCGTCTCTTGCTGGTAACCGGCGATACTCCCGTTGAGTTGGGCCAGCTGATTCATCAGACGCTCCTCCAGGTTATCCTTCTCGGTCTCAAGGCTTCTGAGGAGCTCTTTGAACTGAGCTTCCCTCTTCGAACCGTCTTCAATCAGGTTCTTCTCGCTCTCTTTGCTCTCCTGCAGGGACTTCTCCAGGGCGGCCAAGGGACTCAGCTGCTCTTTGCTCTCCTGGAGGTCTCGCTCAAGAGAGGCCAGTTCAGCTTTTAGCTTGGCCTCCCGCTCCCGCCACAGTTCCCGCTCTCTGTTAACGGCTGCCTCCATCTCCTTCATTTTCTCCTCCAATAAAGTCTGAACCCTTTCGCACGTCTCGTCTTTTTCTTTCTCCTCTGCCGGCTGCATGCGTGTTGCTGGTGCAGACGCTGCGACCACCTGGTCGTCCGGAGTGTCTTCTGGAAGTGAGGGTTTTTCTTTGTCTTCATATTGACCGTCAACATCGACAGGCTCTGCGCGGGTCGTGTCTAATTTCTGGGCAGTGGCCGCCTCTTCTGCAACAGCCGCAGAGCCAAGCGGTGTCGGCTGGATTTCGTTGTCCTCTTTCTCTCCCATTTGGGCGAGTTGTTCCTTCAGTTCTTCAATCTGCCGCCCGAAGGAATCTCTCTCTGCCTCCGTGGTGCCCAGCTCAGCTTTCAAAACCCCCAGCTCCTCCTCAAGTCTTTCAACCTCAGCTCTCAGAGTCTTGTCTTCTCGTTTTAGCACAGGCTTCTCCTGCATCTCTCTGAGCCTCTCGTTCTCCTCCTCCAACTCCAGTATTTTCTGCTGCTTGGTTTTGGCAAATTTTCTCATTTTGTCTTTCACCAACTCAACCTCTTTCCGCGCCTCCTCTGCCTGCCGCTCGGCGTCTTGCTTGGCGGCCTCGTGCGTCCTCACCCTGGCGGCCAGCTCCTGTCTCTCCTGCCGGGCGGCCTCCAGGACCCGCCTCACGCGCTCGGCCTCGTCGCTCACGTTTTCGTAGGACTTGAGCAAGCTCTCGTACTCGTCCTTCATGCCCTGAGCCTTTTCTTCCCACTCCCTGCTCGCCCTGGCGGCCTCTTCCTTTGCCAGCTCCACTTCTCGCCGGCAGGCGTCTTTCTCATTCAGTATGCCGTCCATGACCAGTTTGAGGCTCTCGCAGGACGAGCCGAGGCTCTGGTTCTCCAGTAAGGTGCGATCAACCTCATCGATCAGTCTGAGCCTTTCCGCTCTCAGCTTCTCTAGCTCGCCTTCTGCCGACTCCATTTTCTGCTGCAGGTCGGCGATGAGCTTCTCCGTTTTGGCAAGCTGCTCCTTCTGGGTTTTGTTTTCCTTGAGGGCGTCTTTGCGCGAGATCAGAGCAGCCTGGAGTTTGCGCTGAAGCTGCTGAATCTTAGCCTCGCCATCTTTCTCTTCCTCCTGCCTCAGCGGAAGCTCGGCCTCCAACCTTTGCGTCTTTTCCCGCTCGACCTTTAATTCTTCCTGCAAAGAAGCTAGCAGCTGATCCTTCTGAGACACCGCATCCTGCATGGAGTGTATAAGAGAGTTCTGCTCGCTGAGCTGCTGACTGAGCTCCATTATCTCGTGGTTCTTGTTGTCGAGGAACTGCTTGAAGTCTTCCACTTCGGCCTGGAGAGTGACGATGGAGGACGCGGAATCTGCAGACGCCGCTTTGGCTGCGGCTTCCATCTCCGCTTTTAGGGTTTCCGCGTAGGACTCGGCCTGGCAGTGCTTTTCTCTAAGGTCACCGATTTCCTCTGAGAGTGCATCAATCTGTCTTTCTTTTTCCCTCAGGGCTTGGAGCTCTTTGCCCAAATCCAGTAATTCAGCCTCCTTCAGCGACAGACTGGCCTCAGCTTCCTGCAGCTGCTTCTCGAGCTCTGCGTTAGCCGTTCGCGCAGTCTGGACCTCTTCTGTGAGAGCTTCCAGAGGTTCCTCCACGTGTGCAGCGTGGACGTCAGATGGCTCCGCAGCAGGGTGAGCTGGATCAGCAGTTTGTTGTTGCGATGAATGAGGCTCAGATGTGGCAAAGTCCACCCAGTCCTCCTGGACCCAATCACCCGCCGCTTGCTTCTCCACGTTGGCAGCCGGCCGCTCGGCCTCCTGCCGCGGTAGGTCTTTTCTCTCGGTGCCCACTCTTTCTTCCAGTTCCCTCAGTTGAGCGAGAAGGACTTCTCGCTCTCCGCTCTGCACCTCAAAGCGTCCCATCAGCTCGCCGTATTCTTCTTTCTGCTGCTTCAGCTGCTCGCGGTGGTGTCGGTCCTTCTCTTTCGCCTTGCGGATGGTTTCTTTGCGAGACTCCTGGGCCTCCTGAACCTTCTTCTGGAGCGCTTCGCACTCCGCTTCGAGCGCGGCCACTTGCGACTGTAACGCAGTGGTTTCAGAGGTAACGTCCGGCACCCGCTGAGCACTTTCTGCTTCTTTGCTCAGCTTCGCATTCAGGGCAAGTGTCTCCTCAATGACTTGATCCTGTTGGCTGATTTTCTGCTCAAGGGTTTTAACCGCGTTCTCTTTGGCTGCTAAAGCTTGCTCCAGCTCCAGCAGTTTCTCCTCCATTTCTTGAATCTCAGGTCCTTTAGTTTGGTCTACCTCTGGAATATTTGCAGGAGCTTCTCCCTTTGCCAATTCATCTTGCTCCTTCCGTTTCTTCTCCTCTGCCTCAAAGCCAGCGACCTTTTTCATGAGCTCCTTGCGTTGCAAGAGTGCTGCCTGCAATTTCTTCTTTGTGTTCATTAGCTGGGATTCCAGTTCTCCCTTTTCCTTTCGCAGACTACCAAGTTCGTCATCCACGGGAGCAGGAGAGTCCTCACGACTCTCTTGCTGTTTCTCATCCCTCGCCTTCTCAAGTTCCACTACCTGCTCCTTCAGTTTGCCGACCTCAAGGCCCGCCTGGAACTTCTCCTCTTCTACTTGAAGGAGTTTGGCAGACATGCTGTCACTGAGCTCCATCATCTCATGCTCTCTCTGACTGAGGCGAAGCTGGAGCTCGCTGATCTCGGAGTCCTTCTTTGACAACGACTCGTTGTTGACGTCGGAGGTCTGGGAATATTCCAACATGCTGGTTTGCATGTCTTGCAGCCGCCTTTCGAGCTCAGAGGAGAGGAGCTCCCGGTCCTCCAGCTGAGCACTCAGCATCCTGACCTGACCCTCCTGCTCCGAGAGAGCCTTGTGGGTTGTTTCCAAGTCACTCTGCAGGTTCAGGATCTTTTGCTCCTTGGCTTTACTCGTGTCGTTCAAAATGTCGATCTGTTCTTCTAGAAGCTGCATTTCAACAGTGTGTCTCTCCACCAGTGAGATACTTTGTAAGGAAAGCCTGTCCAGCTCCACTCTGGCTAATTTAAGCTCCTCTGCAAAGTTATCGGCCTGGGACTCAGCCTCTTCTTTGGCAGCAGTGAGGGAGCGCGTTTCTTCTTCCAGACTCTTGATTTTCTCCTGCGACTCCGAAGCTGCCTCTCTGAGCCTCTGCAGCTCTGCCAGGAGCTCACTGTACCTCTTCTGGAGTTCCTCAGCCAAAGCCTGAGCAAAGACCTGACCAGAGGGCATGTTCGCGTCTGTAGAGGAAGAGCTTTGCTGAGTCAGATGAACCTGGACTGTCTCCCGGATGATGACGGAAGAGGACTCAACCTGAACTGTGGAGCTTTCCTGCTCCATGCTCGTCGCCTCCCACGACTGCAGCTGCAGGTGGCCAAAGTCCTGCAGGACGGAGGGCCACTCCTGGCCTCCGTCTTGGTTCACAGCTTCCAGGAGGGTCCAGCTGCTGTGGGCCACCTCCGAATCGCTGCTGGCCACCATCTCGTCCGATGACGTCCCTTTGGATTCTTCTGGGGACTCAGACTGGTGTCCGATAAGCTCCGGGCTGCTCTCGTTATCAGCAGAAATGGAGAGGACGGCGGTGTCCTCAGCCACCAAGGTGGTCTCTTCGTCTCGCGTTTCCTCCATTAGGTCAGCGAGAGCTGCAGAACTGTCATGGGGGGCTGTCGTGGCATCCTGATGCTGGTCTGGAGTCTGATCGCATGTTTCGCCAGAGCTGAGCTCTTTAGCCAGTCTGAGGGATTCTCGCAAAGCAACCAGCTCATTGTCTTTTTCTAAAAGCTGCTGCTCCAGTGCCAGTATGTGTGCTGTGGACAAGAACACAATCAGAAAAAACATGACCATTTTTTTTGGTAAATTTAATTTAACAAAATACTTCTACAAACAGCAGCAAATCTGAATCGACTTACAACGTGTGCAACTGTCCAAACCAAGGGAAATTAAATGAAGGATGAATTAATATCTCAATCTGAGAAAAACCACATCAACAGAGGGCGTGTGCTGCCTGGTGGGATATGTTGGTGTTCAAAGTCCGTACGGTTAGCCGGGCCAGACAAACACAGAAGTAATACTTAACCAGGCAAAACCACTCCTGGAAATAGAATTGACTATTTTTTTTATTATCTTGGGCAGTTGTGTTTAAAACAACTGTAAAGTGGTAAACATACAGCAAGTTAACAAGACCTGCGACTAACTTGTGGCATCCTTAAGTACGACTCTGTGTACATTTCCCCTTTAATGAATTAAAAGAGCAACAACACTCTAATAATATCAAAGTATGGCTCAACGTTTTTCCCCCCATTTCCACAAATATGAGCCTATAGTGTATAACAGGTCTATGTGTGTTTGTGCACACATTTGTTTTGGAGCTCAATGACAGTATTTATACACTTACTGTACACCTGAGCACAGTGAACTTAACCACTGTAATGACTGCACATAATGCGTGAATTTTATTTTAGGAAATGTTTTTGTACCTTTTTCCACTTCTGCTGAATCCTGTGCAGACGGTTCAGTCACATTATCTCTTTCTGACAACTGGAAAAGAAAAAACGAGACAAAATAAAGGCTGTGAGTGTCTTTTGAAAACAGACAGGACTGAGAGTTGTTCTGGTTTACGAGAAAAAGCGAGTGTACGAGGAGCGCTTCTTTGTTTTCATTTTAAAGCTTTATGCAGCCTCTGCAATGGCATGTCAATTCAAGTCGACGTCAGCAGCACACAGCGTGAGGCCGTGTTGTGCGCTGAAGGTCGGCCGACGCAGTCAGTCATGGCGGTGGATCACTGCAGAGGGGATTAGACTCACTTCCTCGTGGTGGGTCAAAGCACCGTCTGTCTACTGTATGACCTAGCTTCTGTCCCGTCTGAGACCGAGCGAGATAACCTCTCCAGACGCAAGTCGTGACCCTGGACGGGACAAACTCCCCCCCCGCTCTCAAAATAAAAAGGTGTCTCTGCAAAGTGTGCTACTGCACAGGGAGGTACAGCTGTACATCTGACACAGCTGCCTCACTTTGAAGACGGACTATGAAGAACTAATTTTACTTCTTGCAGAACTCAGCTCACGTACTGAGCTTCCGCTCCCACGTCGTCCACTTCAACACCTTTTTAATCATGTAATCACAAACACACAGCGGAAAGAGAAACTCGGCACAAAGGGCTGGAGGAAACTTTGAAGTGTAAGCTTCGCGGGGATGATAAAGCTTGGCGAGTATCATGGAGCTTATTTAAAACTGCCTTTTGAAGTTTAAATCCCACGTGAATCAAGCTGCTTGCATCTGGTTTCGAGCAAGTAATAATTGCCGAAACTTACTTCTGTGTTTTTAAGCGCTCGCTGTTAAGACCTCGTCGACACCTGCCATAAATATGGAATCTGTAGCCGGAGTTTATACCTTGATAAAAAAGGAGCAATGCATGTAAATCTGAGGTGTGAATGCAGGTGTTGACAGCGATCAGAATGACGCCTGATCACTGCGTGGACAGCCCACGTGAAAGCTCATTAACACCAGGTGTAAACGCACAGTTTTTAATCTTCCTGTCGTTTTTTTTGGGCGACACAGTGATGACACAGAGGAAAGAAGCAGCGTAAAAGGCAAGACAGAACAGACAACCCATAATAATGATATGATAATGCATCCCGACACAGATCGTGTGTTAATAGCGGGTGCGAATGGGGCCGATGAGTGCTGACCGTTACAATCTGCTGCTCCAGCTGCTGTATATTGGCACTGGCCTCCTCCTGCTCTGAGTTTTTTCTGTCAAGTTGTTCTAAAAAAAAAAAAAGAAATCAGATGTTGCCATTAAAATATCAGCACCTTGATGAACACTGGATCCAACAAACGACCGGACACACGCTCTTACCCTGAAGGGTTGCCATGGCGAGGGTGAGCTCGGCGTAACGTTCCTCACCCTCGCTCTCTTTGTCTTTCAGCGTTGTCAGCTGGGTCCCGATCGACTGCACAGTGTCCAGGAGCAGGGAGGGGTCAGCGGTGACGGGGTTTTCCTCTGCAGCTTGTTCTTCATCGACAGCCAGAGCTCGTAAATGTCTCCAAACCTCAGCCAAGACCTCGCCCTTCTTCTGGGCATCTTCCTGCTCCTCTTTAAGCGAAGCCAGCACTCTTTCTAGTCTGTCAACTTCAAACTTCTCCCTCTCTGAGGCGTCCTGGCTGACGCGAGCGGCTGCCTCCCTCGCAGATGCAAGTTCAGATTCAAGCCGGGCTATTTCTTCCCCGTCTCTCTCTGCAGCGGCACGGCTCGCTTGGACGGCTGCGAGCTCGGCCTCTCTCGTCAGAGCCAGCTCTCTCTCCAGCCTGGCGACTTCCATCTTCTCCCTCTCCAGAGCCTCCTGACTAGCACGCTCGGCGTCTCTGAGGGAGAGCAGCTCGCTCTCCTGCCTCGCCACCTCCGTTCTCTCTCTTTCCAGAGCCTCCAGGCTGGTTCGGAGGGCTGCGAGTTCGACATCGGCCCCGCTGGCCCGTTCTGCCCACTGCCGTCTCTCCTCCTCCCTCAGCTTCACGGCATCGGCCAGCTCCTGCTCCATCTGCCGGAACTGAGCGGTCAAGATCTGTGCAGAGGAAGGGTGTGAGAGAGAGGAGAGAAAGAGGACTTGTGTGTTGTGTGTCTCGGCCAAACAACGGATATCAACCATGTGCCATCTACGTCTGGGGCGTGTCTTATTTAAACAGTTTTCTTTCCATGACACAGGAGGAGTGTTAATTGTGAGCAATGAATCTGGAGCTGGCAATATGAGGAGCGATCTCTAAAACAACATCCTATAAAAGACGGCGCTGATGAAATAGCATCCGGTCAAACAGGATCCGTACCTGCTTCTGCTGATCTGCACTGCTCACTTCCTGCTGCAGCAGCTCCAGCACTTGGGAGCGGGACGTCAGGGCCTCCTCCAGCTCTTCACAGCGCCTCTGGGCTGTATGTAGGGCCTGGGAAAGATGAAGTCACAAAGAAACACCATGAGGGTCTGAGGCTGCGAACGCTTGTTTGAAGGGTGGCGATTATCTGCTCCTCCACTGCTTGATTGACTGACACATTTTTGTGTTTGTTCCCCTGAGATGGACTGAGGCAAATTCCAGTTATTTGCCAGTCATCAAACTTTATTTCTGTAATTCCTGTCTTCAGCCCTCGTCTGGTTTTGGTCCATGGGCTATTTTGGGAGCAAGCAGAGCTATTTGATCTCGTACCTGCTGAAGCTCGCCATCATTCTGAGATTGCGACGTGACCCTCATCAGCTCTTCCTCGTGTTTTTGGATCTGTTCCTGGAAACGCACGTCCTTCTCACAGACCACGGCCTGCAGTTTTTGCAGCTGAAAACAAAAACCCGACAAATCACCCGGACAGATCTTTTCTCTGGGCATTTTAAGTCACAATTTGTTCACAGAGCAGGGCTGCGTCTAATTCCGGCTCTGTCACCTGCTCGGCGTGGGCAGACTCCTTCTCTTGAAGAAGCTGCTCAGTGACCTGGAGCCGCTGTTTAAGCTCCCTGCCACTGGCCTCCTCCTCGCTCAGCTTGTTCTTCAGCTCCTGGAGCTCCTCCTCGACCGCAGCGCCAGCTCCTGTGAAAGAGCTGTCTGGGCTCTGCTGTAGACAAAACAGATGTTCCAGTCAGATAAAAGCTGGATTTTTATCGTTGGTTTGTGGTTAACTGGAGCATATTTCCTTCTGTTAGAGCTTTCTTGTAACCGGCAACTGAAGGGTGATTTGTAATAAGCCTAATGGCACAACGCAGTCTATTCTTTGCCTCATTCAAACTCACTGCGCCTCCTCCTGATCCTTTCAGTTCAGTTATCTGTTTGCTGAGAGAAGCCATCTTAGCTTTGGCCTGCAGTTTGAGCTTGGTGAATCGAGCCTCAGCTTCTTCCTTTTCATGCTGTTGAGAAGAAGAAGAAAAAAAAAGCAATTGGTTCTCAGTCATTAAAGACAGTGGCATGAAGAATGCACTGTGGCCAACTGATTCTTAGATGAACACGCTGGAGGATTATTCACCTTGAGCTGTGCATCCTTATTGGCCAACTCGGTGTCCTTTTCGTCAAGCCGTGTGTCTTTGTCTCGGATGAGCTCCTTCAGCTGGACCACCAGTTGTTCCAGGTGAGCCAGCCTCTCCATGGCCTCCTCGGGCACCTCCGACTCCCCTGGGGCCTGACCCTCGTCGGCGGGGAGCTGAGGCACCAGCATGCCCTGCACAAGGGAACAGATTAAAAGGCAGTTCACCCATCACGGTCACTCCTCCTCAGCCGCTAAAAACGACTGGAGAAGATGAATAACTTGAGAGGAGGCGACCATGACAAGTCCATAAGGGTTATTTTCACCTTGGCCTTGGAATTCAATTTTTTTTTGACAGAAAGCATTTATTAAAACTGGGGCAAGGAGACTGATTCAAGGGCTAGGGTGGGTTTTTTTTCCTGACCACCACCCACTTGTGATTTATGTGTTGCCCTCTCACCTGTGGGTCTCCATCTTGGCCCTCCTCTCCAGAGAGCTCCTGGAGGACTGTGGCCAGACGGCTTAACATAAAGATGGCACTGTGAGTGGGAGGGGGGAAAAAGTGTGACTGTAAGTAATTCCTTTCCTGCAGGTAAAACAGTAGAAGCATTAGAAAACTTGGAGAACTTGGGCTTTTTAAGAACTGAAATGATTTTCACAACCATGTTTGTATGGGGGGAAAATGTACGAATTGGGCATTTCACGACCATATCTTCTTATTTTTGTTAAACTTTTGGCCCCGTGCCTTCAGCAACACATTGTCAGACAGCCCTAGCATCTTTTCTCCGAGCAGGACCGAACAGAACCGAATCTTTCCGAACCCGCCGGACACTCCACTGCGGCTGCGTCACTCTTTTTGTGAGCAGCAAAGATTATACCTAGCTAACGCGAAAATAGACGGGGAACTTTCCGAGCGGCAGGACACCCATATTTTCAAAGCACAGTAGACACGTTTGAAGGCGAAGGAAACGGCGGCGTGAACGGGGTTTGTGCGGTGGAAACGTCCGACGTTCACTCTCACTGTAGTTTCCACGATACAGCTGAGTTAGCTTAGCTGGCTAACGCGGATAACTCGTAAATAAGGAACGCTTCTTTAAAACCAGCTCCGCTGATTTTTTTTTCTGCTCAGGGCATGGCAACTCTGAAGATGCAGACTTCTGAGTGGCGTGTTTTTGAAAGAAAGGACCGTTCACTCACCTTTACGAGTGCTTCCCAGGTAAAAGTGTCTGGTTTTTATTAGATATTTTTCCTCGGATGGATTTGTGAGCATAGCCACATCACCAAACATTCCCGGAAACAAAACTTCCTCTGCGCTGATTGGACAGCGGGGATCTGCGTATGTAAGGGACCGTCTGCAAGTTTTCAAGCGCCTGCTCCGGTCTAGGGAGCATCTGCATTAACATATGCATTTAAACGTATGAAAAATGAGCCCTTGAGCTAAAAAAAAACCCAACACATAAGTTGACCCTTCAGCATCTGCAGCAACATTGAAGGAAATATGGCAGGACATGACCAAAGAGTTAACCTGATCATCAACCAGGGCAGGCAGCTGGTGAGGAGTCTGCTGCTGCTCGCCCACTACACCACAGTGTTTGTGGCCTTCGTGGGGCGCACTGTGCAGTGGATGGTGGACGCGGTGAAGTGGACCAGCCTGTTCGCACGCTACACAGTGTCAGCGTTTGACTCCATCTACAGACATCTGCACTGGGGTGAGAAGAAAGGTGCTGCCGGTGGGGCCAGAGAGATCTGCCCAAGCTCTGACATGGAGCCAAAGTGACACAGTGGATATGCTCATTCCAAATTCATCTGACAGTGTTATATTGGCAAAAAGCCAATATAAGGCAGCAGCCAACAGCAAGGCTGAAGAGGAAGAGGTCGACCCTCAGAAACTGAATATGAAGCGTACATGATGCTTGATGAAGAATGAAAATGAGGCCTTACACAAGTGTGGAATATTCTAGCTTTTTACTTTTTTAAGCTCTTAAAACATAGCTATTTGTTACATAGTCTTATTATTGGTATATTTGTATGTGTTGTTACATAATTTGTACCTTCTCTGTCTTATTGTCAGGAAAAGCTCTTCCAAAACGTTGGAAACTGCATTTCAGGCTATTTGCTAGACAAAGCCTGTTGCTGCCATTCATCCCTCGTACCTGTCGATATGACTGTTAATGCAAATGTGTCACAGGGTAATGCAAACAAGAGTAAAACACAATGGAAGCATAGTATATGCCTCTTCAGAATTTCATTATTGCACTAAAGCAGGTGTAGGATAGAGGTTTTGATCGAACACTACATGAAGAATACGTCATAGCATCAAAAACCAAATGCATTTTTTGACATATGTGTCCTTGTGGCAAACATAATATTTACTTTCACTGTAATAAGGGGGGGGGTTGGCAAAAATTGAACAATTCCTCCTCTATTCTCACATAAATGAATGATGAGCTACCAGTTTACTGTGGAGATGCTGCTTTTCTGTGGTTTTCCTGTGTTCGTCTGGAGCCTTTTCTTCTGTTTTGCAGGCTCTGTGGACTGAAAAAAACACAAACACTCCTGCTGAATGTATTCCAGAGGCAACTAATATCTGACGATAATGATTCCGGGACTGTCGATGTGAGCAATGTCAAAAGGAAAGGTGAAAAGTTACTTTAAAGTGACCCACAGCTGCATTTACTAATGTCATTTTTATTTTTACTTTTGTATTAAGGAAAATATCTGAAGGAATTTTAACACTGACGTGTATATATCCATATTATGTCTTTTTTTTATTGATGACAAAACATTAGCAAGTCGTAATAATTTGCTATTAACATCATTAACTATACTCATAGCTGCTGCAGTCAACAAATACACTTACACTTCTACTGCAACACTGTAGTAGAAGTGAGATATGATTCAATGCAAAACCCTTTTGATATGGTTGTAGTGTTATTACTTTTGGTATCTTCACCGAGAACAAATGGCTTTCTTCTTTTACTAATTCCAACCATACCATTTGTTAAGCAACTGTATTAATCAGCCATAGCTCTCCTTCCTTGCTTGAGACTGTAGTATGCAAATAAAGTTCTCTACCAAACTGTTTTGTAATCCTTTTTTCTTAATTTGGATTTTTAACATGTCAGAAAGCAGTTCATTCTAACCCTCATAATCCCAGAGTCCAATTTGACATCATAACATTGCTGGTTTTCTCAAAACCAACAATCGAGACCCAAGAAGTATTAACTATCACAGAAAATGAACACTAACAAATGTTGAAATATGTAAAGCATGAATCTTTTTGGGCATTTTTTGGCCTAAAAGTGACAAACTCTTCATTGATCATCAAAATGATTGCATATTAGTTTTTTTGCCCATCAGCTTCTGCTGAAAAATAGACATAATAATAAACACAATAATATTCAAACACTTGAAAGTGAATCTGAAGTCAGTATGAGGTGCTTCCCTGTTGAACAACACAACACAGGGATACTAACAAAAATATAGAATTGTAGTAAAAATGTTGCAGCTTTGGAAAGACACCCGCTTTGACTCATTTGTACAACTGAAGTCTCATATGACCTTCTGATAAACTGCATTAGGAAGGGATTTTATTAATGAATTTATTGAATTATGAGCAGGAGCAATAATAAGATCAAGCAAATCCTGTTTCAGTGTACATTAAGACAGCAGCTTGTTTTAATTCGGACTTGGAAAAACTGTGAATCTGTCCTTTGAGTGTGCAGCGGAAGGAGATGCTGAGTCTTGGTTCTGTGTTTTGCACACATGCTTAGTCTTCGATAAGAGCATTAAATCTGCATCGCACATACTTCGGCGCACATGCCGAGCAAAGTGTATCCCCTCATGCATGACTGTGCCTCCATGTGACGGATGTAAGCTCTTTTGTGTCTGTCAGCATCTCAGGGTAAACGTGGGCTGAGGTGGAGCTGTCAACATGTCCTTTTAATAGGGCGATTAAGACGATCATCTGCATGTTTTGCTTGGATTAAAACCGGCGATTAGACCCAAGGAGGACACAGAGGGGCATGAATCATCTGAACCGTCAGCTACAAAAGGCAACCCCCCCCCTCCGTCAGCCGCCACTCTCACCCTCAGTCCCACTGTTGTGTGACTGTGAAGAGGGATTCCCCTCCTGCTTCATAGTAGACCAAGTGGGCCCGAGAGGTTTGGGCAGCAGCAGCTGCAAAAAAAAAAAAAAAAAAAAGTTCCTCATTCCTTGTCTCTGCACACATCCAGGCGTCAGAGAAATGGGTAACTCCACAGGAAGCACCGTGGATGACCTGCAGGCGGTGGAGATGCACCTCTGGTACAAGAAGTTCATGACCGAGTGCCCCTCTGGTCAGCTCACCCTGCACGAGTTCAAGCAGTTCTTCGGGCTGCGGGGTCTGGACCCAGAGGCCAACGCCTACATAGAGCAGATGTTCCGCACGTTTGACATGAACAAGGTAAGATGATGCACCTTTTCAGAGCTACACAGATAAAATCAAGGCCTTACACTTGTTTTGTGAAAGGGGTCAGGGTGCGATGGTTCTTGTGTGCGTCAAAAAAGCACAACTGCCCACTGAGTCGGTCCATTTAAGATAAGTCGTGTTTAAAGGTAAGGAAATCAATGTGGGATTTCGTTAAGTGGCTGTTTTCCCTTCGATCTTCAAACCCTCTAAAACTTAAGTGACCCATAATTAATTTCAGATGAGTATTCTTATTCTTCACAGATTTTCATGTTCATTTCAGTTCTTTTTTGCTTTTTCTTTGATTAATCTCATGCTTTGCTAAATGTTTGAACTTTGTGACAGTCCAAAAAGCAAAGACATGAAATTTTTTGACATGTCTAAAATCACATCTGAGGGGCTGGAACCAGCACATGTTCAGACTTCTGGCCATAAAAATGACTGAAACAATTAGTTGTTGCCTAATAGTTTCAGCTCTAAAACAGATAACAGCACCAGACTAAGAAGTCTTTCTGCATCGTGTTTTACAGTGTTTAAGGACTGATTTAAAGTTGAGACAAGAGCAGAAAAACAATTTGACATGCTGCACCAAATTGAAAAACGTTCGGGGACATCATCACTGAAACGTCTACAAGCACTCGGCGCGACGCGGTGACCTCCGAGGCCCAGGCTGCATCCCCGCCGTGGCCCTCGCGACACAGCTTAATTAAGAGCGTCTCCGAGCGCGACGGGGTCATCGCAGGATGTGCCTGTCTGACAAGCTGCGCGTCTATATTTAGTGTCCGCCCTCAGCCCCGAGAAGGCCGCGCTAATCTTCATGCGTGATTTAAAACTGTGAGATTATCCGTGAGACAATGCTTTGATGCTGAGATTGTCGCCTTTGTTCAGACACAGACAGCCCCTGGAGATAAAGCTCAGCCCCCGGCAAGCTTCATTTCACACAGATTGCTTTCGGAGTTGAGATGAGGAGGATCTCTTTTAACTAACAGATGACGCTTCAGTTGACTGACTCGGTTATAAGTAGATGATCACGCAAAATAATTCACAGATGTTTGAATTGTTTTTGTTGAGAAGGAACAAAAAAGAACAAAATCGCCCCCCCGCTCGTTTCCGCAGGACGGCTACATCGACTTCATGGAGTACGTGGCGGCTCTGAGCCTGGTGATGCGAGGAAAGATGGAGCACAAGCTGCGCTGGTACTTCAAGCTCTACGACGTGGATGGAAACGGCTGCATCGACCGGCACGAGCTGCTCAACATCATCAAGGTGCAGCGTATCGTGCCGTCTTCCACGCTGAGTTTCCCAGCAAGTGTGGGTCCCTCGGCGCGGCGTGCTGATTTTATTTGCGTTTTTTCCCCCCCTCCAGGCCATCCGCGCAATCAATGGGAATGAAAATCAGGAAGCGACCGCCGAGGATTTCACAAACCGCGTGTTTGACAGGATTGATATAAATGGAGACGGTGAGTGCGTGCCGGCGCTGTGTGGAGACGGAGATTTAGGAGGAAATCGATCGTGGGTGGACAGTGTTTAAGGCGTTTGTCAGCTCCAGTGCTGTGTTGGAGTCAGGAAACACAACAAGCATAGACAGAAGATAAACTGTAGGTTGGCCATTTAACACAGTAATAAAAAAAACCTCCACAAACTTCTGTAAATAGATACAAATTCAAGTTTAGCACAAATAAGCCACTTAAAGGGAAGCTCCACTGATGAGAGGATGTTTAACACAGGGGCACAAGAATCGAACTTGGATGGAATTCTAGGAACTTGCTCTTTTAAATTCCGTAAACATAATTACTCCTCTCCTCCCGACAGGCGAGCTTTCCCTGGAGGAGTTCGTGGCCGGTGCTCGCAGCGACACCGATTTCATGGAGGTGATGATGAAAAGCCTGGACCTCACCCACATCGTGGCCATGATCCACAACAGGAGGCACAGCGTTTAGGGGCCCGTCCGGACCCGGCCGCCTCGTCCACAATTTAACCCGAGAGCTTCGGCACGTCCCCTCTGGAAAAAAAGAAAAAAAAGATCGTTTATCGACTGAGATTTCCATTAAGATAGAATCCAGTTTAATATGACGCTGGTGTATTTATTTATTTTTTTTATAAATCTCTAAAAGAGTGGCACACGTGCACTTTAAATGCATCTGGATGACACAGTCAACCTTTGCAGACCGGTCGATGCCCTTGTTTAATGATGCTGAGCAATCCTCAGGCCATGTTGGCATGAGGGATGATCTCCCAGATGGCCCACTTACCCTCAGATACCCCGAGGAGGGATGAAAGAGGGAGATAGTGGAGAAGTTAGCAATTAAACGCGCTCAACTATGCTTTCAAATCTCTCCCTCCCCCCCCCCCAGGCCCGAGTCACTCTGCATCAAATTACTCAAATCTTTTTTCACCGGTTCTCGCCTGTGGGTTTTACAGGAGCCGGCTTTGACTCTGCATTTCGCTTAACAGCCACGCTAATTTGAATTAAATCAGCGGCTGTGATGCAGGAACAGGTGAAAGTTTCTGGGGAAATTCAGTAGCGTGCGATTACAACTCTCAAATGTTTACCTTTTTTTAAATGTTTGAAATTACTAAAGAGGCTTGTGGTTTTGCGACAGCTGCGTGTGGGTGTTTCTTTGGCTTCCTATTCGTCATAAATACAGATATAGATTGTCCTTGTTGCGTTTGTTGGCTGCGCTCGACTGGTGCCTTCTGTTTGAAGACTTCAGAATGTGTTTTTTTTTCCAGCTTTTGCTTATATGTACAATAAAGAACACAAGCCCAACAGGTTGGGAACCCACTGGTCTGGTTCACTCTCCAAAGTGAAATGGATTTCAGTTAAAAAGGATCAGACTTTTTTTTCCCTCTCCGTGAATTTTCTCCATCATAGTACTGGTATCTTTTGACTTCAGCGCCCTTGTACAAAAGGGCGAAATCACGTTAGTGAAACAGAATCCCGCCTTCGAGCGAGGACGATGATTCACCTGCACGGTGCCAGGGTCACTCTACGTCAGGCAAAAATAAAACCGCTCCGCCGTCATCTCGCTTGCATTGTTGCAGGAGGACCCACAATAATCCCAATGTTTTTGTATTGTAATACAAGAATCTTAACAAGACACTTTGTATATTTTCTTTGAATGAATAAATAGTAAACATAAGGAATTTTATTTTGGACAAATGCAAATATTTCAGATGGTTTAAGGTGCAGAAACTCTGCAGGAGAAAGCTCTCGATCAACCACCAGGGGGCAGAGACATAATTGGATTCGTTTTCCTCCCCGCATCTTTGCGAAGTGCGTGCCCTTGTGTGTGTTTGTTCCACCGTCACAGCGTGCGTCGTCTCACCGATTGCGCACTGCAGGCTCACAGGAAGTCGTACAGATACTTGACGATATCAAAGTTCACCGTCCTGGAAGATAAATCACACCGAGCACATTCTCGGTTAAAAAAACCAAACCGTTAAAGGTCAGCTCCCCTGCACAATTTGGTCGGTCTCCGCCGCGTGCATTACACAAACATGAACGCGCACCTGGATACGGCACAGATGAAGTCCATGGAAACAGCGCATTTGTACTTCGGGGCATCGAGCTGGTCGTCGTGACTGACCTGAGTCAACAGCTGTAAGGTCACCAGAGAGGAGATCTAAACGGGGAGGGAAAAAAAACACCAAAAATGACTCTCTGTTCCACTTCTACGAAAACACAGCTTTCCCACACTTTGATGCAGACGGCCAGTTGCGCAGATATGGGCCGAGCCTAATTTCCTAAAACCCATTTCATGCTCAGGGCCATAAATAGATCGTTTGGCAACCGGATGGCAAAACTCACGACCGTATGGGGAGAAAAGTCTCTCGCCCGTGACGCCGAGGTCATTAGGATGGGCTGGACACGAAATCGGACGAAAATCTGCACCGAGAAATGATCGTTTAAAATCCTGTGATTACAGAGTGCGCTTTCATTTGCTCATCTGGCAAATGGAAGGAAGAGCATTAAATCAAACTATATTCTATGTTCTGTTGTATAGTACAGGAGAAAAATGACAGTAACAGTGGTGGAGAAAGTGTACAACCACTACAAGACTGACTGAAGGGCAACGTTGGTATGGGGGAATATTTACACATGTACATATACACAAATGTAAATATTACTGTGGGTCGAATGAAAGTGCTGCTTCTGATGCTGCAGTTTAGTAATTTGAATAAAAATTAGATGATCTCATTTATCTCAGTTATTCATCCGGCAAGTACATGGGCAAGAATCTTAGATGTGACAGGTTCATATTTATTGCAATTTAAATTATCCCGGGTATTAATGGCGGCTTCTGCAGATATACGGAAAAAACGCGCTCGAGGTTTTAATGAAACGGAGGAAAATTAAAACTCGCTGGGGGCCCAGGACCTTTGCTCACTGGACTCTTACCTGGGAGAATATACTGGCAGTGGGGGCGACTCTGCTGTCCACCACGCTGTAGAAAATGGCGAGCAGGCGGTCCAGAGGGAAAGGCTTGGGCCCCAGAAGGTGGTTGCTAGTCTGGAGGAGGTTGACATGGTCAGTCGTGACATTTGGGATGCGGAATGGAACCCAGGACAAAACTCAGTGTTGAGTTTCACATCATCACCTTTTCATTTTTCTTCAAGAAGTTTGTTTTCTTGATTTTACCGTGGTGCTGTTGGGAGGGAAACAGACGGACATCCATCACAATAAATCACATAGATCAAGTACATTTTTATTCATATTGACAAAAGTCTTAAATGACAGATTCACTGAAAAGGTTTTTTTTTTTTTAATCTGTACAACATACAACAGGAAAAACCCCACAGGAGCATCATTCCAACAGGAGATTCTCCGATGTAACATCTTTGAGGATAAAAACGCACTAAAATCATTTTAAAGACAACAAACATGTCCTACCTTGAGAAAAAAGCGCTTGTCTGTGCGTGCAGGGTTGTAGGACGCCAGGTAGGCAGCGATCAACAGGAACTTCGAGTAGTAAGGCAGCTCGACGTGAGTGTGAGCAGATAAACCTGAGGGAGGGAAGAAGCGCAGTCGGTCAGATATGCCGAGCACCTGAAAAGTGAAAACTGCACCCACGGATTCACACAGCGCAACATTTACGCACGGTGCTCAGTGTTAATATATTATTTATGGTGTGATGGGCTGATATTCGTTAGCGACTGCACAGGAAACCAAAAATATGACAAGTTCAGCAGGAGCCCGTGGCGTCGCTGCGCCCCATCGCTTGTTTTCACGGTTTAGCATCTGCTCTGCAGCCGCGTTGCAGTCGCGAGCGCTCGCCGCGCGTCGGTACCTCTCAAGGCTCCGGCTTCCTTCTCTTCCATTCGCTGCATCTGCTCCCACTGAAGACTAGAAACAGAGGAAAGAGAGAAAATGACAGCGATGACCATGACCACGACCTGGAGGACAGCAGCGAAGGCCGATTACAAGCGCGGGCCGTGTGGTCGACTGTGATGTGATTTGACAAACCTGGACACTTCGCGAAGATAAACCGTCTGCATGGCTTTCTTCAAGTGAGGCTCTATGTTTCGCCACAGCTTGTGGGTGTCGGTCTCTTTCACTACACACAGAACACAAAGCGACATTAGCGAAAAAGCCCCAGTCGTAGCGTGTGATGAGTTACGGGAAAGCAACAGGAAAACTACGAAATCTGTATTTTTACATTAACAACAGATCAAATAACTAATGAAAAGAACCCACAGGGAATTATCACCCAACTCTACAGATCCTGTGGTCTCATTTCCAGCTGCAATAACAAACTATTCTCAGCAATGGATCACATTGCATTGATCACATGGATCAATTTACACAACTATCTGGATCCAGTCCTTTCTTGGTCACACGAGACCGAAGCAACCCCAACCAGCTCTATTCAAACTGAATGGTGATGCGTCTAATGGATATGCAAACAAGTTCATCACAGCAACCTAACTGGGTAATAATCAGTCAGCGTCGCATTAACAGCTCGTTCTGCTTCCCTCAAAAAAAAATAGAAAAAAATCAATTAAATAAATGCAGGAAGGTTCAAATGGCTAAAGTGTCTCTGAACATGACAGGAAGATCTGTCTTCAAATGACACAGAGAGGAGGGCAAAAATAAGATATTTTGAAATATTGATCAGCTGTCAGATGAATGAACACCCCTTTTAATGCGTTACCTTTTCCTTCTGCCACAGGCTCACAGAACTTCGAGAAGTTGAGGGCAGCCTGGTTGAAAAGAAAAGAGACAGAAAAGAGAAATCAATGACGCCAGGCTGAGAGAAAATCAAAACTGTGAAAAATCTTCACCGACTTATGAGTGTTTGTGTTTTTGTGTGTGTCTGACCAAGTGGCGTAGCTCTCTGAGGTCCCGGCAGACCGAGTAAAAGACTCCCAGCAGTATGGTGATGTAGGATGAGTAAAACTCAGCTGAATATGAGGGATGTCTGTCCCGGGACAAGATCTGCTGCAGCTCACCTATGAAATATGGACAAACGGAAACAGGCAGTGTTATCACAGGAAAAAACCCAAAAAACCACAACCCAGAGATATTATAAAGTTTTATCTTTCCAAAAGCAGCTGTGAGATTCTCACATATCAAGTACTCACTCCCTGTAAGTGCTGAATTTATACAGTGGTGTTTTATAATGCAATACTCCTCCGCAGTCGCCGCCGAAAGCGTCGGAACAAAATCGCAGGTACAGATCTCGCATCTCACGCTGCATCTGCCAAGCGTGCGTGATCGCTATGCGGCGCGGCGAGGGTTACGCGCGACGCCGGCTTGTTCAGCTCGTGCAGCGCGTGCGGGGGGGTGGGGGTGGGGGTGGGGGTGGCGATACCTTTGCTGTAGTCGGGGAAGTGGAGCAGAAGCGGCTCGAAACAGCCCGTGTTGGGCCTGAACTTGTCCCAGGCGATTTCGCTGAGCAGGATGACGGTAACGTTGTCCTCCACCTGGACAGCAGATGTACGTGGTTACGCATAACGCCGTACGACAGCGGTCGTGTACAGTAAGCGCGCTCAGATCTACTGTTCACAGGTCAGTGATTCCATCCATATTCTCACAACTCCTATAACCCTATATATTTACTGTACGTAAGCACGCGGAGCCTGCATTTGGGGAAAAAGAGAGCACCGGTGTCCGATCGGAATCAGCGGGGACAGAGGCGAACCTGGATCAGTGCATCCCCACACAACGTGAAAGGTGGGATGGGGTATTGTGAGGGCCCAGCGACACCGCCCTGATCCGACAAGGTCTGCTGTCAGGCGGGCTTAACCGACACCGACGGAGTTCTTTTTCTACGTGGAGATCAGAAACGTATGCGCTCTACATTAAAATATAATAAAACACAACCTATCACAAAACACGAAGGCGTCGCTATTAACCTTTTTGTAGAGAGGCCATAATAATAATGTCCAATGTATATTAATACATTGGACACACAAAAAACCCTTCATCACCCTGTCATCCATCACGTGCATGAAAAAAAAACCTGGATGCTAATTAACACTTCAAATTCACGTGAGGCAGCACGATTCCTCTCAACGCCCACGAGCCACCGGAGAATAGCCAGCTTTGGCGGGAAGGAAAACAAATAATCGCCCGAGTTGTTTTACTCTCGCTGGGTCTAATGAGAGCGGCTGCCATGCGTCCGTCCTCGCGGCAGTTACGAGAGGGCTCCGCGCACGCTCGAGCGCTCAAGGTCATCCGTTACAGCGGCAGCTCTTCCAGCCGCTCTCCGTCGTCAGCGCCTGACAGATAACACAAAGGAGCCCGCTGCGCCTCCTCACCAATTCCTGAAGACGCAGGAGAGCCGGGAGGAGATTGGCATCGCTGTCTCTCAGAAGCTCGGCTTTTTCCATTACCTGAAAATAAAAATATATATATGTGTGTGTGTGTACGTCTTGAGCTTATTGTGCGACATCCATACTCAGTGACACAGAAGTCGTGAATGGGCGTTTTATGGTGGCACTTTACCGCGTTTTCTGCGGAAAGCTCACATCGAAATGTGAAGAATGAGAACGTCAGAAACGCTCGATCAAACCCACTCCTGCGCCGGCTGAAAAATCCCACTCCAGGCTAATGCTGCTGGAGCTTTGTGTCGCCTCATTTGCATATGCTATCACTACTAATCACATTATCGCACAGACATTTAAGCGGCGCGTGCTAAGAATGAAACAGTCCGACGTGCCGCGGATTTAGAGCATTTTCCCGGCGTGCCGAGCGAGGAGCGGGTGTTTCCTGGTCGGGTGTAAGAAGTGCGCCGCACTCACGATGTAACGCGTCTGCTTGGCAGGAGCCTGGGAGCGCCGCTGCCCGTAGACGCGCACGAAGTCCGACAGGGAGGGACTGCGGGGGAGCAGCGAGGCGGCCTCGCGGCCAAAGAGGGACAGCAGCACTTGTTCGAACAGCAGCGCGGCGGAGACGCATTCCACGCAGCTGACTGCGGCGTGAGGGAGCTGCGGAGGGGAAACGAGGACAGGGAGTCAGTTTGATGTCTGCGGAGTCCACAGACCGCCATGGCTCTGTCCTCTGCTTTGATCAACACAATCTCCCTTCGTGGAAAAAAAATTCGTAAATTTCTTTCCTGCGATGGCACGCCACTTTTGAACTGATGGGGTGGTTTTTCTATGCCGAGGGTAAAAGCGTTTTGAAGACGACGCTTTGATGCGTGGGAAATTGCAAGAGGCTTTTTTAAAAATCAACAATGGAAATTACCTTAGGTTCGTTGGTTGCTTTTGTCAGAAACTTTGTTGTCAAGAACAAACAAAAGACATGATCTTAAACGAAGTACAATAAATAGATAAATGCAAAAAAAAAAAGAGGGCAAGATGTTTGTGAATTTCTAAAACACATTTGTTCTCTCTTTGTCTATAGCATTTCAGGAGCTTTGCTCTTTATACTTAATTCATACAAATCTGACACCGAGTCCATCTTAAATCCATGGAATTTTAAACCAGAACGGGAAATATAAGCCTATGCACAGAAAGCTTTGTGTGCAATGAGAACTAATACTTCTCCAAATACATTGCCACTATAAATTTCTTCAAGGAACCGTGTTGCCAAGACGAAGTGCTCTTTTAGAGGTGCGATGAAAAAAAAAAAAAAAAGCTCTGCGTGGCTAAAAGTGACAGCATCTTAACGTTCAAGGTTTGTATGCAGCTTAGTCAGCGAGTCCAACGCTTTCACGTTAAAGGAGACCCTGACACGACCCTGAATGATGGCCTGTCCCCGTAACACGCTTAACAACCCCCCCGAGCCTCTCACCTCCAGCTCCTTCATCAGGACGTGCATCACATGACTCTTCCCCGAAGCTCGGTGGCCGTAGATGAAGATGGAAGGGTAGCTGTACTGCTGCGGCTGTAACGGCACAATTCAGCGGGATTGTAATATCTCATTATGATCAATGACAACCTCAGTAAACAAGTTCTCCCTTCTACCATGTCCCTAACTAACATCAACCACTCTTTTATCATCAAAATAAATACAGTGTTGGCGGCGGTGATCGATTGTAACGCCGATGTCCTTGACTAAAGACTCTCTAAGTTGTCAAGTAGTCACTTCATTTCCTTAACAAATTGATAAACCGATTTAATTGAAAATTTTCCATTAGGCCTTAACCGCTCCTCCTGAGACAAACGCAGAAGGATCTCTGGTATTTATTAAACCCGAGCACTATTAATTCATGTTATCCTGACACCAGACATCTAATGACAACAAGCAATTCATCCTCATTACAAAAACATTAAACGTTTAGCGAAATATTTCGCAGTCAACAAAAACCCTAAGCCAAATGCGACTGATTAAAAATGCGCCCACTGAGATTCCCCAAAGCACAATTTAAATTGCTTCTTTTATCCAACCAGCAGGACAAAAAACCCCCAAAACATTCACTGAACAACCATAGCATAAAATCATCACATCTGACAGGCGCAACACTTTCAAGTCCAGTAGGTTGCACTTGAAAGTGCCCTCGATTTCTACGTCAGGGTTGGATGACGTAGACCTTGATTCAAGTTAAACACAAGACTTTTCTCTAGGACCTATTAATATCTGTTTTGCCACCATACCAACCAAAGTAGGAGGCCTTATTAACCCCAAGACTATTATTTACCAAGTGACATATAAGAAACATAGATGGATGGATAGATGGATAGATGGATGGATGGATGGATGGATGGATGGGCTTGAACAATGGCACTGACACTAGTAATCTATTCAAATAGTTCCCCTGTGCTGACAGGAGGAGTTACCTGTCCCATCAGCGACAGCAGCGTCCCAGCCTGGCCCTCTCTGCAGGGCAGCTGCTCGGAGACCCTCCGCAGCTTCTCCTCCTCGTAGCCCGCGTGCTGCAGCAGCGGCGCCGCCATCCTTTCGCAGGTCCCGCAAACCGCCGCGAAGAGGTCGGCGGCTACGGACAACAACCAAACCGGCCTTAGCTTAGTGTCCGCTTCCTGCGCGTTCAACAGGCGGAGAGGAGGCGAGGAGCCGCCGCCGAAACGCGAGCCGAGTCAGGAACAGTGTCGGGGGGCGTTCGCTGTGAGCACGACGGAGCGCAACGCCGGCAAATAAAACAAACGTAACTTAAAACAGTGCGGAAACTAAAGCTGCAGCCAGAGACACAGACACGCAGGCGACTCGCTGTAGTTTCCCGCGCGCCTTCGGATTACGTCAAATGACGGCCTTCGCTGATTAGCCAGTCAGAACGCACCACCGCATTGTGGGTGATGTAGTTTTAAACCCTTTACACGTTTAAGGGGAAATCATCGATTAAAAGCAAAATGTCACTGCATTGCCCTTTAGACTGGGACAGTTTATTGCCCTCTGCAGTTTAAGATGCTACCAATATATTTAATAATGACAATTAATTGCTGATTAATTATGTACTTAAAAAAAACATACCCTGTAATTTCATGAAACTACACCTGTTGGAGGAGGGCGTGTGATAGATCAGAAGTTCCAAAACAGCCCAAATAGATGCTGAATCGACTTTATGGTGGGATTGTTTGAATTTGTTACATGCTCTGTGACAAACCAAGTCGCAAGTAAATTATGACTAATGACAAATAACATTAAGTTTAAAAACGGCTGTTAGTGTGATTCTATATTAACATTACCCTGAGAGCCATTGGCTACACCGTGTGTGTTTTATTTAATCAACGCGTCCGTTTAAGATTTCGCGCGTTATCGCGTATAAATACGTCACGCTGGGATTTAGCGGTGTGGGTTGGCCCAGTAATATCTAAGGCTATCCTCCTACTCTAATTCAATAGGAGCTCAGCTGCGGTTGCTGGTCCGTCGCCGTCGAGCACATACGGACCATTTAAGCGAAGATCTCTCTCTCACACTCACATACTGGTTCACGGAGCTGAACCGGTTTTTCGGAATAACAGCTTCTGGCTTCGGCGCGATGCGGGCAGAGGCATTTCTTGACTAAATACGAGGACAAATGTAGGATAAATCTGATGGATGACGCTCGTCTCTCCGGAGCGCACGTTTCGGCTTTTTTTTCTTTGGCAGAGTGATGAATGAAAATCAGAGGAAAACACGATACGAAGACAAAACCCGACCTTGTCGTGGATGCGAGAGTGCAGTGATGCTGTGGCCAGAGCTGTAAAAGGCAGAAATAAGAGGGGGGGAAAAATCCATCGACAAGAAGTTCTGCAGACTGGATTCTGTGTCTTTCATGGTTCAGATGCGGCAAACGTTACTTGAGTGAGGACAGGTTCATTGATCCTGAGGACCGAGCAGAACCCCCCTCACGCAGACCGGAGGATGGTCCCGGGGGCCCCCAGCACGACCACCACCATGCTCCCCGCATCCGAGGCTGCCAAAATCTACCAGACCAACTACGTGCGCAACTCACGCGCCATCGGCGTCCTGTGGGCCATCTTCACCATCCTCTTCGCCATCGTAAACGTGGTGTGCTTCATCCAGCCGTACTGGATCGGAGACGGCATGGACACCCCGCAGGCGGGCTACTTCGGTCTGTTCCACTACTGCATCGGGAACGGGCTGTCCCGGGACTTGACCTGCCAGGGCAGCTTCACCGAGTTCAGCACCATCCCCTCCGGCGCGTTCAAGGCCGCCTCCTTCTTCATCGGCATGTCCATGGTGTTGGTCCTCACCTGCATCGGCTGCTTCGCGCTCTTCTTCTTCTGCAGCACCGGCACCGTGTACAAGATCTGCGGCTGGATGCAGCTGGCTGCAGGTAGGAAACTCTTACCACAGGTGGAAGTTCGTAAGTTCGGTGCTTGTCAACACTCTGGGACTCCATTGAGATTGCAGAGGTCAGATTAAAGTTTAATCGCTGAAAATTGTCCAGAGGTGATCACAGGTTTCACCCTCACCTCAACACCTTATGTAGTCTGGTGTGAAAACAGCTGATAAGAGTAAAAACGAAGACTTCTCTTACCCTAAAAATCCAGGTGTTTCACAGCTTTTTTAGTTCATGCACTATAATACATCAGTCCACAGAGTTGCGTTTGACAGGCTTTTGTCCTTTGACACCCCACTCATTTCTCTGGTTACTTGCCCTTAAAAAATTATGTAACTGTCTGTAGTGTAATTGGAGTGGCAGCAGCAATGGCGGAAAGTAAGACCAAACAGTAAAAAAATATATACTATGTGCTGACACCTCAGGAGGTAGATAAAATTAAAATTCCATCTTCTGTTTTGGGGGTAATGCATAAATGCATTTCTGCAGAGTATGTATACTTTCCCAACGAAATAACTCAATAACAAACACCGTTTTAATACACCCTTTTCCGAAATACATCCTGGGTTTCATCAGCAAAAAAACATGGTACACTCACTTCTGTTGCTATAAAAGGTCAATAAACTTTCCACTAAACTCGAAACAGGTAAGTGCTAGGTAAGTAAGGTCGTGTGTGGTTCACGTGGTAGCCACCCTTCATAGTGATGAAAAAAACCCAGAAAAATCCAAATATGTTGTTTTGTCTCATAATGAGAACAAAAGGGGTCTCTTCATCTTTAAACCCTCTATGCACATTAAACAAAAAGGAAAAAACTCATGTCAAGTAAAATGAGGAACAAGAAATCAAAGCAGCGGAGAAGTGCCATGATGACTGAGCAGCCTCTTCCTGCCTTTAATTATTTTTAGTCACATTTCCAGGATCATCTCTGAATAGCAGACAGAGACTTTGCCTGCATGTGCACAGATCTTGATCCCCTTCCAAAATCCCATTTTCTTCTAAGTGGAGCAGCTCAGCTCCGTTTCTCAACCAACTATTTCAGTGCACAAGAAAAAAAAATGACAGAAAACATTAGCGTTAATAGTCTCTTCCCTGCAGTTTTTATTTTTGGGAGATCAGAACTTACCGAGTAGCAGAAACAGGGCTGTATTCAGGATTCTAAAACATACTGGAGTTCATATGGATGTGGATGTGCTAATAACATTTTGTCCTAAATATTTATTGGGCATGTAAACTCTTCAACTGAATCTCACAGACACGCTGCCATGTCAGACTAATTTGTATTTTGATTCCCAGTGATTTGACCCCTGTGACCTTTTTGATTTGCTCGCTCGTCGTGCAGGTTGTTATTCTTTGTTTTGCCACTGTTTACACTTAATGCCTTTTTAATTTATTTTCCACTTATCTAATAATTCTTATACAAGAGTAGCTACTCTGCTAATTTAGCACCGTACATTCATAATAACACTGCTGGACAGTTTTTTAAAAAGTATCAAAATAAATGTAGCATTTATCCTCTGTGGTGAAAACCAAGCACCTACATTACCCACAATGCAACTCGCCAGCGGACAGTTTGGTTGGGGATTCGCGAGGGAGTTAGCCTTTAAAAGTATTTCCATATTTGTGCACTTGTGAGGCCGCCATCGCTGCAACTGTTGTGTCATCTGCAAACACGTACGGATTTGAATGAAATGAAGTTCAGGGAACATCGTTTGCACATGTGATAGACAACTATGAAAGGTGAAGAAAGCAGATGCTATCAGTCCCTGTGTCATTCACATGACCTTGACTCAACATTCCCGTGTGAGTGGATGTTTTTGTTTTCTTATCAAGAAACGAAAGAGAGGAGCACCGTTAACAGTGACAACAGAGCGAGCGTTTGAACGAGGGAGCTGTGATTTAAGCCAGAACCACATGATGTCATGTCATTTCCGTGAGGAACGAGCGACATCACACCAATTAACGCCTCAGCTGAGAAACATATGACAAATAACGACTGATAAAAAAAGACTTTGAGCGCAAATCCCTGGCTCATCATGTAAATTCTAATTTGCGTGCGCATAAATAATCTCCCTGTGTCACACTCTGTCATCTCCGTGATGCAAAAATAGTGCTCGTCCTCAAATGGGAATTAAATGTCATATCCAATAACAATCACACTGATGAAGAGTGCAGTAGCATATAGAAATATAGTGCGGCTAAATACCCATCCCCTGTCCCAAAAGTCCGCCTGACCACCAGTTCAGATGGTATAATACACCAACCACTGATTATGTAGAGAGGTTATCAGAGTCACTGTGCAGCTGAGGCCTACACTATACCCCGTGTTCCCATTTCATTGCAAACCCCCCCCGAAAAACCCCAGCAGATGGATTGTCTTGGAGAAAAAAACACAACGATGAGCTACATTGTGATTCTGTTGTTGTTGTTGTTGTCATGGACCAAAGCTGCTTCTTATTCCTGTGAGTCACGTGTTGAGTGTCCTCAGTTTTCCCACCGTGTTGAGGCAGCGGCTGATGTAGACCTTACAACACAGTCAGGTGAAGGACAGAGAAAATTCTCACATTTGCAAGAACCGTCACGGCTGACGCAGTCACCTCAGGTGGTTGCTGTGAATGCGGTTTGAAAGCAGCTAAGCGCTTCACTCGGTGCTGCGCACAAGCACACATTTGAGGAATGCTCCTTTAAACTTCTATTTCACTGCATTTCTGAGGGAAATATTGCACTTTTTATTTTACAAAATTTGGCAAATTTGGTAGCTGTCAGCTAAGATTTTACATAAAAAGAATATGTGTGTAGGGCCCCAACTGACAATTATTTTTGATCAATTTTGATTTTACTAACTCATCATTTTGTCCATGTAATGCTAATATTTCTGCACCATAACGATGTAAAGTTTCTTGATCATTTATCTTCTCACACATCTCTCCTCTGTCTCACCGACGCATTGGAACCGCTGTGAAATCAGCCACAAAAGATTTTCTAGGTGACTTAAATAGCCAATATCGAGGCACTCTCTCTGTCTTAGCGGTCTGAAATCCCAGTGTGATTGAAAGGGAAAAAGAAAATCCTCCGTTAGATGTGATTTCAGGTGGTATGGAGCTGCTGTGATGTGCTATCAAAGGCAGCACATATAACTCAGAAGCTCCAAACGCGGGATGTCCTGAATGTTTGATTAGCGCCAGCTTTTTAGCAGAGAAGTGAAAAAAACAGCTGAGAATAATGAGGATCGCCGTAATGACAGAGCTCTGTCTCCGCCTCGTTGCAAATGTGGATAAACCACAGTCTGGCTTGATGGTCGGTTTTTAGAATTTGCACAAGTCTTTTTGCGTAGTTTTTTTTTTTTAGACAAAACTGCTCTCTTGCCCTGTTAATCACATCAGACGTGTAAGAGGTACCACGCAACCCTCAGTGAGGGTCGCGACCTCAGTTTGAGAACCAGTGCAGAGGAAAACACATCACCGAGATAATGAGGTACCACTTTCTGGACAGAAGTGTTGGCTCTTCACCTGTTGAACTTCCTGACAGCCACCGCAGATGAAACCTCACCTCCGCCACGTTGTTGTTGTTGTTGGAAATCAGAACTTGTATGGTATCACAGGCGAACTTCAAGAACTTAACAGAGCGTGGAAATTCAATGAATCCTGTGTTGATGCTTATTGTTAATGTTATTATGGCTACAGATGAAGAAATTGCAAATGAAGAATATTCAGTTTCCCCAGTGCCTGAAGCTTAATCTTTGTTTTGTCTCATCATGAAAGGCCATCAGTGTTTCGACTGCATAGATATTTGCAGATTTGCAGAATCTTATTAAAATACACATTGGCAGATTCCTTCAAAGCAATGAGATACAATTTCACAACTGCAAGTAAAACAAAGTAGCCTGGAGGATAAACTGCAACCAACTGGATTTTTCACAACCTATTAACTTAAAATGTTATTAATGGCTTGTTATTTATAGATGAAGCAGTAAGAAGTGATTTATTTGGCATAAATAAATCCATGAGTTACAACTTCCAGACCCTTTTAAGAGAGAGCCCGATCAGAAAGCGACAGCGGTGATGGAAACAGGATGAGGTGGGCGCACCCAGTGGGGCGCAGCAGGCGGGCTCTGACGCGAGGCCGCACGTCGCCGCTCGATAACCTGGACGGCCTCCAGAGCCCCCGACGGCCATCTGGATCCCACAGGGGCACAAGCGCATACACGCCAGGGCCGCCGCGGCACGAAACAGCTGCCCGCTTCCTCGGCCCCATAAATCCATAGAAATCCACAGAGTCGGAGGCGGGTGACTGAGAGCCCTGCTGACGCGCTTCCAGCACACGGTCCATTTCCTAGTTGTCTGACCGGCAGCTCCCCGCGCAGTAAGTGACTTCCCTCATGGCGCTCGCTGCCTACTAAGTGGTCCTCCAGAGCGGGGATCTGGGCTTAGGAGCCAACAATGAATGGTCCATTTGGTAGCTGGAGGTTTATTGATCCAAATGTTGCTTTCTGGAATAACAGGAAGCAATGCTCTAATGGGGTGGGGGGAGCAGCTTCCATTTTATTTATTTTATTTATTTCCATTTCATTTAGTCGTGTTTTTGACTGCATGAATTCAGTCACGTTTTGCTGTGTGCTGAGCGACACAGTGAGCACAAAACGCCGGTCGCTTCATGCTTGATGCACGGTAACGCAGTTCGATAAGGCGCCCGACTGACTGATATCATTGTTCCAACGCTGGGCGCCCTGCGCGGTATTCAATTTTACACCCCTTCAGAAAGATGTCAAGTGGAAGCGGGACGCTTATCACCATCACATTGTGTACGGGGAAGGAGAGGGAACAGCGAGACGCTATCACTCTCCGCCCGCGGAGGAGAAGGCCAGATAACGAGACATGGAACGTCTGTCAGCTGAAATCTTCATATTCAAACACGGCTTGCGTCACCTCTGTCCATATAATGATAAGACATTATGTAACCGCCGAACTTTTTCTAATCTGAGCCACATCGCCAACAACAGCTGCATTACAAAAATAATGAAAATTCAACCTGCGTTTAGAGAGAACACACCAAGAGATGAGCGTACTCTTTTTTTTAAATGTGCCACTATACATCATAAAAAACTGAAGGCAAGGCAAAGGAGCCACAATAATCATAATCATACAGACAATAAATGCATCAACTGGGTGTCAGCATGATGCAGACATAATCAAAAAATAGTCCCAAACTACTGATGGACATAATGGTTTTTAATCAATGGCTCTAAATATAAATCTAAAATTGATCGAAATCCTGTTGAACCTCATCATAAGCATTTGTTCAAATGCCTCAGTTTAATTTTGTGATTCACCCAAAGCAAAATGAGATTCTAAAACTGCTAAAATGATCCTTTACCAAAAAGCTGCTGGGCTTTTTAACTCTGGAAAAACTTGAAAAAAAAAAAACCTGTAATAATGTGATGTGATCAAAAACTCCGGAACTCGAGAGCTTCCGTGGAACTGTGGTTTTCACATGTGATTTTAAAAGAAATATTTGATGTGTGAAATACGTGATAATCACATGCGCCCTCGTGTAAATTTAGCACCTGAGAAAATTCATGTGATTTGTTTTTAAGGCCCAAAAAAGTAACTGAAACCACTTTTCTCACTCAACATAAATGCTGTTAATGCTGCATTATGTGGCGCCAGTCCATGCTATGTACCCCATAAAAACAAACACTATATTATTGTATAAAATCTGGCACTAACTGGCACTTGATCAAAGCATTAACGTGAGTTGTGATGGTCTGGATTTAAAGCTGACAGCTAATGACATCAGCCCGCTCCTTATCCTGTCACATGGATAACGAAGGACCGGAAGAGTCTGAGAGGCTTTAGCAGTGACGCAACACAATCACATATGAGACTAAGACGCCGAGGTGAACGCCGCAGCGGAGGGGCCATTAGGGGAACAAACTGGGTGAGCGATGTGTTCACCTGAAACCCTCGGCTCTGGCCTCTTTTTCCTCTGCTCCCTCTCTTCATTCAGTAAAGTGCTCAGCTGGTTCCCTCTGGCCGCCTGCCCTGCAGAAGACGCCCAGAGGAAAAAAAAACATTTCTTTTCCTTTTTTTTTTTTTTTTAAAGCTCGGCGAGGTCACAGCGGTTGGACTGTGATTTTAACACCGAGTTGAAAAAAACGCTACAGATGCATAAAAAAAAAAAAAAATAGAAGGAGAAGAGGGAGACGCAGTGTGAATCAGCCAAATGAGAAGCCAGCCAAGTCAGCTGGAAGTCGTAGAGAAGAGGGATCTCAACTGCAGAAAAAAAAATCTGAGTCGGAGGATTAAGAAAGTGGATCACCTCCTTTGGCTGATGAGGATTTTAAAGGGACAGTCTCTGACATGTGCACAGCCTCGGCATCCTTTTGACAGCTGTGCACCGATTCTGACAGAGACAAGTCACGTTTCAAAATAAAAGATTCACTAAATACAGCCGCGATCCAACAGAGATATTTAGGAAAGGGGAATAGTCCAGGGAGCAATAATGTGATCATAAAACCAATTCATCATTGGGCTTTTTAGCAATTGTAGGAGAAACAAGCAGTGGTGCAGGCCATGGCCACAGTCCTCAAAATTAGATTTTGTAGTCTTTCTTCCAAATGCCACAAATGAAAGCACTTGGTAAATGTTTTGTTGAGTCATTCAAGAGATTTGACAATCTCCTGGGTGACTCTGCCCAGGGCACACGGACGGACCGGGGGTCAAACCTCCACCGCTGTAAGGACTTCTCCTCCATGTTGGCTTGTACTAAATGGACCTTTTTTTGCATTTTCCAAGGTCAAGAATTGACTTTCAGTCTAATCTTTGAAGCCAACATGGACAAAAAAGTCCCTAATGGGGAAAAAATGTAAATTTTGAACATTATGATTGAAAACGAGGCAAACTTCATTTGCTGAGGATGATCACGTAATACAACAAAATCCAGAAAAGCTCCAGAACTACCCTTTCTAAGTCCAAGGTTTGCACATTTAATGATATGACAAAAAAGTGTCACATCAGTGCAAATCAAAATATGATAACCAGTTATGTTAAATGTGCATTACATTATTTTTTGAGTGTGTTTACCCCTCGCAGATAAGTTATGATGGTGGCATAAGAAAAAAAAATGGCACTAAACGTCCCTTTAAACACAGACATAAAAAAATACAGAGCTGCACGAAACCAAGTGCATAAAACCAAAAAAAGCCTGAAACGTGTCCTTTAAAGCCCTCCCACCCAGATGATCAGCGATCCACTTAATAGAGCTGTCAGCCCGCGAATAAATCTAAACACGGTGAAGCGGGGCGACGTAAAGGTGTCACAGAGGACGAGGTGTTTTATGGGCGTGTGTGGTCGGGTGGAGAGGTGAGACCGAACATCGTGTCCGTGGCGCCGCCGCAGACTGCAGCTCGTCATATCTGCCTGTCGGCTGTTCGCCAAATCTGCTGCAGCCGGGGCATTCCGTATTTTACATTAATGCGCCGTGTCATGGAGCTGCAGGACTGTACCAGGCCTCCTTTGGCTTAATGTACCGTTGATATACGTTTGACCCTGACACACGGAAAACTCACGGAAAATATATATTTAATTAGAACAAACTATGTAGGGTTATGCAGAAGTATCAGCACTTGAGCTCAAGTTACTTGTGAATGCAACGCCTGCGGCAAACATACATTTAAAATGAGCCTTCCTTCAGATGCTTTTTGTCAAGGTCACATTATTTTTGAGCCATTTGCTGCAGCTTGTTGATGAGAAACGCGTCGTTCCTGGGGCGATGATGAGCGTGCTCATTTTTTAAAAAAAAGAAAAAAAAGAAATTAGCCGAGCCGTGATGGACGGCTGAGGCCTGGTCGAGGGTAAAGCGAGAGCGGTGTGTCTGATTGGGGAATCGCGAGGTATTTAGATCCTTAAGTGAGAGTGACACTTTTGATTGCGGAGCGGTTTGGACGCGGAATGAGCAGAGGGGGAGATCAAGATTATGTGAGATGAGGGGACAAAAATACAAGAGACCGTCAGGGCTGCCAACCAGATGAAAACGCCATCTGAAGTCCTCCCTCTTCAAAAGGGCTCTGGGACTGTAATTATTCTCCAGAAAATGGATACTCCTCCGTGCAGGTTAAATTGAAAAGAAATTAACTGCAGCGAGAGGGCTGTTTATGGACATGGGTAAATACACAAGCACAAATGCAAGATAATGTAACAGCTCAAGGCCACTTTGATTTTAGCCTGAAAACACTGAGATACTCGGGTCCAGATGCAGATCGCGCGGCGCTTGCGAGGGTACGATTGCGCTGCGCATGTTTTGAATCCCGAACCTAACCCTACATTTCACTTTTATCTCACAGCTCGAGACAGTTGCTTTATGGGGACGAGACCTCACAGGCTCCATTACCCCGTCATTAAACCAACTTCAAGGAAGCCAATTTACGCTCGTGCTGCTGGAAGATTGTTGAGGGCAATTCGTCAGCTCCGCTGCTGTTATTAAAAACCATCAAACCTCAAACCGCATTTGCTTGCATGACGAAATGCAGTTCCTCACCGAGCGGTGGGTCTCTCTCTCTGGGAGGTAGCCTATAGCCTTGATTTCTGCTGCGGTTGCCAGAAGGAGGCTTTATACATGTTTCATGAGATCTGCCTGCGTCTCTTATGTTTTGCTGAGGCCAGGACAGAGGAACGCTTGCAGCCCTGGAAGTCTGTTGGCATTTTTCCCAGAGCTGTGTTGGACTTGAAATTGGTGGGATGATGATGGGATAGTTGTCCTGTTGTTGCCAGACAGAGAGAGCCGACAGCAGAGCTGATGGGGAGATAACGAGGTCTTCCCGGCAGTCTCGGCAGGATGTGGATGTGCTCAACTTATAGGGCTTAACAACACCCCTAATCATGTGCTGGTTATTGAGCGGCAGGAGAGCTTACTGCAGGGGACCGAGGAAGGAAGCGAGAAGGCTGGGCGGCACGGGGGGGGAGGAAGGGAATTGACAGGCAGCTCTGACTCCGACATCCCCCAGTGGGCTGTTGAACAGTGTGGAAAGACAGGAGAGTTAACATGCATGTGGTTGGCTGAGTGGGAGTAACAGCGGTCGCGGGCAGCAGCAGCCGACGTTGTGTTGCTTTCCCTCTCTGCAAAAGAAAACGTTCCCAATCTGCCTTTGCGTTATCCTACTGTCTTACGAATCCCTAAGGGAGCGTCACTAAATCGCTCGCCTGCTCCCTGCAGCACGAGGGATCGGTGACAAATCTCCCAGCGGGGGAAAGTGATAATCTGGAAGAGCATAAGCTTTTCCCAGAGGAGAATCAAATACTCTTCCTCGCTGTTTTTCCTGCTGCCTTTTAAGTCTTGTGGGGAGTGTCACCAACAAACTTATTCTTCAGTGCCAGAAGTGTGTTACTGAAGGCTATCGGGATGGTGGATTTCATTGTCTCAGTTGCCGGGAAGAACTCAAATCATCAGTCCTTTGTCGATGAACGCACAGGAACTGAAACTTGAAAGATGTTTCATTAGAACATTTTAAAAATGTAATTTTGACTGAGTGGCTTGAATGGAATTTGTTTTTTCCATCCAACCCGTCGGCCCCCGCCGGTCAGACAGTGTTGGACTAACTCCACTCAGTCAATCACAGCTGGACTTTTTTCCTGATTGATTCCTCCCATTAAGTAAATGCTGAAATCCTTCCAATCAGACCAGGTCGCAGGATTCGAATGAGAAAGCCTCCATTCCTCAGGCTCCTGTCGGGGCTGCCAAAATGTCACACTGAGATGGAAAAACACTGGTCCACTGAATCTCCGGCCCCATCTGAGCTTTGCATGAAAAATAGTAGAGAAAACATGTTTTAATTTTGGACGTCGAGGTGTCGGAATCTGTGCCTGGCTGTGTGTAGCCGAGTTGGCTTGGAGAAGTATTCAAGAAAAGATATCAGTGTATTACAACATATCAATGGTAACAGGTCTGAAATGGGTCTTTTAGTGCCGCTGCACCATGTGCCAGAGGCTTCTGGGAATCCGCAACTCGCCCGGCGGAGGCTGCCATGTCGAGCGCAGAGCTGAAGTCCACCACGCCTCGTTAAGATTTGATTATCCCGTCTCCCCGGGAGTAATGTAATTAGTGTAACCAGGATGATGGAGGAGGGGCGGGAGCAGAGAGGCTGACTGCCGCCCTGCCCCGCTGCCCCGGCGCGAGCTTAGAGACCTACATGCCTGGCTTAATCCTCAGCCGGTCGCCAGCTTCTCACCATCAGCTCCTGGACGACTGGGAACGTCTGCGCAGGTTTCTCTTCAGATCTGAAAACAAGCCAGAGCATTGAGGTTTGCCTTCGCTGTGATGGGATGTGACACGGCGAAGGAGGATCCAGGCCCCGAAAACAACAGTCGGCCGAATCGACCGTCAAATGACTTTGCTGCTTCTGGGGGCCTTTCCAAGTCGAGCAGCGAGTTCACAGTTGAGAAACTCTGGACGCCGATGACCTCGCATATTAAATGCCGCGGTTGTTGTCTTTGTCTCTCTGCGGTGACCACTTGAGTCTTTTCAAAATAAATTATACACGCCAACAGGACCACTTGTCCGTGAATAAGTCATCACACTCTCAGACACGAGCAAAGGCCCTCTTGGCGCATCTTGAGCTGCTATTTTTCAGAAATTCCTTCACATACCAGCCTTTGACAAAGTAACTGTCCTCATTTAACCTGCAGACAGCAGCCACGACTGCTCGGATCCGTGCGAATCCCGAGCACAAAAAACATCACAAACCTGTGAAACTGCGGCAGAAGCACCTTACCCAACCTACCCAACAACTGCGGGTCCTGCCCCTTCTTCTGCCCCTCCTCCTCCTCCTCCTCAAACTGTTTGTGTTTACACTCGGCCCAGAGCGAGCCTTCCTCCCTTCCCCGGCTTCATAATTACGAGATGAAGCAAGTTGAATTTCACTTAATTAGGACCTGAGGGCAACGGGAGAGAGGGAGAGAGAGTTAGTTCGCACAATTAATCTCGGCCCTGAGGGTGAGGAGGGGGTACCGCGTTCTTCCACGAGAAAAAAAAAAAAAGAATGAGGGGATGTGGTGTATTAACAACAAGACATCGTGTTTATACGAACGTGTTTACTATGCTGGTGGAAAGAGACAACACGGAACTCACCACTTCAGGTAATTACACCGAAAGGGTTTACTACTGAGGAGCTCTATCCAGCTGCTAATGAGCTACAGTTTTTCGTATGTTTATTCTCTTTGCTCGCTGATTCAAACTGTGCAGCAGTCGTCCCGGCGCGCCCACAAAAGCTTAACGTACTTCGCTATGTTGCATTGCTCATGCAAAACATGAGCAAACCGCGCACAATACGTTTTGCAGTTTGACGGCAGCGTGACTGAATCGCTGTCGAGCGAGAGACGGATACGCACCGGCGCATTCCGTAAAATATACGTTCTCTTTCAATTTATTATGTGGAATGCGTTCAAACTCACGGGCACGTCTGTGGGCTGATGACGCCTATTTTGACGTTGGCAGGGGAAAAAAAAAAAACAAACCAGTTTGCAAAACTCAATTTGCAAAATGACAAGCAAGGCATTTCCAAGATGGAAGCTCTGACCATCTGAAAACAGAAAAGACGAGGAAAAAAGTTTGAACGCCCTCTGAATAATCGCACCGAAGATGGATATGAATATAGACGGTATACTCAAGCTATGAATTGTCAGTCTATTTCTGGAGTTTTCTGGGGGGGAAACAACAGGTTATTACATTTTATTACAGTTGAGGAAGGACACTGATTTTTCGCCTCTACCCTTGACACGGGAGCTTTCTCTCCCCCCCCCTTTTATAAACAAACGAATGAGCAGCAAACAGCGGCAGCGATGCCAAGCTTCTGTCTGATCCATTAGACTTTGTAGCCGTCATCGTGTCCTTTGCAGCGCTCTCTCTCTCTCTCTCTCTTTCTCTCTCCCTCTCTCCCTCTCTAACTGTTGTCAACACGTTTCTTCCTCTGCCGCCAGCTTTCACATGTCTGCGAGCCCCAGAGGTGGGGCCAGGCTTTATAGATTTCCCATCGGGGGTTTATCTTCTTGATCACTGGGGCTGGGCCGGAGAAGACAGCCGCTTGATTTATCCTCCTCCTCCGGA
The DNA here is from genome assembly GCA_016785225.1 of Psettodes erumei. Taxonomy (NCBI): domain Eukaryota; kingdom Metazoa; phylum Chordata; class Actinopteri; order Pleuronectiformes; family Psettodidae; genus Psettodes; species Psettodes erumei. Next base: position 132,647 of record JAFBJZ010000651.1, read on the forward strand.
GCGAGGCAGCGGGACAAGGACACGGTGACCCATTTGAAACTCTCGGCCTCCGACGAGCCCGTGCGCGCGCCGTCGCCCGACGTTCACTGCGGCGGGCTGAGTCGACGCCGAGGAGACTGACGCACCCGCTCGGGCCTTCCTTGTATATCAGACTCCCTGAGAGGCCTGTTGTGACACCTGGCTGTTGTTGCCCGGGGCTGAATGATGCTCGGATGCTCCTCGAGCAAATACGCTTCGATGAATGTTGCGCCACAGAACCCGGTTTTCAAGTCTCGATGTCAAAAGAAAAAAAAAAAGATGCTTTCCCATTATAGCAGATATTACAAGTGATCCTGTATCATTACATACGGTAGATAATAAAGGACAAATAATATAAGTCCAACAGTGACATACAACTAGAATAAGAGTAGCGTACTGTCAGCCACTCTTCTGTCTCAGTGCTGCTGGTTATTTCTGTACCACACCCCTCTGCCGCTCTCACCAACACTTTAAACTTCCACTAGAACTGCCGGATAAAACTTTGCACTTTACGCGGAATCAGCCGCCTTTCCGCGCCGCCTCTTCATCCCGCATCTCTCTCTTCGCCGCCTCGATCCTCCCGGCATCCAATTTATCCCCCCGTCCTGGTCATCGCCGCAGTTCCTAAGTGCCACCACATATCCTCCCCAAAGAGCCAAAAACACAAAACTCTGATCCATTAGAGCTGCTTCTCCACAAATAGCTTCCTCAGCAGGGCGTTTCATTTCCACAATCCCATCCCGTCATCAATCAATAGCCTCATATCGGGCGAGGACGATGTTTGATGACTGCAGCCTTTTAGCAATCATACAGACATGACATCCGGAATATATATCACTCCCCAGCACAGTCTGTGGCCTCTGTGGAAGATTTAACTGCTTCCTCGGGTTGACTGAATGGAAACACGACAGCTGTTACTGAGCAATAAATGTCTACCTGATGCTTTCCCGCTAAATTTACCTCTTGCATACAAACCCTGAATGGGACGGGCACCGAAATGCATTGCGAGCATGAGCTTGTAAAGCCACATAAGGCCTCCGCTCCCGCTGGTTTTCCCCCCTCTGAGGAGAAACGCCCAATTACACTGATCATCCATCGATGGTGATAACAGTGGCACTGAGCTGCAAATGAGGAGCTGCCCCATGCTGTGTGGAAAACACGACTAACAATGTTAACATTGGGAAACATGTTGGCAGGGGGATTGAATCAAAGAAAGCTTAGTGAAAACTGGGGGCAGAAGCAGAATACAAATGCGGCTTGAGCTCGAGGAGGACATCAAAAGGCTCCGGCGCCCGTGCAGCGGCGCAGCGACGGTTGTTATTTGATAAACTTAGCAGGGGGAGTGGAGAAGTGTGAGCTGTGGGAGTGTGTGCAGCCCGGTGGACCCACCGATGATTACACCGGGGAAATAGCAGAGGAACAACGCTCCTCGCTGCGCTTGGAGAAGGCTCTTACAGGCTCTGACTGAAGTCTCAGGTGTGTGTGTGTGTGTGTGTGTGTGTGAGACTTAACAGTTGCCTCCACTGTGCAGCGTGTTTGTTTATAGACACCATTTTTCCGAAGGTCACGGACCAGAGAACACAGGATGCGTGTGTGTGTGTGTGCTGAGATAGATGGAGGACGTGTGTTGTTTCAGCGATGTTCGCAGCCACCTCAGCCACACATTAACGCGCTTCCTCCCTCCGAGCTTGCCGGTTGCTACGGAAACGGCTCTCCGTGCCACTACCGCTTGCCGCCGCCGGCATCGCTCCCTATGCCGTCGCTCCGCTCTCCGAGAGATCGCGCAGACGAGCCGCTCAGGATCAGCGGGGTCTTTGAGGAGATGGAGACAGGGGGAGGGTGCGCGCTGGGAATTGACGCGCCCCGCTGAGATTCAAGGTGTCTCCATGGCAACGTGCATGGATTAAAAGTCCGCTGATTTTGGCTGATCCATAAAGCCGACCGCTGTCTTCGGGGTCACAGCCGCAGGTCAGGCGAGCAGCCCCACATGACAAGTGACCAGATGAGGGGTTTAAATCTCACGCCAGGAGTGCCGACATTTTCAGGAAGCTTTTATGTCTCCTTGAGTAACTTTTTTTTTAAATTACATGCCATTACACTCAAGGATGAAGCCAAAGAGAATCGTCACCTTACTCTGCAGTTCCTCTCAGCAGTACAGAGTGTTTTAGTGCCTTTCAGCTCACTGTTTTCATTAACGGAAAACAAACTCACTCACTACCCTCCAAATAACAGACACTGCAGTGAGCAGTATATCGAGTTTTGTGTGGGGAGACTAGTTTTGTCAATTTCCAAAGTTAAGATGGAATTTTAAATCAAATTCTCCAAACCAGGGGTGACGAGCCCTTTTGGATGCTCCGAAAATTTAAAAAGTCAACATCCACAACTCCACGGCATCTAAGCAAATCCATCTGCTCAAGAAAGACATGTAATACGGTTAAAAGCTCCAGAACAGCTTCTAAATGGACCTCCTGGTTTGAGAGCTCAATATAACTCCACGGTCCCTGTTCATACCAGCTTGCATTTCTCTCTTCACGCCAGGTGGATTCTCTTCAGCGAGACAGAGCTCTGAATCTTGTTTTTTCTTCCCTCCCCTCACATCATCAGTCATTAGTGCTCAGTGCTGCAGAAAGAAAGAGGGAGACAGAGAAGAGGAGGGGAAGGCTTGAAAGAAAGAAAGAGGGGGGAAAAAAAAGAGAACATGTACTCTCTGCCATCACCACAGATCAGAGACACATTAGAACTTACTGAAACGGAGTGGAGCAATCCCCATCGGCCCGACTTCAAAGGCGAGACGGTTTTGGAGAGAAAATAAGGACAACCGTTAAAGATTCAGAAGAGCTGCCAAAGTTGTCTGCCACTTCAAGAGCGCTGTCACCGCATCTGAGGAGGCAGAGGGAGAGGAGAGCGAGCACTTCGACTGAAGCTCAGACTGATTGCTCAGAGCTGCAACGCACCTGGGATCATTAGGAACACAACACTCGATGGGTCGACTGCTATAAATCAAGACCGACCTTCCGGGCTCGTCCTCGGCCTCAAGCTGAGAAAACAAACTGTTTTCCTGTTGTTTCAACCCTCGCCTCTCACCTCACACTCCCGCCCGCTCAGCCATGACAGCGCTATGGGGGGGGGGTGTTAGCTTTACTGACAGCGACTGTACAAGGCTTAACGCGTGTTTTTCCTTCTGTCTGGGATGCGGCGTGGATCCTGTTTGGCAGATTTACATCCCCAGGTTCACCGGTGGGGGCTGTTAATTAATGGGTACACCTGTTCTAAATCACCTTCTGTCTTCCCCCTCTGATGGAAAAAAAAAAAACAGGGTCCCCCCTGTACTTCCAGAGAACAAAATCTGCCTCGCATTATGGTTGCGCGTGAGGGTACGCTGCTCATGTGAGCGTGCAGACTGCTCCGGAGGGTTGGGACATATGGCAGGGCCGTGCTCATCAGAAGAGATGAAAGAGGGAAGAGTTGAGGGTGGGGGGGGCGCTCACGCCACAGCACTGAGGTGCCGATGCCCCCGACACTCGTACTCATCCGTACAAATCCACATATAAGCTGGAGCAGCGACAGCAGGCGGCCCGCCCGTCTCCATGGCGATGCAGCATCTCCCTCAACTGAGTGCTGCCGGGATCCTCGGCGCAGGGAGCGACCTCTCACTCCCGAAAAGGTTTTTGTGCCCCGAAAGGAAATCAGAGGAAGCTTTGATTAAAGCTCGTTTGAAAACGTGGAGACGGGGCAAAACAAATCCCGAGGCGGCGGCGGCGCTACTTCTGAAATCGTCTCCCGTGTGCTGTGAAAGTAGCGGGGGGGGGTACATGCATGAGATGGAGGAAAACAACACCTACGCCCAGGAGGATCCTCATAATAACTTTTTATGCAGATTATGACTAAAAGAAGAAAAGCTTTGTTTCTGCGGTGCCGCCTCGCCCAGGGGTTTTGAACCGGGGCCACTGGAGGTATCTTAAAATAATCCAAATTCGCTTTTACACGTGTGAGGATCAGAGTGGTGCAGGCTTTGTTCTTGTCACCTTATGAGGCTCGGAGCCATTGTCATGCCGTTCACTTGTATTATAAGGCATCGTCTGTTAGCTCTTCATTGGATTTGGGTTAGTTTACAACCATGTTAAGTTTGTCAGACTCATTACATTACATTAGCGAATATTAAGATTAAAGCATAACTGGTCTTGGTTGTCCAAGTGTGTGAGCTGAGCAGATAAACAGGTTCATGTTAGAATGAAACGGGAGTTAAATTTTTTCCCTAACGTTCTGATAATCCAAAGACTTTTATTTTACCTGGTTATTCCCACGTCTTCTACTTCTACTCTCTACTAATGAACTAGCTGGAATGATGACTTGGATAACAAACGGCAGGAAAGCATTTCACTTCTTTTGTCTGAAATGCCTTGGTGAAGCTGTCCTTGTTATTGCCTACAACGGTTGATCGTCAGCTGAAACCCTGACAGATGTAGCAACAGTAACAAATGGGGGGGGGCAGCCTCAGGTTCAAATGAAGGCGTTTATAACCTTGGACCAATCTCAGCTGTTCCCTTTGATACATGATAAAGCACTAATAATATAATAACCTTTCGACTTGTGTTTGGCCTGATCTCAGAACAGACCCGAGCTGCTGCGCCGCCCTCCGCTCGGAGAGGATTAGATTGTAAATTTGATGCTCAGTCAATTTTATTGCACCCTCTCCCTCAAGGCACCGTCCTCAAACTAGCTTGCGCTTGACACGGAGTAAAATTTTACTCGGCTTTTTCAATAAATTGAACGAGGCCCCGCCCAACGGTTGAGGGCGTCCTAGCATAAAGACTGGATTATCCAGGGTTTTTTTTTTTTTCTTTTTTGGTGGGGGGGGGGTCAGCCCTGTGTTGACTCAAGTGCTTCTGCTCTGTGCCTCTGAAGTGTGGCTCCTCTGTCTGCGCGCCACCCTCTGATGGCGGCACGTGCGCTCTGCCTGGCGCTGCATTTTAAAACAGCCACTTTCATTCCCTTCATGTCTCAAATGAGGTGCATTGGGATTCCAATCTTGTAGCCCTTGTTCCCGCCTCCTGCCGCCAGCAATTGCTGAAGCCGCTCTGTCAGCCCCCCGCCGGGAACGACACATGAATGGCACGCGCGCACGAGTCCCCTCCACATCGACATCCGACTCGCAGATTCTCCCCGGTACGTAATGGTTCCAATAATCTCATCCTCGTCCCTCATTGTCCTCCCGTCACGTTACGCGCCCTGACGAACACCGCGCAGCCTCTGTTATTTCAAGCCTGAGCTGCAAACATCAACCAGCTCCCTCTTCGGCTACTTGCTCCTGATTTCCTGTCCCGTTGTTCTTTTTCTGCTTCTTCTCCTCCCTCCGGTCTCGTCCCTTCATCTTCTCTTTGTCTCCCCCACCTCATCATCCACGGAAACGGAAGCTTTACGTCCACCGGTTGTTAAAGGCGGTGATGAGGGGCAAAGAAAAGTGGGCACTCAAAAATGTTCCATTTGTCTCAGTCTGCGTGTCGGCACGTGTCCCGGGCCTCCCACAGTGACCCCAATCAGTGCCGAGAAAACCCGCCACCACGTCCACAGGTTGAGATTTCAGCACCGCAGCGAGCGGACAGCTCCCTGTAATGGTTACACTGTGAGCAGGGGAGTTACGCTTGTAAGAATCAGAAGTGGTGTTTGAGTTCACGTCCACGGGGTCATACTAATTTCTTCACGTCTTCTCGAATCGCACGCGCCGTTGCAACACGTGACTGTGTGAAACGTAAAGACCGGGAGGTGCGGCGGCCTCACAGCTGCTCTCCATTAATCAGCTGTGCCAGTGGACGATAGCGCGCACAAACCCTGTGATTCAGTGAACTCGACACAAGGGGAGTTAATGAGGACGGTATGCAAACCACACTCCCTTGCTTCTGCCTTATCTTTCAGCTCAGACGCGCACGCACACAGACGCACACATGCTAACCCAGTCCTCTGTGGAGCAGAAGGGATCCGGGCAGGGGGATGGGGAGAGAGATTTTGTCCTCATACCTCCTTGCATCTGCCAGTTTCTGCCCCAATTAACTCCCATTAATATAATCTGCCACGGTCCACCTTGATGCCGACGCGCGGCGCACACAGTACGAGGACTCTGTGTCTCCAGCCCGCCGCCACGTGCACTCGGCGCTCTCTCAACAACCGTGACGTTTAAAGGAGCATGAATCGCACGAAGTAGACGGCTACAGCTGGGCCACAGCTGAAATGCACCATAATGTGTAGCTGTGAATGCGTGTGTGTGTGTGTGTGTGTGTGTGTGTGTGAGATAACGTGGATATTAGACACAGAAGTGTAGATTATGACACCTCCTCCTCTGATTGTCCCCTGGGTCGCTGCCAGCAGCTGTCAGCTGGGAAACCTTCAAGGAGAGAGGAAATGTGTTGAGCATACATGAGCATGTGAGCGCTCGTGTGTGTGTGTGTGTGTGTGTGTGTGTGTGTGTGTGTGTGCGTGTGCGCGTGGGTTTAGAGAGACAGAGAAATCAAGGGCTTTCGCAATCAGTCTCGAGGATACTCGAAAAACTTTCAAGTTTATTCTGCGCGACCTCTGACTCCTCTGCGGCGACATAAATTTCTCTCCGAGTATCAATAAATAATAAGATTGTGTAACGACACAGGATATCATATGGAGATGTGAACTACATATTTGAGCTCTTTAATCAGCTCCCCCAGCACAGCAACGGATGCGTAGAGTCGGGAGGACTGTGATGCAAACTTTAAAACGCACGGACCGGCAAACGAGCGGCCTGGCCTGGGGTTCCCCCGACAGTATTTCAAGCAAGGAAAGTCAAGTGCGTTTGTACAGCAGCTTTTGAGCACGGAGCCAATCCCCAGGGATTTAAATAAGCCAGAGAAAAGAACATTTTAACACAGGATGATGAGTCCGACACTAAAACAGACAAATAATAGAGACGAACGAAATCATTTAAACGACTGCTTTCTAGCCCCATTATTACTCTTCAAAGGATGAATCAATAATATCGCAATGGTGTCGCCCGAACTAGCCGGTTAATCCACCGACATTTCAACTCGCTTTTATGCTTAAATTCAGCTTTACGCCAGTTGCTATCAGCAGGGGAAAAAAGAAAAACCCAGTTGAATTATTCACGGAAAATCAAAACCAAACTAATCCTTTACTGTCGAGGAATCCAGAACGTTTCCGCTCTTCAGTAGAGACTTGACCAAAGAAAGACAGAAACATGTGTGGCGTAAAGCCTCCCGGAGTTGCCGCAGATGAGAGAGGCTGAGCTGCAGCGCTGCTCGGTAATTGACCTCCTCCTTCTCCCTCTGTGGTGGAGAGTCGCTCTCGGGAGTCCAGAGTGAACTCCGGCTCATTACTACCCATCTCCCTCTCTGTGCGGTGGAGTGCCGCCGCGCTGAACGCAGCCCGTTTCAAACCTTCCTCAACAAGCCGCGGCGGCCGGGTTTTGCTGGTGGCCTGGATCGTTTCGGTGGACGTCGCGAACCTGGACCGCTCGGCCGCTCTGCGCCAATATAAACGCGACCCTGAGCTTTGGGGTCGCGCGGTCCCAAAGCATCGCTCACTGGAGGGCTCAGAATGAGCTGACACGATTCCCCGTCCGAGGGTTTCATAATATCTTTTATTATTTATGGCAGGGATTGTGTGCGCGGGCCGCAGCGGGCGCTCTGAGGCAGCGCGGGCCGAGGGGGTTGTTGAGATGAGGGGAATTTATTTATCAGGAGATGAAGAGGCTGATCCCGCTGGCTTACCCCCGTCGTCGCCGCACGTTACACTCCAGCCGCATGCCATTTGTGGGAATTGTTTACAGCTGCACGACAAACAAAACAATTGCGCGAGAGATAAAAGATCGGCCTACTTTAGAGACAGTTTTGGAGATAGAAATGCTTTCTGTTTGAGCTTTTGCGGCTTTGCAGATAAGACTTTACATGTCTGCTGGTGCTAAAAGATTAGATTCGGGGCATTTTTGAAAACAGGGGGAAAAGTGTTTTTTTTGCAGTTATTGTTTGGGTAATGAAGATAAGCACATAAAAGGATGATAATGAGATCAGTCGGTGAGAACAAGTGGGATTTTGAATCACATTTCTTTCGTGCGAGCGCTGCATATTGGGCTTTAGTTAGACATACGCTTGGGCTTTTGAAGCGCCGAACGCGCAGCTCCTGGAAGCCTGAACTCCCCCTCGGCACAGAAACGGACTTCTCGGGGCGTTGAGTCAGAAAGACAAACCGGCCTCCCTTTGATCTCCTGCATTCCTCTTCAACTCCGGCTCCGCAGAAGATTTGAGGTTTGCCGTCGAGAAGGCGTGCGGTTCGGCTCCTTCTATTAATATTACGGCTGAAAAGCCTGCAGGAGCAGGTTGTTTACACAGGAGAGCGCGCTGCACCAAATCCTCTCACACGAATAAAAGGAAATCAGCGCTAATACGCCGTGGAAGACACGGCAGAAGTTTAGTGTTTTGTGTGGATGGGAAAAACATTTCCTAAAAGATCAGAAGAGTCAAGAATTCAAATTCTGATGTGCATGCGTGGTACGTTTGGAGCAGCTTCATTCGCAAATCTGTGGATTTACAGGTTTGTTAGAGATTTACAACCCCCCCAAGCTGATGATGGTAAATTATGAAGTCTTGTGAACTGCTCCAAAATATAGCCTTGCTGATGATCTTCTTTTCACTGACGCTATAGAAACACCAAATGTTTCCTCGCCGATTTCACAAATTAAATCATTTAAATTGTTTCCTTTCAGGCTTAGATGGCGAAGAGTTTGGTTTTAAGAGTCAGAGATAGATGAAAGATGGATAGATGAAAAATAAATAAAAATGACATGGCTGCTCAGTTCTCCTCCATTGTGCAACAGGCAGCACTGAGTCAAAAATACATTTGCAACAGGGAACGCATTGCGTCTAATGAAACTAATATAAAGAAATGTATTTACAACAGTCTTCCGCCGCTGCGTTAAACTGCTTCTCTGTTTCGCCTTTGCTCTGAGAAAATTGATCTCCAAGCTCAGGGAGGCGGCGGGAAAGTCAATAGGCTCGCCGCCTCCTGGGAAATGTAGGCGAAGGATATGCATCAGAGTTTTACATCAATACGGGTTATTATTACAGGAGCTTGTTGCTGCTGCGCTTGGTACAATTTGCGAGAAGGATTCGAGCCCGTGACTAAGAGGGAAAAAAAGGGCGCGAGAGAGGATGGAGGGAGGGAGGGCAGAGCTGGGAGCCCTGACTTGCCCCGACTCACCCGACTCACCCCGACTCACCTCTGCTCATCCTCTGTCTCCGTCACGGGCTGCATGTAAAGGCCTCTCTGTTGCACCGCTCTCTCCACCTCTTCTTATTACAGCAGCCACGAAGACAGCGAAAGCGCGGGGGGGGGTGTCGATGATCCATCTGCTTAGTCAGAGGCAGCTCGCGTTACTGCACTAAACTGACACACACACACACGAGCTGCTGCTTCGGAGGGCCGTGGATGACATAATAGCCCCCATCATCGCAGCTACACGACGTCAGCTCTGAACTCTCCTGCTCACCCGCAGTTGTAAAGAGAGAGAGGTTATCTGAGTTGCCGGAGACTTTCCAGCCGACCCATTCTCCTCTGACCGCTCGCCGACAAAGGGTTTCCGTCCGCAGAACTGCCAACAAATAAGTACAGTAAAAAAAAAAAACACTTAGAGACTGTGGAGCTATAAATCACAGGAGGCCGGCAAAAACCTGAGGTTAAACCGCTCTCAAACCCGAACCCTAACGTCCGGTGCAACCTCCCTTTGCAAAACCATCCACGCTCTCATTATCTAAAACTCAAATTGGCCCTCAGAGTGGCACAAATTAAGAAAGCACTGACACACACACACACACACACACACAAAAACAACCCTCGAGACAACCTGACTGAGCTGCATTGTCAACAAATAAATACAGACCTCTCTCTGCAGACGCGAAGATAATTTGATTGCCTCGACGGATGCGTGCGAGCGCGCGTGTGAATGCGAAAACAGCTCCCGACTGGCAGCAGAAGTGTTGCCGCGATGACTGCGCTCTCTAACAGCTCGGTTCGTCACTCTGCGCGAAGCAGAAGGCGGCCCAGACTCGCTGCAATGGCGGCGGGACACGTGGCAACGCGCTCTGTCGGTCCCGAAAAGCTCTAATATCTACACACCTTTTTCGCTTTGCTCTCGTCGAGCAGCGGTTCCCGGCTTTTTTTTTTTTTTTTTGGCCTGACATACCCCCAAAGCCGTGTCAGATCAGCTCAAGCTGTCAAACTGTCATGTTCCAAATAGGTCATGGATTACTGGGTGTTATATTATAATGATATTAGTGAGGTAAATTGGATAACAGGGGAGTTACAGTCATTTATCGATTAGATTTCGCTTTTTAAACAGTCTTGTTTTTAGCTAAATGTCCAACATTTGTTCCTCCCATCATGGCCAAGTAAGCCTTCACCAAACGCTAACCTCTCTCTCTCTCTCTCTCTCTCTCTCCTCCTGACCCAGGTACATGCCTGATCCTGGGCTGCATGATCTACCCGGACGGCTGGGACAGCGACGAGGTGAAGCGGATGTGCGGCGAGCAGACGGACAAGTACACGCTGGGGGCCTGCTCGGTGCGCTGGGCCTACATCCTGGCCATCATGGGCATCATGGACGCCCTCATCCTCTCCTTCCTGGCCTTCGTCCTGGGAAACCGCCAGGACAGTCTGATGTCTGAGGAGCTGCTGGGAGACAGTAAGAACACACGCTTACATTTGAATAACACACTTACTGGCTCATATGCAATATAAACCGATGAACCTGTGGCAAGGGCTTTGCTTTAAAGGGTTACAAGCCACAAGGGGTGGAAACACCAAACTAACTGCACCTTAACTTTTCAGCATTTAAATTTGTCTGGCAAGTGCTGCACAAATTATCAAACATTCCTCACCAGATCAGTTTATTACTTTTCAGGACCTATTTCACGATAATTTGTAGTGCAATTATAGCTAAAATGAGATACGGGTTATTTTTCAAGACAAAACAAAGCAGGTGCCATTGAACTTATTAAGAAATCAATCTGAGCGCTGGCCTGAGGGCCTTCACGGTCTGTGAATGTGATGCCGGTCCTCGCCGAGATTTTAATTCCGCTCCGGTGCGTTCCTTGTGCTGAATTTGCCTTTCCATTAAAGCTCAATACAATGATGAGACAGTGCACATCAAAGACAACACCATCTGATTCCTGCTGCTGCACCGCGCATCCCACTAAGAGCTCGAAATGAAAAAAAAAAAGAGACGGCCCTTTTTTCTCGCTTAATTTCACATGCACAAGTTATTCATTTGCATACATTAGACGGATGTTTTTACACCACCTGCTCGGCCCGCTGCTTTTGCTCGCTCGTGTCACCATTGACCGTTTTCTTTTCCGTTTTGATCGGGCGAAGACGATAACTGCTCTTGGAGCCAATGAGAAGCAGCGAGGAGGCAGGAAGTGACAGGAGAATACAGATGAAGGAGGACAGAGATAAAAGGCAATGAGGGAAGAGAGAGAGAGGAGGGGACGGGCGAGTGAGAGGAAGAATGCGCCAATAGCAAGGGTTAATTGAAGCCCGGGGACGCTGGACAGAGTCATGAATTACTAATGGCTGTTTACACAGCTTGCTGCCAGCCTGTCTAAATGAATCACAGCCACCCTATCAGGCAGGACACAGTCGCCTGTTAGCTCACATAAGCAAAGTGACTGGGAGGAAGAAGCCATTATCAACGAGAGGCTGGAGAGGGAGGACGAGACCGAGGGGAGGGGTGGAGAGAGCGGGATAATGAGCGGAGGGAGAGGAGGAGAGAGGAAGAAGAGGAAGATGTCGATGAAATATGAGCCCGATAGTGAAAACGGGGGATTCATCAAACAGCAGATGAAGTTTAAATGGGATGTTTTCTTCTTATCTTGTCACTCGAGAAAATTGATTGTGACACCTGTCCAAGTTTAAGAAGAAAAAAGGAAAAAAGAAAAGAAAAGAAAACAGATGAGTGTCTTAATTCTGCAGCTGAAATGGCCTCACAGGAGAGGATGGTTAGTTTTATGTAACACTGCCACCTGCTGGTTGAAAATAAAAAAGTTATTTTTCTTCTGTGCTGAATTCACTTCTCCCTTTTTCTCTACAGAGAGCGGTAATAACGCCATATAGCTGTTGGTATGTGTAAAGCACACTTTCTCTCTCACACACACACACACACACACACACACACACACACACACACGTTATTGTCTAACAAAAGTGAGACATTGCTGACACTGATCATTAAGGATCATAATGCTACGATTACTGCACCACAATTAACAATAAATTTACATTTGAAATAAAAGTCTAAGCATAAAAACACTGGAGGAATGGAAAAAAAACATGGAAAGCAAAGATGTTCCAGACTAAATACTATGCCTGATCACTAAGTTGAATGATGTACCATTCTAAACTACATGAATTCATGCAGATTGTCCATTATTTTTCTTATCGCCTGCAGGTCTTACTGCCTAGACGTGATGTTACTTCAGGATCCAGCTTCCCTCTCCTGGTCCAGCTTGTGCCTGGGATGCAGAGCTGATGTGTGGACAGGTCAAAGGAGACAAGGAGGAGGAGGTCTGGAAGAGGCCGCAAAGCCTTGTGGAGGAGACCAGGACACTTCTAGTCCGTCCCCGAAAGCTCCCTCTGTAAAATAACCTTCTCAGTCATCTTTAAACTGCTTATTTTCGCAGGATGAATTCTCAAAAATACTTTCTCTGAGTTTACCTGTGTTGGTATGTCAGTGCATCATCTTACGCAAGCTGTTCAAACGTTCTCCATGTGGATGCGTGAAAGGCTGCCAGGGCGCAGGTTCAGCTGGGGGAAAGAAGAAAAGAAAAAAAAAAAAATCAGAAAGACTCCTCGTGTGGTAAAACAGCTCCAGGACACTCGTTCGAGAAACACCACAGAGTGGCAGCCGCTCAAATTGAATTAGATCAAAACAAATTATCCAGACTTTGACCGACACAAATAAGGACTTAACAGACTGGAGGTAAAAGCTGTCAGATCTTCTCTCTTATCAAGCCAACAAACTCCCTGCATAAAGGAGTTCGGCTTTCACACCGTCCGACTTTTCATTTCAAGGCGAGCAAAGAAGTGAGGACTGAAGACATTTCTGGGCTGGATGTATAGTATAGCTAAATGTTCGATGTGATAGAAACGAGAGGTAGTAATTAGAGGTTTTGCTGGTGACAACTTTGCAAAAAGAGTAAAAAGAAAAGTGCACTAAACAGCAGAAAACATCAGTTGTATCAAGTCTATAATCTGTGTATAGCTATATGTTGATTATGTCCGTGTACTTTGTCTTGACTTTGAAATTGGTCCATTAATAGTGTGTGCCATACTGTATCTTGTAACCTGACAGTATTGTGAAGTACCTCAAGGGCATAAGAAAAGCTAAACTGGATATTAATTGTGGCTGGAAAAGTCTGACTCTTGTACTGTTGTGTCTCTTACATTTTTCACTGTCTCGCAGCTAAAAAACAAAACAAAAAACGCACTATCATTCATTACAGCTCTTACTGTATGACAGGACAAAAGAAATCGATAACCTTGAAAGCAAAAAAAAAAAAAAAAAAGTTATTGGCATATTTGCTTTCTGTCAGAGTGAGGGCTAATGTTAGCTCGTTAGCTCGATGAGTATATCCGCGCCACTCCTATTGACGTCCTGATAAATGAATTAAATTTGGCCGGTTTGCTAAGCTTAAGCTATCACAAAGCCTGGGGGCGGTTGTCAAATTACCAAAAAAAAAAGAAACGTCCATATACCAACACCTGTAAAGCACAGTAATGAACATATTTAGTTTGTTAAACTCATGCCAGTGACGAAGGATAACAGCAGCCGTGATGTTTCAGACTACGTCTTGGCTGTTGCCTGGCAGCCAGAGTTTAGCTATATTACTGCTTCTTATATCAAGGAAATAGTCTGTAAATATTCTATAAAAGGGTAAACTGTCCATTTTACATGTCATTTTTTTCTGTGTTATAAACAAACAAGACATACCTTGTTCATTAGTGAGCTATAGCAGGGCCGGCAGAAGGGTTTTGTTACTTTCAGACAGTGCCAGGCCTCCGGTCTTTATGCTAGCCCAAGCTAACGGGCGTTTCACCTGATCTGAGAGTCAGACTGTGGCCTTTCTAACATACTCCATCAAATATATCGGTCTTGAAAACAATATGAAATTACTTAATTCATTTTCATCTAAAAGGGCATTTAAGAAAAAAAAAAAGTAAAAAATCTTGAGTATTCCTGCTCCAGAGCTCTGCTGTTACATAACGTAAAGCGGGCCATAAATGATTCTAAAATGTAACGGGTTAATCTTCTGTCCATTTATCCATCCATTTTCTGCTACTTATCCAGGTCAAGGCCGTGTTAAAACGATTAATTACTGACATTTTTACGATTCATTGTGGCATACTGCTGGAAAGTACTGACATAAATGTGATATAAATGTCAATAAATTCATGCACTTGTTTAATAGGCCATATCACCCCTCTTTCATACTTCAAACGGGCAGGCCATTAAACTGCATTCTGTGTGGTATTAAAAGAGTCTTAAATTTAACTCGGTGAATCCTGCAGAAACTCTTCACCATCAAAGTACAGTGTATTTTATTTGATGGGTAAGCCTACTGGCAAAACATAGCACTGAGAGAAAGTCAAATTTTGTGACTGTTCAGATTCAGGCCTTTTTCCACATAGCTGCGACTTCACTTTCATAGAACCTACACCTAAATCTCAGCTACTGAAATATGCGACCCTGTCTAAATATTAGGGTGGCACAATGTTCGCCAGCATCTGTCCAAAGCACGCAACAAATTAGGATAAAAGCTTTGGCAGTGGCAGTTTCAAACTTTTCATCTAATGCGCCACCGGAAAGCTAATGTGCTGCATATTTCACAAAATGTCAAACTAGCCCATTAACCTATTTAAAAGTAACAGTCTTATAGGTAAAAATCACTTCAGCCGAACTGCTCATGACTCAAACACTAAATGTATTGGGAGTGTAGAGTGGGAGTTATTCGCATTTGTTAATAAATGGACAAAACTGGGTTCATTTAAATAAAAAAAATATATATCATGATGAATTTGAAGCAGTTAGGTTTATCTCTTATCTTCACAGTGAAGCTGTGACATCAAAGAAAATGTGCCCTGAAACATTTTCCATTTTGGAAAATAAATCAAGAGCAGCCTGAAGGCTGATGTAACTGCTGCCAAATGAGACCTCACACGGTGAGTGCTGGTTCTGATGCTTGTCCTTGATATGAAACGCAGCGAAGGGCAGGAGCGCAATCATCATCACCCGAGGACCCAGGGGATGCAGCGACGCCGGCCAAGATGGAAATATCAGCTCCGACACGCTCCTGGATCAACAGCCATCTGCTCACACGGACCCCGACGGCCCGCAGGGGACCGTGCACCTGTAAGAGGAGAAATTACAGTATGGCCTCTTTGCCAGATGAGGTTATCAATTAGTAATTTTGTTTTAACTGGACTAATAAAAAAAAAGGAGCTTACAGCCATCTCTGCAACCTCGTGAGGTTTTAATAGTCGTGACGCACCAGAGAAACTGGATGGATTTTCTATTCTTAGATCAGCACCACTGGTCTGGCAGAGTTCAGCTGGCGGAAAGGCCAAATGTCTCCTGCATCACCAGTGTATTTCTCTGTATGGTGGCCATTTTAGGATATTATCTTCTCAGCCAGTCAAGCTCAGCTCTATGTTGTCAGTCATCAGTCTTCAACGCACTTAAAGATAAATAAATGTGTTACCAGCCTTGTGTTGTCAGCTCCCTGACAGAAACTCTCAGATCCCAAGGGGCTAAAATGTCATACACACGTGGCCCGTCACTTATAACTATTAGCGATTAATCTGTAGGTCTTTGGATATCATGTATTTCCTAAAGCCCTAACATCTTTAAATAGTCTTTATGTCTGACAGACGGGAACCCCAAAGATGTTCAGTTTACAGTGATTAAAAAAGCAAAGAGTCCTCTCCACTGAGAAGCTGAAACCAACATGTTTTACTAATTGTTTCGGGTTGAATGTGGTTGTTTTGAAGCGCCGACCTTGACCGTGTTACGAACGCTGTGAGAGTTACCGCACGCATTTCTAATTCTTCCTCCCGTTCCTTCCTTCCCCCCTGTTCTTGTTTATATCCCCTTTACTTTGATGCGTCCTTGCACTATTTACTTATGCAGTTTACCAACTTTCCGAGGATGATCATTACTATTTATTATATAGAATAACTGGAAAGGCTAAGAAAAACCAAACCCTATCTCTGTATAGATTATGGCTTTCGTTTGGATATCTAAATTTGCTGCCACCGAGCAGATTCAGCTGTGAACAAGCTTTTTTTTCCCCTCTACCCGTTAGTGTTTTCCCCCGTCTTCCCTCCTGAAGGCAGAAAACTGTGCAGATGTTTGTCGCTGGCAGCGGAGACGGCGGTACAAAGTTTTCCCAGAGACACATGTCACCACAAGTGGTATAAAACTGTCATTACAGTGATTTATTATAATGAACCATGAAAATAGCCAACCAGTGCAGTGTCTGTGAGTCTCTCCCCTCCACACAAACATACACTCACACACACAAATAATAAAAAAAAGACAAAGTTGAAGAGTCCAGAGAGGGGTGGGGGTGGGGAAATAAAATAAAAATAATGCTACAGTCACAGAAACATTCAGCTTTGCCAAGAAGAGCGTCCATATTTACAACGATAATTCAAAATGGGATGGGAGCGAATTGTACAAGCATAGAAAAAGAAAAGAAGCAACTATTTACAACCTGTTCCTGGTGAAAGCTGGAGTAACCACCTATACATTAAATTACACTTTCTACAAATAACCATTGATATTCAAAAATAAACCGCTAACGTCCTACCTGTGGGCGAGACCACTCTGCCTACTTCAGAAGACTACGAGCACTCGTTGCACGAAATCTCTCACGCACGACTTCCCTCCTGTGAGCAGCCACACACAGTCGCACAGCGCAACACACACGTACACAAGCGCGCACGCACACACACATACAAACGTACACACACGCACACTCACGCACGCACGAGAGTGCAGCCTCCCAGAAAAGGGTCTTTTCTGAATCTGCAGCGGTGAACAGATATCTGTTAGACAGAGGAATAAAAAAAATAATTGTGTTTTTTTTTCTCTATACAAAAAGCTTTCTCTTTGCTATAATGAGCCACTAGATTAAAACAAATAAATGGTGTAGAGAGCTGACAACAGACAAGAGAGAAGAGGAAGTAAAGGGAATAACTGACGAAGGAGGAAGAGGAGGAGGAGGAAGTGGAAGTGGGGGGAGGGGGGTATAGGCTGGAATGTCAATCGATAAACAAAGTGCGGGGCCTTACAACGGGAGTTCAAACAAGACACAGAACAGAGAGCTTTTCTCTCTATAACAGGAAGGATATATAAAAACAAGAGGAGGCCAGAGAGAAGGGCTATGAGCACCGGGGGGAGGGGATCGTCCATCTTCACTTTTATACAGTTTGTCTTGAAGATTATTTCACTGTCCTTTTTTTTGTAAAATTTTCTGTCCTCGTCTTTTTTTTCTGAAAAAGTACCCTTTTATCCCACAATCAGCTGTTTTTCCACTGGCCATGTGTTCAGGTACATAGAAAACATATATACAGCGTATGGTACACGCCCCTCTCGGGCCGAGTTCTCAGGGGCTGCTGGGGGCCGACAGCAGAGAGGGCGGTCAGTGCCACCCCGTGCTCAGGTATCCCGAGCTGTGGAAGGGGGTCGAGGACGCAGGAGCTCCACGAGTCCCAGAAGGCATCTGGGAGGCGGCGGCCTGGGCCTGGCCTTGTTGAGTCTGTTGGGGGGGAGGAGGGGGAGGCGGAGGCAGTCCGGTCTGCTGAAGGGGTGGGGGGTACGTAGACTGGGGCACTGAAGGATTGGCAGCGGTGCCTGGGTGCAGCATTGCCGTCTGAAACCCCCCTAAGTTCTGAAAGTGGTGGGGCTGCATCTGGGGGTTGGTCGATGGGGCCGGGGGAGGCGGGGGAGGGGGCGGAGGAGGGGTGAGCGACAGCAAGGTGCTGCCGGCAGGAGCCTGTTGCTGCTGCTGCTGCTGCTGTTGTTGCTGTGAGGTCTGGCCCTGTGGAGGAGGAGGCGGAGGAGGAGCGGTGGTCAGCATGAGCTGGTGCTGCTGGATGGGAGGAGGCTGCAGGTTGACGTGCAGCAGGGCGGGGCCAGGCATCGGGTGCGGAGGCGGAGGAGGCGGCGGCGGCGGAGCGGCCGAGCTCTGATAGTGCACGCTGTGGGGGAGAGTCTGCATCAGGGGCTGAGACCCGGGAGGGTATGGGGGCGTGACGGCAGGTTTAAACCCGGGGAAGGGTCCAGCAGGCGAGGGGCTCTGGCTAGGAAAGTACGCCGTGGAGGCAGGTGGTGCTGGTGGAGGAGGGGGAGGCGGCGGCGGAGCACTCTGCGAGTTATACTGGGGGAACGGAGCGGGGCCGCTCTGCGCCTGGGGCTGGGCCTGGTTCTGAGGTTGGCTGGAGAACAGCGCCCTCTGGATGCGGTAGGGCGAACCCTGAGGCTGAGGTTTGGGAGAGTGGAGGAGGGAGGACCCGGGGTAGTGGACCGGAGAGGAGGGCAACGGGGCGGGATGCAGCTTGGTGGGGGTCAGAGGGGCCGTCTTTGGTCCTGCCGGCTTGCTTGGCGGCTGGCTCGTCGGATTTGGCGTCCGAGGTTGACCGTCGCCGTCTTCCTCCTTCGCCGACCGACTGGGAGGTTGGGCGAGGGCACCGGGGGAGCAGGGCTGAGGACAGAGACACAGTCAGACACCTGCTGGTAGCTCACTGACATGAGTCTGATCTCTACAATTTGTTGACAATGTTGTGTTCAGGCATTGTCTTTGACATTTCACAGACCAAATAATGCATCATATCATATCTTAAGTTGCAGCTTTAGAGAAAACGGAAACATAACAAACATAAAGTGTTCTAATCACTTGCAGGTGTGTGTGTGTGTAAATAACGACTCACTGCATTGGTCGGGGTCTTTTGAAGACTCGGCGATGGACAGTCTCTCAGTGCAGGTGTGTCCCCACCCTCCGTCTCACCATCTGGGAGAACAGTACAGGCCATTATGAAAAAAAGAACTTTGAGCGACTCGGGCGTGGAGTCGGCGGCGTCACCGTCCTCACCTGTGTCTTTATCCTTGCTGAGCAGCAGGGCTCGGTGGTAGCTCCGTTCTCGCGCCTGCTCCACAGAGGTCGACGACGTCCTGAAGGGAATCGGACACAATTCCAATCTTACTTACTATAACAGCTTAATAATATCTACAGTACATGATCCTTCACGTGACATAAGCTTAATGTGTTATGGAGAGCACATACCACTGTCCCTCTCCTCCTTCCCTCTCTCCTTTCTCTCCAGCCATCTCTGCCTCCTCATTTGCTTGAGGGTCCTTGACAGCGGTCGTGGTGGTGGCGGTGCTGCAGAGAGCAGCGGGAGCAGGGGGTAGCGGGGCCTCGCTGGTGGTCTCTACGGCGACAGGAAAGGCGTCCACGGTCAGAGGCGGCACGGTGGAGACGGGGGAGCTGCACTCGGTCTTGGAGCCGCTGCGACGGGCTTCTCGTTGGCGTTTTCTGTATTCCAGCAGGGAGACCTGGAAGGACACAGGACATCAAAAGCGTTCAAGAGCCGAAGGCAGATCTTTGGTCAAACCACGGCTGACAGAGGATTCGATACAGAATACGAGACAATGACGACAATGATATTTTGTTTGCTTTGTACTGGGGCTGCGATGAACAATCATTTACTCATTTTGTTCTTTGTTAGCTGATAAATTGTTGTCAGGAAAAGAGTAAAACTTATTCTTATTACAATTTTTCAAGCTCTGCATAATGTCCTCATTCCAAACCAAAGTGTAACACAGTCCATTATTGAAGCAATAATGTTTCTATTACATGCAGTATATGCAAAAGTGATGTCGGTAAAGGCAGCTCAGAGGGTCAGTAAATCATCGCCAGTGCTTCGGCAAATTTACCTTTTTCTTCTGCGGCGGGTTCTGTGCTGACCCGCCCACCTCGCCAGCGCCATCCCCATTGAGTGAGCGCGAGAAGCCGAGTGAACTGCCCTCCTCAGAGCAGGGATAAAAGAGCTGCCCCTGGGCTTCACTGAAGGGGGCCTGCGAGCCAACCAACGGCCCTGTCCCCGCTGCTGTCCCCGCTGCAGTCCCAGCTGCAGCCTCAGGCCTGAAGGGAGCTGCCAGAGGCTCCAGGGTGTGTGACGGGGTGAGGTCCCTTAAGTTCGAGTTGACTGGGGAGAAGTTCAGGCCAGCTGGTCCAGTCGGGCCTCTCTCTGGGCTTTTTATCCAACCGGGGAAAGAGGAAGCACACGTTTCAGTGGACGAGGACGCCTCGCCGCCGACTTCTGCGACCCCGCCATCGGCCCTGTCCTCTCCGCAGTCCACGGGCTCTCCAGCTGGAGGCTGCGGACTCTCTGGAACCGACACCTTGGCTTCTGCCGGGAGCCCGTCTGAGCTGGGAGCCCTGATGCCCGGAGACGAGACCAACGAAGGGGGGCGGTCGGCCTAGAAAAGACGATGGGATCAACAGTGATTATCGCTGCTGATGAAGACTAATCAAGCGGCTGGCGTGATCAACAATGTCCAACGATCCTGCAAAGCTAATCCTCATGAGCGATATTTCCTGGGGGTGCGCACTCACCTCTTGCACACTGGGTTTCCGGCTGACCTCCGGTGAGCTCTCCGCCGAAGATTCGCTCTGCGAGGCCACAAATACAGTTGATCAGTCCAGCTCATCCCAACGTGGAAACGCAGTCACAACCTCGTGGGGTTTCCCCCATACAGACGGCCTTACCTCCTGAGGGGCGCTAAGTGTCTGTGTTGGGGTGCAAGGCAGGGGCTCTGCGCTCGGCTCCTCTGTTCGGGGACGCGGCGGGGTAGCCAGTAAGACGGGCGTCGAGGGGGCCTCCGATTGGTCCGTCCTGGTGGGCGTGGCGCAAGGGGAGCCGTACGGTGTCGAGCTCTCGGACATGCAGGCATCCAGTGGACTTAACCGCCGCTTTTTCAAAGGTGTGGGCAACTCTGAAAGAAACAAAAAGTAATGCTTCTTGAGACGCTATTTTTATGACCAGACGGTTCATAGACCTCGTTACGAAATTTCGTTTCATTTTATGTACACAGCTCTCACCGAGACCTACCTGGTAGCGAGCAGGTGCCGTTGTAGGGGAGGGGGCTGTCAGAGTCCCCATTGATGGAAGGGCTGAGGGGACCCTCACTGGGCATGAGGAGGCTCGGCCGTCTGGCCGGGCTGGTGGAGCCCTCCTCCTCCAGAGCCTGCTTCAACCATCGCTGTGAGAAAGATAAGAGGTTGAGTAACTCAAGTAAGGAGGTTAAAAATAAGCTGCTAAATACGCGCCCCTCTTCTTATGACCACTCACACTTTGTTCGTTATAACTGGCAACTCCATACCTTCTTGCAGGAGCCTGTCGTCGTCGGCATTTCTGGCAGCTCTCTGGATCGCCGCCTCCCGGTGGGGACGCCGGGAGTGGTGGGGCTGCGGTTCGCCAGGAACGGGGACGAGAAGCGGACGTAGTGTTTGGGCGTGCTGTAGACCTGCGGCGAGCAGGCCATGCCCGGCAGGGCGTTGAGCTGCGTGGCGAGGACTTCGGGGTCACTGCTTATTCTCAGCGGTCTCTCCGGGGCCGGCTCTGGGGTTCGCACTGCACCGCGGTCCTGCTGCTTCTCTCCCACCCATTCACTGACAAAGTGCTGTCGAAGAAAGTTTGAAACGATTTAGCGATTTATCTGACAATCTGTAGGGCTTCCATCCTTGTTTTATACGATGTGTATGTCAAGCCCAAAGACCAAAACATATGCAAGAAGCGTTCCAACGACCTGCTGTTGCCCGTACAGAAATGAAAATGCGCCGGTACCTTTTTAGTTTTGAAGTTCTTGCTCCCGGTGCGGTTCCTGTCAGGTGCGGGCGAGCTGCTGTGCGGGGGGCTGGTGTCCGGCGCTTGGGTCGAGATGGCCTCCGGCTCCGGCGCGGCAGGGGTCTCTCCCTCAGGGGCTTCGCTGGTCAGGGGCTCCACGGACTCGGCCGGAGAGCCCGGGGGCAGGTCCGAGCAGGTGCTGATGGTGCGAGCTCGCCGGCGCTGCTGGCCGATGTGCGTGCGGTTTCTCGAGAAACTCTTGCGGTTCCTTGAACCTTTGACCTTTGCCGGCTTTAAACCCGGCTCCTCTTTCACCTCCAGGAGTGGCTATGAGAAAAAGATGATATATTCATTAAAACAACGCAATGCTAAACATGCCCCCGCTGTAGGCACCCGTCACAAATGCTGTTCTCAATGAATAAGTAATTGCCAGTACAGCAATTTCATTATAATTTAACTTATCAATCAAATGAAGTGCTTTTTTAAAAGACTTTGTGTCTCGCGCTCTCACCTGCATGACGGCTGGAGAGTCTGCCGTCTCTGGCGTGGCCGGAGGCTCCTCCTTGATGTCGCTGCGGCCCCCCACCTCCGACTTGACGCTGCCGATTCGCTCCAGGGCCTGCTCCCTGCGCTTCTCTCTCTTCTCCATGCGGGCAAATGCTTGCAGGATGGCCTCCATCTTCCTCTCTTCTCGTGTCTGCAGGGGAGTGAGCGGCGGGGTCGGGAGACGGGGGTGGGGGCGGGGGAGAGGAGGCACGGACGTTACTCCATGGAGCACTGCGCACCGGCAGAGCCCCAGAGGTGGCGATAAACAACGGGTTAATGCGCTCTGCACAGAGAAAGCCTTTTCTAGCGGAGCGGGCGGGTGCGGAGACGGGCGAGGGGCCCGACCCCGCGGTTACACAACGAGAGGAACGCCAAGGAGAGAGGGTCAGACAGAAGCGAGAGGAAGTTGTTGTGAGGGTGTGTCAAAAAAAAGTGACCGGGGACACCAAGAAGCTGGAATTTAGCGTCTAACGTGTTCCCCTATATGAATATGTGTGCCACGAATCACCCCCCCGGCTCTGTGTGCGGAAACCACGGCTACCTCCACCGAAAAACCAAGCGCTCCACCTTCAGTCGGAACAACCCCCCCCCCCCGGATAAATTCAGACCACAGAACAGACGGCGGCAACACACGGATCTCTGCACACGTCAGGCGGACGATTGGTGTGTGCGAAGACGGGACGGTTAGTACGCTTGTCAGTCAGTCACCGCTCAGAGCTTCAGGGGGTGGGTGTGTGGGGGGGTGGGGGTTGG
Source organism: Psettodes erumei (assembly GCA_016785225.1). Taxonomy (NCBI): domain Eukaryota; kingdom Metazoa; phylum Chordata; class Actinopteri; order Pleuronectiformes; family Psettodidae; genus Psettodes; species Psettodes erumei. The sequence goes on from JAFBJZ010000651.1 coordinate 155,906, forward strand.
GGAGGCCGGTAAACGGGTGGAGTGGGGTTCGGCTATGTATGGGTCAAGTTTACCTCCTTGTGTTTCAGTCCCCTCCAGCTGGAAGCCGCCCCGACAGGGAGATGGGACTGCTCCACTGGGTTGGCCTGAATGTTCAATAAAGAGACAGCCGAGTTTAGAAGAGACATGTCCCCCCTAAACAAGGCTTCACAAAACAGTGGACAGATGTGGACTAGTGACTCTTAACTTTGCGGTGGATCCGTCAGGCACTGCAGGTGCTGGGCAGGGTGGACTTTGTAACATCCTTCTACACGGGACACTGGCAGCTATACAGCTACGCCACGATGTGACGCATCAAAACTGTCAAATACTGGGGCAACTTCCCCCCGAGGGGTATTTAGTTCAGACCAACCTCAAGGGGGTTTCCGTCCCTGTTCGTAACGTCTGAGTGTTTAGGTTAAAATACGAGGGTGTCAATCCAAAATGGCGGCCCACGATCGCGCCGCGAAAACACATGCTGTGCATACACACGCATACGCGAACCTGACCTGTGGAGGTTTGAGGGAACGACGGCCTAAATTTGTTTTAGTTCTGTTTTAAATGATTCTTCACGCGGCCCCACACACCTTGAGTTGACGCCGTGCAACTGGACACAGATCGGGACCATTTTTGCTCAACTTGACATGCAAAAAAAAAAAAAAAAAAAAGATATTTGTCGTGCAGTCAAAAGCTGCCTAAAAAATTTGGGATATATATACTCAAAAAATTTCCATTTCACACCTGCCCTATTAAACCCCCCCTTAAGTTTGTATGTCAAAACACAAGCTTCTGAACGAGTCGCCGCTAAAAAAATCTTTAACTTTGGTTTAACTGACCATCGAGGGAAATTTGTCTCGTGGGGGGCGGGGGGCACAGAACGCAGGATTAAAAAAAAAAAAAAATCCCACTCGCATCTAACCTCCACACCCAAACGTTCAGTTATGAGGGGTTGGGGTGTTATACACAGGATACGTCCTCCCGACGAGATATCATGCCAACACACACACGTCTGCAGCGTGCCGGCGTTATCTGCCCCGCGCCTCGCATTCGCGACGCCCACACGTCTGCAGCCCCTGTGACTGTCGCCGTGCGAATGCGTGCGTCTTCTCTCCGCCGGCAGAGCACTCTCCTGGGCCACATTCCATAGAAGGCAGCCCATTGGATCTCCCAGAGTCAATGTGGCCCTGGCAACAAGGCCCTACCCTCTGCAGCACCTCGTCTCCCCCTCCCTCCCTCCCTCCAACTATCTATCCCTCTCTGGCCATTAGCAGAACTGTATGTTAGCCAAAGATGAGTCAGCACTTTACACCTGGGGTCCACCATGTGAAATGGAGCTGACTGCAGGGTAATTTCCAGGTTGTGTGTGTGTGTGTGTGTGTGCGTGCGTGTTGGTGTGTGACGGTATAGTGTACCGCGCTCGCCTGTTCACTCCCATCGCTCGGGGACACGAGGCAGTTGGGGGGTGGGGGAGCGGGGAGTGGGCGAAACGGTAATTGGTCGTTTCGGTTTAGCGGCTGCAATGGTGGTGAGAGGAGCAACGTGCTCGAACACGCTCGGGGGGGTTCAGGATGTGTGACGACACAATATCCGGGTGCTGTTACCGACCGACAGGAGTCAACGTTGTGAACGATCCTGCGGTGCCAGAGGCCCGCGAACTTTCTCATACGGAGACGGGAGGGGTAAAAAAAAAAAAAAGGAAAAGAAAAAAGGCAAAACTGAGGAACACAGATGTCACTGCGTGGTGACGCACAAGCGCAAAGCCTCAGTGCTGCGAGGGGAAAGAAGAAGGGAAGTCGGAATTAAATGAGGGAGGGAGGGGGGGAAAAAATAGGACCTAGCAAAAGAGCAACGGGGCGCTGACAATGGTGGGCGTGCTAGCAATAGATAAGTGATGAAGAGGAGGGCAGGTTTAAGGAAGAGAGGCAGAAGACAGCTGCTCCTATCCAAGCGACAGCCCCCTGAGCAGACAAATAGTCAAGTCCACGCCCAGAGCAACAGGGGACACATTTTTATTTTTGCTCTTTCTGCTGGGTGGCTGTAAGGCCCAAAAAAAAAAAAGCTGTAGCCCCTAGCTTGGCACACTTACCATCTTCCTCCTCCTCTCTGCAATCTGCTCCTCTGACTCCATCTCTACTTCATTGCTAACGGAGGTTTTGTCTTCTAGATCCTCATATAACTCAGGATCCTGAAAAGAGGAGGGGAGAGCGGGGTATGGTCGCTTTATCATGGCTGATCATTCAGTCTGGCTACAGACTAGAGGGAGACAGGTAAGAGGAGAGGGGGAGGTGAGGGACAGAGGGAGGGGCAGGGGGGAGTCACCTGAAAAAATAATTGGGGGGGGGGGTTGTGACTACTTCTTCTCTTGTGGTCAGCTTGTGACGAAAAAAAAAACAACCTGATCCGAACTCGTCCTGACTGTTGCAGCAGCTGACACGCTGTGCCCTGCTTTGGGTGTGAATATGGCTGTCATCACGACGTCTTTTTTTGTATTAAAAAGGTCCTCTGCAGGCTCCCCCCCTTTTTTTTTTCCTCACAGCTTTGCAAAAGACTAACAATTCTCCATGTCCAAACCAGTCTTACTTCATCCAACCTAAGCCATGTGACAAAAATGGAACGGATTTCCGAACACTCTCCGACAAAAACGAGGCGTCTCCTGCTACGAACCCTGCTTCTAATGATTTGGCTTGGTTGCAGGCGCAAGCTGAAATGTAATGGAACAGATGATCCTCGAAAATCCAAGAGGGACGCCGTCCTCTGACTGTGTTGCACGCGTACCCCGGCACAAAAGAGTAATACGCCGCAAGCGCCTCTCCGCCAGACGAGGGGCACAAAAACGGCCTGAACTGCGCCTCCGGAATTATTTGTCGGGAGGGACAAAAGTGAATGCGTAAAAAGGGAAGATGGGAAAAGGAGGGAACCAAAAAGAACGTATAGTAACAAAGGGTGACTAACAATGGAAAACACATGCATAGACCAGAGATCAAACAAACAAAAAAAAACACATGCATGGAAAACAAGGGTGAATGTATTCTAAAGAAAAAAATAAATAAAAATGATACTAGCAGCAACCTCTAAAAGAGGGCCGAGGCGGTCTTAAAAGCGGATCTTGCCTGGTTGTTTGAGATGGAGAGACGGAGAGGAGAAAGTTTTCTCTGCTTGCCGTCGCCGACACTCTTGCCCTTCCCCTCGCCGTCCAGGCCCATGTTCTGGTTCTGGCCCTGGTCATCCCGCGCCGCCTCCTTGTCCTTGCGACTCCCCCGGCGCCGGCCTCCGGAGACCAGGTTCTCCGTGGGCTCAAGGTTGTGCTTGAGCACCGGGCACTCCTGGTTCCCCCTCACACAGGCGCAGTCCACCTTGTATTTACTATTGAAAAGAAAAGAAAAAAAAAAAAAAAAAAAAGCACGACACGAGGTCAGAAGGCCAAACGTGATCTCACCTTGCTACCGGGATTCTGCACGCTACACGCCAAGTACACTCACCAGCTGCCATAGTCGAAATCGAAGCCGATGGTGATCTCTGTGCCCTTGGTGATGGGCCTCAGCGAGTAGATGTACAAATGCAGCATGCCGTCCTCGATGACGTGCCGCACCTGAGGGAGGTAGGGCGAAACGTCGGTAAAAAAACAACAACGAACGAACGCAAAACGCAGTGCGCTTACTTTAATGGAACGACGGCAAAAAGCCGGGTATCTTTTCATTCGCAGGACGTCCCCCTCACCTCAGAATTGGGGGTGCAGGAGCGACGGATGAAGCGCGCTTCGTTGCCGAAGCTGCGAGCGTCCACACACATCTCCAGTCCGTCGAATTTAGAATAGAATAACACGAATGGGTACGGCCTAAGGGATGGAAACAAGCGAGGTCAACGCACGTGTGGCAACTAATCCCATAAAAAAAAAAACCCCAAAACCTCAGAGTAATGAACTGTAGAGCACAGCTGCCAATCACTTTCTCTCAGAGCCTTTAATATCGGTTAATTTGTTTGACCTGCATAAGAAAATGCAACAGCCTTGAATTTAAATTCCTCAGAAACAAATCCAAGCAGGAATCCTTTTCGCTGACGACTGGCATCCTGACCTCTTGAAGAAGTATCCATTGGCCTCGAACTGCTGTCGAAGCATGAACTTTCCCCTGTACTCGATGATGAGGGAGTCTGGGGCCAAGTCTCGCACCGCCTTGAGGATCTTCTTGTTCTTCTGAACTTGACTCTGGAAGCGAGAGGCGGCCAGACATGAGTACAGACCGCGCATTAAATTACACAGAAATCCAAAGAGACGTTCCGTTTAGCAGACACGGACTGAGAGCTTAAAGGGTGAATGTGTTTAGACGCCGCTGGAGTGCGGGATGGCTCGTACCTCCACCGGTGGTTTGAAAGAGGCTGGATGCGTGTTGTACGCCAGGCTCTTGCCGTCCCCCTGCTCTTTCACGCGCAACAGGACCTGGACGTCCTCGCTGTACTGATTGCTGCTGGCCTCCTCGTATCGCTCCATCCACGTCTTGATCTTGTTTTCCCACAGGGACGGGTGCTCCGTTGGCTCCTGCTCCGGAGCTGCACCCTGAAAGTAACGGCACAGTCGTTACCACGCGCGTCCAACTCTACAACTACAGAAAACTCGCCGCCGCGTTGCCTGAGTTTTACCTTTACTCTGGAGGACTTTCTGGACCCCTCCCGGAAGGCCTGTTGCAGAGGGAAGAAATAGAAACTTTATCGTTAACTGCCGTTCAAGCATACAGCGTGCCTTTACTGTGCACATTATTAATTCACGAGTCAAAGCGGACCTTCTTAGCTCGGGCCGAGGACGCTGGAGGCTCCTTTTCACCGCTCTTTTTACGTTTTTTATCCGCCTGTTTATTGCCGAGGCGCCCGGTAGTCAGGGTGATGGTGGTGGGCGTGTGTTGGAAGGTGGAGTACAGCTCTAGCGGCACCTCGTCTCCACTCTCTGTAGCACTGGTGTCCCCATCTGAACAAGCAAACAAATACAGCGCTCAACGAAGAAAAATGACACACGGGGCTATAAAAAGCTACGGCAGCTGCAGGCGAGGGGAAAAAAAAAAAGGCTAGGCAAAATACAATAATGGAAGATAAGGCACGTAACGGCACGATTAGAAAAAGACAGGCGACGGCACGTCCAGCAGGTGTCAGTGTGGCCCCGGCTCAGGCTGAACCAACCCCCCCCACCCCCACCCTGCAGGGGGGAGGAGGCTGCGCCCTGACACAGCCTCCAGCCTGCTCTGTTCACTAACAAGCTGGCCATTTACTGCAGCAAGGAAACCAGGAAAAGCAGAACAGAAAGATCTATGTAATGCTTCTCGCAGAAGCCTTGTAACACCTCATAACCGCCGCTGGGGAACGCAGCTTGCAATAACCGGTAGTATTTGGCAGCGCACAAGCCGTGTGCAGTTGAACCGACTTAAGTTGATGCCAGTGCGTGTTTGCTTGGATGTTTTGTGAGTGAACCGTGAGGAGGTTTTGTTTACTGAGACTCGGGGGGGCGGGAGGGCCGGCGCACAGGTCCGTGTCGCTGCGCTTACCAGACAAGCACTCTCGTTTCCTGGTCTGCAGCAGGATGGCCCTCTCTCTATCCAGGTGGCGTGGTTGGCAGCGCTCACACAGGTAGGTCTCGGGAATGTTCTGCCTGTCGATGCCCATGCAGTCTATGTGCTGCCAGGCGCTGCGAAAAAGATCACGGCAAAAGAGGGCGTTTAACGTACACGTGCAAGTCATCGTTGTGGAGTTGGCTCTCAGGAGGAACGCAGGTCTGACTCATCGCCTAACTGCGATCATACAAAAGATTGTGTAAACGGTGAATAACAGAACGACCCTGCAGAAACTCAAACGGATGGGGGGAAAAAAAAGGCCTGAGTAAACAGTCGTCGAGGCGTGCGTCTGCTTGCGTTGACCTGGCTCTCTACCTGCACTTGTCACAGCAGATCATGTAGCCGTCATCGTGGGTGAAGCCACAGATGCAGCGGGTGATGTCAGCCCCGTAGCTGCCATCCTCTGAGGTGCTGAGCGTGGTGCCCCGAGACGCTTCGTCCTGGCCCCCCGGAACAAACAGCCCTCCCTCTCCTTGCCGGATCAACATGGAGGGGGGAGGGGACGCCGGCGGCGTAGGTGGGGGCCGCGCCCCATAGTTATGGTCCTGGAGGACAGACGGGAGGATGTGAGGGGTCACGTGGTGTGAGAGTGACAGTTTAATACAGCGACAGGTCACGAAGCAAAATCAGCACGACGTGTAGAATGTTCCAATTCGTGAAGATAAGGATCCATTGAAACTTAAATCCTGAACACGTCAAAATGACATAAAACCAACGACTCGAGTGATAATGATTTAAATAAAGCGTACAGGGAGGAAGTTAAGTATAATTAAGTAAAATTTTGCCAATAATTTTTTAGATTGATCGTTTGATTTTTGAAGTTTACAACAGAAAACAGTAATAAGAAAAAATACCCATCAAAATTTGCTGGAGCCAAAGTAGCCAAATATCATGAATTTGCTATAGTGTAAGGCAAGGAAAAGCAAAACGTTCTCCTGTTTGAGAGGCTGGAATCAGAAAGTGTTGAAAAACAACGACCTCGCTGATCGATCGGAGGAAAAAAAACAGCTGCCGTTTATTGCGGCTCCGGCGTCGTACATTGTGAACAGGCCGGGGAAACTAGCGCGCTGGAGGTCAGTGTTCCAGTCCAACCTAAACAGGAGGTCGTCACGCCGCACTCAATGATTAACAGAGAGGGAGGGTTTAAGGTATGTAAGGCCGCTTGCGCGCGAGGCGGGACGGAGGTGCGTGTACTCACGGCGTAAGGCAGGCCAATGTAACTGTGGGAGTGGTGTGAACTGCTGCTGTAGATCTGGTGTGGGTAGCTGGACTTTTCCACCACCACGGGGCTGGCCTCCACCGATTCTGGTCTGCAAAGAGAGAAGGGCCAAATACTTAGATAACGGGGTTACACAGTGTGTGTGTGTGTGTGTGTGTGTGTGTGTGTGAGAGAGAGAGAAGAAGGTTCAGCAGGGGAGGCTGCTGCTGGTCACACAGGTATAGTGGCAGGAGGAGGAGCACGGACACAAGTTACGTCTACGCCTGTTCCGGACGAATGACAGAAACAAATAAGTGAACAAATAAGTGACGTTTCGATCCTGTACGCTCATCCACAAGGTAGACAATCACAAACATGTGCTTACACCTCATTCAGACAAAAAACACACACAATCTTTTTTTTTTTTTTTTTTTTACTCGAGCGTATTCATACCAAACCAGTAAATCTGCTTTCCCCAGGATGTGGGGAGGGAGCCTGTTTGGCTTTTTGAGGCCAACCCACCCTTATTGTGACGCGATTAATCTATTCTTCGGTTGCTGAAGGGGAAGGCTCCAGAAGAAGAGGGAAGTGGAACTGGCCAAACGGATGGTGTGAGACAAGATAATCAGGTATGTGCGGGGATGAAAACAAAGATAGGAAGAGGTTGAAAATGTGAGAAGAGGCTGGAGGTGAGGAGCCGTCCGTGCGACATCTCAGATGTGGTAAAGGTTCAATCATGCAAAAATCTTTGCTTGTTCCTGCCCTGCCAAGAAAACTGCTCCAAGGTCAGAGGAGTTGTTTCTGTCTCTGCCCTTTCTCTCTCTCTCTGGACACGATATCGAAAAAAAGTTGTACATCTTCCACAAACTAACTCCATGAGGGCCAGCGGGTTCCATGAACAAGACAAAACAGGCAGAGGTCTCACCAAGCAACCTGGACAGCCTCTCAGGTGTAGTGAGCAAGATGGGTACAAAAGACTCAAAGGCTGCGGGTGGGGGCTGTGGAGGCCCCGAACAGGCCGTGCAGCATTTCTGCCTCTGTAGCACTGTTCGGCTCCGCTGCCACCGCGTCTCCGCAACGGACATGTTTTGAAACCCCGACTCAGGAAAAGCAGTACAGTGGAAACGCCAAGCCCCATTAGGAGATAAGCAGCGTGAGCAAACATGAATGGCGCTAGCAAAATCTGAAGCACAAGAAACACAGAGCTCCTTCCCTTTCCTTCCTTCCTCCCCTCCTTCCTTCGTCCCTACTCACCTCTCGCTCTTTTTTTTTTTTTTTTAAGCGAGTCCCGGGGTAAGGCGCTGATGCGGTACCCGCGTGATCCCTTCGCAGCCCTGTTGCTCTTGTTGCATGCCGTAAGAGCACTGTGCAACACTTCCTGTGTGTGCCGCCGCTCAAGTATTCACTGTCAAAGTGAAAACGTAAGTGCATGCATGAGGGCTGGGGGCGGGCCCAGGATAAGGTGTGTGTGTGTCTTGTGCGTATGTACACAACAGATTACATGCCACATGTACAAATTTGTCGAAGTGTTTAAGTGTGCAGGAAGAGCCTGACGTTTAAAAAAGGAGAAGAAAAAAAAAAGGCGGAGGGAAGTTTTAAAAGTCATACTTGAGTGTGTGTTCCCTTAGTGAGGCTCACTAACTTTGTCCAATTAATAATTAACCAGTGCAAAGTCTACACTTTATAATAGGGGGATTTAACATCTGATCGAGGCGTGTGTCATTCAGTGGACCAAAGGAGGACATTTTTTTTAATAGGTTAAAGACAATTCATTGGACTTGGGCATTTCCACTCTGTCAGCTTGACCTACGGAGAGAGAGGCTGAGGCCGAAACGCGAAAACAAAGGCAGCGACACAGCCGCCGACGGCCTGCCAACAAGTAAGCCAGCCTGTTCAGCGGGAAGGAAGTAGGCATGTTTGAATGTATGTGCGCATAGCTGGAAGGCTCGTATCGTACGCATCTGCACTCCTGCGGGGGGGGACGACAAGAGCGTCAGAGCACGCACGCACAAGTGTGTGTGTGTTTGGGGGGTGTTACAGACACACAGTCGGTCCGTGGCAGACCCCCATGGCCTGCATCGTGCAGCTGAAAAGATGACGGCGGCGGAATGAACTTGAAGTTTATATTGAGGTGGCAGCTCGGTACGTGCTATTTATAGCTCATAAAGGCAAAGGGGTGTGTTTTAGGTGAGGAACAGATGTCAGCTGAAATGCAAACACCTGCTGAGAGCGAGCAAAGAGGCCGGGTGGATGAGCGTGGAGAATGGAGAGATCAGCGGCAAGGGAGAAAAAAAAAAGAGCAGCACTGAACAGCCAGAGGCAACGCCTTCACCCCTAAAGAGCTCCCGCCCGCTGCCATGGCAACACTACGTGCGCTGGTGGCGCGCGCGCACGCCAGCGCTCGGCGTGTCGCCGTTGGGACGCGCGCGCCGCGTTGGCCAACAGCTGGTCGCGCTGCCGCAGACTTCAGGGGGACGTGGAGAGGACGTGACGCTGTTCCTCTGGTGAGTAGCCAGCCCTGCTGCTCCAGACTCGGCTGGCGCGCTCGCACCGCTCCGTGGCGCTGCGTGTGCGCGTCCAGCCCCGCTCCGTCCCTCCGGCCTGGACGTGACCTGGTGGAAGCCTGTTATCTGCTTTTGAATAAAGCTGCAGCAGGCGATCGGACGCAGAGTGAGGACGGACAAAGAGCGAGTGAGAGAGGGAGGGAGAGAGAGAGAGAGAGAGTGAGAGAGTCGGGGCAAGGGGCTCACTCCAAACCCCCTGGTGGAAGCAATGCTCTGTGAAGTGTGTGTGTGTGTGTGTGTGTGTGTGTGTATGTGTGTGTGTGTGTGTGTGGGGGGGGTGTTTAAGATGCCATATCTATGTGAGGGCCACCTGTCACTCAGGCCAGTGACCATGGAAACAGACCCTGCGCAGTGCAGAGGGGAGGGGAGCGAGGCGCAGATACCATGGCAACACAAGCTGTCACGGCAACGGCTCTGATGAAGGCAGAGAGGGGAGGGCTCTCCCTCTTTTAAAGGGACAGGAGCCCCTCCATAAGTTGATGACGTGTGTTATTCTTTAGTCACACGAGACCCCCTTGCTTCATTTATTTGGCCAGAAAAAGCCACGGCAATGTCCTTGACAAGACTATAGGAAGCGGAGAGGAGGGGGCAACGGGAGGCTCGTTGCCATGGTTCCATGCACCATTTCTGCTTCACCGCGTGAATGCAGCGCACACGTGTGCCACCAGAGCTGGTGAAGGAAAGTCGCGTCGTGCGCTTCTCGTACTCCACCGCCCCGGCCGCACACGCACGTCGACGTTCTGCGCACGCGGGCGCGTTCGTACGGGAGTTGAGAGCTGGACGCCGGGAAGGTCCGCGTGCTGAGCAAAAGCTGAGTGCCAGTCGAATCGATGGCAAGACAGAACCGTCCATTAGAGCAGAGACTGGAGGGGCCCCTGCTTCCGCGGACCGCAAATTCCTTTCCCATTAACGATAACTTTGTAAAAACGTGGGAAAGGAGCTCTACGTAAAAATAGAGGATTGAATCAAGCCACACAGGAAAGGAGAGGATGACAGGGCTGCCGCTGTCATTACAGAAGGCATGTTGGGGCACATGGAGGGGGGGAATCTTATTACATCGAAATGGAGTATTGAGTGCATGTGAACGACACCGAAGAGGGGTGAGAGATGAGGATAGAGGCGGGGAGAAGGTGAAAGGTTTTTGGGCGAGTGAAACCGAGAGGGGAAAAAAAAGGCCAAAGGTCGTAGGCGAGAACGAACGAGGGGAGGAAATGAGGGAGCGAGGAGGCATTAAAAAAAAAAAAAAAAAAGGGAGCGAATGACGAGGGCTCGCCGGCGTTACTCACTCTGAGCCCGCAGCCATGTCCAGGTATGAGGTGTCTGCTGTGTCCACCCCTACTGGGATGACTATGCTCATGACGTTCTCTGCTGATCAGTTCTTGTCCTACTGAGTCCAGAGAATGGGAGTCCAAAACACTGAGGCATGCCAGCCACAGCAGTCATTGCAGACATCTAAGTGCATCCACAAGGCCTGGACACAGAGAGAGAGAGAGACACAGACAAGACACCAGAGAGAGGGGAGGAAAACACAGGAAATCTGTTATGTTGCGAGCATCAACTGACGATCACCTCGACAATGTGTCATTACTTTCATTCCAAGAAGAAGGCTGCGGTGTCTCGTTAAAAACAAACTAAAATTACAAATCATACTGAAAACGGGGGGTTTTCCACCGGCGCACGTTACGGCGTGACTCATACTTTCGGGCCGATCTCACGGCGTCGGACAGGAATTTCCCCCATCAGACAAAGATGGGGTGTTAGCTGATGAAAAGCGAGAGGAGGTAATATTATTACAGGGTGAAGCCCCCGCCAGCCGCGCTGAAGCGACCTCTGCGCGCCGCCTGCGAGGAATGCAGCGGGCTGCGCTGCGGGAGGGCCGCCACAGAGGGGAGCAAGAGAACACGGAGCGGCCGGCCGCCATGAAAGGAGGCAGGGAAGAACGCGCAGCGAACAAAACACACAGAGGCCATTTTTTTTCTCCCCCCTCCCACCCCCCCAACCGAGGAGGACTGCTCCGTTCTCGGCACGGGAGGAGACGCACACGCCACATCTTTAACGCGGTGGTCGCGCAGCAGAGCGTCTCGGTGCGTTTCGTCACGGCATTGTTACCGTTTGGAGGCAGAGCACATGGGGAAAAAGCTGCGAGAGATTGAGTCGTTCATGATTGATCACATCAGGTGTCGGGCAGTGAATGCAGCGTCCTTTCGGGCGGTGGTTGGATTAATAAATTAGACACTGGAATCAGTATTGATGGGAATATTAAGCCACGCGTTTGCGTCTGATGGGAACCCAGACGAGAGCATATGTCAGCGTGGCTGCCCCTGATACAGAGCTCGGTTGATAAGCGGGATTAGTGGGAGGGACAGATGCCGAGACAAAACGGGCTGGAGGTCACACCTCCACCCGCTCTGGCGCACGGGGGTGGGGGCAAAACAAAGGCTCAGATCTCAGCTCGGGGTGTAGGTGGGAGACCTGGGTCGGGGAAGCGGGGCTACGTCGCGTACCCGAGCGGGCCACGCCAGAACCCGTCTCTGCGTGCCTTTGAGGTATCGGCCCATTCTGGGCTGAGCGCCTTCCCACGCGTACCGTCTCTCTCCAGGAAAAGCTGTGTTTTACGACCAGCTGTCAACGCAGAGTGCGCCGCTTCTGCTCAGCAAACTCTGATAGTTTCTCACACAATAACAAAAGATTGTTTTTTAATCAGCGAGCAGGACTGGTGAGAAGCTCACAGATGTGTCAGCTGTCAGGTCCGGGCCTAATTAATAAGAGGAAGAAGACCCCGGCGAGTCTGCTGATGGAACCAGAACACCGTCTTTGAGCGAGGATCGGGGGCCGTTTGCCCAGAGAGCATCGAGGTGACGGTCTCTGGCCTCCTTTGTATTATCTGAGGGGCCCCCGTGTGCTTTCGCACTGGTAAACAGCTTCCCTCGAAAAGGCAAGCCCGCCTGTCCCCTTGGCCGCAACGTTTGTCTCCACCTCGTCCGGGGGAACCCTGCCGTCGCTGCTCAGGAATGCATGCTTACATATATGGACAACCCCCCCCCCCCCACACACACACACACACACACACACACACACACACCACCACGCAGACACAAACAGACAGATAACCCCTGGCCCTGTCCTCGCAAACATTCCTCCGTGAGGAGGCTCTGGGAGCAGAGTGCAGTGGGGCTCGCAGCGCCGCCGCCGCCGCCGCCGGGGCGCAGTGGGGGCCGACGAAAGCAAGCGCGCGCGAGAAAAAGCGAGTACAGTACAGCAGCATTCCTGACTTAAATCTGAGCTGCGCTTCGACTGCCTCTGCCTGCTCCTCCTACTTCCTCCGGAGGAGCTGTCCATCAGCCCGGAGAAACGCAGCCAAAGAAAGGGAAGGGGGGGAAAAAAAAGAAAAAAAAAGAAAAACACCCCCCTCCCTCCCGTGCCCAGTCACCCCGCCCAGCCCGGATTTCGCTCCCTCCTCTGTGCACTTCCTAAATAAACCTGAGACCGTAATGCAGCGCGGAGGGGAAGGGGAGTGTCGCAGACACGGTTCCTAATTACAAGGAGGCTGGGGAGACCTTTTAAAGCCACCTTTGGCCAAATCCTCCGCTGTTATGGAAACAACACGAGAGGAGTGAGGGGTGGGGGGGGGGAATGGGGAACATGCAAAGGGGAGGATGAGTATAACAGGGACACGGACGCAGGAGGGCATGTTGTGAACGTAGATAAAGGTAAAAAAAAAAAAAAAAAAAAGCCACCGGATGGAAGTGGTTTTAAAGGCGTGCAGCGCGTCTCAGTTATCCAAAGCCGCTCACCTCTCACGCGCTCACTGAACAGATTTCCTTGCACCGTGGGGAGCTTTAGCAACCATCCACGGCAGCCCACCCCCCTCTATTTCAGAGGGCAGCGGGTGGGGGAGGGTGTACACGGGGTCTGTCTGACAGTGACGCTACACAGCCCAGACCCGGGCGGACTCTGGGTGGCGGAGTGGAGCGCGCGGCGTATAAACCCAGTCTCTCCTTTCTCCTCCTTCCCCTCCCTCCACGAGGGGACACAGTCACGTCATTGTGTGGGGAATAACTGTCCTTTTAAGACGGGGCCGCACTGAAGTCGGCGAGGGAAAACCCACACCATCACACTCAAACCAGACAACAGCTTCCCTCTCTCGTCCGCTCGCCGCCGCTCTATGTGTAACAGCATTTTCATTCTTGTTTTTTGTTTTTTTTTGCAGCCAAGTCTGGGCGGATCATGTTTTTCGATAAATAGGAGGAGCACGAGAAAACTGGAAGGGGGGGGGCCTCCGGCTGGGTCCCACAGCACTCGCTGCCGGGCTGATGTGACTTCACGCCGTCCTCGTTGCTGGCTGCAGTGACTCAGCTCATAAACAAGCGGATGAAACAAAACTCATAGAAAACGCAGTCACACACAGGAAGCACGACCCAGATGGAATGTAGGCCTGGTCCTCTTTTTCCTGGTGCCCACGGGACACACACACACACACACACACACACACACACACTGCATCTGCCCTGTCCTTCATAAATCAGCGTGCCCACGGCTGCCAGCGCTCCCCCTGCTCTCGAGCACTGAAGGTGAAGCCATGCATCAATACAGCAGGGGATAGGGACGCCGGCGTCCGCACGAGTGTTTTTTTTTTAGCGGCCGCGACGGGAAGTTGCGTTGCCGCATGCGCGAAATCCAGCAGCTTGTCAGACTGTAAAGGCCACCCCGCTCACAAGCGTTTCCCCCTACGAGCAGCGGTGAACAATAAACGCCCGAGGGGGCGGCCATGCAGCGGGCCGACGGAGAGCCGGGGGTTAGCAAACCTCGGGCGTCTGCGCGGTGTTCGGCTCAACCTGGGCATCGAGCTGTCATCTAAGAGCACCTCGCACCAGACGGGGCTTCCTTCCACTTTGGATCGCTTCGCCGCCTTAACACCTCTTACATGGCCGTGGTCTTTTGGAAAATTGTATGATGTGGTGAGGTGCAGGACGAATGATCAGGTAAATAATCGCAGGCAAAAAAAAAAAAAGGTCAAAATCTAAACACTGTCCTCTGCGCTCACCTCAAACAGGCAGGGAGCGAGCGAGTTAAAATGAGTCGGAACTGGCTCTGGCAGCAAAGCTGGGGCAGCCCTCCTGTAGTCTGAGTAATGTCTGTTCACGGAGAACCCCTGGGGTGCAATCTCTCCATCTCCCGCTCGCTCCCGCTCGCCGAGTATCACAGCCAGGCCACGTATGGTCATGGGTGAGCTTCTTTTAACCATTTGTCAAACAGACGGAGACAATGAATCTCCGTCTGTCCGATCGCGTGCCTGTTGAGGCCGACGCGAGTCCCTTCCTGATTGCCACAGAGTGACGAGCAGGCACACGTGCAGCTGGCGGCTAATTGCAGCATTTGGGGAATGCAATACGCAGCTCACTAAAATGTGAGCTATGCATTGGTCCATGTGTGAGCGGAGAGATATGGGGAGAGGCTACTCAGCATCTACGGGGGCAAAACAGTAAGAGCCACTCAGGTCCCATTACAGCAGTGTTTGATGATCAATTTCACGCCTGGACCGCAGTGCCGTTACATCACCGACATTGATGGCACGGCCCCTCTTTATTCGTCTTGTGCTGCCCTGTGCCGCTTCCCGGGGATGCTGCTGTAGCGCAGGCCCGGCAACAGGAAGCAATTTAGGGAGGCGTCGCGGGGCCGCAGCCTCAGCAGCCCCGGCCTTAGAGCCACCTGTCAGGGAGGCGGCTCGCTAGTTTTAAAGAGGGATCTGTTACGGCCCAGCTAGCAGCACAAAAACAGGTCACCTGAGCCCTGGCTTCTTGTCCCAGCTGGGACGCCATGTGACTGCGCTGGTGCCAGAGCCGGGCAGCTTTGTCTCTGGGTCTCTCCGGGTCTGGGTACCACACAAGTGAGATCACTGGAGACCAGACCACAGCCACACAGCTTAACCCCACCCCCTCACCCACGGCGAGGTGTGTATCTACGGAGACTCACGCTTCAGCTGCACAGAGGTGCTACTGTTTGAGGGATGACAGGATATTGTCTGGGGACAGGAGAGAGCAAAAAAACAAGGGGCGCTCTTCCGAATACTGGGAAGAGTGTCAAAGGGAAAGCTGACGGGTCTATGGCCTTCATCTGCCCTTTTAATATGTACGTACACACCAATAAACACCCTGTGCACCTTTGTCTCACTTTCTCTGATGAGTACACTGAGAAAAGAGATAGTCCTGTGCTCAACTTTGCGGCTTTTTGATCATATGTGTCTGAGAGTCTGTCTGGGGGGGAGGGTTAGGGTGAGAGGAAAGGTGTGTCATCTGAGACCGTTATGTCTCCCAGCTGCCGAGCAGAGTGCCCTGTCCCTGTGGCAGCTCACCTCCCATCACCGTCTGTCAACACAGCAAGCAAACATACACTTTGCTACACAAGGCAACCGGGCACAGATACAGCTAGTCAGGTATTTAAGACGGCCGGCTTCATTATCGTGTCGACAGAGGGGGGAAAAAAAAGCAGTGGTGTCAGGGTAGAGGCCTCTGACGGCTGGGGATTGCATGTACTGTGTAGCAGAGACTGATTAAGCACAGTAGGGCCCTCTTACTCAGCTACTAGTAAAAAAAAAAAAAACTCCTAAGAAGAGAAGACCCTTTGCCACTTGCAATCACACAAATCAAATGCGCAGGAAGCTGAAATTCATTACAAAAAACTCAGGCGCTCAGTGGACAGAAGCTCCACAGACAACTCAAGTGCTTACTGTATGAATAATGACAGCGCTCGTTCGCCTGCTCATTTCATATAGCATGCAGCAGTATGGAGGCCCGCGCCATACTTTACTCCTGCTTCTACCGTGTGCTTTAGTCAAACAAGCCCCTTTCCATGATACAGGTCTATTGGTCTAACACTATCGGTCCGCACTGAGATGGATGACAACACAACGTACTCACACGCTGCTGATTACAGTCACGCAAATCCCATTCATGCAGCTCACAGTTCCAACTGTAACATGAGCTTGCAAGGGGAGTCTCAGTAATGTCCTCACTGCGCCTCAAAACTTTGATTGAATTTTCTACTTTTCACTCAGCTGACATAAAAAAAATATGAGGAAGTTGAAAAGAAAAAACAAATGTTTCTTGTCAATAGTCCTAAACAGGAGTTTGAGCTCTACAAAGTGCCAAACATTTGGGGTGATGTCCAGGAAAGGGCAGTTGCGCCGTATTGTCAGAGGTGGTTGGCTCGGATCCCGTCGTAGTTTTTTTAATGTTAATCGAAGATGACACTATAGTTAAAATGCAATTTAATGACACCGATGACAAACTGCCTCAAAAGAAACTGGTAAAATTAAGCATACATGAGGCACAATCATAGCCTACAGCATTAATAATAAACATTGTCCTTTTATATTGTGCTGATAAAGTCTACAAGATTAGGATCTGGCATGATCCAGACATTGTTTATTGTACTATTATGTGGTTAACATATCTGTTATGCAACTGTAAACTATTTTATTACCTTAAAAAAATAATAACAAATAAATGGATCACAACACTGGCTGGAACAGCTCTCGCATCTTCTGAGGTCTAATAAAACCAATTTTCCATGAAAAGGAAAGGTGGGTTTTCAGATATGTGGTAAGCCTTGAAGTGAATGCCTGTTAATTTGCATGTGTTCAAATACACACAACAAGCATCCAAATATCCTTTTTGACTGCCATTTAAAATTCAAATTTTTAATCATTATCCATGGTAATTAACCTACTCATCCCCAAAGTGTTTCAATAAAACAAGAAGAATTTCTATCACACTGGATGGGATAAAGAGAAATTTCAAACCATGGGAGTAGTGGAGGGGAAAAAACCTACAAAACACTGTTAACTAAATAAAGATGATTCCAGACTGGCGATGTGTGGTTAAGGAGTTAGTCTGCATCAGATTTGTTTTGACTGTGTGTCTGCGTGCCTTAATGCAAACTTGCTCCTCGCTGTCAAAAAGTATAGCAACAACCCCTCAACTGTATTTTTCCGAACGCACGTATTCGCCGTCTCGCTTTCTCCCACAATAATCCTCATGTCCCAACATCACAATAAGAAGCGCAAGCAACAGCATAAGCCGTGACGCACGTTCGAGGGCTACTATGTTATCCGTTTTTGGGAACAGGCACAAGAGCATCAGTGCTCGTTATTATGACAAGCCAAAAAAGCGCAGTGTTACCGATGGCACGGTCCGGCTTGTTTAACGTCAACGTTGTGCCAAACCTCAACTGGAATAAAAATCATGTGTTGTGTAGTTGCTTCCCGGCGAGTGTGTCGGCGCTGCAGTCAGTCCTGCCGATAGGGGTGTGGAGGGTACAACGTTGCTATTATGTTACCACAACTCCCTGGTGCTGTCGCCATTTTCATAGCGCTTTTTCTCGGGACGGCGAGACAATCGTGTAGCCAGGGGAGCCTCGCCACGGGAAGAAAATCCCCAAGAATGCATTCAATCGCCTCTTTCATACACTCTACCTTAAGTATCACTCTGTCGGTACAGTCTCTGTGTTGTTACCGTGGGGATTTTTGTGTGAATTCGTCGAAAGCTGAGCCAGTAAGCTAATCGGCTAGCAATGGCCTCTCGAAACGTAGCAGGCTAGATGTTAATGGTATTCGGACCACTGAAGGAAATCGAAGCGCGGAGCGCCTTTAATTCGACTTCTGTGCGTGTTCAGCAAAAGGCGACCGCAGTATTGTTTAACACAGTGACACTCGGGTTTTCCCCATCAATTTTAGGACGCCAATAAAGGCCAAAGATGACCGTGGAAAGTAAAAGCTAGCGGTGACCAATGGAGGCTAACGGTATAATGCGTAGAGGGTTAAAGTTAGCAGAGTAAGCTAGCACCGACACGAAAGAAGTGGATTAATACTTGGCTCGTCACAGACAGGAACGAGCGACAACATCGGCGCTGAGATATAAATTCCTTGGGGCAACCCAAAGCCGATCGTATTTTTAAGCGATAGTTTCTTTCAGGGCCGGTAAAACAACCGACTGCGACAATGTAGTTCAGCACGACTAGGGTTGCCAATCGAGATGGAGTTACAAATTGTATGACCGAGGCGAGATGCCCAAATGGAACATCCCCTCCCCCACGCTTGCAGCATTTGAACCCATTACACCCTCAATCTAAATTAAGTGATCGCGAAATCTACGTTTAAGTCCAATTACAACAAAACAGCAGCCTCCTCTTCCTCGTTTGACATTGGTATCTATTCCTGATTGATCTCATCGTAGTTGCGATTCTGTAAAAACTCGGCAGCCTATGAAATTACTGCGCAATGTAGCTAGGCATTTAAGTAATTACAACAGCTGATCTAGCTTTGAGTAGACATGGACATAAAGGACTTAACAAATTCATATATTTGTGTAAATGCATGTAAAAGTTCTTTTTTTCCTATGGCTTTGAACACTGGCTTTGTATAGATGTCGCTGAACGGAAATAATGCCCCATGCTCTGGGCGAACAGGATGAGAGCCACCGCGACACATTTAAGTTTCTAACTAATGCTAAATCGACTGCTTTAATACTGGGTTTCAGTGTTGCAAACACCACTGAACCAATCTACGATTACAGAAAAGATTTGGTGCGTTTACTAACAGCTGCGAGGACCTTGGCCAATGTACACAAAATTGATTAGTTGGAAATAAAGCGCGTAGCGTTATGTGAGGAGGTCACATTATTTACACCAAAAAACCCCAATGGAATCGTGCGCAATATTGCCCGCAGTGTCACTGTGTCAAGCTAAACACCAACTGTGCTCCCCTGGCTCTTGTTATATTCAGTCAACGTGTAAACAATATGAATATATCGTATTTTCGGAGACAGGTTCTCTACTGGTCATGTTAACTGTTGTTGACTGGCTCTGCTCTAGCGAATGCGTTACACCGTAGGCTATGGGACACACATTAATCTAATTGCAGCGTTTTTCCTGTTACGTTACCCGTAACGTTAATATGTGATTGGTGTTAATGATACTTTACCTACGTGGCAAATTGATCACAATGATCTTTGAATTATATTTACCAGATAACTTCGTATGGCGCCTCGCTTAATGCCATATTACAACGAAAAGTCAGAGCCCTGCTCGGTCTGTGTCAAGCTAATTTGAGCTAGTAGCATGCGCTAGCTGGCAAGTGGTCTCTTAGCGTTACGCTTTCCAACTTGACACTTAGATTAGAAACTTACGTCATCTAGTTAGCTGTTTTCAATTTTTGATAAAGGTAATGGCGAACTAATAGGGACCTACAGGTCCGGATCTAACGGTGTTTATAAGCTAGCTACTTAGCTAAACTCAGCTGATACTACAACTACGTTAGCCAGCATCAGCATGATGTGCCTAGCCAGTTAACTAAAGCCAACAATAGCCTTTCAGGTCGGATTTGTGCTCACCCGACAACAACCACTTACTACAGTTAACTTACCGTTTTATGTTCACTCTGGAGGGTCTAAATAACGAATTAGGGGACCTGGGTGAGACCCCCGTCGCTTTCCACACAGCTTCCACAACCAAAACAATACTTCTGTCCACACACTGCGGATCCCTTGCAAAGCTTTAAAATGTTTGGATTCAGACGTGTCCTCTAAACAATCTTCTCCTGTGAAAAATCCTTTGCCTCTTGTTCTACGCGGGGATCCAATTTTAGAAAACAATTCAATTCGAAACCGTTAAAACTGTGCCTTAGCCAACGGCGACTTTTAGAAATTAGATCCCCTCAGACCAGTCTCTTTTCCCTTTGCAAAAATGGCGGCCCTGCCAGGACTACCGAGACTCCGCCTCCCCCACGAGCCCCCCTCCCTCCCCATCACCAACCCCGAGCTCCGCCTCCACATACTGCGGGGCTACACTCCCAATTTCGCAGGGGCGCCGTGGCCGCGCTTAGACGCGCATCCGCGACTGCGATCCCTCACGTCTCTGCTATTTCTGTCCGTGACGCTCTGGATTTAACTTGTCCTGCACTAGTGAGACAATGCCCGTCGAATGGATAATTAGTAGGGAAAATGGACTGTGGAACGTTGATTATTTTTACACGTGATACTTTAACTCGTTAAAGTCTTAAAATTACTCGTTTAACTTATTTTCGTCAGCATTTCTTAAAGATATTTATCAAACTCATCGCATCACATCGTGCAAACCGTAGCTTACACAATGTAGTGTGCTGGTTACACTAATGCCCGTGCTATCTTGATCGTCTTATGAAATTGAAGTCAGCTGTGGGAATGTTTTTATCAGGAGGTTCAGTTGAAACTAATTGTTATTTCCCCTTCTGTTTCCTCTTCTTCCTCTCAGGGTGAAAGGGGGTGAGATACAATCTCAGCATATTCATGGGGCTCTTGTCTGAACACTGACCCACGTAGCCAGTCTATTATTACATTTGATCTGCACATTAATGACAATACTGAATTTGATTTATTATGTACAGAGACATACAGCCACAACTGGTAACTCCAAACGGCTGGCTGAGTAGGCCAGTCCAGATAGTTTATTAATGACTGCCATAAGAATGCTTGTGGCCTAAGTTCACAAAACCTATACGTGGCTTGTTTAAACCAAAATCCTTTATTTTACCGCAGACTTGGCTGCAAAGGAGACCCTAAATCCGCTACCCAACACAGGAGGCAACTAAGCTGTTATGTAACCCCTTACACAAGAGCACAGTTTTGTATATTGAACAGATGTTCAGGAAGGGGATGCCTATGAAACACTGATCATTTAGATTAAACCATGGACAAAGGAAAACAGACCATTTCTCATGAAAAAATATTCAGGGCGGCTGTGACGTTAAATCTTTACAAAGCAGAAATATAATTTATGTCTGTGACTGTGTTATGACCTGTAACCATCACCTGTGGTTGTTGCAATTTACAAGCGTTTTGATTTATTTGACAGTCATATCGCAGAACATAAGATTAGACGTTACTGAAAGTGAAAAAAAACATCATTGTAGTAATTTTTTCCGACAGCTTAATTGTTGTGGCGACCGTCTTCTCTCCAGAAATATGCCTGTAGAAATCCCTTTGACATCATATGTAGAGAGGATGTTCTCATCGTTTCCATCTATTGACCCCCCCACCCCCCTGAACCGCATCCACCCACGCATGCGCACTCTTACAGGAGCGCTGCAGCTGCTGGTGCACGGGCAGCAAGGTTGTTTGAAATAAACTTAAGAGGAGGACGGAGAGGGAAAATCGTCGATCGAGCCGTCCTCATCCGCTTCTAACACGGAAATGGTTCAATCGGCTGTCGAGGATGCGGCGATTAAAAGGCCATTGTCGATTTTTCGGAGAGGATAATTTATTCATGGTCGTTGTGCCTATCCTGGTTTCCGATCTGAAGACGACCAAGTCCTTTTGTTGTAACATTATGGCGCACAGTCTGTTGGAGATAAGTCATTGTCCAAAAGCAGTTGATGAAAATATGTCATTTTCGAGAAATGGTTGGTTTCTGATGACATCATGCAGCTAGTATTTGTGGGCGGGCTCTGAGCTGTGAGGGGAGAGGGGCGCAACCGGAGAGCAACTGTGACCAGGCGCCATTAGGTAGCAACGTAACACTAGTGTGCGTTCTATCTTTCAAAGAGGCTCCCCGATGAATAAGATCCAGCGGAGGCGTCTGTGTGTGTTATGTGTATAAAGTAAAGCGCTACTCCCCGTGTCGGGCGACAAACGTCGACTTCCTTTCGTCGAAAGAATCGGTTACCGTTGTCGACTGGGAACAAGATGGCGTCGATGATTTTTTTTTGTCAGTGCACGGGTCGAGCACTCATGGGCGGCGGCGCCGTGCGCGTTCACGTCACAGTGTTATGATTTCCTGTTTTTTTTTTATTTAACTCAAACCACAGCAGCTCACCCAGAGGTGATCGAAGTGCACATGGCTTTCCATTTGTTTGCGGCACTCCCCGACAAAACCGCAATTTGTTATTGAAATTTGACGTGAACCCCGAAAGGAAGCTCCGAGAGATTTAATATTTGACGATCTTTGTATATTCCAGTTACATAAGCACTTCATTTTTATCGGCTGTATTTCACGCTGACATTAAATAACCTGGATGGGATTACTTTCATGTCCGACACAAAACACATCACAGTTTATCCCCAACCAGCTCTGTTAAGCTTTTGAGCCCATCTAGTGGGCCATGTAGGTAAAACATGCGTGAATTTATATCCGCGTTGGACTCACATTTTTTTTATTCCTTAGTTACAACATGAATTTAGATATGTAATTAATATTACGTAAGAACTTATTCTTACAGTATTAAAGGGTAAATAACAACAGCATGGGACCCTGGGACTGTTACACTATAATACATATTTTTCATTAGATTATTATTATTTGTGCATTAATGTTGGAGTTTCTTTTTGAAAGATTTAATATGAGGTTGAGACAATGAATTATTTTAATTACTTACTGATCTGAAGTACTTTTTTCCCGACCAAATGATTATTTGTTCAATAAAAAATAAAATAATAGTGACAAATACTCACCATTGTCTTAATAATATTGAAAGAAAAAGCAGCAAATGTTATTTTGAAATTTCACATGGGAGGCTGAAACCATGAAATGTTTGGAATTTGTACCAAAAAATACTTTCAACGATTATCACGGCTGTCAATTAAGTACATTTTTAAGTTCTTGTATATATTATTGAGAAGTTACAATTATAATAAACCATATTTTATTAGCGTCATATGTTTTCTATGCAAATACCAAAAGTAGTAACTAAAACTTTAAGGGTTTATTACAATTTAAGATTGATGCAGCAGATCTTTTTCATCAATGAAATACAGTATGCAGTAACTTTTATCATACTCTACTTAGTCAATGCATGTTAGGTTTAAATTTTAAAATATTTGCTGGAGGAGAAACTACAAAATAAAACAGAACATTAACGCAACTTTAAAAGGAAAGTCCGTTCCCCGGCAGGACACCAGGCGGCGCTGTGTTTTCTCGATGTATTTTTCACTCACCCAATTAACGAAAAGGAACAACGTCGGTCGCCACTCTCTGTCCAATCACAGCTGATGTTGTTGGGAGGTCGTTTATTGACAAGGAGAGAAGGTGACTCCTTGACAAACGGAGTCCTTCCTCTAAAAATCCCACGATATAACCACATATAGACTGGCGTTTGCTAAGTAAGCGACTATGTCTTCATTTGGGAGGGCGTTGGGAGTCCTTCGGACGAGCGCCCAGCTACTCAGACGCGGTCCCCAAAGGATAACGATGAGAAAGTAAGTAGCCCCCAGCCCTCTACCATCTTAGTCGCCTGTTAGCTGTAGCAACTAGCTACACAAAGCTGCCGCAAGTTTGTAATAACTGTTTGCTGACATGTCGTCATAAATTTTAAAGTAGTTCAGTTGTTAAAAAATTAGAAGGTCATCTTCGATTACGATCTATATTTTAAACGTGTTTATGCTACAGGGGTAGTGGCGGTCCGCACATTGAGCCCCAGTACAGGCAATTCCCCCAGGTGACGAAGAGCCAGAAGTTTCAGGCGGAGTTCATTAGTGGAGCCATGTGGTTTTGGATCCTTTGGCACATGTGGCATGATCCGGATGCAGTCCTGGTGAGTTAACAAGTTGTTTACAAACATTTCACTCTAATCCTGCTTCCTCTTGTTCAGGTGCTCAGGTTGTGGTGTCAAGTCAAACGATCTCCCATGCAGTATCTTAAAGAATTAGACTGATTGTACTGATAATGTGATATTTAAATGTTGTCCAAGCCTGATAGGAACTTAATATTTAGATTTAGGGTATGAAATACAGATGTTTTTGTTTCTTCTGTAGGGTCACTTCCCATGGCCTGATGCCTCTGAATGGACAGACGAGGAGCTTGGAATCCCACCAGATGATGAGGAATAAGGTGAGTTGTGTTTGCTGAAGTGACTGGTGGAACACGTAGCAATCAGGAGCCCAAACCATGAAGAGAGATTATTGTTTTCGTCAAGTGTCTTTGGGCTTAGCTCAGGTTTTTTGGTATCGGCAACCAATGCATCTTTAGTGCAATGTTTCATTTCATTTCTGAAGGGAGTGCTGACGGTGTCAGTGCCTTTCTGATCTTATTCTGTCACTGCAGAACAAAACAATATCAAGCAGCTTTTGCGCATTCAATAAATCCCAGATCTGTTCCATAGTATTCAGGTCTGGACTTTGATGTGGCTGATCCATCAGTTCCAGTACTCCAGATTCCTTTTTCTTGGTCAAGTGGTCTCTGCAGAGCTTTGAAGCGTGCATTCTGAACAGGAGTGAGGAATTTCAAACCGGATTCACGTTTTTTTTTTACCCAAACGTGAGCCAGCACACTGGAATTCTGTTAAGAAGTCAGAAATTAAAGAAGAGTAACATACAACCACCAAAACAAATTTTTCTGTAACTGCAACCTGTTTTCTGTAACTGTATTTTGGTATCACAATCAAAATGTAATAATGTGCTTTCCAATTTTTTTCTGCTTTTTTGTAAAATAGTAAAATTGAAAATTCATCGACAAATAATATTCTCACATTAAAGATATCATCTTGATTGAAGAGCTTGCACTTACTGGTTGATTAACCATTACAGAATCATAAAACAAATATTTTGGTTATCAGCAATACTGTTAATTCAGGGCACTGTATTTGTCCACTGTTGTAACATTAGCTCCTTTTCTTTGTAGTTCACCCGGAGGGACTCGCGCTGCTGTGCATGTCTTTGTGGACGTCTTTCTGAAAGAAACAGTTGTACATAGACTAATAAAATTGTTTAAATACCATAAACTGTTGCTGTATTTTATGATTGCAATATAAAAGTTGTTATTAAGTGGTGAGACGCAGCTTGGCAGAAAGACAAAAGTTATTTCATTAGTTTTATTTACACGTAATTTTTGAAATGCAGAAACAAAATGCAACGCATTAACAGTGTCACAGTTAGCCAGTGTTTGTATATTTTAAATCATAAGCCATTCAAATCTGGGGGGGGAAAAAAACAAAACATTGCAAGAACCAACGCACAGAACACAAATGCCAAGAGAGCTGCATACAAAAGCAAAAGGGGACAGATCCTGTACGATGAATACTACAGCTTATAACAAACCCTGCCTGCGGGCCAGCTCGTGTGTCTTCAATGACTAGACATGCAAAGAGTTCAAAGGTTAAAAGTGTAGTGTCGGAAAAGGGGATGAAATCCGTCTGGCAATGTCATTACCACTAATCTTGGAAATTGGTTGATGGTGTTGGGATAATGTGAAGCAGGGCTGAGTGATTGATCAGTCGCTTGCAAGCCAAGTGCGCTGCAAGTCAACCTGAGCGAAGCTGTCAGAGGCTCACGCTGTTAAATGAGTGGTCTTAAAGCTACTTGGCAACAGTCTGGGTGTCATTCACGTGGGTCAAATGCATTTTCGACTCAACACGGTTGTTTTCTGCATAACACTGAGCTGAAAGTGTGTTCGGAAGCAGCGGCGGACGATACCAAATTCATTTTGCAACAGAAGTTGTAAAAGGGTACAATGACTGACTGGTAGAAGCACAGCTTATCCTCACAACCTGAAAAAAAAAAACACCCACAACCGTGAAAACTTTTTTCGAGCGTTGAGGGGGGGAAAAGAAAAAAGAACAAGCGAACCTCAGCGACTCTGAAGCACGAGGCGAAGCTTTAAAGTCTTGAGCGAGCGCTGAGAACATCCCGTCTGCATCCACGACGTGGCTGGTGGCTAATCGAAAGGTTATGTCCATGGCATCATTCCCTGAGAGTGAAGAACTGCACACCCCGAGCAAAACACACACCTCGCATCAGCGATTAAAAAAAAAAAAAAATCTCACTCATCCCATTGAAGTTCCTCAAAGGTTCACTTCTTCTGTATACATCAATTACTTTGGATTGACCACAGTGGCTCAGAATACTTGGTTTTTTTGTTTTTTGCTAAATGACAAGTGGCACTAGTTGAAAAAAAAAAAAAAAAGCTCAGGTGGAGATATGGAAGCTGACGTTTCTCAACCAAACCTAGTCTCTGTTCGCACATAGCCCAGCCCCACTGGCTACGGGGAGAAGAGGAATCCAGAACAGACAAGAATCAACACAGGATCTATTCAACCGGGCGGGGGGAGAGAGATGTGACAGAATCAAAAGGGTAAAAGGATTTGTCGGTAAACTGCTACTCAACAGATGATCACATGAACTCTTAAAAACATCCACATTTACAAAAAAAGTATGTGTTGAAGATAAAAATTTTAAAAAAAAAAGAAAAGAGGAGAGAAAAAAAACCCTTCAAAGAAAAAATCCCCCAGAATAGCTGAGGGTTTAGGGTCAAAATAAAATAAAATCAATCTCTTTCAATTAATAAATACATCATTCAGAATCCATAAAAATAACACATGAAAAAAAACCATCACAGATAAAATGAGAAATAAATTAAGCAGGATAACATGCGAGTCATTTGTCATTTTCTTTTTTTTTTTAAATGAGTTGAACGACTCGTATTTCCTATTCAAAAGAAATTCACTGGGAGGCAGCACGTTGAGCAAGTTCCCTTTAGCCAAAAACTGCCCAGGGAGACGCCGCCCCCTCCCCCCCAGTTATCGAACAACAGTGCAGGTTTGAGAATATGTTTTGCACTAAATTGTGCAGAGTCCGTAATGCAACTATTTCCCTTAAGTTTTCTACAGGAACACAAATCATCATGGGAAGGATGCGCCAAAGTGCTGCCTCACGCTCCTACACCTTTCTCCACAAAGTCATTATTGCTGGTGTGATTGAGATGGGGGAGGTGGGGGCTGGAAGGGACAAGCATGAGAGGAGAAAAGTACAAAACAATAAGCACCATTTTGAAATCTCAGTTCACCGCCTCCTTTCTCCTCTTTAGCACCTCGTTTCCACCCAGGGCCAGAGGGAGAAAAAAAAAAAGACCCTGCAAGAGACAACAGCTCCTTTTTCACCCGCTCCTCCATCCGCACGGCACTGAAGCACATGAAGCCTGTCGGATGGGGAGCGGGGAGGGGGGGTGGGGGTGCGTTCGCTGAAGGGGAGGATACATGGGAGCAAATGTGATGTGGATAAACCTGGGCATCAGAAGCAGCAGACGTCTCGCCGACGCCCCGGCATAAGGAAGCGTTTTGTTTTTTTTGTTTGTTTGGTAGACCTCTGACGGTGCAAGACTGTTGGAATGCCCCCCAGGAGCTTCAGGCCACCTTTCCCTGCAGCAGAAAAGCCCACGACGTGCTCGTCTCTCCTTCCAAGCCCCCCCCCCGCTTTGTTCTTAGTGTGCTTGTAGTGAAGTCGTGCACTTGCTTATTTCAAATCCAATACCCTGTCTCCTAAGCATGCACAGTGAGCGTGTTTTGTTTTTTTGTTTGCTTTTTTTTTTTTTTTTTCCTCCAAATGTGTCAAGATTCGTTCAGTTGCGGTCGACTCCAGGCAGTGTGTTTTGTTTTTTTTCCATCTTCCCCGTTTTCAACAGCACAAAAGTGTCTGGTAACAAATAAACAAATGTTTCTTATTCTTTTTTTTTTTTTTACCCCCCCAAGAACGCATCCCCGAACTTTCTCTCTTCTGCCTTTGATAGTTTTTGGAGTGTTACACAAAAACGCGACTGTGTCTGTTGAGTTTCAGAATCTTCCCCAGTCTCTGCTTGGCTGTCGCCATTCCTTTTTTGGGCCGCTTGCCTGAAGAAGAAGAAAAAAAACAAACAAAAAAGAAATCAGAGGAGATCGATCAATTACAAGAGAACACTAACCGAGATAAGCGGAGCAACTGTGAATGTTTACATGTCTAGTTAAGATATCAGAACAGTTGCACATCATTTTTTCAGTCAATTGTCTTATCCATTAAGCGACATGATGATCGGGAAGAAAAGATTTCCGCACCTTTCGTGGCCTGATTGCTGATTGGCGGGGGGTTGGGGGCATGCCTCTTGGAGGGGTGCAGCGGCGGAGACATGGAGGGCTCACAGTACTGGTAGTCCCTCTCGGGGCTGGCGGCGTGGCTCCGACTGAGGGGGCTGGGCAGCCCCTGATTGTCCCAGGCCTCGCTGCTGCTGTTGCCCTGGCTGTCCATCGGGCTCTTGTCCCCCTGCAGCCGCCGCTGGTGCTGCGCCGCCTCCCGCTGCTCCATCCGCGAGCACTGGCTCGGGCTGCTCCACCAGGGCTCCTGGGACGAGGCTACCTTCTCCGGCTCGGAGGGGCACAGCAGACCGGCCATAGACAGCATCCCCTGAATGGCCTCTTCTGTGCTGGGTGAGGTAGGACGGTCTCTGCAGACACAACATGATTACTTACTACCTGCTGGTGCTTCACATTAGGAGCCCTGATTGGGCCACTCTTCGGCACCTTTCGTGCGCGTTCCTCACCGTTTGAGTGGTTTGAGTTTGTGCCTGAGTTTCTGGCCAGACGGGTCCAGCTCTATGGTGTGCCCTGAGCCTTTCTGCTCCTGCTCCTCCTCCTCCTCTTCCTCCTCTTCCTCCTCCTGGGAAGTCTCTGAATCCTCATCGGAAGAGGACGACGACGACAACAATGCTTTACGCTGCGATGACGAAGATGGAGACGCATTAGTAATCAAAGCATGACTGGTCAGGACACAGAAGAATTAATTTGTGCCAGTACAGCAGGGTGTGACGCTGTGTGTTGTTTTTGTGTTGCCAGGATTTGACCAACAACATACACGATATTTTACATTTTCAAGAATTAACTATCAAATCAGATTCCAAACCAATCCTGTTTCACACAGTGCACAACTGGACAGAGTTTGCAGCAACAAAAACACTCAATTCAGCAAGATCGAAGTGTGAAGCTAGTCAATGCCCCCGAGGCGGTTCAGTATCGAGTGCAACAGAAAAAAATCCCGCGCATCGTTCACCTCTGTGGGAGAGTCGCTGTCCGACTCCACGTCTGACACGCTGGAGTGTCCCGAGACTTCTTCCCTGAGTTCAGTCTTCACCCTCTCCAGACCCCCTGGAGAACGTACAAACGCGCCTTTCAGCTCAGGTTGCCGGCGACAACGGCGGCCGCGCGGCGTCAACGAGCACGGCGTCCGGTCACTTACTGAGGAGCGAGGGTTTGTCGACCGTGCTGTGCTGCTCCTGACCGTCCTGCGTCCTCTCCGACTTCACGTCCGCGTAACTCCTCGGCGGACCGTGGCCGAGAGGCGGCCGCTCGCCCTCCGTCTTTACCGGGCTGCTGCCTGGCCTCCTCATATCTCTGCACGCACAAATAAACATGGTTGAGTGATGGACAAAACGCAGAGCAGAAAGATGTCAGTGTCAGTTTTAACATACATATATTAATTCACACACAGGACCATAACTATATGAATTCTTGTGTCAAAAGGCACATACAATATTCGTGTGCGTTCGCATTTGCATTATTTTATTCAGTGTGGCTTGAGATCGTTGTGTAGATTTTCTCATTTTGAATGCCCACAGAGCCTAAATTAATAGGAGGCGCCCAAATTGCTGTGTTGGGCAGGAAGAGGAGAGCGCTCACCTGATGATTCTGCCGTTGACCAGCATTAGCCGTAGGTGGTTGTCCTCCAAGGACTCTGCTGCAGCTGCTGCTGATGCGGTCGACGCTTTGTTGAGCTTCCCGTGAACCTTGGCACAGAACGCCGGATCCTGAGTAGCGCAACCAGAGTCAGTCAGCACATCTAACCCGCTGTGTAATATTTCAGTCCACACCTACTCAATGCTTCTGTTCCAGAGAGAAAAGGAGTATAAAGGCTGCGGTTTGTGCTGATGATGAAAAGTATCTTTACAGGAGTAACACGATACACAAACTCCTTTACATCCAATGTTGTGAACAAGTAAACCCACACTTTGGCTAAATTTACTGCAGGTTCCTTCCTGGGTCCTCACCTCCTCGAGCGGTCCCACCTCCAGCCTCCTCAGCACCTCCCTGGTGTGCTGCTCTAAGATGTCCAGGTTGGAGGGCACTTTGGGGGCCTGCCGCTGCTGCTCCCTCAGCCGCCTGGCTGCCCTTCTCGCCCGCCGGGCCTGGCACAGCCTCTCCAGCGTGGAGCGAGTGGCCGGGCAGCCGTTCGATCCAGATGCTACGCCGCACCCGCTTCCCTGAGATTTCACTGGCTTGCTACCGCTGACCGGCTCCTCCTGGAGAACAGAGTTTGCATTTCACTTGAGGCAATACCGTATATTTCTTTTGAAATATTTGGACATATTGTCAACATGTGAACATTCATGGTAGTATGGCATAGCTCACTTTGCTAACTTTTAGTTATTTGAAACTTAGAAATAGGACATTATCTGCAGCAAGCTATCTTCCAGTGCTGAATATCATGATGACATTTAATAATGTCCATGTACAAAAATCTTAGACTCAGAGCTGCAGATTTCTGCCTCAGGTTCATGACATTTAAGACCGGCATCAATGCATCAGTTCACCAGGTCTAAATGAAGGTCAAAGGTCGACGACTCTCCTATCTCCTTACCTCCAAGTAGCGGATTTCCTTGGTCAGCTCTTTAATGAGATGGTTAGGCCTGATATTGTCTGGTACCTCACTGGTGGGCTCAGTCACCTGCAAAGCCACGACAGACCACATTCAGACAGGGGAAGCGAACAGAGAGGCGCCTGTTGTTGGCCACCGACACGCATCCGGAAGATAAGGACGAGCGGCGGTGACGTCTCCCGCTGGGGCTCAGCTGCCGTGTAACAATAGACCCCCCCCCCCGGACTGTGGATACTGGAGGTGCGGGGACACAGGGATGACCGTGAGAACGCTGTGGCCGGCTCTCACCTCTCTTTTCAACCAGGTCTTCAGTGCACCGATTAAAGCCTTGACTCCCTCCACTAGGTGGGTGGGTGGCGGACAATTGTCCTCACGTAGCTCTGAGAAGACAAAATGAAACGCACAAAAACTTTCAACTCAGATAAAATTCAAAAGACCAGTTAAAACTCACCTTTTTATATTACCCACTGATTCAACATGTATCTGCCCTTTATACTTCTGGCAGGTCTCATATATAAGACATCTACATCTTAAATCTCACACTATGCGCTCCAAACTCACAGACTTGTACCCACAAACACTTGACTCTCACCTTTCAGCATTTCCAGGAGGTTCTTGGCCACATACCAACAGATGGCCTCGAAGTACGGAAACTTAAAGAGGTCCGGGGTTTTCAGACGCCGCTCCATTTCATAACACCTGCGAACGAAAGGATTAAGCGATGAAGCGGTGCGGGAATTAACGCAACGAGCGCTGACGTGAACACAACCGAGGCACGTCGGTGTCATCTGAGCCGTTCACCTGAGCTGCATGCCAATATTGAGGTTGTGAAGGAAGTTCCCTCCAAAAGCCATGCAATCCTGAGAGGTGAGAACAGCATGGATCCAGCCTGCAGGGGGCGCCAGAGCACAAAGGTTAGCACAGCTTCACCCACTTGACTGGCAGTGACGGGACACGTGGGGGGAGAGCAGCCAGGATCGACCCGTAATACCTGGCTACTCGATCAAATGTGCGCTAGGTTACGCTGTTCGGAGTGAATGCGTGTTGACAGTGTGCGAGTACGCACGACAGACCCAGTGTGCGCCAACAAAAAAGAACAAAACGTCTTATCCTCCCACGGTCAGACTTAGAAAGAGATAGTTTATCAGACAAAGTTTATCTGCTAAAATAATGAGTTCTCCCTCAGATAAACATTGCTCTTTAGACAACACAAAGTGAGAAAAAGCAGAGTCTTGGTGGGGTGGGGGGTGGGGGGGTATGGTGTAAGGCTGATGGACAGGCCTGATAATGCACTAGCTGACTGACCTACTGTGCTCTCTGACCCCCACTTAATTCCCACCCTTCCACACCCTCCCCGCCAAAGAAGCTCTCTCTTACAATGCCGAGGAGGCAGAGCTGGAAGACTGATTGAGGACGTCCAGCAGTGGACCGGCTGAACGGAGCTTTGTCTGTCTGGGTGGGTGGGGGGGTGGGGGGGCAAGGTGGAGGGGGTGGGGGTCTATTGAGAGACTGATGGATGGATAATAGTATGACTACAGACATTAGCATCACTTCAGCGGATGAAACCGAATGCCACGTTCTGTTAGTGACATGAAACTCGAAAGTCTTTTATTTGTGCCCCCCCCCTCCCTTGATGCAGCTTCTAACTGACGACAATAACACTCGCGGCTGAAGGAATGTCAGATCGTAAAGTCGTGTGCAGCAGAAAGCTGTGATCCCTCATCATATTACATAAGGGGTCTGTTTCTCTTCTTCATTTTTCCATTGTAATTATGATCATTAAGAACTGTTTGGGTTGCTGCTCAGAAAGAAATTCCCTCTCTGTTATTTTCCCTTGGCAATGACAGAGGACTTTCGAGCAGCCTGTATTTTCCTGGCAGGGGCCATGGGAAGCGCGATTATTGCAACTTTCTCAACGTATGCGAAAAAAAAGGCAAACGGAACCGGGCAACGGATCAGCCGAGGACAACGGCTAGTGGGGCTACTGACACAGACAGCTGCGTGTCTGAGTGGGTGAAAATCATAGCGCCGGGACGCCACCAAAAAAAAAAAAAGTATCGTCCAAGACTCTAAAAGGCTGCGGTCGCGCGTAACGCGTTTGGTTCAGTAGACTCTGGCCGTCGGAAAAGCCGGCTGTCGACAGAACCAGGCCAAACGACGGCACCGAGACCGTTTGGATGACAAGTGCGTCGCGGCCCGCTTCCAAGCGGACCGAGGTGCGGCTTGTTTGTGGTCTGGAAGCAAATTGACCAACCGCGGGGTTTTGTGATAGCAGACTTGTGATTTGAGCATGAATTCAAAAGACTAAACTACCACTGAACCCAAGTGTTCAGGAAGCTGACTTATGAGAAGCAATGCATATGTCCACGGTTATACAAGTGCAGCTCAAAAGAATGAGAATACACTGAAAGAGAGTGTGTAAAGAAGAGGTTAGACATTTCTGATCATAAATCCTTTTTTGATTGGTCATAGGAATTATTTGAGATAAAGTTCTCCTGATATTCAAAAATCCTCCCCCAATTTTTGCTCTCTATCTCCTTCATCCCGCCTCTACCCGCCCTGTCATTTTTTATAATATGCAGCTGATAATACTAATACTAATATATGACAAGGATATGGTGACTGGCGAAAAAAATAACTGGGCATGACTCAGTTATTTTTTCACCAGTCACCGCATCCTTGTCATTTTCCCCATGTGGGTCCCGATGATGCCCCGTTGGCGGAGAATGAAAATCACTGAAGCGGCCAATCAGCAGCTCTTTGTTTTCAGTTGTAAAAGGCCAGAGTCAAACACAAACCAGACCAAATGATCTGAACTGCTGGTGTAAAAGGTCACTACAGGTCAGAACTTGGGGTCCTCACTGACAAAGAGTAACAGCACCTCATAAGCACGGGCAAGAAATTTCATGTAGGATGATTACAGACCTGTGGGGATGAGCAGGGTGGTTCCCTGGGGTACAACACACTTGTAGCACTTCTCCACTTTGTCCCCGAAGAACACTTCGCTCTGATTGGGCGAGGAGCTCCATGCCTCGTACAGTGCAAGGTTGGCGGGAGTGGGCGTGATCAAGTAGAAGACCTTCTCGCCCTGCGGAGCAGATGAAGAGGAACTTGAGTTGAGCTGCGATGATGCTGCGGTTATTAACGCCCACGGCCGCCCACGCCGAGTCAAGTCGACGTCAAGAAAACAGATGTCGGCCACAGTTTACGGAGCAGACGGAGAGATGATCGTCACCGCGTCCGCGGCAGCGCTGCTCCCCGAGCGAGAAGCGAGGTGACCTTTGATCGAGTGCCAGCCGCTCAGCTGTGACCGCCTCCCCCAAATACCACGGTATACAAACACAGTGAAACCCACTAGGCCTGACTAATGTAAGGGCAGCTCAGCCTTTGATTAACAAACAAACAATCTGTCTTTCTGTCAGAGCTCTACCCCGATTTCCAAATACAGTCCCAACACTTACCCAGAGAACGTGGTACCAGACGGAGGTGCCCCCGAAGTCTATGTGGAAATCTGTGTAACTGTCCTTGACCCCCATGAGGCAGTACTTCTGGACAAAGGGCTTGGGGAAGAAGGAGTCGTCCGGCCAGTAGTTCTCCACCCAGGACATCTTCTGAGCCACGTCGGGGACCTCCACCAGCTTCGACATCCTGCGGGGCGGCCGGGGTGAAGCAAAAAGTGAAACCGCAGAAAGGTTAGAAGGCTGAGTTAACGTCACTGCAGACTGCAGCTTTGTCTGAACCATTAAAAACCTCTCAAAGCCCTAAAAGGTCCCCGATTTCATCTGAGCTATGTGTCCGGTCCAGGTCTGTTGAACTAAACTAAAACAATAAACTCAAATTCCTGTGTATTCGCTCCCTGATCCTACATGCAGAGATTTGACTGACTGAAGCTAGGAAGAGTTCTACTTTTTAATATATCTGCATCTAAGTTTGCATTTTAAACAATGTGAGCACACAAGAAGTAAGTTGTCAACAATTATATAGTTAGAAACTTCAATCTTGGACCCAAGAGGAAAAAACAACTTAAATTTCACGTGACGCAGCTGCAAGATCTGTTCAAAATCCAGTAAGCCGGTTCAGATCGTACCTTGAGTCGAGACTTTGATCAAGTTAACGAACTAAACCTGCTGACACATTGCCGACTTCATCCAAGCCGTGACATAACAACTGATTTGTTCTGCTGACTGAAGCCCCACCCCCCACCCACCCCCGGAGCAATTAAAATGCAGCACATCTTACTTTGTGTCTGAGAACTCCAGGCTGATGAGGTTGAGGACCTTGGGTCGATGGGGCGTGGTGAAATACTTGATATACTCGCTGAGCTTCATCTTGCTGTCCGCCTGCCGCGCCACGTCGATCACGTCGATAACTTTGTCTCCGCCTAGACGGGAGAAGAACACTTTTTGGTCCACTTCATATCACGGAGATGGAGAAGTTTAGTGCTCGGTAACTCTTGAATAAAAACATATATATGTCTATAACTTTTTAATTGGCTCTTGAGTGGGTGTGGGGTTCACTGGTGTCAGCGGCTTGCCGGCAACTCCATGTGCTTTTAGAGATCAAGCCCTGAGGTAAACTGGCACCAGGATGGTGGGGGGGGGGCTGTGCTGAGAGACAAGCGAGGCAATCCGTCAATCTGTCCAGACCACCGTTCCCTGAGGGGGTGCGGTGGGTGGAGGTGAGAGGTCCGCTGCGTTTGTTGCGCGCGTGCGTGGGAGCCCTTTCGCGCGTCGACGGAAAACCGCGCGCCGTGTGTTTACGCGTGCGGGACAGAAAACAGATGCCGGGGCGGAAAAGAAGAAAGAAGTGGAACCAGAGGCGAGAGAGAGAGAGAGAGAGAGAGAGAGAGAGATAGTGCAGCAGAACAGTTGGGACGCTACAAATCACACCCGGGTGACACATGGGGCCGGAAGTAGGACCAGGGTGCAGTGTGTGTGTGCGCGGCAAGACAGCTGGTTGTTGTATTTTCCCCAACACCCCTCCCACACACCTTTTTTATGACCCCCTCGCGTGTTCCCCTCTCTCACCCACACACACACACACACACACACACACACACTCACACACGTAAAACATGCACTCGCATGCACTTGCACTCAGGGACACCTCTAAAGCCCAGCTGGCCAGCGTCTGATGACAGAGAACAGCTGGAGTAAGAAGGGAGTCGGTCACACGGCGAGGGGGAAAGAGCTGCCTGGAAACCACGTCTCGCCACAGCTCGCACACCAGCCCTCACAAACACAACAGCGGCGAGAGAGAGTAAGATAGGTTTTAAAAAAAAACCTATCTGGCCGGTCGAACCGGCCCAAGCTCATGTCATTAATTGAGCTAATTGTTGCTAATAAGACTTTGTTGAAGCGCTTGAATCAGGAAGTGCCCCCCCCCACACACACACAGCATCCATCGGTTCAGTTCATACAACGACTCCCTCATTAATAATCCGTTGATACAGCAAGTTGATCATTTACTGACGGCAACTCCAGATTTAACGGCGAATATCTTTTTATATATTTTTTTGCAGCACCACAGATGTGTATTAAAACCGAGATCTGCCCGGCAATCTTTCGTGCGACATACGTCGCCTCCGGCTGCGACAGCCGGCCGCCTGTGGAAATGTCACATTTAAATGCCGGTTTTGAAGCGGGGCAAATAGATTATCATTACGGGCAGAGAGCGGGCTTCTGCGAGAGCGTAGAAATACGTACAAAGGCAAGACCTGCTGCCGTAACGCAGGTAATAAAGCGCGGCCTCAGCCTTTTTCTGCTCAGGCCTGCGTACGGACGATCGCCTTTCCAATCAAACGGTCTCATCTCCCTCGGCTTTGTGCTCAAAACCACGAACAGGAAAACAAAGCTACAGATGTAAATGTGTGACACTTCCAAGTGGCGGTCGTCAGTTCTCCAGGGCTCGGTCCCTTCACTGACCACACACCGAGCCGACCGCACCGCTGCATTAAGACCCCGGCGCTCGCTCCCGTCGCCCCATTGTCTCCCAGCCGTAAGAAACGTAACCCCACACCCGGTCCCCGGGTCACAACACCTGTGCTTTGGCTTAATGCTCAATAGGGCATGGGAGAGGGAGATAACGTGCGAGAGGGAGGCTGTAATCTGAACTTAATGATAAAAAACACCAGCGGGCCTGGTAATGGGCTTGTAACAGGAGCCGGGAAGTGGCAAGCTGTTGCAGCGAGGTGGTCACGGGGAGGGCAGTGAAAGCCTAGCCCTCGCTCGCCCGATGCCCGATAAGTAGGTTAAAACCCCATGAACCTGGAAACCTGTTCGTATTGACACACAGATGGCGCCTGCTGGGCCCCGGCCACTTAGCCGGGCCGGTGTTGGGTGGTTTCACCGGCTTTTAGGCGGAGCGGGGCCCGCCGCGTAGTCCAATCACGGAGCCCGCGTCCTTCCCGAAGGACGAGCGCTAATGCGTTACTGTAAATTTAATACAGCCGAGGGGCAACTGGTTTACGCTGCAGAACGTGGCCGGGTGGTTTCTGAGTTTTCCTTACCCACGTACTGCTCCACATCCCTGACGGAGAAAGTAGGGGCGGGCAGTTTGAGTCCCAGGCCCTCCATCTCCGTGATCATTATGGGGTAGTTGAAGCCGTGTCTCTCCAGGTACCTGGTCGTCACCTGCTCGCCCTTCATACGCATCAGGACCTCCTCGCCGCTGAAAGACGAACATGGAAACGGGTTGAGTGAAGCTGCACTGCAGCTGACATGCACCTCCTCACAAATGGAACTACACACCACGGTCGCAGAAAATTACAAAGACATCACGCAGAGACGGCCAGCACCGGGACCGGTTAACTTTGGCGACTATTTCTCCGACAAGTTTCCGATGTCGGGCGGAGGCTTTGGACGGCAAATTGAAGAAAGGCCCAATTATCTGCAACCGTGCAGATCCATCTGCGTGCCGCAATCACTGCGCTCCATCGCGGGGAATAAAAGAATGTAAACACAGCGACTGCACAGCAACTGCCTCCTGCTGCAGTAATGAGTAACACGCGGCCGACTTCGGCTCTACGGTACGGGGACTTCTGCGTGGCCCTCCATCGCTCTACATGACGGAGTTAATGGAAAATATAACGCAGGTACTGTGGGGAATACAAATCAAATCACAGCAGAGCCTGACGACGTAGAATGAATCAGACGAGTGTTGCGGTGGTGATATCTGCACATTTAAAAAAAAAAAAACAGGTTGAGATATCCACTTGAGCCTTGGCAGTTTTCGAAGTAAAAACATGCATGTGAGGAAACGTCTATCTACCTGGCGAAGGTCCTGCTCTGCAGCTCCTTGATAAACACCGGGGTGCCGGCCTGGACTGGCTTGGATCCGTCGTCCGGCTCCGTGTAGTCGTGCCGGTGCCAGTTGTTTCGCCTTTTCACTGCAACAGACGGAGACATCGGGGATTGACCGGGGTTGCAACGGCGTGCAACACGAATCCACGACCGGGCCCCTGTGCTAAGGGATGTAGACGTGAGGGGGGGGGGGCTTGTCCAATCAAAGTGGAGGGCTTGCAACACCATTCAATTAGCCTGTTAACGTCCGCCCTCTGGGCTCTCAGGGGTTAACCAATTCCCACCCACCCCCCAACCAAAAAAACCAAAACAAAAACCTGACTTGACTAACACTGCAGAGAGTGGCCTTTTCCCCCAGGACCAGTCCAAAAGACACAGAGACGGGGGTACGGAGGGGAAATGATTGTGCGGCATTCCTTGAATGAGAGGCGACATTACTCACTCAGGGAGGGTCCGTGTACAACGTCACAGTTGGGACAGTGGTAGACGTCGATGTCCACGGCATGATGCTCTTCTACCTGCACACAGCTGGGGATGGAGAGAAGGCGCAGAGTCAGAACCGGGCGACGCATCCCGGAAACTACATCAGCGGGAAATAATGCGGAGAAACGAGAGGGAGTCTGAAATTTGAGGGCGCCCACGGGTCCTTCGTCTGGTCTCGTCCGGCTGAAAAACAGATTAATCGCGCCCGAGCTTGCGTCGAACTTCCGCCAAACCCCCGCGCGCGTGCTGCGGGAGCAGATGTCCGGGATGCGAGGTAAACGAGCACGGTGAAACCTGGAAAATGACATTTTTTTTCCTGCTAACGTTCTACAGCTGCAGTGACATGTGACACAAGGAGCGGGGCTACCGATGCACGGTTCGCGGTTACTGACGCGAGTCATCTGCTAGTGCCGAAGCGACTCGGGTCGTATTTCTTCCAGCGGCGTCGACACCGGCCCCCAAGCCGTAAATCACGGTCGGAGGTATCAGGAATGTCTCACCCCGTGGGAGATATTGTCCCTGTCAAAAGGAACCGCAGAATCGTCGACAAGGCACAAAATCGCTGCAGAGGCACTTATGTCTGTGCCAAATCCAATATGAACATTGACACAGTTGATTGAGCTAAACAGAAAGAGCTATACATGATTTGCTTGCGTCTCGTTCCGCATGTTAAAAACGACTGTTCCAGAGCGTAAACTCGCCCATGGTGGAATAACAGGAGGCTTTCCCGTTCTTCCCCTATTCGCCGTCGCAGGTCAGAACCTTGGCTTTAGCGAGCACGGCCCGCGTACACGGTAGGGTTTGTTGCAGCCTCGCGTTTTTTCTCCCATGGACCTGCAACAGCGCCGCTCACAACTGCTGCTGCTGCTGCCCCCCCCCGACCGCCCCGCCGCAGCCAAACCGCAGGCACCAGCGCACATGCATTCCTCCGTCGCATACCAGAGCCCCATTTCAGAGCAGCGCGGGTCGAGCGGCAACCGAGCCGCCGCTCGGCCCGAACGGACACCGGCCCGGGGTGGGAGAAACTGCAAGCGGCGCGCCTCAAGCACACGCACGGGTTGTTTTGACGGTTCAGGGGACGTGCGGGGGGGGTCGGAGAGGTCGCCCACAATGGCCCCTCTGTGCTTAAGGGGCCACCGGCGCGGTTGTCGTTTTTAAAAGTGATTGCAGAGGTCTGAGGACAACGGCTGCTTTTCTCGAGATCTAATCGCATGGCCCCGGTTGACCTGGAAGAGCGCAATTTCCGGCCGATGCGTAATAATGCTCCACTGAGTCGACGCCGTCGCATTACATGGCTTTGCTTAAACGCTCGCTTGCGTGTCCGTATATGCACGCAAACGTCGCATTAACGACGTGGCTCAGTAAGAAACGGGCGACCCGAGAGACACGAGCGGCGTCATGACCCGGAGAGACCAATTGCACCACGCGCTCCGGAGCAAATCTGCAAGCGCGGCACCTCGAAAACTTCAAACCGCCGTCGGCTTTTTGCTGGTGGCCGGCGGGAGCACGGCGACAAAAGAAGGGTTTGTCGCCAACGCGACCCCCTGCTTTCAAAACCTGAAAGCCCGCAGGAGGGACGGAGCCGGCCCGCGGCCCGCCGTCACCTTTGATCTGCCAGGAATTGCAGGAAACTGTAAAGGAAATAAAGCCCGGGGGCCATTAACTCATCAGGAAGCGGTGGGCTCGTGTGAACGCCGGACTCCAAAAATCGCTCCGACAGGACATCAGCGGCGGCTCCTCTCCCCGGTTTACCCCGCACAACCTGGCGTCGCGACCGGCTGCACAGTAAACATTTACATTGTTGGAGAGAGCGTCGCTCCCAACACAAACAGGCAGATCCCAACTCTCAAGTCTTCTGCTAAAGGGGGAGGGGGGGGGGTGTCCCTTTTACGAGTTAGATTTTAACTGCAACATCCACAGAGAGGAGAAAGAAGAAGTGAGGGAGTGCAAAAAAAAAAAAAAAAACAGCTCAGAGAAGCACTCCTGCTCCTGCACGTGAGCAGAGCAGCTGACCGACAACAACACTGCACAGTGCTTGGCTGGAGTATCGGGCCGAGCTCATGTATCAGGAATCTCGGTCCAGACATGTGGCTGCTCGCCACGGAGGGAAAGCGTGAGTCACACGGCCCCCGTGCCGCCGGGTTCGCCGAGGCGCAGGCGCGCTCGCGGGAGCGAGGCGACCCCGCCGTCCTCGCCTCGCTCCCGTCTTCTATTTTACGTAACGCCGGCGGCGGGGGAACCCGGGGCACTGTGCCACGCTCGCGCCGGCCTGACCCGGCGTACGCGCCACCCGTAACGATTGCCGCCCGCGAGACAGAGACGCACAGAAACGACGGGGGAGGAATCCTCCGCTGAAACGAAAACGGTGGCCAGGTATTTCCTGCCTTGCTCGGGCTTGACGCTGTATTGCATCGCCGCAAAGCTGTGGATTGTGCAAAACAGTGCTTGAACCCGCGTGAACCCTCGCTGGCCTGGTCCGCGCCGGGATAAGATTGCCGACAACTGGGCTGACGTCAACCCTAATACCGAGGTGCTGTTTTATCGTACGTCGCACGAGGACGACAAAAGCGCGTTTGGGACAGAGGGTGACGGAGCGAGGTCGGCATGCCCCCGGAGGGACGCGCCAAACCCCTCGCCGGATTCAGACCGGAGAGCCTGTCCCGCGGCGCCGCTGCAGCGGATTACCAAGCACAACATCCCGTCGCGAGCCAGGGGAGACGTGTGTACTCGACCAAAGCCAACCCCCCCCCCGCCGCCGCCGACGGCCCCTCTCCCACCACTTCCTCTCATCAAGGGGCCTCCTTCCTGTCTGAGCCCCGAGAGCGCTCGTTCATTAGCCGGCGCACCGCGAGGGGGCTCATTGTCCTCCGCGGTCGGCGCGGACGCACAAAAGGCTGGAGGCGGGCCTCGTCATTATTTTAAGCTCTAAATAACCGCTCCGCGTGGGGCGCCGACACGCCTACATTAGGGAACCGGCGGGTCTCTAATGGATGGGCGGTGGAGGCGGAAGAGGAGATGAGGGCAGTTAAACACACCTGGCCATCTTTATCTGTCTATCATCTACCCCTTGAAGAGCACCGGACTGCTCCGGCCCTTGTCCCCCGGCCAGAGCTTACACAAACAGTCGGCAAGAGCCTGACGAGCGCTGACGGGCTGGAGAGGGATCCGTCGGCCGCGCCGGTTAAATCACTTTTGGCTCGCCGAGCGCAAAAGGCGACATAGCGTCCGCGCAGAGGCTGCGAGCTTGAAAGAGGCGGCGGGCGCCTCTGTAGTCGGCCGGCAAACAACAAAAGAGGATCACTTTGTTGTTTATGGGGCGTCAGGGAGCCCCGGGGAGTTTTAACAGCTTAATTGTTTTCGGTGCGGGTTCGACCTGCCCCGAGGCTCTCCGAGCGCCGGGGGCCCCGCTTTCACACATGTCCTCAACGCGGTCGTCTCAAGACCCCAAGTGCCCCTTGTAAAACCTACAGAGTCGTCAGTCTTGCCACCGCCTGCGAACGCACCCCGGCCCGAGCTCAGCCCGAAGAGACGGGCAATCCTCCCTCTGCGCTTGTCGGGGAGCGTTTCTTAATGCCGTGCGAGCTACGAACAGGATACTGTTACAGGGGAAAATAAGAAGACAAAGGCGCAAACTGTTCTCATACAACGGTGAACCGTACCCAACACACTTCCGTCGAATTGGACTTGACGCGAGGCAGACGGAGCCAAAATCTACCCTCGGATTAAATGGAACGCAGTTTGTAGAGATTTCCAAACTGACTCCGGGCCGGCGCGGCATAACAAGCGGCTTTAACATTGCCATCCAAACCGACTGGTGATCAATACACCAGGCTGTTGACCCCTAATCAACATTGATCAGGCTGAAAGTAATGCGGTTTCCCAGCCCCCCCTGAGAGAGCGCCTTCCTAATGAGCGTAAACAGAGCTCTTAACGGGAGCTGCGGGCCCGCTCTTGACTTTGTCCAATTAACTTATCAGACGTCTGAGCAGACGATCCGACCCTTCTCCTCGTGGAGACGGCGGCGGAAGGGAAGAGGTTCCTTCCTCTCGCCCGTCCATCCATCCACTTAACGCAAA
Organism: Psettodes erumei; assembly: GCA_016785225.1. Taxonomy (NCBI): domain Eukaryota; kingdom Metazoa; phylum Chordata; class Actinopteri; order Pleuronectiformes; family Psettodidae; genus Psettodes; species Psettodes erumei. Next base: position 198,556 of record JAFBJZ010000651.1, read on the forward strand.
CACAGAAAAAAAGGGGCTCTCGAAGGGGGGGGATCCATCTCTCTTTAGTGTCCTCGAACACTGCGCGACATTGACGGATCACGCGTTGAACTTGGCTCGCCGGGGCCCGCATCAATCATTTCCTCTGGTCTATCATCACCCCCTCCACCACCACCCGTACCTAAAAAAAAAAAATCAGACAATGGGCTGAGCTGGGTGCCTCACACCTACGCGGGGGGGGGGGGGCTATAAAATGTAGTCGCAAGAAAGCAGTCAAAGCAGACTAAGTTTTGTTCCAGCTGCACAGAGCTCAGACCTGTGAGACCTATGCCAACAGGTCAAACAAGGATGTCGCTTCAGATTTGACAGGAAATAAGACTGGGAATCGCTGCTTTGTTGTGCTGAGGTCCTGCTTATTGTCATTTGACCACGATTTAACTTACTGGCAACCGTCACTCTTTGGGAGCGTATGACGGTGCCAATTATCAGAGCCCATCTGCTGCTGCGCTTCAAATCTCGATCGACAACAACAACAATAAAAATTCTCATCCCTTATCTGTGTCCCTGATAGAGCCAGGAAATGTCGGCGCTGTGATGCGAGTCTTTACATTTGAGGGGAGCTTAGAGACGAACGTGCGGGTCTCCGTTTCCCCGGTTACCTCTCTGATCACCGGCGTGACCCAGGTCCCCGTCCCATTAAAAGTCCTGGGCGGCGTCGTGTACCGAGATGCGATGCAAGTGACGGAAAACAGGACACCCTCCAGAAAATGGACAAAAGCCCCCCCCCCACACACACACACACACACCCCGCACACACACAAACACAAACAGCTGAAAAACAGGCACCAGGAGGCCGAGCTCCTCGCATTTTCCACTCCGTCGGCGTGCCATCATCCACAGCCAGAGAATATCCCTTTCCTTCTGGCCAGCCTCGTGGGAAAGAGGCTGGAAAAGTGGCTGTTTTTGGAACCCGGCTATGCGTGTGTGTGCGCACGTGTGTGTCTGAGCGTGTGTGTATCTGCTTATTAGTCATCAATGGGGGAAGCTCCAGCATTTGTTCCTTTACTTGCTGGCACATGACACGCAGCCAGCCAGTCTCTTTTGGCTCCGACGCGCCGCGAGTTCTGGCCGGCGAGATTTTCTGGCAGCGCGCTTCGTGCGGTTACGCAACGGCTTCCGTCATTTCAACGCGAGCGAAAACAGATTATTGTATTCATAAACAGTTGCCGTGGAGATGCGCCCACACAGGCAGACTCAGCAGACTGAGGAACGGGGTGCGTTAAACTTTTGTCCGGGGCCGCTTTTGGACCCGAGTCCAGACTGATAAAGAAGTTACAGTTTGTTGAAGTGGGGTTTTGCTGGTCTCGCACACACACACACACACACACACACACACACACCCTGATCAAATTAAAAAGGACAGATTGTACTATCACTCTGTCACCTCGAAAGACTTCGGAAAGAACTTCACCTCAAAGCGTGACGTGATCACTGAAGATACCGGGCGTTGACTGCAGCACATGTGACTTAAATTTGACTTCTTGTTTTTTTTTTTTGGCACTGCAGGCGCAGATACATCACAGAGTGGAATTACACAACAATCAAATTCCCGTCGTTGTTGTGACAGCCCCCACCCTCACACAGCACGATTCACAACAGCGCCTGTCACACCGACAGCTCACTCGTTACCAGTAAAGTTGATCTGATGTTACAAAGAGATGAGGCAGAAACAGACCACAAGCAACCCATGTGCCTGCCCAGTACCTTTAACCCCCCCCACACACCCGTCCACCGCTAGGGGGCTCCTGCCATGTGCCTCCTCTGCTTGGAAAGGGGAGGGGGTTTAAATTTCTCAAGCTGTCAATCAAAAGCCGAACCATAACAAGCTCCTTGTTCTCTGTGATTTGCTTTTACACTTAAGTAGCCCACTAATAACATAATGAAACGCGCAAAGATCGAGTTAACATAGCGCGTCTTAGAATCCGTAATATTAAATTGGAACATTTTAGGATTATGGATAACAATAACCTACAGATTGTGCAAACGGACAGAAGTTGCTTGTGAAATGGAGCTGAAGTAAATAAGTTTAAAGTAGGAGTGAAAGGATGGCCGCGGGTGCCATCACCTTGAATAACCGGGTTCTGGTGATCCAGGTTGCGAGCGTGGACTCGGAGCACTGGTACATTTCGGTTTGCTTTAATGCCTCTTAAAACGTTAAATCACCGTAAATCCATTACTGAAACTTATCTCTGACGTGACCGTGGTGAACGGGGTGACACGCAGCCTTTGTATGTCACGATGACCCCGCCGAGCTTTTGATCACCCAGGTTGACTGACACGGCTCGGCAACGCTGATAGATCCGCGTATCAGCGGATTAAAAACTATTTGCCGTGGGACTCTAAACGAGTCAATAACGTCGATTATCAACACGATCCCAAAAGAGAAGGCGCGGGTCGTACGTTTCGAACCGATTCGCGAAACAACGAAGTCAATACAGGCACATTTCAGTGAGCGAAAGCCCACTTTCTTTCGCAAAGTCGTGTCAATAGACGGTTTAAAACCCCCGTCGCCCACCGCTAGCTTTAGCAAGCTAAGTTAGCTCCCAGTCAACACCGCTCAGAGAACCGTCGCCTTTCTTTAACAAACAACGAGTGTTTGTCGGCTCCGGCGAGCCGCGTCTCCGGAGGGCGTTATAACCGACGTACCTGCCGTGGAACCAGTCTTTACAGATGTCGCACTCGATCATAAACCGGCTCACATCGTAGGGCTGCCGGCAGACACAGTACAGCGGGGCCGCCGCCATCTTCCTACTGTCCCCAAACAACGCAGGAATGAAGCGGGGCGGGGATTTAACCCGTCGTCCGGAAATACCCGAGGGTGCACGAGATCCGCCGTTCTAGGCAATCCCACCTCTGACGTCAGTTTCCAAATTATTCATTTCCATCTGGTTGTGTGGGCACACCAACAATAGACACAAACTTTTTTTCCTCAACAAAGCAGTGACATAATTGTGTCGTATTGGCTAAATTTTCAGTGTTACAATCTGAGACGTGTATTCAGCAAAATCATATATTTATATCAAATTTAGACTACTTAAAGGGAAATGGTGAGCGATTATTTCAGTTTTCATTATGCAAGTTATGCAAAGTTATTATGCAAAGATAATTTACTACTTCCTACTATTACTTATCTAATGTGATTTTTTTGTACATTTTACTGGATGTTTTAATTGAACTCATTCAACCTAACATATGATTACAAACAAAAATACTAACATTTTGCCCAATAATTGCTTTGTATCTTCAATTAAGCGACTGAAAATGCACAAATCCCTAACAGATAGAACCTGTGGTGAAACAATGTGTAAAAAGTGCTTCACATGTCTGAAACTAGCACCTACAGTAAAATGTGCAGCATCAGTACAGACTTATCAAAAACCTATAAACCCCAGTTGATATCATGCAAAAAATCACAGTTTCAGAGTTTATCTTTTTTGTATCCTCACACCTTACTTTAGCAAAGAGCTACTTTTTCAAAATGCTCTCAGCTAGAAGCAGGCGCTGCAGATGAGCACAAAAACCAAAACACAATATCCACCCCTGGTATGTCTCCATGGAGCGTGTCTGACATGCCCTACGTGCTTGTGTGGTGAATAGCAATGGGACCACCGACCCACAGCTTGATCTGTGAGCTGACAGCACCCATCCCCCCACACGCCCATCTGTGCTGCTCCGCATAGGCAAGCAGACTTGGTGCATGCAGAGACTCACATGAGCGCTCTGCACAGAAGACACACACGTGTGCTTCACTCGGTTCATCTCCAGATCTCATCTGAGGTGGTTTTCTTTTCTTTTATATTCTTTTTTCCTCGGTGCAGCCTCAGCCTGCAGCAAGACGTAAACATCTCCTTTGTCCTGAGGTGATAATAGCAGCCCGCACCACTTGGCTGAGGTTGATCATTATCACGTCTTCACATTACAGTTTTCTCTCTTGTCAGCCCAGCGTGAGCAGTGCAACTTCATGTCTGGTGTGCAGATCCACACAAGTCTGTAAACACTGCTCCTGGAAGTTAATTATCCCTTGTAAGTGGAGGTCAGTGGTTCTTAGGATGAGTTCATGTCACTGCTGATGGATGGCCACGGACACCTTCTACTTCTTAAAGTAATCATGTCATCATCAACCATTGAACAGGACAGTTAAAGCATGGTTTCATCTTTAAATATTGTCAATGACAGTAGTTTGTAATATTACATAAGCACAGAAACACTGTTAAGAAATGCAAAGGGCAGAATATGATGAGTGGCATTACCAAGAAATGTAACTGCCAGCATTTTCACATGGAAAAACGTTTTACTTACTGTTTAATTTTAATTTACGACATGAAACACATCAGATGATATAAACAAAGGGAGAAAAGAAAGAAAACAATTCGTCTAGTATCAATTTTATTTAGTAAGAGAGAAGTGCACGTGCATTAAAGATTTTTTAAAGAAGATAAGTGAAAGTCTTTTTTGTGTGGAAAAGGCTTACATCAGGCACAACCTATTGTTCAAAGCAGAGTGTTTTTATATGTCTCAAAACGTGTCAGTAGGGGTAATTTTCATCAGGTCCGTGTTACATGACAAGCTGTACAAGTTTGTAAAACACAGGGCTGTTATATTTTTAACACATCAAAACCTATACGATCACGCCTTTAGTTTCCCTGTCTGTCTTTTCAAAATGACCAATGAAGTTCACCGAAAAAAAGAAAAGAAGAGCCACTCTGTTCTGCTCCGCTCTTTGTTTTCTATTCTTAAACTTCTTTATTTACGCAAGTCTATTTTTAATACAAGGGCCTTTTAGTGTTAAAACGCCACCTGCTGACTGAATAGCGGCATTGCTCGCCGCGCGTTCACGTCAACCGAAGCGCGCACGCGACGCACTCTCTGACGTCACTAGCCCCCCTGTCAGTTTGTTAGCATCATGGATGGTTCACGGTGCACTAAATTCCAGACATAATTCAAACTGCGTCCGTGACTTGTTGATAATTGTTGAGTATGGCTTCCAGGGAAACTGTACCACGAATTAACATCTAACCCGATGTTAAGGGAGGTAAGATAAATTATAAATAAATAAACGGTGTCGGGAAGAAATAATAGAAGCGCTGCAGGAGGGAGACGGTGAGCAAGACAGCAGATGAATATCTTCACTTCCGAAAACCTAAAATATCTGTGTTGTTAATATGTTTTGGACTCAGAACCATGTCTGTCAGAGTCAATACCGACTGCATAGGAGCCATGTCGTTTTCTTTTGACTCTTGTATCGTCTCTCTGCAGTAATAGTGTTCATATAAAGATGTGGATGGTGTGTGTTTTATTATCGTCTATGATTTAAGGGGTATTTACTGTGATGTTTGTTTCAAGAACCTAGGACATATCAGTCTGTCTGATTACACAACATTTGATCAAAAATATGTGATGAACTGTTAATTGATTAATCGAGAAGATCTGCAGATTAATTGATAATGGAAGTAATTGTTAGTCACAGCCCTAATTCTGATTCCATTTAAAAAAACATAAATATAAAAATATAAATAAAATGAATGTATATTGAAATAAATTATTTAAAGTATTTATGTTTTTGAACTGCTTTTTAATATATTTTATCACTATTTCTTTTAAAAATATTTACAAAATGAATGTTCTTATTCAGGGAACAAAGCTTCTGAAACATTGTCAAAATAAAGAGCTTATCTTTGATTCATCTGAAATTAAGTCATTTGTGCTCTTCTCTTTGAGTGATTGCAGACACTTGGAAACAAGTGCTAAGTAATAAATCAGGACAGCTACTAATGAAGAGGCTAAGTGTGACAAATGTGTTTTTGAAATATCAGCACCAAGCTTCAGTAATACTAGTCAACTGGTATATACCATTCATTGGTAGAAACTAGATCCACTTTGGTGTTTCCATGAAATTAAAAATAACATGATCAGTTTTGGATAACGTGCAATCTCAATTCCTGATCACTTTGCTGATGGGAAGACGTAGATTAGTATCAGTCGGTTGGAGGATGGGGTCCTGAATGCAATGCTGATGTCATCTGATTATTTTTCATGTGTGACGTAAAAGGTGCTGAGGTGTCGTAACCCTGAAGATGAGGCGCCTGTCCCGAAAGAAAGCTCTGAGTCTGGTGAAGGAGCTGGACGCCTTCCCCAAAGTATCAGAGAGCTATGTGGAGACCTCAGCATCAGGGGGAACAGGTGGGACGTCCTCTTTGGAAAAAAGTCAAGAATAATTATTGTAATATCAATAAAAGAAAGAGGGTATACTTATTTCCTCTTCTGTTTCATCCACAGTGTCACTGATAGCTTTTAGTGCGATGGCACTTCTGGCTATATTAGAGTTCTTTGTTTATCGTGACACTTGGATGAAATATGAATATGCAGTGGACAAGGATTTCTCCAGGTAGGTAGTTATCAAATGTTAATAATGAACAATGTCAGCATTTCCAAAATTAATTGCGACCTCTTACTGATTTTTCTGAATGTTGCAATGTTTCTAACTATAGTATAGAACAGGATGTTGTTGTTAAACTGACTAACTCTCACTCTTCCTTTTCATAATTATCAGTAAACTGAGAATAAACATTGACATCACAGTTGCCATGAAATGCCAGCGTGAGTTATGAAGCTTCTTCTTCTTTCATGTACAGAAACCAGCCTCAGACATCCATTGCAGATACATTCTGTATGTGCATCAGTTCATTTTAGGCACTCATGGTCTGTGATTGCAGATGTTGGAGCAGATATTCTGGACCTGGCTGAGACCATGATCACATCCAGTGGCCTCCAGTATGAACCTGTGGGTGAAGCATGTCTCAGACGCTATAGCTACCTTTTCTGCTGTTCATTTCAGGGCCCATAGCTTGTTAAATAAACTGGTGTACACCACACATTTATATTATATCATGATATTCTTGCCAGCTTTCAGAAATGTTTTTTGTCTCTTTTCTCTCTTTCTGATCAGGCTATTTTTGAACTGACTACACAACAGAGACTGTGGCAAAGGTAAGCTTTCATGGACTCTCTCAGGACGTACCCGAGTACCAGTGCTGGAAAAATACTGTATTGTTCAAAATTTGATAGGTATTTCAGTAAAATCAGGCTGCTCGATCACGTTGCGGTTTGTTGGTGCACTGTATGATATGAAACGGAAAAGGATAGGAACAAGTACTTTAATGTGATAGAAGTTGAAGGAACACTGAGAAAGAGAATTTGTTTCTGTGGCCATGGGAAGTTAAGAACTTGACAAACTGGACCAGGCAACTGAGACGTGAACCATTCAGATACCTTCTTCTCAATCAACTATTGTTTCTGAAGCAGTTTCTCAAACACCTGGGTGTGAGTAACAGTCAAGAAATCTTGCAGAGCTACATTCCCTGTGTAGTTGCTTTGCGCTGAAGTGTCATTTCAAACTGACAGTTTTACAACTGACATCTGTTGCTATCTGCAGGACGTTGCTTCTCATACAGAACAGGCTGAGGGAGGAGCACGCTCTCCAGGAAGTCCTTTACAAAACTCTCCTTAAAGGAGCTCCCACTGCCCTGCCTCCACGGTCAGTTTCAGATGTGCTCACAAACTGTATTTTTTTTGTTTTGTTTTTCTATTAATTCATTATTAACTTAACAAAAAGGAAATGAAAAGGCAAGCACAGAATTAATCGTTCTTCTTCTTAGCGCTTAATTGTTTTAGATGTTTGTTGATATTAACGCAGCCTGTGACCTGTACTGCTAATAAACCATTAAGAAATAAAGTTAAAAGAGAAATAACTGTCTGTGTGTAGTGAGGGTACCTCGATGGAGCCGCTCAACGCATGCAGGATACACGGGCACGTCTACGTCAACAAGGTGGCAGGAAACCTGCACATCACTGTGGGAAAGTAAGAAACCATGCGACTTGTCAAAAAGACGCTGACGGGTATCGCTCGAAGTTGTTCAGCTCCACTTAACAGTGGCTTCATACCATGTAGGTTTTGCGTGAACATGACTGACATAACTGCAGAGCTGTTGTTGACTTTGAGCATCGATGTTGTGTTTTTCAGGCCTATTCACCATCCTCAGGGCCATGCCCATATTGCAGCTTTTGTTAGTCATGAGAGTAAGTTGAATTTTTTTTTTCTAATTATATTTTCACGTGTTTTTCTATGGCTTGTTTTACAGCAGAGCTTTTATAATCCACACACAGAGCAGGCAACATTATTTTAACTCTCCTGCCATGGATATGGCTATGGCCATGTTCAGAGTATAAAATGTTTTTAATCTGTGAGTCAGATTTGCAAGACTCATTTTTACATCAAAATGATAGCAATACCTATCTCATCTTGGACATGTAACTAGGGATCACTACAGTGCTCAGTTTCCCTCCTCAAAGTTGGTCTGATTTTATAGATATCCTGTGAAAGGCACCTAATCAACCTAAACTGTGTAGTGCAGATTACAGGTACATTTTTTTCCCCACTCTCACGGCCTTGATTGAACCCGAGTTTCCTCTCATCTTTGCGTTACAGCGTACAACTTCTCCCATCGAATAGACCATTTATCTTTTGGCGAGGAGATACCGGGCATCATCAATCCTCTGGACGGCACCGAGAAAATCACCTACAACAGTAAGTTACTGCAGTTCCCCCCGAGATAGGAGTGCAGCGTATAAAACACATTTTGCAGCGGTTTCTGACCCGAGAACAAACCCGAGTTTACTGGAGAATCACTCAGGTGTTGACTCAAGTTGCCCTTAGCTCACCTTGAATGATCACTGCTTTGTGGGATTTGAAGAAGTTTTCATGCGCTGAAAGCACAATAATGACTTGAAAGATCTACAATATTTAATTAGGATTTTCTTCAGCTCTCATTTCCATATTTGTCCTCCTTGAAATTAATTTAAAAACACACAATATTTTAATTTTTTATGCGTGACTCTGCCCCAGACAACCAGATGTTCCAGTACTTCATCACTGTGGTGCCCACCAAACTCAACACATACAAGATATCTGCAGACACGCACCAGTTTTCTGTGACTGAGCGGGTACGTAACAAAGACAGTGTAAAGGATTATTAAAAACAGGAACCCAATGTTGTGACAGAAAAATAAAGCAAATAGAGAATGAAGAGCGATACTGTGTCTCCAAGGAGCGGGTGATAAACCACGCGGCAGGCAGCCACGGCGTCTCCGGCATCTTTGTGAAGTACGACACCAGCTCTCTGATGGTGACGGTCAGCGAGCAGCACATGCCGCTGTGGCAGTTCCTGGTGCGGCTGTGCGGCATTATCGGGGGTATATTCTCCACGACAGGCAAGCCCACTTTCAACACAGCAGCACATGGGGAATCCACGCAGCTAATTTGTAGCGTTCACCTCTTGTCTTTTACATTCAGAGCAAAACAGCAAAATATGCTGCGTAGAGGATTTATTCCAACAGATAAAAATAAACCTCGTCCATGAATTCCTCATCAGCGTGTTGCCTCTCTCTCTCTACAGGCATGCTGCACGGGCTTGTTGGCTTCTTTTTTGACCTCATCTGCTGTCGCTTCAAGCTGGGAGTCTACAGGCCCAGGGAGGTGAGTCCATGACCATCATCTTGCCAAACATGTGTGCTATCTGTATTACTGAGAGATTGCATGTTGCTCTCTCCCTATTATATCAGTTATTTAGTAAATAGACTGTAGCACTAACAGTTTTACCTTGTGCTGAATCCACTGTAGGATGCGGTGCCACATAACCAGATGAACAATGTGAACAATCACCAGATCCCTCTGTTGGCTGACGACGCTCCCCAGGAGTAGCTGGGGGTTTTTTGTCCAGTGAGCAGGGTCTTGGCTATGAGGACGCCTGAAAAACTATGAAATAATGATCAAATGGCTCAGCTTAGACCAACAGAGGATGTCTTGTTATTTATTGTGGTTTAATTTACAAGGATTTCTGTGTTGTTTTTTAAAAATAGCTAATGTCATGAAATTGTTGTTTTTTTTCTGTTGAAAAAGCTAAAGCTGTCTGTTAAACACTGGGCTGTGAACTTGAGTAATGTAAATTTCACACCAGATCATTGCACTTTAGGAAAATAACTGCAGTTATACGTTTAAAAACCAACATTTTGTTATAGCGCTTCTTTAGAACTGTTGTCGACTTTCTGTTCCATTTGTTGTAGCAGCACAAAATACCGATTCTCATTCCAACATTGTCAAAGTGTAAATAAATTAAACAACTCAAGTATTTTTTTCTTCGCATAAATTAATTTTTCCAGTGAAGCTACAGAAACACTTTCCAGGGTTTTGAAAGAGTTGAATCTCTAAGAGTAAGTGAAACTAGCTTGAATATAATATATAACTGATTGACTCACATTCATTTTCAGAAAGTTTCTGCTTGCAGGCATCGCACATCTTATCTCAAAGTCTTCCATTTCTCAGAAGACCAGGAGATACAGTTGAGAGCGGCTGATAAAAGAATAATTTAGTGAACAGAAACTACATAGCGGGGTTGAAGACAAGTTTAATGGACGGCAGCACACGTAGCTCTTTTTCTCTTCTAGTTTATTTCAGATTTGCCAAGCAGACTTAATGAAGTGTTGTCAGCGCAGGGAACAAAAGGTGGTCAAACATTTCGCAAATGACACCAGAAAGAGTAAGATAACCGTCACTGATTATGTGTTGCCGTTTTGTTACATACAGTAACTAAAGCTCCTGCCTGGGGCTATCCTGCACCAATAGCACTCTGCGTTTGGTCGGCAAAACAGCAAAGACAGCAGTTTGTTGTCCACGGGACACGCAGAAGATAAAAACTCCACAACGACACTATTACAACAACCCTGTACGGATCCACGCCATCATACAGGCCTTGTGCGACTGCTGACGTTTTGGTTCACTGCCCCCTTTCTTTAATAAAGGACAGTTACCATCTTTACACCACAGACATGGGCTTTGCATAAACATTTATTTAGTTTTGTCCCTTTTTCTCCCATAAAGGCTCATAGCATATGTATTTGTATTCTGTCAAAGAGTCAAGCCTCGCAACATATACAGCACTGAACAGTTCTCTTGTTTAGTAAAAATCAGACTTGCCTTTCACACTTAACACTTTTGGTAGACTCTGTGGGAAGCTCTGCAGTCAACTCCTGTGAAGACACTCACCAAGCAAAAATCAACAGTCAAATACAATTTTTTGGTTGTCTATAAGAATAATATGCAAGTTTATCTATTTACATATCTTTCAAACTGGGGTCAAGGATATAATACCAGGATGGCCTCAACCAAGTCCCTCCTTTTGATAATCTAGCACTCTTGTGATTTAGGTCCAGACTAACATGCAGGGCAGTTTGTCTTGCTTAAAAATGCAGCTTGTCTCTCCATCACTGAAGGTAAAGACGTACCTCAAGGCTCCATACTTGGTCCACTACTTTTCTCAGCATATTTACGTTTGGCATATTCATTGGATCTCTTTTTTCTTACACATACAATAGATGAAGCTGATATGGAAAGACTCTAGCTCACAACAGAACTTTGACAGCTCTCAATGTATTAGCATAACATTTGAGTAACAGTGGTAGCCATCATTTTCTCTAAAATATAATTACCAATGATGCTGGAATACCCAGAAAGTCACTTAAACAGATTAAAACTTGTTCTCATGCTGCAGCTGATGAATTTTTTTTCCATTCAGAAGGCTAGAAGAGTCTGAGAACTGTGCAACTTCCTTCAGTATAACAGTAATTCTTGTTAAATGATACTCTGGGTAAACAGATAATTACCAGTGCAACTTCAATTTAAACACTAATACATCAGAGTGTTCTGACTCCCTCCTCCATCAAACTGCCTGCTCCAAGCTTGGTCCCCCAACCTCACATACTTGCTACTTTGGACATAACGTGAAGCACTGATATTGGACCTCTTTAACTGGATCCTCGGACTCCTCACTCAATATATCATCACTGAACATATTGTTGATGTTAACTTGTCATTTCCCCATCTATGGCTCCTATTTTATTCCCAGATGTCTGGGAAATCCCTCTTGAAGTTTTTACAAACCTTGGGCTGGGTTGGGAAATGTTGGGAATCATTGTACAATATGTCACACTGGGCTATACAAATAAACTTGACTCTGATGTACTCTTATTTATATATAATACACTGCCAAGGTCTACCACATGTATCAGACTAGCCTTTGACGCAAGTATAAAGATGTAAAAGTAGTAAACTTAGTTTCAGTACAAACTGCTGTACAAACAGGCAAAAAGTGGATGAGCATTCAAACAAACAAGGTTTATGTTCAAAGACATACTGGCGTTATAATCTGCGGTAGTAAGTAAGTGACAACCTCAACAGCAGGAACAATGGCAGATCTGTATGTTTGGGGATCTGTAGCGATACAGATGTGTGGTCGGATTTTAGGTTCAATACTAGTCTCAATAATCTGTGTATTGGCCTTGAGACAGGTAAACACCAGTCAGTTTTTGTGTGTAATCTTAGAAGGCAGTAGACGCACGTAATGCAAGACATACAGATATCCAAATCACCTGCATATTAAAGAGAGGAATTGGATATCCCCACAGTACAAAACAGAGAACCAAAATAATCGTATAGAAATTGTCCTCCACTGAAGCACTGCCATATTTCAAGTATGAAAAAAAAATTATTACAAGGCAAGGCAATGTACCTAGATTCAAGAGGATGGAAACAATGACGTGGAAAAGAAAGTGGAAGTCACACAAAAGGCTTATTGTTGCATATATAATTGGCCACTTTGAGAAGAAAATGATTGGTTCAAAATGAATGACAACACCTTTTTTTGGACGGGTTTGGTGACTGACCAGTGCAGGTAGTGACGAGAGATTTCCAAACTGAACAAATAACTCATGGCTAGTAGACCTCTTTCCCCTCCCCCTCCTGAGGACTTCACTCAGCTGCAGCCCTCACCTGTAAGAGAGCCCTGCTAATCCACACTGGAGGAGGATTCGGTGGATGGTCAGACTCTCCGATGTTTTGTCCGGCTGATGGCTAAAAGGCGAGGGCTGCTGTCTCGGTGGCGGCGAGGAAGACTCAGTTGGTTAAGGTGCTGGATGCGCGGAAGTAGGAGAGGAACTTGAAACAGAGGCTGACCACAAAGTACCAGATGTTTCTGGCCATCTGGGAGCGGGCGATGAACACCCTCCAGATGAAAATGACCAGCAGGGTGTTGAAGGTGTAGCGGATGTTCCTTAGTCTGGGAAAGTAGGAAAGAGAGAAAAGAAATGAGACAGAAAAAACAAAGAGATAATGTCAAAAACAATGTGACGTGCGTCACGTCCGGCTCATGTACGAGCAGAATAGATTGCTGTTCGATGTCTGGTGGTGTGTACAGAACACCTGCTGCTGAACTCTGTACTGTACTAGCCCAGATTCTCTTGCTCACTCACTTCCTCAGATGCTGCCTGGCGGCGGGAATGTCAGACATGTCTTCATTCAGGACATACTTCTTGGTGCCGATGCAGTAATTCTCAATGTACTCGGGCCAGTTCAGCTTGCGCACATCGAAGTTAAATGTCTGCGAGACGGACCAAAAAAAAAAAAAAAAAAAGATGAGCATGTTGGTGCTAAGGCCGAGCCAAAGCCCCTGTTCAGCATTAAAAGTGAATGGAAAATCCCACTTTGGCTCACTAGATGGGGCAGTGGGCTTCCTAATACTATTGCAATGCAGCGTAATCCCAGAGCACGCTGGCTCTCTCAACCATATTAAGATGAAATGGGAGAAGCAAATATTTCATCTGTGAAAAAAAAGTGTAAAATTAGCCATACGCTAAAGTAATCATGCAGAATGGAAGCTCAACAGAATGTTACATTACATACTGACTTATTACCGACACATTACTTGCTCAGACTGTCTTATGTTACGAACAAAACAAACTTGGTAGATGAAAGTTAGTCCTCGGAGCAAACTGGCAGCGTGTACGATGATCATCCTACCTTCCTGTCCTCGGGTGTTAGCTGGCTCATCAGCATGCTCATGTTCTCAGAGTTCCACTCCCAGTCCTGGTTGCTGAAATACTCCAGCAGGCTGATGGCCTTGTGCAGACGATTAAAGATGCGCATCATCCTAAATGGAGGGGTGGGGGTCAGAGGTTTATGACGCAGCTAAAACCATTCTTTGGATTTCAAGCACATGCACACATCTGCGGGTCTTACTGCGGCTTCTGTCCAGACAGGCGCAGGAAGAGGTCGTAGATGAGGGCGGGGAACTTGTGGCTGACCAGGATCCAGTACTGGTTGATCAGGTAGTTGGAGGTGATGTTGGCGTTGGGCCGGCGGAAAGCCTGCTCCAAGGGGTTCCTCTTGAAGGACGACATCACGTGGTGCTCTGCAAAAGGCGAGTGGCGGAAGAAGAAAAAGCCTGCTGAGGGTTGCTGGGTTGTCTGACGTGGAGGTGCAAAGCAAGATGAACATCCACGGTGAAAAAGATTGCTGATGAATGTGAACCTTTCAGCTGTGTTGGGTTCTTCTTCATTCTCTTTATCTCTATTTATTTTGTACAAACTCAGCCAACAACACCTCATTTCTGGCTTATCTTTGTTCCATCTATCTTTTTTAAATTTTTTACAAAAATTGTGCTGTGGATTCATTCATTAATACCAGGCAGAAAGCAGCCATACAATAATTTCTCCCACTCTGCAACATAGCTTCCTCCTCCTCCTCCTCCTCCTCCTCCCAGAATCCAGCAGCAGCCATGTGACCACACATTACATCACACACAGCACAAAAAGTAGGCCTTGCACTGTTTGTTTCCATGGCAACAGATATGTAGTGGCTGCAGGGGCTGAGATGACCGGATCTGAGGTGACAGCCAGCTGTAGCCAGCTCCTTACAGCCTGGTTGGGAGGATCGCCGCTAACCTTGAGCTGCCCTCAGATGTCGAGAGCAGCAGTGATTAAAAAAATAAATAAATAACTGGGTTAGAGTACCCACAATTCTTTGCTAGTAACAATGAACTGAGTCCTCCTTACTTGTGTAAGGTGGGGGGGGGGCAAAACAGATCATCATTTTCTCATTTTGATGTTTCGGGTCTCCTCAGATCCGCTCGTTTTCGATTAGCTTCATTCCTCGCTCCCGTTCAGGAGGGTCGGCCAGATAAGGGTTCCTCTTTCATAACAGTGAGTTGCAGTGATGAGACCTAATCCTGCCAGGAGCCATCTGGTAGCAATTTCCTCGGTAAAGGGGACATGTATGCTAATCTCATGGGAAAGAGACGGTACCCTGTCATCGTGCCAGCCCGACATCCACAGCCCTCTAATCCCACTGTGTGAGACGACCGCTGGGAGTTCTCACTCCTCATCGCTCAGATTGGAACAGTTATGACAATACGATCACACGCACCAAATGATAAATCAGCTCTACCTTAACAAGCAAAATAAACAGTAAATTAAACAATACGATGTAAATTCAGTAAGATTGTGTTTTTAGGGAATATGCATCTTCTCAAGATCTTTTTGTGAGATAAGTAAAGACAAGAGTAGAATTGATACATTAATCAATTTGATGCAAATAAAATTCAATTCAGTTGTTTCATTTTTCATGCCAATAAATATTCTCTGGTTTAAGCTCCTCATATGTGAGGATTTGTCGTGTTTCTTTGTGGCATTTTGACGATGCTGTGGGATCTGAGGAGTTTTGTTTGGCATTATCCACTAGTTTCTGGCCTATCAAAACAGAGAGAAAAAAATCAGCAGACTGAACAATAACAAAAAATAATCAACTGCTTCATGCCTGACGTGTGTGTCATGGCAGATGTGTGTAACCGCCATGTGTTTATCAGATGGAGGATTTTTGACTGAGGTTTTGTCACATTTTTTTTCCCAATTAAAACATCGGCAAAACATTCTGATACTTTTTAAACCAAAATATAACATAAAGTGCTAAAAGAAAAAAATGGGCTTATGGGCTGAGCAAACTTTGTGAAGAATAATGTACATTTCTTTATGGTGAGGGTGCTGAAGTTGAACTACGGAAGATGGACAAAATCTGGCTTTTGAAAAACGTACATGATGTTCTTTTCCCGCTCACTGAAAACCTTCTGTGACTCAGTCCTCAGAAATAAGTTCTGATCAGTATCAGAAACCCAGTCTTACTTCCCCAACTCTTAAAGTGGATGATCCATGTCCCGTCTCTCTCCAGCAGGTGGCAGACGCTCTCCACGCCAGCCTCTCCCCCCGGCAAACAACGCGACTTAACCACATCACGGGGACATTATGTCACAACACCGGGGTATTGATTGGTGATGATGAAAGCCGAGCGGGACAACAATATTGTGGGATGCCAGCGGGCGCAGACAAAAACAGCTCTATAAATATCCGGCTGCAGTGACAGGTTTCTATTACCTTTAAGCGAGACAACAAAACAGTGTACCTACCAATCTCTCCCCAGTGGAACGGGTTGATGCCGCCGGTCGTGCAGTTGTAGACCAGGGCTGTTTTAGGTCTGCAAGGTGCGGGAGAGGAAGGTCATCATAATGTTGATATAATTACATGTGGGTCTACATTTCCAAGGTAGGTCATAAATTCAGCACAGATGATATCTGCTTTTAAAACACGGTAAAAGCACTCTCAGCCTCCTCCAGGAAAAAAATATATCTTCAACCTTATCTGCGTTTTTTCGTGCACGGCACCCAGAACATAAATCGCATCATTTCCCTGCAGGATTTCTTTATAAAGAAACTCCAGACTGAATAATCTGGGACAGAACCTGAAAACAAGTTTTGAACAGAGGAGTTGCCTCACAAACCTGCAGCACTGGGTCTAAGAGATGTGAACATGAGGATGAGGATTTAACATTTTTCCAGGTAAGGAGGTGTTAGGCGGTTTCTCGGTGCGTGTTCACTGACCTGTGCACAGCAGTGTACCAGCCAGCAGCCAGGGTGAGGTTGATGACCACGTCCACGGGGATCAGGTCGGCTACTGCATCATTGTTGGCTCTCATGGTGCGCAGGATTCCCTTGCCGGCCTGATACAGGGACAGAACTGTACTAGTTAGACTTTGTTTGGGCTCTTTAAGACTCAAGAATAACTTCTTTTTTCAAACTTACAGCTATAAAGACTCCGCTCGGCCCATTGAAGTTGTCGATCCAACCCTGAGGAGCCAGAGCAGGGACACGTGTTAATCCTCGGAGACTTTCAGGTTGATCCCTGACAGCAGCGACGCGTGTGGTTGTGTATGTGTTTATGTTTGCTGAATCAGCTGTTCGGATTTATGTTACTTCCTGTGGTGGGGACAAGGGAGGGCTGGCAAGCAGTGATTGTCGACTTCAATTAGACTCCATTAAAAATGGATGAAACCGCTGGTTATAGACTGCTGCAGTTTCCAGCGTGTTGAGACTGGAAGGCCCATTATATGGTCAAGGCTGATTCTTGTCCTGAGTCTAATAATATGCTCTGGTGCAGATAAAGTGGACGAGACGAACGGAGCGCAGGGGCCCGAGGTGTTTTTAGCACTACTATCTGCTGACGGCTTCCTGCCAGCCTGAAGAGGAAGACGCGTCTCTGAATTTATACCTCGCATTGTGTGCGGTGGTTGGATGGGAGACGTCAGATGAAAGAACTCGCGCGAGTAGCGTGGCTGTAAACACACCGCGTGAAAAGAAACAAAAAACAAAACACACAAACAAGCTGCCCCCTTCCCTCACAGCGCTGGCTGGCGCGAGCTGCCAAGGCGATTGCACGGCCAAGCGTGAGTGAGGCCTTCTGCCAGGCCGAGCTTACAACCGAAGGCTGAGCACGGAGCCAGGGGCCGTCATCAGAGTCCCGGCGCGCACAACGCGAGGCCTACATTTCCTGCGGCACATAAACAAGCTCTTTCCTGTGCTTTCCTGGGATTTCATTTTTTGCAGCATCATCTCTGCAGGAATAAAAAAAAAAAATAACTCAACCAAAGCCTTTTTTCTGCAGCTTTCAACCTGATAGTCTTCCTCAGCAGGTGGATTGTGATCATGAGATGCCATTTAAAGCTCCAGAAAATTCAAATAAGTGGGCTTTCATGTATGAAGTTTAAAGATGTCGCCTTGGGCAAGGGGAAATTGTTTTTGGTAACAATTTCATCACGTGTGGCCCTTCAACTAAATCAGGTCTTTAAACCCACATTTAAAAAAGGTGAAAACCGGGGCTGACACTTAAAGAAAGGTTTGAAATGTCCCATGATCAGTAAATTCGACTTAAACCCTCAACTCAGTCAAATGCAAACGTTAGCCCTCTCTTGCAGTAAAGCGTTCACCTTATTTCTGCCCCCCGCCTCCACCCCTGCCTCTCCATCCCAAAGGCAGGGTGTGTGGAACCGCAGACGACACTGTTGAATCCCGCAGATCGCTGTATTGACCCGCGCGGGGTCACGTCGATCGTCATCGGATTTCCATTCGTTTCACTGTCACAGGAGGACGCGGGGCGAGCGGGTCATTCGCGGGTGTCGAGCGCGTCGATGAACGTAACGCGACATGACGCATAACGGCAGATGCTCGTTACAGTTATTACGGTGCGACGCGTGAAAGCGGTTTCGAGGACGACAGCGGGCGGACTCACGGAGAAGGGCTCCTGCCAGCTGGCTCCCACTATCGAGGGCCTGATGATGCCGATGTTGAGCTTGTCTTGCTCCTGCTGCACCACGTACTCGGCCAGGGCCTTGGTGTAAGTGTAGGTGTTGGGCCTGTCGCCGATGAGCCGCGGCGTGATGTCCCGCACAATGCCGTCATCCATCCACCTGACGACGAAAAAAAAAAAAAAAATGCAAAAAGCAGTCAGAGAAACGAAGCCGTCCTTTTATTTTAAAATTGATTTGCTTTCCTGGCAGAATTAGCCTTATTAATGGTAATGTAAAAGATAAATAAGTCTAAGAAAGAAAAAATAACTGTTTTCATTTTTCCTGTAATTCTTCTTCTGTACGAAAAGAAGCAAACTATTTTTTCCAGGTTTGTTGGATTTACTTTTACAGTTAATTACAGTTAATAATGAGCCTTCAGAGATACTGAAGGCGAGCCCGACTGCTTCCACGTCCCGGAGGCACAGAAACCAGCCCTCCATCCACTCACTCGAGAGACTCGATGAGCTTCTTGGGCTCGACGGGCGGCGGGTAGATGACCTCGTCGATGTGCTTGCGGTTGCAGTTTGCATAGGCGGTGGAGATGTGAATGAAGGCCTCGAGGTGGTGCATCTGCTGGGCCAGGCTGAGGAGCTGCTGCGTGGCGATTACATTCAGCTGCAGGGCGTGCCTGCCGGAAGAGACGGGAGATGTGGTGATTAATAGTCTGAATCCGCGGGCGTTTGCTGGACTGCTGATATCTCAGCTCCAACATTTGCATGCCAGAACGTTTGCGTTGGCTGACGACCGAACGCTTCATTTGACTGAGAACTCGCAGGCCGGCGGGAATTTTGCAGAAACGCGGTTGTGAGCCGGAGCAGAGCGACGGGAGGGAATGGCGAGACGTGAGACCACGACACGGAGGAGGGGAGTGGGAGGGCGAGAGGAGAAAACATCTGCTCCTCTCATAAATGTGCTAATCTCATCGTTACTTTCCTCGTTCTCAGCTGATACCGCCGCTCAGCCGGCAAAACACTTCAGTGCACTTCCTGTCACATAATTAACCTTTCTGAAATGCTTCGACACAATATTAATTTCACATCGCACTTCTGTTACTCTTCCTCGTGTTTTTTTGTCGATTTTTGAGGGCAGAGGCTGCCTTCCACTGATCGAGTTCTTTAAGCTGCCTGAGGCATATTTGTGATTCTGACCTATACAAACGACCGACTTGACGATTCCGTCGGATTTGCATTAGCAAATCAAACCGAGCGGTCCTAATTTCTCCATAAATCACAGCACCGCAGGACGCCGTGTGATGAAATGTGCACAGTCAGCGGCAGAGTAAGGGAGGAACAATAAAAACAACAAAATGAGTCAGAGCATCGACTAATCTGCTTATTTTCAACTGAGTGATTAACAGTCATGTCAATAAACACAATAAAGCACATTTGCCAAAGTATGTTGTACGAAAAGAAAATAAAAAGGGGGGGGGGGGTAGTTTCCACATCACTATATTAAATGACCCAACAGAAAGTACACTAACCCTACTGAGACAATGCTTTAATCCTCCATGCACAACAACAGTGATCAGTCATATTCTGTGGATGTCGTAAAAGTCTAGTGCATTGTCTTGGACTGCTATGGTAAGGTGCTTCCTCTGACGTGCACAGATGAGTGTGAGGAAACAATGAAAACACCTCCACAGATAGTTTGGTGAGGAAGAGTAGGCGCATTTATCCAACTCGCATCCTGCTAACAATTCTCATTACAAAGGCATTAAAAACATATAAACGTATCAAAATGATATGCATATACAAACATTTTAAAAAAAGAAAAGAAAAAGAAATTGGATTATCTGTGCAGGCCCAAATCTTGTAATAAATCGTCTCCCGCATGGATCGCGTGCACACACACACACACACACACACACACACACACAGATGCATCTCACTTTGTAAACCTCTGCGTTCAGCAGTGAATCACACAATCCAATCTGCCCGGAGCGACAGGATGAAGAACCGGGGGGGTCAGTTTAACCGGACACTGCAAGACACGCTGCTGCTGACTCCGCTTGGGGTGGTGCTTCTGAGGAAGCGTGCGTCGGCAACGCTGCGTGTAGGCGACGGGTCCACCGGCGTGAATCAGATGTGGTCGCCAGCCTGTTCGCGAGGAACGAGCAGTTGCGGCGTCTGAGGAAGTGGGCGAAGGCGGTTATTAGGGGACAGGCTCGGCGGGCGCGTGGGCGGGTCGTCGGCCCACCGCCCTCTGGTGCCATATGCTGGGTGTCACGACAGCGGGACGCTCAGGGAAGAAAAAAAAAAGATAGATGCACCGCTGTGCCCCCTTCCTGCAGCTGACTCATCACCCATCTGTTTGCGCTCTTATGATGATTCAGATGTAACAAGTCCAGAACTGCAACAGCTCTGATGTGGAGGTATCACCTTAAAGCATATTTCTATCATAAGCGTGTTACACCGCATCTCATTTTCGAGTCTCGTACTTGTAACCATACGTTAAAAACCTGGGATGGCAAAAAACCCACTAATCTAAACAACCTTAAAGATTTTTCCCCCGGCATAAGTTTTCAACATTCCCAGATTCCAGCCTCCAAACTGCAAAGATTTGCTGCTTTTCTTTGTCTCATGTGATTTAAATGAAGAGTAAATTTTTGGCTTTTGGACTCGAACCATCTGAAGACGATGGGAGTGAGATCAGGGAAATTTTGTGGGGTATTTTCGGCCATGGCACTTTTCCATTTTTTTGCTTTTCCGTCAGCGAACCTTTAAAATCTGCCTGATGGTCCTGCCCCGCTGGACGGGGATTTCAGGGATGAGCAGAGTGAGCGCGATGTAAATTGTGAAGACGCAGACGGGTGCCAAAGCCATCAAATGCATATCCAAGTTTTGACAAAACAGGAACGATCCCTTAAGCGTGGATGAAGGCCTGCGGAGGATAAAGACCGGCCGGGGTGTCGGCCTGAAAAAGCCCTGAAAAAAAAAGAGCCGTGTGATTTATGCCACCGCTGTAGGCCGCCACGCGAGAGTAATGGCTGCGAGGGACAACGAGGGACGACGAGGGACGGGGAGGGAAGAGCGAGAAGAGCGAACAGGGGAGTGAAAGCTGGATGAAGAGGGGTGAAAGGAAAGGTGAAGGGCACTCAGACAGAAGGCTGGAGGAAGGAGGCGGGAGGGAGAGAGATGTGAAAGCGGTAAGCGATCGATATGAAGCTCTGTGGACAGCAGCTTTATCCTAACTGAGCTGTCACTCAAACCCGAAAGGTGTCCCACCGCGCAAAAAAGACCTGTCGTCTTCTTTCTTTTTCTTTTTTTTCTTCCTTCTTTTTTTCTACCAAGACTAGTAATTCTTCCACATTTCTTCCACAAATATATTTAGCATACTATACGTGGGATAAAAAGGAGCGCGCACACTCTTTTTGTGCTTTTCCCCCCACTGTGCAAATTCCTCACAACGTCCTCTTTCTTCTGTTTTGTATTTACTGAATGCAAATGATCGGAGCGGCTTCCTGTTATTGTCCATTGTCAGATTCCTAATGCTGAAGTCACACACACACACACACACACACTAAACTGCAGCTGTGACAAAAACAGATTGTTCAAGAGCAAAGTGGCGCAGCGTTCCTGTGGAAAAATATTCCTCGTTATCTCGTGGAGTCCTTCAAACGGATCTTTTTTGGAAGTGCTTTTACATGCCTCGTGCGTTCTGCTTCCTCTGTGCTTTCGGAGCTTTGCTTTCGCTTTTTCGGCAAAAAACCCCCAAAACCTTAAGTGAGGTGCACATCCTCCGGAGGGACGTCTCACAACAGGAAGTGCCCGCTGGAAGGAACGTTTGCCCAGCGACAGCGTGAACCGGTCTATGTATTTGGTGTAGGATTTGCTTTGGTGGAATAAAAGAAAAGTGCGAGTGGCGCAGTGTCCGTGCAGTTGAACGCTTTGTGCGCATGTTTGAGCAGGGGGGCGGTAAAGAGCACATGTTCACGCATTAACCCCCCCCGAACGACCGTCACTCACTTGAGTGGCTCGTCGAAGCGGATGGTGGCGGCGCAGTGGAACACGATGTTGATGCAGGCGGTGAGCGTCTCCACGTCCTCCGGGCTGATGGCCAGGCCCGGCTGCATCAGCTCGCTGCTGATGGGGATGATTTTCTGGTGGAAGTCGGGGTCGTCCTCCCGCACGCGGTCGAAGAGCTGCCGGCGGACACGGAGAGAAAAAAAAAACAAAACAGCATTTTAGGAGCAAACTCACTCATTGGCGGCATTCAAGCAGCACGGGGCAATAGTAATTAGGGGGCGTGCTGCGAAATGAGCTGGAGGGCAGATCAACTGGAGGAACGGACTCGAGCGTTGACGGCTCAGCACTGAAATAGCATGACAAGGAATGCAAATGATCTAAACTCAGCAAACACTGCAAATGTGCTACTTTGCATAATCCCCTACTGGCAAAAAAAAAAAAAAAACAACCGTGTGTCCCATGTAAATCTGCAGCACCACCGCCGGATGTTACAGAAAACAGAAACAGCAAAGATGCGTCACCTGTGCTCCTGCCGGAGCGTCTCCTCACAGACGTGTCACGGTAACGACAGTGCGTGACTGTCCCCTTCTAGGACACTTTGACCAGCAAACCTCCACAATGATTGGCGAGTGTCGCTGAAAATTTATTCATTTTGTTATTTTAAGCGAAAATACAAAACGTCGGCTCATTTGACCCTGTTCAGTCATATTTGGTCATTTTGAGCCATCACTGTGAGCTGATGGTCACTTTTTTATCATTTGACATTTTATAGACCGTACAAATCATTGATAAAATGGAATGGAGCGATGAAAATAATCGTTTGCTGCAGCACTAGCTATTGGCTGGGGGTGTGGGGGATGTGGATAAATTGGGAGAGAGCCATTACTGTGAATGTCACCACTCTAAGTATCGACGAAATTAAAAGGAAGACTTCCGCTGGAAGCTGAAGCACCTCTCCCGTGGCCCGGGCCTCTCATCGTTCCGTCAGGTCAACAGATGACCCGACCTTTGGTGAATAAGCCGCCTCATTATTCTTTCGAGTAAAAGAAAACGGGACTGTGTCAATATTTGCCCTTTTAATACGGAGGCTACTCTGGCCAGGTAGGCGCGGCGGAGGGGGGAGTTTCATCCGTCAGCGGCGTGGGTCGGGCTGAGGCGTGTTTCCTGATAAATGACCGACTCTGAACAAAGCGTGCGGGCACACACACACACACACACACGTCTCCTTATTGAAAAAAATGCACTACCAGCTGTGTACATATGAGTACATACCAGTCATACTGTTAATCTGCCAATGTGAGACTGAACATTGGTCTCTCTGTTTAGTGAAAAAAAAGTAGCACACACTATTTCCAATTAGTTGTTTATCTATACATTTTCCCCAAAAAATTACCTTGGCTTTTTTTTTTCTTTAACAGAACCCCAGGTAACATCCTCAAACTGCTCATCGTATCCAACCAACAGTTCACAACCAAAAAAATATTCATTTCGCAGTAATATCTAACAGAAAATCAAATGTTTGGGATTGTTCTTGATAAAAAAAAGGCAAATGTTTGAGCAACACGCCAGCTAATTCTTCCGACTGTGCAACTGCCTCGCCGATATACATTCTGCACACTCGCGCACCGCGAATCCAGGTCACAATGCGATTGTTCCACCTGTTTGCACTGCTGTTTGCTCACTGCCGACATTCCAGCATGGAGGGGGATTAAGTCAACTCTCGTCTGCATTTACCAGCTCGCGCGGCCGAGCATCGTGTCACGGAGGCCGACCGGAGGCGGCGCGGAAAGTGGGCGGGATGTCACGTCGCGCCACGCGCCCCGCTCTTCCGCCGCCACGGCTGACGCCTCCGGCGGCTCTGCACAAAGACGTTGTGCGGGTAAGATGTGGCAGCGGAGGGAGAGGAAAGAGCTTGGCGTCGAAGCGCTGTCGTGACGCCGCGCGTGCGTGCGCGTCAGCTGTCCTAGTCAGCGGAGCTTGTCCCGCCGAGGAGGACAGGCGGCGGACTGAGACAGCTGTTTACTTTCACGTCCTCTGCTTCTGTTAAGACGCCGCGCTGCCCATATTAGGCGCCGGTCCCGATGTCCATGTCTGTAAGTCATAACCCAGAAAACATTTCCCAAGCGGGGGAAGGGCCTGCGTGCAATATGTTCAGCATGATAGCGCAGCGCTGCTTTTATTATGTAATGCAAAATAAAGAGACCTACAGTGTGTGAGAGCGGCGGTAGGGGAAGAGCATCAGCGTGCTGATTTCTCAAACCAAATCTTTTTTACTGCACGACCCCTTTCTGCTGTATGATTCACGGGGCCGTGGATGTCACGTGATGAACTCGGCTCAACTTCCTCTGGAGGGTGTGACGCTTGGCCGCAAAAAAAAACAACAAACCGCCCAGATTTTGGCAGCCGCACCGCGGCCTGCAAAACCTCTCGCGCCGCGTGTAGAGGAAGTCTTTAAGGGAAGTTTAACTGTTGAAAAGCCAGTACGGTGCAGGTGAAAACAAAACAACAAAAGGGCGGCACCTGGGTCCAGCCGGGTCAGAGCACATTGCTGCCGTCACCTCTTCGGTCCTACAGAACCCAGAAGAAATTCCTCAGTGCTGAAACCAGAAGAGCTGGTTTGACTGGGGAGGAACTCTCGACCACGATTACGTTTGAGGGGAAAGTGCTTCTTGTGTAAACGACTGCGATGTTTCAAAAAAAAAAAAAAAAAGGGGCAGCCATTAAAAACAGAAACGAGCGATGATTAAATACAGACCGACAGGGTATTTGACACCTAATCTGACAATTACAAACAAAATGGGGGAAGTTCAGATGCACTGACTCAGCAGCAGCGCTTTAGCAAGTTTATGTGTCGTCTTTGTGCAAAATTTTGATGCTGATTAAAAAAAAAACCCAGAATCACATCTGTATTGTATGTAAATAAGCTGGAATTGGATGTAGAATAAACCATTTCTTCAGTCTAACTTTACTTCAGATCAACTTCACTGTCATCGTGCTCGCACAAAACAGTCTTGTCTCCTGCGGGAAGGTATTTACAAGTGCAAATATTTAAAGTTGCTGTTAAGTGCAGGGTGATGTGAAGTGCACTGGGTTTTATAGGCTGTAAACACACGGTTCAAACCGAGGTAGTGACAAATGCGCGTGTGAGCTCGAGGGATTCGAGACCTCAAGCTTTTTGCCTGGAAATGTTTGCTCTGCGGTGAGCGCCGCTCTCGGGGGGGTCTCACTTCCTCCCCCAGCTGCTCACTTCACTCTCCTCACCGGCGCTGGAGCTGCACGCCCGCACGGAGACGGCTGTAACAGAGAAACGCCGATGCGGCGGCCGACACCGAACCACAGAAGCACCCACAAGACAGCGAGTGCATCAGGGTCAGAAGGGTGAACGAGGCTGCGGCGTGTGGGCTTCAGAGGGCCCTTTGTTGTGGACGCGGGCGAGAGAATGGCATTGTGGGATGGCGGGGTCGTTGTTCGTAAAAGGGCTCTTTGGACCGGCAAGTGGTCTTGTGCCAGCCTTCCACCGCTCGCATTTAGCGCCGCGCCCTTCTCCGGCCCACGGGCGTCAGTGAGCAAACTGCCTTGTACAGGAAGACAATAGGCCACCAGTTTGCATTTCCTCATAGCTCTGCAGCGGGGTGGGGGGTGGGGGGGCGGGGGTGCACACTGCCGTGTAACCGCAAAGTGTTGTGATATCTCGCAGTTCGTCAAACAAAGTCCCGCAGAACCGACGGTCGCCGTTCGTCCTTTTCGCAGCACTGGGCGCTGCCATTTTTCAAGACCCCAAAGCAATAAATCTTCCATCAGGAGTGCCGAGGCACCCGCTCTGCAGACTTTCGCAGAAACCCAACACTAATTGCGCTTTCCTTTCAGCCCCAGCAACCTGAGATGCCGTTTAAAACAGCCTCTCTTCTCACCAACTGCCCTTTAACCGGGCTCCGCTCTTTTCCAAGGCCCCCATCCCCGCCCACCTTGAACGCAGACTTCAAGACCCGAGCAATGACGGTGAGAGAAGGGAAGAATCAGTCGGCGAGGTACAAACATTGTGAGAAGGCGGCGGGGGACAAGCAATGGGAAAGTTTCTTAAAAGATTAATGACATCAAAATGCCACCCTCTGCCCAGTCTTTCGGAGGCGGTCCTCGCATATGTCAGGTCACAGTAGTTCACAGCTAATGATGGCCGCGCTCTTCACACCGTCAGAGGTGCCGCATAACTTCTCTGAAGGACTGATGGCCCCAGCTGCGGACTATAGACTCACGAGGGGCCAGTATTCTTTCGAACAAAGTGCTTGACGAATCACTTGACGGCTTACGGAACCCTTTCCCCACACGCCAAAATGGCGTGTGGGGAAAGGGTTCGCCTCAGAGGAAGAACTGATCGGAAAAGAGGTGTGGAGCCACCCTCATTTAAACCATCACTGAATCTCAGACCCCGCCCCCCCGCCCACTTACCGTAGCTGGGGAGGGCTCGCCAAAGTGTGTCAGACGGAAGCAATTAGGAGCTACACCGTCAGCGCTGACCTCCATTTCCTGACATGCACTGTCTAAATTAGTCAAATAATAGGATGTGAGCGGGATTACTGACAAAGAGGGGGAAAATCTGTTTTTCCCCAAAAGATAGTACAATGAGCAAAACCCCATCGACACCGCTGACGACGAGCACGAGCCCGCGCTCGGTGGAGGATGCATTATTTTTCCCCGGATGTCTGCCGGGCTCTCGTGTCAAAAAGGCAAGCCTTCCCCACGCTCGGGGTGAAATGCAAAGCCCTGGGAGAGGTCAGAGATGTGAAGAGTCTCACTGGAAGCTGTGATGAAGGACGGACGTGACTAACCCCACGGGGCTCTCGGCATATTAAGGAGAGAAAGGGTTCGCCTCCGCTTCCCTCCACCCTTTCTTCAATCCACCTCCCGTTCCTCGCCTCCCTTGGCGGCGGGCGGTGTCATGACAGAGCGAACCCCCCCCAGTTAGAGAAAGAAATGCCTTGCTTTAAAGAAACAGCTTTAAAAATACTGATTTAATTCTAATTAGATTTAAAATGTTGTTTCAGCATTAGGGTGCTACTGGTTGCCAAGAAAAACTGAAGGGGAATTAAAGCACGAAGCTTGATTTGTTGGCCAAAGCGTTCCGCTTACTCTTGAGTTAAACGCTGGCTACAAGTGTTTTCACGAGTGGTCCGCTCTGCGGAGACAATGTCGGCCGTATCTTTGCTCAGTCTCTCAGGAGTTCAGGGGAGTGATCAAGGATCGAGGGCAAAAGCTCATCAAAGCAAACTAATGAAAATGGAGGATCTTCTCTTGTCTGGCTCCGGGCTATCACCGTACGCAACTCGATTTAAAAGATCAATACCGGCAGAATAATAAGGTTCTCGGGGACGGCAACTGCAGACTCTGGACTTGGGGTTCGGTGGCACCGCATTCCATTCTCTCAGATGACAACCTCATGCTAAGCCGAGGAGAATTTTATAACCCCCCCAGAGCAAACGGACAGAAGTAAGGGTTTATGATGTCCGCTGCAGGACTTTGCAGTCTCATTAAATACAACAAGGAAGTAGCCGAGACTGACGGGTGAAATCAGCAATGTGCTTCTTTTAGGATGAGTCTGAGACAGCCGGCCAGAGCCGCTTTAATATCCGAGTACTGAAACTACAATATCAGACTTTTTGGCCATTAGAGGACTGCAGAAGTTGATGTGCCAGTATATTAATTGGGATTTTCTTAAATATTCAAGCTTTGTCCTTGGTTGATGATTGACTGAGCGATTTCTCAGAGCAGCAGAGTTGGGTTGAAGTCCGACATCCTCATTTCTGAGACCGTCTGACTCAAGTCTTGCTGGCTGCGCATTTGAAGGCTGTAGAGATGATCATTCTTGTGTGAATCAGGTTCTCTGAACAGAGATGTGCAGGGGCGAGGATAACAAGGATAACATAACAACTGAAGGTAAAGTGCAACCACGCAGAAACGCTGCGCTGTGGCAAACAAAATCCCGTTGCCCACCCACGAGTGAGCGTGTGAACCTTTTCCGTCTACCATTATACTGACTGTCGCTTCGACAAACATGTCTCACAGACAACACTATGGAAACAGACCAATTTTCTGCACCAGATTGGTTTCAGAGTTTATCTGAAGGCAGAGCTGCTGCGGGTCGCGATCTCGATAAACACGATCCTCTCCGATATGGAAAATAGCTTCTCGTCTGTCCTGTCACCCGACCTCGAAGCCTCTCCCAACCTTCTGACAGAAAGCAGGGTTTGATTTATTTTGACCCGACAACACCCCAGTGGACAAAAACACTATCAGCTAAAAGCCAAATAATCACGTGAGGACAGGGAAATCTGGAACCACAATTTCTACCTCATTAAGGTCCATTTGTTAACCTCCTTTGCTTTTCTCCAGCCATTTACACACTATTGATTATCATTTAAAGTTAATCCAATACCAAAATGCCACAAAAAAAAAGGGGGCCCTTTAAACCTGCCCTGCCCTTTAGGTTTGGTCTCATTTTATCGAAATTTCCTATTGGTGTTCCCCAAGGCTCCATTACTGGCCCATTATTGTTGCCCTGCAATATGAATGAGCTCGTTCAAACATGCAATGAAGCAGGGCGAGGTTAAATGCACAATCATGGCGATCACATAGAATTTTCGAGGACTAAACATGTGTCTTACCCGAGGCAGATGAATTTTAATATCACTCGCTCACTAATGTTATAGAAACCATTATATCACATCTCAGAGGGTTTTCTGCCACACATTTCTGTGGACCCTGGTGGAGACCTGACGGGCTGGGCTAAAACAGTCCCAAGAAGAGCCGAGTCATCACAACGCATGTCTGCACCGCCTTAATGACTTCACCGGTTTTAATAGGCTAATTTGCTTCATAAACTGGAGTTAATTTGCGGCCTAATTATACGCAAAAGCATTGGCTCCCCCCCTTTGCCCCTCACTCTGGGGAGGAGTTGCAGGGCTATTGGTTGCCTCTCAGTCTGCTTGCCCGCTGTATCGCATGACAACCGGCCGCAAATGAGCAGCAAATGCTCTGCCAGGCTGGCAGCCTCGGCCTCTCTCCTTAGAGTCGCAGTCTCAGAATGCCCCGAGTCACCCCGCGAACTCGCATCCGCGACAGATGCCGTTTTAACAGAGCTTGATACGCCCCAGAGACGCCGCTGCGCACAATGCCGCACATTAACCGCGGGATTTATCTCGTGGAGGCCTAAATCGGGAATGCACCACGGGATGGCAGGGAAGCAGGTTGGTAATAGCCTGCTCTTGATCGCACTCCACAAGTGGGAAAGACAGGGCGGCCTGTGAATCAATAAATCATGAAAGATCACCTGGCTCACTAAGATGCGAACAAGAGGAAATCAATAGAGCAATGTAGTTATGCTGGAGCGGAGCGTGATAATGGGCGAAGGGGTGGAAACCGCAGAGCAGGTGGCCGCACAACGACACACAAAGAAGGTCAGAGTGATGAACAAACATCCTCGGTGAACCCATAAACCTGTGTGGTCCCTTGTACTGAGAGAGGCCAACAATCGCAGAAAGAAAATTAGAAGGCGTAGAAGGCGGAGTGAGTGTGATGTTCCTCGCAACATGCATGACCCTCCCTGCACTGCCTGTTACTGTGCATCCATGCGTAGCTAAGATGCACCACGATCAATAATTTAGTGGCTGCATTAGCTTCCCAGAAACACGCACAGTCTCTCGCGGGGGGAAGGAAGACGCAGCTCAACTTGGAGACGGAAATCTGCACTTCCATCGAGCAATCATTTAATCTTTTCGTGCCGATACCCTTATTTTTCTTTAACTGGGAGAACGTAGACGATACAGGCCTTGCACCGCCGCAAAGCATCCGTGCTCAGGTATTTCAGGCATGAAGCTCTGACACACAGGTGGCGTGTGGGGCTACGCTTGAAACGTGGTAATCACCGGGCATCTCTCCATGCGCCGGAGTCTAGGCAGACCGTGAAACAGCTGGGAGGCGTGTTGACATCGTGCCAACGTCAGGAAATGAAAGAGGAAGCTGCAACATCACACTAAAGACATAGCTGGGGGTAGAAATTAAGTCTTTGGAATTATTAGTATCTTATCTTTGCTGTTTAAGATCCATGTTCTGCCTTCTTTTTTAATCATGCACCGACAAAGTCAAAGCTGAGAAAACTGGCACGACTATAACCCCAGGGATCAACAAGGGTCTTTGGTGAAAAGCGGGGAGTCGACTCTAATTTGCCAAATCGACAACGCAACATCTGCTCGATAAGCGGCCTTGTTCAACATCTCGCCCGCGCCACTCTAGCCCATTAGAGGACATGTTTGCACAAATAAGGCGGGCAAACATGCGACCGTATGTTAGCAATACAAAAAGGGAGACGGGTCGGCTTTGTTTGATCGGGGAAAAAGTTGTGAGGAAACGGCGTATGATGGAAACTATTTGCGGAGAGTTTGATCGGTCCTTCTTGGGTTGAAGAGGTGAGATGTGGGCTGAAGTACACTGCCTCCAGTTGTTGTGTAAGATTTTTTTTTAAATGCCTTATTCTATATTACTTTTCTGTGTTATCCATTATTTGACAGTTTACTACATGTTGCATCATATCTCTAAAAAGATTAGTGAAATATTGCTTAATGTTTGTTTTGTAACAGTTTATGAAGAGTGGCTTTGGCAGACGACTGTCTCTTTTTCCCGGGATTCTTCAGATGGTGCTAATGATGCAATGATAGCCATGATCAACACACAGAAAGACAGATTACACCAGCCACGGAGATGAAACGTAAGACCGTCATACCGGAGATCCACAGCCTGCTAGTGGGCGGGTAAACCATGATGCAGAGCGGGAGAGGTGCCCTGTGTACCCAGAGGCCTGCTTGTATCAAGTGCCTGACATGCCACTCGGTGCCTGGCACCGGAGCCAGGCCCGCAGGCGTCTAAACATTTCCACTGAAGCTAAGTAGCCTCCGCGCAGACGGACGGGCGCTGCTTAAATGTCAAAGTCAGCGCTGTGGAGATGCACACAGACAATGAGATTCCTATCGGCTTGTCCTTTTCCTCCCCGGGGCAGCTCACCTGATTGCATCCTTTGAAAGGAAAAAAAGAAATGCCAGGTAGAGAGATCTCTTGGTTGTTACCTAGCAACAGGTGGGTAAGAAAGATACCGGCCCGGCTTGGAGGATGAGAGGAGCGGCCACTCGAGAGACAAAACCACTGTTCTCCTTCATGAATTATCCCGATTCTGAATAGAATAATACTGATCCGAGGACTCGCATGAATACCAATTGGCACTTGAGGCCCGCTCGTGGAAATTTAATGACATCACTTCTGAACGGGGGACCAGGGCATGAGTGAGTCTGCACTTGGCAGAGCATCGAGCAGTGTCCTGATAGGGGACACTATTAGAGTGATGCCAAATCCAATGGAAAATTGTTGGGGGGGTACTGCAAACACCAGCACAAGATAAATTGGATCATAAGTTAAATCAGTGAATATGAAGAAGGTTAAATACTTCAATGGTAGCTATGACTTTCAGATATTAAATACACAGAACACGACCTGGCACAATAGAAGCTACCATGTTGTTAAAATTATCCAGTTCGGAGCTATAGTGATCAGTTAAATCAACTATTTTGATACAATGATTTGATAATCAATTCAAACAATTTATCAAGTTAACAGTCTAAACTTTTCTCAGTCTTTCCTTTCCATTTGTGAGGATTTGCTTTTTTTTATGTAATATAACTTTTTTTTTTTAAAGCTTGCACTTTTGCTTGTTTGGGCATATGGAGTTGTCGCAGGAGAAGAGGAAATGTCTAATTATCCCTTTTATTTCCTTTCTTCCCTAAAATGCCAGAGTGGAGGGTAACGCATTCCAAAATGTCTTGATATACATGAAACAGTTCCCGTCTCTGCAGCAATTAGCAGGTGTTGTTAACTGTCGCTGCGAGAGAGGTGAATTGTGGCTGCTGGAGGCATGGCGCTCGCCTTGACAGATGGAGGGGGAAATAAAAGAAAAGTGAAAAACAACAACAACAACAACAACAAATAAAACCCTGCCAGGCTAAATAAAGGCGAAAAATTACCCAACGCTGCTCCATTGCCATCACAGCAGTGAGTAGAATAATGAATGCAGCAGCAGTGTTCAATGAGTGTGGTAAAAATAGATGCTTTTAGGAGGGAGGCCGAAAAAGAGAGAGGTGAGGGGGGTGGGGTAAACACAGAGAACGTGTGATTTTCTTTTTTCAGGTGCGCTGACAGTTTGAGGCCAACAACAACCCGAAACGGAGCGGAGAGCCGAGCACGCCGCAGCTGTTCCTGAGCAGCATCAGCACCGCACGCCCGCCGTCTAACAAAGTGTGGAGGTGTTTTTTTTTCTCTTTTTTTTTTTTGCTGAGTCATGCTTTGCTGCTCGACCCCCATACAGCTGACGCCGCATATTTGGCGATCACCCCCCCGCACCACCACCACCACTTCCCCCTGCTTCCGCCTCCCCCGCCTCCTTCCTTTCTACCTCTCTCTTTATCTCTGTGGTCCATGTCCTCCCCCTCACCTCTCCTCGGCATCCTCTATCCTTGTCCTCGCCTCCTCAGCTCCGAGCGAACGAACCTTCTGGTTCAGTTCAATTTTTTCCCTTTTGATATTCTCCCTCAGACTTGCTCCCTGACTCCCTGCTCTTCTGGGGTCATTAAGTTTGGGTCACCGTGGCAACAGCAGCTGCCGCAGCTGTAATTCGCACGATACTGATAATCCACAAGCAAATTAACACCCCCCTGGTTTTAAGTGGCGATTTGACTGAACACATAAATTAACAGATACATCGCTCTGTTTTTCCATATCAACTGCTGGGTTTCACACTGGCAGTGTCCATGATGGTGAGCGTTTCAGCGACTCGCCAGGGCACCTTTCGCTCTTACCTTGCACTTCATCATGTCGCTGACCCTCTGCTGCATCGACTGCCCGGCTTTGGGTCTGACCAGGATGTAGAGGGCTTTGACCTCGGGGCACGACCTCAGCAGCTTCTCCACCAGCACTTTCCCCATGAAGCCGGTGGCTCCCGTGATCAGGACGCTCTTGCCAGCGTAGTACTCCGCTATGGACGCCATGCTGCTGCTGCTGCTGCCCGCCGCGCCGCTGCTGCAGATGTCCGTCGGTCTGGTGGTTCCGTCTGTCGTCTGCTCTCCTAGCCCGTCGAGGTCCTGGCCTTCGGACAGCTCCTGCAGAGGGAGGGTGGGGAAGCCGCGAACGTTAAACCGCCGTTTCAGGAAGTACTTGCGAAGCGGTTGTGCGAGCACACGGTGAGCTTGAGCAATACAGCGGCGCAAGTGAGAAGCTGCAAATGAGCGGTGACGGCAAGGTCACAGGAAAAAGAGAAGTGCTTCGTATGAATTCACGGCCTTTTATTGCCTCAGCCCGATTTAAAAAAAAAAAAAAAAAGAGAAAAGAAAAGAACACACACTTCCATGAATTTAAAATGTGGATCAGCCGTGTTACGTCTCCGTTCTGACCTTCATCTTGCCAGAGGAAACATGCAACTGGGATGGGAACCATATGAATATTCATACAGGGAGGTAGCGGGAGGGCGACGTTCAGGGGCAGTTTGACATCAGCAGTGTGCGTCTGGTGATGAGCACACAAGCGACTATCTCCGCCCCCCTAAGATGCCTGAGACAACCTCGAACCGCAGCAGCACCAAAAAAAAAAAAAAAAAAAAAAAAAAAAATCACGTTGTACGACAAGTTTCAATCCTCTCTCCGCTCCCAAAGTAAACACTTAAACCTCAACGTCCTGTCGGCCCTATGCTCGGGTTTCGCCTGAGCGGTTCCTGTTGTGCGCGAGGGGCGTTTCTCAGATCGAGGCTTGTCGTGTTGATTTAGGGTGATCCTCGCACAATGAGATTTTACAGATCTGAACCAACGAGGGCTTGTGCAACGATCTCCGCCCACTGGGACGAGAAGAATAGCTCGCACGGGAACGCCCAGGCTCGCACCGTTTCCCAAAGATAACGTGACCCAGAGCCGCCCCGCACGTCGCTCCTTCGGCGAGTTTTTGGCGTGTTTCGGGACGTCCGGCCAGCTCTAGTTCTGTGGCAACTTAATTGGATCAATCGCTGCAGTATTGGCGGTGGTGTAATGGACTGTGTCTGCTTATTTGGGGCCAACTCGATGCAATGAATCAGGAGCTGCATCTGCTGCTTCAGCGGTGGCCGGCGGCCAGGGTCCAACGCGGTCCCGATCGCGGCGAGGGCGTCGGACAGAGGTTCTGAGCATATTTACATTTTCCTGTCCGCTGGTGACGACCTCAAGGGCGCGCCTGGTTTCCACTCGCCCCTCGCGGCATCTCGCCTCGCAGAAGCACCGATTTTTACCTCTTTATTAAATTCAACATTCAACAGATTAAGGGTTTTATTGGAGATGAAGTTTTATTTGATGACCACAGTGTCAAACATTGACTATTTCAGACTTTGCCCTTATCTCAGACAATCATCTGAGCCGCCACGTGACCTCAGCTGTCGTTCCTGTGACTCAGTGAGACAGGCTGCAGCTATCAAAGCACTGTGTTGGATGCGTGTCTGTGTGTGTCTGTGTGTGTGTGTATTTGTGGGGGCTAAAAGCTCACAAGCGTGCCGCCGGTGCCGCTGCTCATTTCCGCGCAACGATGCGCCGATACATCGCAGGCCTCTTAAAAAGATGGATGACGGCTTCGTGTCTCCGGCTGGCAGCCGTCCCCTTCTCTGGAAAACCGATCCGCTGGAGCGGGCGACAGCCCCCCCCGTCCAGCTTTTGCCAACCGGCCTGTAAAAATGCCGGGGCTGATGGGATGCCTACTTGTAAAAATTGTGTACTTGGCAACGACAGCGCAACATTTAGCCAGGGCCGACGCTTTATCAGCACTTTCAGTGATTCAGCAGAGCTCCGATTTGTACACAAGTTGGAGTTGTTGTTTTTTTTTTTACCCCCTCCCCGTGTTTCCTTCATCCTCTCTCCTGAGCTGCTGATTCCCGGCATGTCTGCCCAAAGACGGAAACCAAATCCTCCTGAGCCAAACGTGGCCCAGATAACAAACAATCTTGTATTTACGTGCTTACTTCCCATTCTGCCGTCTGTGCGCGCGATATTGAATTACGCTCCACGAATAAATCAAACAAGCATGCGCGCACGCCCTTACTTTTTGCGTGCGCGCATGCTTGTTTGATTTATTCGTCCGCTGGCCCGCGGTGGAGATGAGGCGTCGCATCGCATGTCGAAATCCGAGTCCACCGAGCTTTACGTTTAACACCAGTTCTCACAGATTAGTATAATCCAGCCCCCGCCCCCGTATCCGTAATTTACAGACAAGTTACCAATCTGCAGATTCACTGCTCTGTAGGCACAGACACCACAACAAAACAAAAGGTCAAAGTCAAGGTCCTCTGCTGAGCCGAGCCCCCCCAGCATTCCAGCTCTGTGCCGCACGCAGATTCCCTGTGGACACGAGGACGAGGCCTGAAAGTCACTACGGATTAACGCCAGACAATGGAAATGTTCCTGCAGCTGGAAAAGTGTTGAGAGCGAACGGACGCGCACGCGTCCCAGATTCGCGATGCTCCAACACACATAAACACACACAAACACACACTACTGCATTCTTCTAAGGTTAGACAACTCCACCTCTCCCTGTGACCATCACACACGCCGACATGGCAACAGGAGCAATGCGATTATATCAGACAGCGAGTTCACTTACTGTCTGATCTGGCTGTGGTCACTGGGGCCGCACGTTGTTCAACATTTTATCAATGCTGGCTATGTAAAAGGAATTGGGGCTGCAAGTCAGTTATTTTTCACAAATAAATTGATTAATCTGTCAGTGAGCCTATAAAATACCAGGACACAGTCTTCCAGTGTCGATGAAAAGGACAGGATTTGTCAGAAAAGCAGCCTGAGTGATCTTCATTTTATTGTTGTTCCATTAGAAAGGCCACAATCATTGATTTTTTTGGCATTTCTCCTTTAAAAAATGATTTCAGCATCTTCAGGCATCAGGACAAGATTTAAAAAAAAAAAAAAAAAGTACATTCTGATAAGGAAACTTGTAGATGTTCGGCACACATCCTGACAAAAAAGGGTCGACGTCCTACGAACGCTTTAACCGTGCTGCTCCGCGAGGCTGCCGGCACGTTTCCCTCCTGCTCGCTCTTTTCACGTCGGGAACGAATCGAGCTGTGGAGTTTCTCTCGCGGCCGTTTTCCGATACAAAGCTCTCCCAAATCCCTCGTCAATCGAGCCGAGATCCGTGGAGGACGAGCGGGGCCGAGCTCAGGTGATGCCAGCCTTAACCTTGCCGTCTTCTCCCTGACGAATAAGGCAGCCTCTTTTATTTTTTTTCTTTCGAGAATTGAAAGGAGAAGACGAGGAGGAGGGCAGCGAGCGAACGCTTCGCGTTCGGAGCCACTCAGGGTCATTTAAAAGAACCAATAACGCTGGGGGATGCTCGAGAACACACTCTCTGGCCTCATTTCGCATCCCCTTTCTTCTGACTGAGGTTTTGTTTGGGTTTTTTTCCCATTTTTCCCTCAAAGCCCCTCTCCTCAGGAGGTCCACGCTGTTTGTCGGAGGCGGGTCGGTCTAAGCCGCAGCTCTGCGGTCCTTCTGCTGCCTCCGGTGTTTCCTCACACAACCCCTCCATTACTGGGTCAGAGGAGTGCTGCTGGAGACACGGGGGAAAAAAATAAAAATACAAAAAAAAAAAAATGTAGCTGTACAGCTGCACGCTGGCTGAAGCCATTATACAGGGACAAAAGCTGACAGAGGCGGGGGGAGGGAAGAGTCAAATGCTGCAAAATGCAGACAGTAATTAAGGCAGCATTAGTCAACTTGAATGCTGGTGCCAAGCAACACAAAGGAGAAGTCAGTCCCTTTCAGCAAATAGCACAGTGCCAATGGTGTAAATAATAATAAAAAAAAAGACCCTGAAAAGAAGAGTTAAGTGTACGAGCGCCACAGGGCAGACGGTTCTGTGTCTCGGTGCCGGCACGGGGATACCCATGAAAAGACGCGGAGACGGGCCGGGGCCGGGGGCCAAAACAACAAGTCTCCTCTCATCCCGGAATCGAGACCCAGAGAGGAAATCGCGGCCGACGCGGGAGCCGACATGCCCTGCATCTACCAGGCGCGCGCACCACCCGCCCGCAGTAAAGTCGAGGAGCTCACGTTTCCGGTTTCTGCCTGTTTGAAGGCTTTTTTTTGGGGGGGGGGGGTTCTTGGTCCCGACAAATTTCAAGAGGGGAGGAAACGAGGAGCGAGTCCCGTGTTTTTCTTTGCCCAGAGGGCGTGGATGAGGGCAGGGTAACCACCCGATGACAAAGACTCAAATTCATAGTAAAAGTATCAGCTCCTGGGAAGAGAAAAAGCGATGACTCATACCTAGCGAGAAAATTTGTTCGCTGAGCGCCACACTATTCTTATACCACGCTGTGTCGAGCTAGTTATAACTGTAAGGGAAAGGGCGCTGTCACAATGGTTGCTAAGCTGTTCAGAGGGGTTTAGCAAACAGTCCACTGAGCGCTCTTCAAAAAAAAGAAAATCCTGAATTCTTTCCCTCGAACAGAAACCAGTCACACACACACACACACACACAAACTCTTTCCACGATGACGAATCACTCGAACATCTTTTCCAGTTTCTCCTCCCCCGCTGCCTGATGTGAGGTGGTGACACTGCCCTTTGCGCAAACCCACGGAATTGCGCAGCAAAGGCCCCGATCCAGTACTGCATTACCGCATTAAAAAAAATTTATTTAAAAAAAAAAAAAAAAAAAAATGGCAGGTCTCTTCTCTTCCATTTCATTTTTTCCCTGAGGCAGCTAAAGGCTAATCTAATTAGAATTAATTATGTTAGGCGTGGGCTTCCAGGATTTAAACAGTGTCTCTTTAATTTAATCCTTCACAACAAAAACAAAACAAAACAACAGCACATGGGAGTTTCAAGTCGACACATGAAGGTCACTCCCCACCGTCGGACACCTGGCCGTATGTGTGTGACACCTTACGTTTCCGCATGCGCATTGTCCGCACGGCGCCCGACGCTGAAAAAAGGGACTCTGTAATTACACCAGCCGTCTCCAAGCGACAGAGCCTCCTCCTCCTCCTCCTCCTCCTCCT
This sequence comes from Psettodes erumei, assembly GCA_016785225.1. Classification (NCBI taxonomy): domain Eukaryota; kingdom Metazoa; phylum Chordata; class Actinopteri; order Pleuronectiformes; family Psettodidae; genus Psettodes; species Psettodes erumei. Next base: position 237,233 of record JAFBJZ010000651.1, read on the forward strand.
CCTCCTCCTCCTCCTCCTCCTCCTGGCTGCCGTGTCCGCTTACGCCTGGCACGGCCCCAGGCCGGCTCCTGTGCACCGGGAGGTCGCGACCCCGCGCCGCGTGGCGCACGGGGCAGCTCTTTCGAGTAACAAAACCACCGTGCTGCACCCCCACCCCCCCACCCCAAGCCTTACAGTCAGTAATCAGGGATCAAATAGAAACTATTCACTTTCCCATGCTGTGCGGGTGATTCCTGCTCTTACCTGCAGAAACACAATGAGAGTTTCGGGAACTAACTTTTCCATCAGCTTCATAACAACAACAACAACAACAACGCCTGATTGTGTTTCACCTATTAAGCACTAAAAGAAAAAAAACGTTTATCTACCATTTACTCACAGGGGATGTTACAAGTGCTGATATTTCATGATCAGATTTTTTTTAAAATTTGCAACGCAAATCATTTCCTGTTGCTGACCTGCTGTGCAACGCCGCGCCCCGTAGTGATGGCGCAAAGGGATGATTCACCCCTCAGGAACCAAGAATCTCAACACGCCGCTCACTGCACAGTAAAACATTGTGTTGACGATGTAAGCCGCAGTGAATGAGGGAGTGTTTCGGGACACAGAGCTTACTGCACTTGGATACACGCTCTCATCTAACCCCCCCCCCCCCCCACCACACCCCAAAAAGGCCCCCCGCTTTACAGCAGCCTGATGAGCTCGCATATGCGGACACGCAGCGCGGGCCACAGCTGCCCTGTCACTTATCCCGCGGGCTCCTTTTTCCCCTAATGCGGAAAGAGGCGCGGGCCTGGACACCGGCGAGGGGGGGTTTTCCTCCGGAGCGGCCTCCACCTCCCTCCACGCGACGCGTTTGCGCTTCACTCTGAGCGGGAGGGCGGGGATGTTAACTCAGTCGCCGCTGATCAGCTTCATCCGCACCAACGTTTCCAAACAAACTGGAATGAGATTACAGGATCGCTCACAAAGCTTTTTGCTGTGTTTGCGGCCCGGCTTCACCGGAAACCTGTGACCTTGACTCCACATCAAGACAGGTGATGTAAATGTGGCATATTTAATTAACGTGCAACAGGATTTCAAAAGTCAAATTATCAACACGTTCCACGGACAGAACGTCATAATTTGCTGCTACTTACAGAGAAAACTTGAAAACTTATTGCGACTCAGCTGTTCCTCGATCATTTGAAAGTTTACTCTTTGTAGCTGCTGAGCCGTCTTGTTACTGGAGGACAAACTTCACCATTTTTGCAGGTTGAGCTGACCTGCTGTTTCCACCGACGAGAGACACCCTGCTAATTAGTGGGATTTCATTAACGCGACGCGCGCAGACCGAAGCCGGTGTCCACTTCCCTCTAATTAGCCCAAAATTCGATTTCTCCAAAATGTCCTGGGACAAGATGACGGCTAATGTTACAGCGTGTAAGAAAATGTAACATTTCATTGCCCAAAATGAATTCACTTTTTACATGCGTTCGATTAGATTTGCCACATATCAATAAAATGCTGCCTTTAATGCTGGAACATGAGCAGCCGTATCAACCGGCGCGGAGGCGAACGATCGCTTATTAACGGAGGACTCTTTGCTCTAAATCCGTGACGTGCGCGTGCTCTAATTCCATTTGTAATCATGATAGAGCTGCACGCCGCGGCCCTTCTGCACCGCTGCCGCCGCTGACACGCGGTTTCCTGCGTGGAAGCCAATATCTGTGACCGGGGAGATTTTAATCAGGTATCCGGCGCGGCGAGCGCACGACACTAAGATTAACGAGGTGCTTTACGCGAGCGTCACCTCGCGCCGCTGCCGGCCAGGTTCATCATTAGCGAAAGAGCGGCTCCGGCATCGGTCGGTGAGCCGTCCGTCCATCCGTCCCTTCATCCCTGTGCGGATTACAGCGGAGGTAGAAAACACCGCCGCAACACTGATGGTTTTGGACACGAGAGGCATGAACATCCACAGATTATTTCAGATTTACGCAGCTAGGGGAAAGATTAGGAGACAGTAATGCAGGAGGATTGAACTCTATACCATCGTAAGCTTCGGTGAACGTGACACGGGGGGGGGGCACCGTTCTGAAGTTGAGCGTGCATGCACACACACACACACACACACACCACTCACTCCAGTCCAGATGGGATAGCATGCAAAGCATCAGACCAACTTCTCTCTGGATGAGATGAGCGTCCTTTAGTGGCACGCAAATGGCCGAGCGGTTGTCGCCAACTTTTGTGGTAAACAAATATACTGGGGCCAGAAGGGCGGGGTTGCTTGCGTTGACGCGGGAGTGTGCGTTTCGGGGAGGAAAAACGAGGAAGCAGTCTGCTGGATACGAGGGGAGATTATAAGAAGCGCTGCTCTCTTCCTGGGAGCGGAGCGAGGACGTGGTCACGGCGGGGGCCCGGGGTTAACTGATATGTGTCCAACGACTGAAGCTGAAAAATCACGGGCCGCGGAGAGGAAACGCCCGGTTACACATGTACGCTGGGGGGGGGGCTCGGGGAGAGCGGAGGCTGATGTATAACAGGGAAGCTATGTGTAGCCCTGGCTGCCGGCCAAGCTGTCTATGCATAGGAATGGCTGGGCGTTCATCCAAAAAGTCCCAGACGGGGACAGCCCGTTTGGGCCACCCTAACGGGGTCCCAGACAACCATCACTCCAAATTAGCCACAGCGCCTTCTCCTTGTTGCTCCCCTGAAAAGCAACGCTTGCCCGAGCGGTCGAGGGCGTGGAGGGGAGCTAAAGGAACATTTCCCTCTCGCAGCGACCGAAACGGCGCGATAGCCTTGGGCGCGATAGTAAATCACACCGCCTCAGGGTCATCTCCCTGAGACGATCGTGTCCGTCTCTGGGAGGCGAATCGGGACGGCCTCGTTCAACGGGACGCTTAAATAAACAGGCGAGAGAATTCCAAGTTTGTTACAAGCGAAGGCGCGGGAACTCTTGACGCCTGGATTGACCGCAACAGTAACTTCAACTGCTCAAACAACGTCAGTAGTAATGATCATATGATGATGTCATGGTACTGGTCTTGACATAACCTAGAGAGGCGTTTATGATCGCTAAGGCGGGGGAGCATTGTTTCAGATCAGATTTTTTTTTTTTTGGCAGACTGCATATCTGGGTGATGTCTCCTTGTCTCCTGATGTCTTGTGGTATTTCCACAGGACTCTTGTCTTGCACACCTCGCACATGGCGTGCGGTGTCATATCCCTGGAGGAGCAGGGATAAATCCAACCAGCGGAGGGAATGTCGCAACGGAACGCCGCTCTCATCGCGAAAAACTCACCTCTGAGCAACTCCGACTTGCTCGGTCGCGAAGCGCCGGTGAAGAACTTCCACGTCCGGGACCGAAAACCCTCCGGCTCCGGTCTTCTCTGTAAGACTGTAACAGCCTTCTGCAGGTGCTGGTCAGCGGCTCCATTAATTAACAACGTGTGTGTGTGTGTGTGTGTGTGTGTGTGTGTGTGTGCGTGTGGGGGGGGGTCGCTGTCAGAAATCACCTCTACATCCTCCTCCATTATCCTCCAGTGACATCTTGTTAACAGAGCACCTACGTCAATGTGGGGTTCAATGTCATTCAACCCATCACAATCTCCCGCTCTGGTTTTTAACAAGCCAGGAACCCCCGACACACACACACACACACACACACACGAGAATCACAGATGGAGAGGGTGTTGCAAGGTGACCAGTATCAATTCACAACATCTGCCTGAGACCTCAACACAGTCGTTTTCTCTGATTTAATAAAAGAAGCCCGAGTCGTCTCCACAGCAGACTTACAGGAGCTGCGCCCGAAGATAAAACTGTAAAGGACCGCCCAAAAAAAAAAAAAAAAAAAAAGAAGAGGTAGGTTTTCATTTTAATGGCTCACGAGCCTGGAACAGGACTACATTAAGCTCTTTCAAAGATTTATCGTTACAGCTCCAGCTGGCTTCAAGAGGCTGCTGATGGGCTTCCATACGACAAAAAAAATAAATCTGTACAAGACGCACTTCAACGCGGTCGGCAAAAATGTTGTTACTTGGAGATCATTGCTGATTCACTGAGCCAGATCCAAAAGAGGACATCCCTCTAAGGACTCCCCTGAAGGTCAATGTGGCACCTCCACTCTCTCTCTCCCTTCCTTCCCTCCTTCCCTCTCGTCACCTCGGCCCCTTCCTCCTGCTCATTCATCCTCCCCATCCAGAGCCCTTTGCGCCAGACGCAGATTCAAACCCTATTTGGGTCGTCCCCGCGAGACGGAGCCCGACCGCAGGTGCGGGGCCGCCGTCGACGGCGACGCCCCGTGTCTACCTTTCAGCTGACTTCATTTCGCCTCGCGACACTTCCCATTGGGGGCCGGGGAGCTCGTCAGCTGCGCCGCGGCGAGGAGACGGCACCGGCGATCGGCACCGATCGTCAGGCTCTGGGAAAACACGCAGCGGCGAGCGTTTGTTGGCACGAGGCGCGAGCGTCAGCCCTGGTGGTGACACGACTGAGGACAGAACGGAGTCAAACGGCTTCGACAAGTGGGGAGAAAGAAAACAGACGCATGTCGCACGCCAGCGGGGATGAACCCTCGCGACTTCACCGATCCCCTGACAGTCGTGGCTCGTGGTCGAGTGCATTTCCTCGACAGCCGCACAATAGATGACGTGCTGAGCAGTATAAATGAATTAAACTAAAGTATTTGCTTTTCTGCTGGAATTGCAAAATATCCCCCACTCATCTGTTTATGGAGGTTTTACGTCACTGAAAAGTGAATTTAACAAAGATAGAACACAATGAAAGTGCAGGTGTCACTTGTTTTTTTTTCCAGGGGAGAGGAGCGTGACAAGCCTTTTTCACTCCTCTGACATTTTATAGAACAATCGATACTGAAACTAATCAACAGTTGCGGCCCAGGGGCTTACAGTAAATTGATATCCCCCATAAGATAAATTCCCTGACTGTCACCAAATACCTCTGCATAAAAAAAAAAACAACCTGTTGATACACGATCTGACGCCTCTTAAGCCGATGACGTCTCCGCTGATTCGATCTCTAATGCAGGAAGCTGCACCTGCAGCCGCGAAGTGACGCGTGTCGCACGTCGACAGATCTGCCCCGAGGACACGAATCCAAATCTGAGGGCTTCAACGCACTTCTCAAAATGTGCGAACGCAGAGGTGCGCGTGATCCATCGCGTGGTACGTCACATCCAACGAGACAGGACGATGGAAGCTAAGGCTAATGTACGTTGGCTCTCTCCCTCCTCCCACGCGCACTGACTGACAACAGCAGCGACGCAAAGAGATTTACATCCTTGCAGTGGCTGTTTATCTGCTGAAGAGTAGGGACGCTGCAACCAACCCGTGCGCCGCGTCTTGACATCACCGCCTTCTCAAACTGCAGACGCAGGAGACGCTCAGGGGAACAAACTCTCCCATCATGCCCCTCCGTACTGAAAACGCTACTCCTCTCCGTGGCACGGAAATGCAGGAAGAAATGTCCGCTTAAAGATTCATGGAGAGCTGCAACAGGAGACGGGAGGAAGGGAGGAAAGGAAGCACTCGGGTAAAGCAGAGGTTAAAAAAAAAAAAAGGAAGGCTGTGGAGGATGTTGAAAGAAAGAAGAGAGCCGAGGGGAGAGAAAACAGGACGAGAGGCTGCACACGCGTAAACAAGACGGGTTGCGAACCAGGAAGACAAAAGAGGGACTTTCTAAATCCGCACTGCCCGGGTCTCGCCCTGAAGTGAAACCCGGTGGGGAATATGACACCTTTCTGCCAGTCATCTGATCACACTTAATGCAGCTTTGCAGCTGTGAACGGGCGTTCACAAACCCCACACTTATCCGAGCGCAAAAATATAGGTCATGCCTTGACGATAATTAGAGCTCTTTCTGCGCTCCAGATTTAGACTCTTTTTGTCATTCGGCCTCTCGTAAATGAATCAATCACGGAGGGGGGGGGCACGTCAGAACAGTTTGAGCGGGAAAAACCTGCGCTCACGCTGCACCACGTGACGTACTGATGAAGCCCATCAAGTAATGACCTTAAAAATTAGTGGAAGTAATTGCTGTAAAACCTGATCTGAGGATTTGTGTTTACCTGGCAGAAACAAGACCCCACCCACCCTATTACAAACAGTTTTTTAAACAGTCAGAAAAGCAGCTTAACAGTGGAAGAAGCGGAAGAATTGGCAACTCAATTCCAGTGCACCGCAGGCATGTGGAGCTTAACGACCTTGCATTAACATGTACAAACAGAGCAGTGATATGACCTGTTCTCAGATCTTAATGCAGGTGTAGTGTAATGTAATAATCATAAGCAGCACCTCGCGTCTTCTCAGATCTGGGGTCAGTGAGGAAACGCCTGTTAAATTTCAGGATCTCGAGGTCTGCGGTGCACTCACGTGAGAGGCCAGACAACAACAACAACAACAACAATAATAATAATAATAATAATAATCTGATGCTATATCAGTCAGATTACATCAGGATTCGCCTACACATGGCAAACCTCATTCATTCACTCACTCACACACACACACACACACACAAACACGAATAAGAAAAACATGGGGGTTGTTTCTGGGTTTCCGCTTTAAAACGACGGCTCCCGTTTCTTCTGAGGTGCCGTTGATCATCGCTCCGACGGTCACAAAACAACGCGACGACGTCAACATTTGAACAAATCCGTGCAAGCATTTTTTTCCACCGTTGAGTGGAGGGGTCAAGCTACAAACCGTTAACGCGCCACTTCCGGTAAATCTTTTCATACTAAAATAAAAAAAAAGTGGCGGGTGGGTATCAGCTGTCTGTCATTACTTTCACTGTCGTTTCAGTCTGACCTACCAACAGTCCAAAAAAAACAAAAACCTATTCATTTAACAATAATGTAAAAACTGAAAACCAGTACATTCTCACATTGAAAACCTGGAAGCAAAAAGTGATATTTCTGCTTGAAAATGAACGTAATCAAACAGTGATTCGTTTCATTCAATCGACTCGTTAATTAACTGACATATATGAACACTTGAACAGCATATCTGGTATTCTGGCCTGAGCTTTTGAATGAAACTGGCACTTCTGCATGAAGCTAATATCAGATGGTAAGCAATAGAAGCGCTTCTTATATTCACGATCAGTTATGTTCGTGATTTGCGGCAAAATGAATGAGAAGTCACGAAACCACTTTGAAGCCACTTCCGAGTTCGGGCTGCGCCGGTGGGTGTGGGATGATGGGACCACAGGGCAAATTGAAAATGTTTACATGTCAGGGAGTGGACACGAGGTTAAACCATTTTTAAAAAAAGGTGGACCACGCTGGATTTCATACAAGTTTTGACAACCTGTCTGGTGTTTTTTCCCTCAAGTTACTGGCCAAAGGAAGATTAAATACAAAACAGACTTTACCAAAAACACTCATTTAAAACTGTTATTTAAAAATTGTACATCTATTCCTTTACTCAAAGTAATTTTGTACGCTTTTCTTTTGAAGGCCGCGGTACATACTTGTAGCTGCTAACGGCTGCTAGCTCGCCGCAGCCGCTCTCCACGCTGACTGCGGTGCGAACTGTCCCGCTGTCCGCCGCCCTGCCGACGGAGGCGGCGACAGCTTCGTGCTAACTGCGCGGTCTGCTTCACACACAGCCCTCGGTGTTTAGACTAAAACAGATACATTATCACAAAAGGAGGCTGAACACTATCAATTTTACCAACTGGCTGTGCTCGTAACCCTTTTCGGCGCTTCCATCCCCGGCGCGCTGATGCCCATTCCCGCGGCTCCGACCACACAGCAGACAAAACCAATGAAAGATTCTCCGGCGCCGCTTCGCAAAATCCATATTCACGTCCACATTCCTACACAAACCAGCCGCCGCTCCGAAGGCAAATAGGGCATAAAACGCTTCCTACCGTAGACATCGGTTGGTGCGGGCGGCTCCTTCCTTTTGCGGCTGTCAAAGAGGCTGTGCGCGCGGCAGCTGCGGACTCTCTGCCTCCTCCCACCGGCCGCCCCTGGGCTCTGGCTGATGGGGATACTTCCACCGTCTACCGAAAAAAAAAAAAAAAAAAAAAGCCTGGTGGCCCCGCCGTCTGCCTGTCTGTCCGCAGACTACAGCAGCACGACAGACCGCTCTACAAATATGAGACACTGAGTGGGCAGGGCGTGTCAGCCCCGCCCGTAGCCCCTCCCCTCGCTGCGCCGGTACACGCCGTTCTGCTGTGTGCAAACCCATCGCCACGCCAAATTTCATTCAAAAATCTGTGAAGTTAACGCAAGAAATGCTGAGAGGATTCTTATTTTTATGGCTAGGACTTTTCTATGAATGATCAAAATGTAAATTTCGGCATATGCCAAGCAAAAATAAACGCAATATTTCTCTGAAATGCGTTTGAATAGTTCACGTGGCTAATTACTGGGCTACTTGTTTTGAGAATTGTGACATAAAGGCTTGAAAGATTTGAAACATAAAGGGTAATATTTAAATAAAAATATTAGTTAATTCAAACCATATATAGGCTAAGGATAAAAAATGTGTCATATCCACTCGGATGAGGTTTCATTGTTGTCAATTAACAACTTTAAATCCCGAGCTAATAATGGCGGCCTTACAACTGACATCTTTGCCTCCCTGTTCTGCAAAACACTCAAGTATAATTAAAGTTATCAAGTAAGAGCCATCAAATACCACCATATTGGCTATTGCATCGAGCCTGTTGTCTTGAGAACACTTAAAGCTCCAGTTGGTGCCATTATTCCACATCTTACTGCTCTGATTACGACTCGCAATCTAACAGGGTTTCACAGTCGCGTCGCTGAAGGGCACAGACTGCGCCATAACCATCACATAATTGACGAAATAAATCTCTGCGAAAGTACGAACACGTGATGGGGCGGCAGAGCAAGTTTAGCAGGCAGCTCCGGTGAATGTGTGGTATGTTTGCTTGCGCCAGTGTTGAGAAATGGGAGCCTCGTGGCCTTTTCTTTTCCACCCACAATTTCGAAGAGATGCATCGTAAAACAGAAAAAAGAACAGTGTGTCAGAAAGGGTGAGGCTGCCAACTGGGCTCTGACCCACAAACCTCAGCGTGGCCCCGACACGCTGACTGGATCTGCTGTTGGAGAGTGTGTTGTGACAGGACAAGCCCTCGGCCTCGTCTGCAGGTAATCCCCTGTTGTGCAACGTGTTATTTGTTGCGCTTTAAACGTATGTGCTCCTCACAGACACTTATCGCCATTGCACCATGATTCGGGTAGTTTCAGGTGTTTTTGCTGATTGCAGGAAAGACACCGCTCAAGCACTGTAAGTACTCTTCAGTCTCACAGTGCCGTAAAGTGTTGTTGTGAAATTGTGCATTGCTCAGGGGTTTTTTTTTTAGAGCCTGCGTTGCTCCCAAATGAGATGATTATTCCTTTATGCAACTCTCAGACAATCTGGGGACCAGACCTTTCCTTGCACAGCTCCTGTAGCCACCCACATGAAACTGCAAACGGAAGGGATCTGCTTTTATGCAGCAAAAAACAATTCCTCATTTTCAATCAAGACGCTCCAGGCTGAGGTAGGACAATTCAGGAAGTAGATACTGAAACTCTTGATCAGTGGAGATGCTGTTCGAGAGTTTTCCTCTTGTGGGATGAACTGTGCGCTATCTCTGCACTGCAGCTATTTTGTGTGTTTAGTGTTGATGAGGCACTACAGGATGAAGCTGCTCAGAGAGGGAGCGCACCAGGGATGTCGGCGGAGGAGCTAAAATCCACCAAGCACTGCTGTCAGAATCTGAGTCATGTCAACTGCCAGTTACATTAGTGTGTGTGATGTGATGTGCACCATACTGGTAAACAGTCATTTGTGCAGCTTAGATGAATAAAACTGCTGCATACCACAAGTGCGACTGTGAATCTGTAGAATGTTATTGAGGACGTGAGACCAGCAATCTATAAAATGCAAGTGGCTGCCCTTGAGCGTCGTTTAATAAACATAAAATGCGGTGCCTTCGACTCTTAATATCCTCGCTGCCTCCTCAGAAAGAGCAGAACAGCGTGTCGAGGCCTGTGCTCAGCTCGTCTCTCTCCCGGTGGAGACATGAGTGCTGCTCGGGATTGATCCGCTCCTGTGGAGAATGCAGGCACCAGGGTGCAGCCTCCAGCTGGCAGCAGGCAGCCCCGACTGGCGCTGCCTCTGCAGGAGAGCTTGTTGTCCCACTCCCGTGGTGGTTCATCTCTCACTCTGTTTTCCTTTTGTGCCTCTTTCTTGTCTGCTTGATGCACACACCTCTGCATTCATTAACAGCCTCCTTGTTTATGCCAAAACATGTAAGAATATATCTTTTTTTGTTGTTGTTGTTGTTGCACAACAGCAGATTAGGGTATTAGTTAAGGGAGAATGGAAGCAGTGTCACAATAAGAAAACATGAAATTATGGTTTGCTGAAATTTTAAAATTGTCTTACATGCATCAAGATGCTGATTGCAAAGCTTACCTCACATTTTTTTCACATCTTTTTTTAACAGGATGTGAGCATCAAAACCATCAACCACCAACCACCAAGAGGAAGTACATACACTGGTGTCAATTTTCTAAAGATGTTGAAGATCATGCAAATGTTGACCTGAGAAAAAAAGGGCAGAAAAATATTATTCTGCTATTCATTATTGCAAGTCTATCAATTTAAATACAATGTAACATTGTGTAATTAATAAAATCCCACCAGCTTGCAGAATCGCCGTCATTTTACAAGAGGAAATGTCTGACTAATAAATTTATGTAAGTTCAACAATTGTGAAACACACAAAAATACAAGCCTGGTCTACGCTGACCTCTAGTGGACACATGGATAATGTGCAACAAAGCATAGAATCCCCCGAAATTCTTTTCAAACTGCTCAAATTTGAAAGAAAAGTATAAACATTTACTGCCAATAGCACCTTTAGCAATTAATATCACCAGAGCTGGTTCATTTTCCAGGCTGTGTTCTATTTTCTGCAGGATTTCCCCTTCACTCCTCAGGCGCCTCCGTGTGGCCAAACAGAGACACTGCAGTGGTGCAAACATTTTCTGCGGGACGCTCACGGGGAGGTTTCAGAAAAGCTTTAGGGCAAAGAAAGTTTTAAAATAATAAAATAATTGCAACACTTGTGTATATATTCATGTATTTGCAATATCCATCAAATGTATTGATTTGATTTATTGACGAACTATTAAACTATCTGCTGATTAGAAAGGTCAGCAAGAAATGCTCCTCACAAGAAAATGAATAAGCATATTTCCCAAAATGTCAAACTATTAGAGCTGTTACTTTGTTATAAATCACTGATTATTAATTATTGCAGAAGAAACAGATGTGTCAAATGAGTTAGAGTTATGCAGTAATAAGTTGTAAAAATGTGCTTACAGCTACATTATGATTTGTTAGAAACCATGTATTAGGTGTTAATCTAAACCACTCTTAATAATTACAAACTCTAAGCTTTAACAAAAAGCAGACAACCTTAAGAAACTTCACGGCAGAATATCCTAAATGAATCTTTCACGTTGTGTCAAGATTTTCTTTTATTTTGACAGCGTTTTCAGAATATCTTACAGGTAAACAAGATTTTTGCAAAAGTTAATATATCCATAGCGTTGCATTTCATAAAAATAGTTGCTCCACTTACAGTCTTTGTGACCATCAATAGTACACTGAGTCATATTTATAGAGATATTTGTTCAGGGTCGACACACTGCTATAACACTACACAGTGATACTGAGCCGCTCAGGTGTTATGGGATTATGGTGCAGCGTGTCATTTAAACACACACTTTGCAAATACATCTCTAGATGTCTGTTTTTTTTTTCTTCTTTTTGCTTTCCATAGAAAACTACTTACAATTTGGTTGAATGGAGACAGCTCAGACGTGGAAAGCAGTGACTTGTGCAAAGGCTGAGCAAAAAAGCACATACACATTTCTGTTCCTGCCTCAAAAAGAAGTTATGAAACAAAAGAGCAGTCCGGTCAAATGGGCGCAGTGATACAGTATGCAGGCAGCATTTTCTACCTTTCGTCTGTAAGGGTCTGGGGGGCTTGTTTTGTGATGTTAACCCTGCACACCATCTAAACTACAAGTGATTGAGGGGCTGAGTCGTTTGTGCCTGGCTGATGATTCTCTCCGACATAATGACTCACATTCCAAAAACCCCTGTGTGAGATTGTGCTTTAAAGTCAGTCTGCTTAGTCATCATGTAATTACGGATTACAATAGCAAACATAATGACTTTTCTCCCTTTCCTCTTTTATTCTTTAAACACAACTGGCTCTTCCCTCAGCAGGGGAAAGGAGAGGAAACTTTTGTTCCAGTGTTATGTGGTACTGTGACATTTTTCTGTGTTAAATGTTGGCTCATTTCAGAGGAGGGAAAAATACCACTGAAAAATTTAAGTGAGGCCTGTCAAGCTTCGGTCTTCTCCATGAGCCAAAGTCACACATGTGGAGCTGTAGAAATACCAATACACCAATAGTTTGAAATTCAAGTTTGTTTATCTGCTCTAATGTGAGCTGCAATCGTTAGCATGTCTGGCTAACTACTTCACTACCTAATGTTAGCAGGCTAATGTTAGCAGCTCTGCCCTGCTTTTTATTAGATTTAACTAAGTTTACACTCCAAGATAGCATTACATTTCAGAGATAGTCTTTTCTTTTTGTATGATAATTCTTATAACACTAAGACTTTCTCTACACTGCAATACAATATAAATTCTGCTTTTGTAGTTGTTTAGCAGGATATGTAGCCATCAAGTGCGTATTTGAGACACCTTTTCAACCATCTTGTGAAGCAAACGTTAGCTCAGTTAGCTTGCTAGCCACAGCTGATAAAACCTGCTAGCTACAGCCGTCAGTTTAGCCAACGCTGTCGAGTTGCTGCCGAGAAATTACGGGCCATCCTTTTGCCCACCTCTGTCTGAAATCCAGGAGCCATTGTTTCAAAAAATGACTAAGAATTGAGAAATGCAAACTGTAAAACGTGCCATGCAAAGAAAGGAAAGCTTGACAGGAGTAGCAACAGTAACAAAAGGGTGGCAGGGCTTAGCTAACGGTCAGGTTACTGTATTAAGATGTACAAGCGCATAGCCATCGATATGAGACATATTTTGGGGGCGGATATATGTGAGCTAAAAAAAAAACCAAAAAACGTTCAGGGAGCTTTGGCATGCACAGGTACTTCTTAATAACAGACAGTGTAGTCAGAATCCCCAAAAACTCAAATATCAAACTCAGCAGCTGACAGCGGCTGTGACAAGTGCAACCTCTTCCCTGCTGCTCTGGAAAAACGATAGAAATGCTACTTGTCTTTTTTCCCAAATCGCGGGCATTCATTTGTTCAGGTTGCAGATTGTTAGTTGAATGAGCGTTTGACAAGCGAGACCAATTTGTCGACGACTCAATATCAGATTGAACTAATTCAGTTTGATTTGGGTGCAAAGCTCTGCCCGGTGCTGGCATTTGATTACACAAGGTCATAAGCGATTCTTCATGGAAATCGTTAGTTTCAGACCTCATTAAGAAATCAGTAATGAAAAAGCATCATGACCCAAAATGAACTTCTTGCACAAATAAGGACAGTCAATACCCCTGGTAATGGATTAATTTTCATACATAAACTTGTGAAATAAATTATGTATTTCACGTCATCACGCTGAAAAAATACAGTCTATTTTTCATGTCTGTAAAGTTGGTGTTGTATAGCAGCCTGTTTTGAACCCTCTAAAGTGTTTTGGAGTTGAACCTTTGACTTAAAAGCCAACCTCTCTATCAGTCTAAGGCACTCTGCCCCTCGGTCGCCATCACTTGAGCTCCTTCTCTCAGTGTGTGGCAGGTCGCCACCGTTGTGGATTGCTTTTGTTCATTAAGCACAGTAAATGAAACAAAAAGAGATGTCTGACATGACACCCCCGCTGAAACTCGGGGCGTTTTTGAATAGGCCGTGCACTCAACCGCAGCTGGACTGCCGAAGCCCCAGACTGCAATCACAGGGCTGAACGGGAGTGTAGGGGAGGGAGGAAGTTGATGTGGTGAAAGTTCTGGTCCATGTCGCGCTGCTTTGCTCGTATAATCATGGACTAGAATTTCCATCAGGCTCAGCTATAAGGATTCTGTTTGCTTAAAGATGATCTTATTTACAAAACGATCCCACATATTCATATTCATTATAATATATCTATGTCTATAATCATCTGATAGATTATTCAAGACAGATTCAGGCCTGTACAGTCTCTGTTAAGGCAAAGTTCTGTTGATGAGTAGATTTCATCTCTGCTGTCACTCTTCCGTTCCATTCGCTCTCATCAAAAACAGGCAAACCTTCTTTTTAACATCCCATTTTCATAAAATAGACTCCACTGTGTAGATATATATATATATATATATAAAAATCCAACATCAACTGACAGTTACTCCCTGTCACGTTGTCTGTATTTGCATGTTTGTTCCCCAGTTCTGTTTAGGCAGAACTTGAAATAGGAGTTCTGCAAAGTTTGTATCCCCCAAAACGATTTCACTCCACGCTACACACACATTCTACTTGCTCTTCTCTCTTTTCTTTTTTTTTTTAAAGTGGATGATTTACCAGTTCTTAAGGTGGTGGGTGTAAAATATTTCTCAAAATAATTTAGAGTACAGTATCATAAATAAAAATCTAAAAACACGTGGTCCAAGATCACCCTGCCCCCGTTGGTTTTGACTCTGGTCCATGGGAGAATGGGGTTAAAGGGGAGATAAAAGAACACAGGAAGGTGTGAGGATGGTCGTTTCATCCATATGGGGTGGAGTGTTCCAGATGAGGGTGGCCACTGTATTCAGCTGGAGCTGCGGTGTTATCTGCTCAGTGTGGACGTGCCTGTGCGCAGCGTGCTGGGCAGCTTGTCTGATCCAGGGATCTTCCAAGGCCCAGGAGAGACCGTGGCCTTCCTCCCTGCTGCGCTGCTGCTGCTGCTGCTGGTGCTCTTGTTGGGCAGGCTGGGCCGGATCTCTCCCAGGCCCCGGTCCAGTTCCCTGGGTCTGGGCTTGCTCTGCTCTGGCTCCACCTGCTGCTGCCGCCTGCTGCTGTAGCGCTCCACATCTTCCCTGCTGTTGCCGTTAGTGTGTGGGAGCTTGGAGCTGCTGGGAGAGTGGGTAGATTCTCTGTTGTCCCCAGTATTTCTCTCCTTGGACCTCCCTCTGGTGCTCCTTGAAGGTTTAGGCTCCCCGCTCTGCCCCTCCATGCCCCCTTCCCCCTCAGTAGTGGGCTGCACCCTGTGCCCCTTGTGGGTGGACCTGCCACCCTCTTTCTTGGCTCTGCTGCTCCCGCTGGTTGTAGCCGCTCTCCTCCCCTGGCTGATCGGATCTGGGTTTAGCAGCTCGGCCTTCTGGGGGCTCTTCGAACGCTCCGTCCTGCCATCTCGTGCCACCGTGTCTCGAGGGACGTCCAGAGGCAGCAGGTGAGGTGGGTCGGGGGCTGGGGCCAGATGAGATGAAGGCGATGACATGGAAAGGCTGTCGATGGGAGGGGCTACTTCCGACAGGCTTGGGGAGGCTGAAGGGCGAGCATCCCATGGGGTGGCATTGTCTGGTACACACACATGCACACAATTAATAATATGAAAGGCACACAAACACAAATACATACACACACACAAACACTCAGCTTAAAAACTTGCACCATGCCACTGCAAGAACACAACCAGTAAATCAAAAGCAAAATAATCACCAGAGCAATCAGTCCTATTCTACAAGCTAAAAGCATTAAAGTAAATATCAGAGCAGCACGACAACCTACTTCCGACTGTGTCACAGGGCGACTCTACTTTTAGACAACATCAATCTGACTCCCATAGCTCTCTTTAAAGCCGTGCACAATCTAAAACCTTGGCGGAAAATCGAAAACAGGTTTAATGAAATAGACGATGTGCCCAATAGGGTGGTGCTTTAGCGAGAATGAAAATATCTGGGGGCTGAGTGCCCCCCGGACCCTTCCTGTACTCTGAAGAGGTCTGTTTCCAGCGCAGCAGCTGCAGTGAATTTACAGCGTGCTCCTCCACAACTCTCCACTCTCACGGACTGTTAGCTTCTGTTTCTGCACCGATGAGCCTCGGCCATCAGTCATGTTCAGCGAGCGAGGCAGGGGGGCAGAGGCTAGGCTAGCTACACTAGCGCCATGAGGCCCAATTATAAGGAGATTCTCACTGCAGCGCTGGAGCACATTACATCCAGGGATCGGGGGAGAGTACCCTGGAACTTTATAGCCTTTTCCCTACAGTATGCCTTGCACAGTGAGAGACATTAGGCTCCATAAAGGGCTTCATCTGTGCACATGTACTGTTGTGTGTGTGTGTGTGTGTGTGTGTGCGTGCACTGGACTTAAAAAAAGACTATGATTTTCACATGCTGCTCAGTTAAAGCTCTGGTCTCCTTACATTTCTGCTGAGTCACAGGGTCACATTACTGACTACGGTGTGTGAATTTGTTCTAAATGAGAGTAGCATTAAACATTTAAGTTTGCACAAATCAAGCTGCTAAAAAGTGAATCTCTGAATTTGCAATAACTGATTTTTTCCCCTTCAGGGCAGCAGAAACTAGCTGTAAAACACAAGACTATTCATAACTATATTACCATTATAAGATAATATGGTGAACCTGTTAGAACTGCTACAGTTACACTGTAGTTGTGTTTGTGTCCACCTGTTGAATTCAAGTCCAATAGTCACCCATCCTGTTAGCTCTTCAGCTGCTACATGCTAACTTTCTCTGTCTGCCGTGGTTGGAATGAATGGCCGCTTGTGACATAAAACAAGGCTGTGAGAGTAAGGGGGGCAAGCGAGAACAGTACAAGCTGTGAGCCGGAGAAAACAAAAACAATGAGTCGAAAGAAGCCAAAAGGTTTCGCAGAGCTGTGCGGAACTGTACCGATAATTCTCTGTGGGTTCATCACCACAGGAAACCTTTGACTCCTACTGTCTGACTGGCTTTTCCTCTCTAAGCGGATGTGATTAATCATGAGCTGTCGCTCTCTATTTTGCTGTAGTGTCACTTTGATTAATAACGAAGAAGATCTACTCCGAGGTTGACTTCTTAGAGCATTAAGTGTAACTTAGGAGTTTGATAAAGATGTGCCCTGGAGGTGCAGCGCTTACGCTGGACAAAAGCACAAAAACTCATATAATGCCACACAAAGACAGGCATACGCACATGCACATGCGCACATGCACATGCCCACAACCGTGTGTTTTTATGCTACCACTCTTCTTCATTTTGCACTGAGCTGTTCCTCAAAAGCAAAGCGCAAGAACCCGAAACAAATATGACTTGCTCCTGTGAAACATTAGTATGCTAATGTTTTAAATAGCCTCATTAATCACCGCAGATGATTTGCATAACCTTCCAGTATGCAAATAGAGTGCCTGTAAACTACGAGTGATGAAATGCTGAATCAAGCCCACACAAGGAACTGAACGTGTGGGTTAAAAATGCGGCTTCTGGAGTGCTGTGTCTAAGGGCCGGGTGGAGACCGCCAAGGCCAAAATGCTAATGAATGCGTGTCACCGGGGGCTTTAGTGCCACATCGTTCCCCAAAAATGGCTTTCTCTCGAGTGGGAGGAAGCAGAAAAGTCAGTCAGCATCACACTGGTGCAGAAGTCACGGGAGTGAGTGATGCATTGGAGTTTTATTACCCTCCGGCGTCACACAAATAAATGTCCCCTTCCAGGCTCAATTCGTGCTGCGCTGAGATTTCACTGGGTAAATAATCAGCCACAATATTTTAAGTTCGTCTCCTCTGGCTGACTCAGGGTGAGCGCTCATTTTGCTGCATTTGTGAGGCTGTGGATATCTGCTGGCCGCTGATTTATCTTTCAGTCACTAATTTTACAACCTCCCGCTGCTCGGAGCGATTTCTGTTGATTATCCCACATGCCGAGAGGCAAAATCTTCAACCCTTTGGGGGCGTCCAAGGTTAGAAGAAGATAATAAGAGAATACGAAAGTGCTCAGTGCGTCTGGAGCAGGTGGTTACGACAAAAGGACACACAAAATGCACAGCACAGAAAGCCGGGGTTAAGCGAAGAGAAAAACATTCGTATGATCACAAACCGTGTCTTTAGAGTGGCCCATTAGGAAGAAATAGGGGGAGCCATGCTTGTCACTTTTCATGCACATGGAGAGACTGGAAGATACCATTCCTATAGAAGGGGAAGTAACAACCTAGACCAATCAATTAGTGATAGATCACTGAAATGGACAGAAGATAAACTAAAGTTAGTCAAGATAAAAAAGACAATTAGTTTTTTATTACTAGACAGTGAAATACAGAATACAGTGAGTACAGAGTATATAAAGAGAAGGCATAAGATGAATATAGGCACATGCTCGAATAATGTTATCAAGACTTGAAGTGATATTAGGAAAGACAGAATACAATCAGAGAGTTAAAGAGAAGAAATGATCGTCAGGGCAAATAGGTGGAGCATTATGTTCTGATTCTCACCGTACTCTGGCACCTGCCCTGTGCCCCTCTTCAGGAGGAGACGGACACGCCTGCCTCCGGACTTGATCAGCTCGATGGCCCTGGCGTGGGTCATGTCCCGGGTGCTCTCTCCATTGATCTCGATGATTTGGTCCCCAACCTGGATGTCAGGAATACAAACATTTCCATAAGCTCAATATCAGGAACACAAATTAAACAAAAGCTTGCTTCTAATTTCATGGCAATAGTTGCAAGTTTGAAGTTGTCTTAAGTCTTGTGTATTGTGTTTTATCAAATTTGAGTTTTCACACTGTCAGTGTTGTTATATACTTTGTTTTTATGTTTCAAAAAACTGCTAGATGGGCCAAAGACTGCCCTGACTGTCTACTGTATGTGGATATTATAATTGTAGTGTGTAGGTGTGTGTTTGTGTCCATACACTTTTGACAATATAGTTTAAAAACACAATAGTGCCTGTCAAATAAAATCATGTTTTGTTATTTTAAATTTTCAGATCTTATCATATGTATGGTATTATTTATTCATCTTGGTCAAGAAATCAAGAAAACTCCCCCCATATTTTAAAATGTATCTATTCTGAAACAAAGAAAGCAGTGGTCTTTTTTCTGTCACCAACTCTTGGCAGCATTGTTCGGTGATAGTGAGTGAGCTCAGAGCAGCCGAGTACAGAAAGCACTGGATCAGGACCGAAGCTGCATTTATAGATTTAAGCAGCACCAATAAAGCTCTTTGACCAGTAACTGTGAAGCGTGGAGCAAAACCAAATGGAAAAGGCTCCACCGTTTCACACTAAATGCAAGTGCAGTATTTGAATAATGGAGCTTGTGTGTAAGCTTCAACTGGGCGCTGCATAAACATGTTGCAGGGTATGAAATGCAGACCAAGAAGGAATGATAGAAACACTGCATTAATAATATTACATTTACATTAGGTGCCATATTCATCTCCAGTGAGATGAGCAAATTAATGAAGGTGTTAGGACCCGAGACCGAGTCGGTAATGATGTCGCCGGTTTGAAAATGAGTGTGCCATATACGAAACAGAAAATTAACAAGCGTCCTTTATTATGGATGACAGTGATTTATAAACATCAATATGGGTCTATAATTCATGGGCTTTCCCATGAGCTTCTGCAAGTGTTAATAAGCATTACCAGTCATGAACTGGTGTCAGTTATAATTAACTTTGGCAGTAATTTCCACGTGTCATGTGGAGGGACTTATGGCAGACTCCTTTTCATAGAGCTGCTAAGAAACACAGTGAGACGCCCTGATGAATATTAATAACCTGCACATATAACATGACCATACGTGCGGAAGCTCAGTTAACAGCTATGCAAACATTAACCCGACGAGCTCGCCTTTTTGTGACCACTCCCTGACATACGCGAGGATGGGTCAAACGTCGACCCGCCCTCCTTCTCACCTCTCAGCACCTCCAGAGGCAGCTCCCCGCCTCACTAATGGGGAAGATTCATGGGGAACAGGGCAAAAAAGAAAAAAAAAAACCAACCCCCCAAAAAATGTGCCGGCCAATTACGCTTACAAATGGAGGAGTCCTCGGGTAATGGCCGGGGTAATTTGGAAGTCAGGAGCGGACTCGAGTCGGGAGCGAAGGGGGGAGTCATTAGGTGTCATTACAGTGGTCTGAAGAGAGGTGGAGGGCGAGACGGTCTGCTCATTAATCCTCACCTCCTAACAGCAGAGGAGGAGAGCCATCTCCATTTTCATCTTCAGCAAAAGAGGGAAGTGAAGTTGAATGGGCAGCATGTGAATGGGAGAGCGCGGTGGAAATGAAGCTGGAGTTGCTTCTGTTGCACCAGATGCCCGTATACAAATGAGTCTTTTATTTCAGTTTTAAAGCTTCAAGAGGTAATTAGATCATACAGGGTTTTTTTAAAAGCCTCTGTCGTACCTTGTTAGAATTTTTTAGTGCTCCTCGTTCCTGATTAGTTTGTGGCAGCTAAAAGAGATGGGGTTTTTTCTCCTCCTCTTTAAAGCTGTGACAAAGTGCCCGTCGACGGCAAATGACTTGGCTCATGCTGAAAATGTCAGACGGACTGCAGGGAGTCACAGCGCAAGTGGGTTTTTGGGGTTTCTCCACCTCAGAGCGAGTCGAAGCGCGCCCTCCGATCCAAAGTGACAGGCGTGTCATACGCCTCACGTTTACTTGAGCTGAGAACAGATGGATTCCTCTCTACGCCCAGCAGTTCAGAGCCAGGGCCGTTGGAGGAGAGATGAAAGTGTTCTCTGCGCCTTCTCCTCTGAAATCTTTTCAAGAGCGTAATAGTGTTGAGCTCATTTCAATATCCCAGCAGCCTGGCCTTTCACCTGTGACAAATCAGACTATAACTACTTATATTTACTCAGGTGCAGCTCTGAGGTTCTTTGTGACTGAGGATTTCCATTTGATGATGCTTTATAGCTTACTATACAGATATAGGTACTCATTGCTTCAGATGGAGCAAACGAGTATTTTCACATTAAAGCGTTGGTGCGTTTACTTGAGTAAAGGAGTTTTTCTTGCACCAGTGTTCAGGTGACACGGCTGCTCGTGTGCTGATGTTAAGTCGAGCTCAGGAGGGACTCCTCCCTCCCTCCCTCCCTCCTCCTCCTCCACCTGCATCTGGGCTCACTGGACTCCATCGACTACACCGGCGAGATGAGGGAGTAATACCTCCCACGGGGCCATTTTGCACGCATTATCTTTTACAGGTTCATTACAGATAAGGCATGTAGAGCAGACTTGAGGCTATCAGCCCCAGACGTCGGATTGGGGAACATACAAATAAGAGAAAGAGAGAAAAAGGACGCGAGAGATTGAGAGCGACGTGTTAGCTGTGGGATTAAATCGGCTTTGACAAAGAGAGAAAAGCCACAGTGGAAGTTGCAATTTATGTTGCTCGCAGCAAAGCACATGGAGCCAGTTATGGGGATTTACACTTTATTTGAATTTCCTTCGTATTTTTAGTACGTCTTTCTAAATTCAGAAAATAAATGAGCGTTTGCTTTCTCTGACCGAATGTTACAGTAGCAACCATCGCTAGAGGGAGAATTGTGCAGCTATGCAAACATGAAAGCACAATTTAAGTTGGCCCACTTTTATGTTTTATCTATCTTTATCTTTCTGAATATTATCTGTTACTAAACGCAGAGGAGAGATGAGCTTCATGAACCTCTGGGAGGAGACAAACTTCTGAAAAACGACCAAAGGAACGAAGCCTCTCTGAATTATTTTGGCAGATTATTTCTTAACCGGTTCTGAAAAGTTGCTGTTACAGCTTTGATAACATCAGACAATTACAGTGAGCGTCTGCCATGTAATCCAAAAAGATAGAAAGCAGCTTAACCTTTAAAAGGGGGCCTTCTGGCTTTCTTAAAGGAAATCGCCAAACATACCCTCATCCTCCCGTTGCGGATGGCCGGTCCGTCCTCCGCCAGCCGTAGGACAAACAGGTCCATCTTGTACTCCCGCCCTCCGCGGATGCTAAAACCGAAGCCCTTCACGCTTTTCTCCAGCTCCACGGTGAAGAAGTCAAAGTCCTGCGAAAGCTGAGACGCACAAAGATCAGATATGATTAGATTCAGTGTTATCAGAAGAGAAAACAGACCACGGCAGCAGAAAGTAGTCTCAGGACTCAGCAAGAAAAAAATAAATGAATAAGAAAGGAGAAAATGCAAGGTAAACATAATCCGACCAAGAACTGTCTGAAAAGTAATAAGGGCAGCAAGGGACAGTTTTGTGTTTCACTCTCAAGTTTCCATCCCTGACTTCGCTGTGGCTGAGAAATAACTTTCATAAATTATTAGACAGTGTTGACTTTAAGTAGAAATATGTGAATTAAATAAGTACAAAAACAAAACCACAGCATATGTGAAGCTGCACAGAAGAACTGTAGTGCAGCTTGGTCTAATTAGAGCTGAGAAAAAAGCAACAACATTTTACATGCAAAATTAATTAGGAGGTAGTTTAGTTTCTGAACTTTTATACATTGGAATAGTTGGAAAAAACAATGAGGATATGAAGGAAGGAGCCCAGTGTTAAACAAACAAAATAAACAATAACTTTTACCGAGGCACTTGCATTAGATATGAAAATTTATGGCAATACATGGCACACCCTCAAAGTGAACTTTAAAGAAGAAAGAGTGACCAGAATTTTAATTATCATCCTGTATGAATAATGACAAGAGCGGAGGCTGGCCTAAACATCGGCCAATATTCAATTCATCGCAGATACATTGGCTGCGGAAAACATTCTTACTTGAACAGGTGGCATTCTGTAGTCTGGTATGGCGAACTGCCTGGTGTCAGTGGCCAGCTGTCTGTAGTCCAGCAGTGGCGGGTGTCTGTAGTCCAGCGTGGGCGGCTGCCGGTAGTCTGCCACGGGCGGGTGCCGGTAGTCCACCGGCGGCTGTCGGTAATCTGTGAACGGCGGCTGTCGGATGTCCGGCTTCACGTCCTGCCTCGCCTTCACTTCTGACCTGTAACTAACAGACCAATCAGAACGAAGGAGGAGCTTCCATGAGAGATGGCTCGTTTTGGTTCACACCGACGACCATCCAATAGGATTTAAACGAGGACGTTCAGCTGTTTTTCCTCACACGTCACATGAAACGATTACAATAAAAACGAGAGAGCATCTTGTGATGGGATTGTACAAGCTGTCACAAGCCCGGCAACATGTTCAAGTTCAGACCCACACGTACTCAGTACTCATTATTACATGAGTACTCATGACAGACGTAAACACATAGACACCTGCCACGGTGTTCAGAGAACCCTCTGTGGTAGTTCCTGCTACAGTACCACTTTCGCCGCGATGACACACGCGCGCGAGGTGAAAACAAGACGAGTCCCTGTCGCTGCTGGTAACAAGTTCTGTCAGAGGCGGCTGATGCTGAGAACAAAGACACCGGTGTAAGCAGAGGGAAAAGGCAACGACACAGTGGATTTTGGACCACTGTAGTTCTTGGTAAAATATTCAACAGATCTCTGTAAAGAAGCAATTTCTGTAAATAATTTAGAGGTCCATAAGAGTTAAGTGATGTTGCACAACAAACTGGGGTGAGGGAGGGAAAGCGAGGGCGAGAGATGAGGAGACAGCGTAGTGAGAAAGAAAAAGACGATACTACTTAGAGAAAGAGAGAAAAAGGTGAAAGGAGAGGAAGAGACGAAGGGAATGAAAACGCGAAAGAAAGGTAGAGAGAGTGGGGGTGGGGAGGATGAAAGTGTCTGACTCCCTCGTACCTGTATTCTCAGAGAAACAGTGTTTTGCCCCAGAGACAGAGAGAGCGCTCGTCTATAAAACGCTTCGCTGCATCAGCAAATCAAGGCACCTGCAAATCTGACACTGTAACACGGCACGAGGAAGAAACGGGTTTCATTATAACTGTTTGCTACAGAGACAGAGAGCCCGCGCTCTGTGACCCGGCATCCATGTAAAACCACATCTTACCTGCTCTCGTGGGTGTAGGTTTGAGGCGGGGGGGCGGGCAGCTGGGTCACAGGGCTCTGGTGGGGCAGGGGGTTGGGCTGGCTAACAGAGGGGCTGGGTTCCGTCGGCGCCGCGTTGGGCTGGGAGGCCGCGACGCTGGGCTGGGTCTTGGGGCTGTGCTGCTGGGCCATGGGGCTCTGCTTCTCGGAGCTGGGGGCTGACGGGGGATTGCTGATCTCTGCGATTCAGCAAAAAAGGAAGTGCATGAGGGGAAAAAAAAATCTAATCCCTCTAAATACTTTTACATACACTGAGGTAACCGGCTAAATGTGTTTGGTGTCATGTTTCTGGCAAATGTAAGCTTAACGCTCACTCTTGCTTGAGCTCTTACTCGAGCTGCAGTAACTCCTGAGGGAAATATGGGGCTCTTTAGCTGCTAAATGCTACGCTACATTCACCAGCTAGTCGCTAACTTTGTCTGGCTGCTCTCTGGCATTGGCATCTTACAGTGGGTTTAACCCTGCAGCTCCTGGACATGAGGTGGATGAAAGCTGCAAGAGTGGATCAAAACAGTAAAACTGCAGGCTGTATGATCAAGACAATGAGCTGAAAGATGCTAAAACGGTTTATAAAGCTGGGGGGACGGTTTCGTCACTATGAGCGACTCCTGTCATGTTACACATTTTGACAACTTGATTAAATATTGATATAAAAATACAGAAGAGTGCAGCATTCGCCTAAAAAAAAAGAATAACTATATTAAACCTCTCTGCAGTTAAAAGCACATTTTTATAAAGAGATGTGTGGCCGTGACCGCAGCGCACAAGATGAATCGCTAGGAAACACAGCCTCACACATTTTCTCTTCTGTATTATTATAACTACAGTCAGAGATGTGCCGTCCTGTTCAAGCATTAACATGCAGAAGTGTTATGGAAACAGAGCGCTGATTTGGCGGAGAGAAGCTGCAAGCGAGTGGAAAACAACTTTTATGAATATGACAAGTGACACTTCATCGAAAAATAATCACATTTGGCCAAACTCATATTACAACTTTCATTTAACGGAGGCCAATTCGATTACTCTCATAAATCACTGTCGAGGCAAAGCATTGCGGTGCCAGATCCTCGGCCGTCATGTCTCGCTCACCTTCCTGTGGAATGATCCTCAGGGTGACGCTGAGGCCCGCGTCCTTGATCAGCTTTACGATGTCGGCGTGGGGCATGTTGACGATGGACTGGCTGTTCACCGCCAGTATCCTGTCCCCCACCTTCAGCTTCCCGCAGCGGTCGGCCGGGCTGCCCTCGATGATGCGGCCGATCTTGTGGGGCACGGCTGTTGGGAGGAATCAAACACGTTGCGGGTGAGGACGCGCTCGGATCGGCATTTTTTTTTTCCCCACCCGTGCGTGCTCGCACAGCACTCGCTCACACGCCGACTGACTGAATATGTCTCCGTCTCTCTCATTTTGCTATTCACCCCAGGCTTACGTAAGGCATCGATTTTTTTTTTGTGTGTGTGTGGGTGATGCACTGATGCTTACAGCAGCATACCAGAGATGTGTGTGACTGACGTATCGTGGGAGGACATGCATAATGGAGGGGATAGAATGAGAGGGGCTTCACTACTTAGTGAGCCACGACCTCATCTTACACTTAACTTTGCCACTTATCTTGACATAATATACAGATCACCTGTTAGTCTGCAAGTGTCTGACACGTGAGTTTGAGCACTTGAAGCACTTGTTGTACAGAGTCGAGAGGAAGGTGATGACGCGCACGCCTCACAGAACACCACGAAGACAATCACTGGACTCACTGTTGGCGGTGGCCGACTCAGGCCGGTTGAGCGAGCTGATGATCACGAAGCCGAAGCCCTCGCTCTCCTTCCGATTGATGATGACGTCGCTGGGCTGAGCGCTGGG
Organism: Psettodes erumei; assembly: GCA_016785225.1. Taxonomy (NCBI): domain Eukaryota; kingdom Metazoa; phylum Chordata; class Actinopteri; order Pleuronectiformes; family Psettodidae; genus Psettodes; species Psettodes erumei. The sequence goes on from JAFBJZ010000651.1 coordinate 263,052, forward strand.
GGTCGACGTCCCGTCCGAGGCGGGCGCGCTGCCCGCGCAGGCGTTGGGCGCCTGGGCGGCGCCGGTGCTGTTGCCGTATGTGAAGTCGCTGCGCGGGGAGCTGTGCTGCGTGGAGACGGAGCCCGAGCTGCGGCCGTTCTCCGGACAGGACTCGCCTGTGAGGGGAGAGAGAGAGCGAGAGCTGAGCTGTGCAGCAAGATGCGTTTATCTGAACACACTGGTCCCCTCTGAAATATCGTGACAGGGAATCATCAACTTAAGTACTTCTAAATTGTACTACAAGTACAGTACTTGAGTAAATGTACTTGTTGTTTTCCACCTCTCTGATGGACAAGCACATTCTCTGTGATTAAATTCAGCCTGTCAGTCACAGTCTCTCTCCCTCTTGTTGTCGTCGTACTAAAAACCAGCCAGTCTGGTGCATGATTGCTGTGGTGGGAGCTTATTTTTTTAATGTGCAAAACCAATCAATTTTACAGTAGAAGAGTGCCTACTACCCACTTAAACTGGACAAGCTGGAGCCAAATCTCATCCATGCGGAGAATCAAGAAGTGAACCCAATGCAGCAGCGCACAACACAAGAAGTGAAACATCAGTCGCAACGTGGTAAAAACACATCATTAAAATGCAGCACGGTGTCAATTCAGATAGAGCGAAAACCAGCTTCTGGCACCTCTAGCTTTTTTTTTTTTTGTGTGTGTGTGCGTGTGTGCGTGTATGCTTTCTGGCATACTGAGTGATCAAACCAGACGGTGGTGTTTTGATAGCTCACCAAGAAGCAGTGCTGTGGTTTTCTGTAGTTTAACAGTTCGGAATTTAAACTTCGGTCTACTGAATTTGAAGTCACAGCAAGATCCCCGCAAAAAAAGTACGCACGCAAGTGTCGTGCGCCTTTACACCGACAGGGGCACTAATACTTTATGAGGTGACGAAACAGTCAAATAATAAAGAGAATGAATTAAAATGTAGGGCACTGGGTGCAGGCTGAAGTATGAGCTCAGAGCAGAGAGCGGAGTCTGACACCTCGCGAAGCACCAGTGGGAGTCAAGACAATTAGGAAGGAAACAAGGGCCAGAGAGGAGGCCAGGCATGAGTCACACAGTAGCCTTTGGTGAGGTGAAATTGACAGAGAGGGCGGCACAGAGTGGGAAGAAGTAGATTGGTGACAACGGCGTGTGCATGTGTGTGGGGAGGCGGTAATAATGAGGACGGACTGGCGTTCACAGGAAGAAAGTGGCGGAGAGGCTTGAAGAAGGACCAGAGAGCCGCGGCGTGAGCAAGAGCACGAGCCCGTGCTCACTTTGAGGAGGCTTCGGCGCAATTACTCAGAGATCAGCGTTTCGGTTTTCTCACTGATTAAATCCCGTTTCCCGAATCGCTACGGGACGAGGAGACCTGCGGCGGTGAACGGAAGAAGCGGGGGGGGCGCCGAAGCAGAGAGCGGAGATGTGAGCAGCCTGCGAGATCAGCCCGCTTCATAATCCGCTGTTTTTAAGGCTGTTGTGCGCAGGATTAACCTTGTCCTTCAAAAAGTCCACCCAAAATGGACTTTCGTAGCGAGTGGGCAGACAGTACACCTCAGTTTATAATTTTCATTCATCACCTCTTTCAAGGATAAGGCTCATGATATTCTGTGTTTTTCTAAAGGTCAACAAAACCGATAAAAAGACCAACTCTCAGACTTTCCAAATCCCCCAGTCTGTCTGTGGCACTCAGCCCCCAAATCCTTTGTTCCAAGTGAAGACGTCAATCCTAAATATAAATAAATGCTGTCACTGCTGTCATCCCCCCTCACTGTCTTTTCAATAAATACTTCTTTTTCCTTCTTCTCAGCAGAAAAGATCTTAAGGATCTTAAGAAAGGATTGATGTATCATCTCATGCATACTTTTGAAGAGCACATTTTGTAGTTTAAGTCATCAAGTAGCGATTTACAAACAGATTCCAGTTCCAGAGAAAACAGCTACGTTTCCCAGCATTTCTGTGATCTGATGAGCGCTCCATTCATGTTCTCTCACCTGCCGCCTGCACCCGCCTCCTGATGACCAGGTTCACCTGGCCGTTGCGCGCCGCGCCGTGCATCAGGTCGATGACGTATCTGTGCGGCTTCCCCACCACTGGGATCCCGTCCACGAACAGCAGCTCATCGCCGGGCCGCAGGCGTCCGTCCACGTCTGCCGGGCTCTTCTCGATGATCGCCCCGATCAAGATCTATTATCAGACACACACTGTTGTTAACAGGAAGTCGGGGTCTGGTGGGTTTGGTTGCTGGACTCGAGTGTGTAAGTGTCACATGCAGTGGGTGTTAAAGTGGCTGTTACAGTGATAAACTAATTGAACTGACTGAAATGTTGCCTTGTTACTTTAACAGACAGAAAGAGACACCAAAGCAGCCAGAGCCATCACTCTCTCAGGGGTCAAAGGTCAGGGGTTAGGTGTACAGAGTGTGTGTGTGTGTGTGTGTGTGTGTGTGTGTAGTGGGTTAGAGAGGAGAAGATGAGAGGGATCCACGCCCATCGCCATACGAGCCTTCTCACGTGTCTCCGGACTCACAGGCTGCCCGGCCTCGTCCCCGCCCAGCACCCGGAAGCCGAACCCAGACTTCTGTCTGCGCAGGTGGACCTCGATGTCCTGGTACTCCGCTCCTGATGGAACACAACCACAGACAGCGTTAAAGTCCTGTTAACTTATAGTGCTCACAGCTGAAGAACAGCGCCCCTGCAGACATGAGATGTTTACCTGAGGAGTCCACAGGAAAGACAGTCCTTGGTTGGCCTGGTTCAAAAAAAAAAAAATGCAGGAAACACTCGTAAACAAGAACAGAAGCACAAATGTTGTTCATACGAAGAAATTCTCACAAGTTCACACACAGACAGGGAAGCGCCACGGAAAACATACGAGCTCCCGCGAAGGCTAGAACAAGGCAGAAAGAACTCGTCTCAGCATTAACGTCAGCGCAGAATTTCAGCATCATCCATAAAAGTCAGGAAGTGCTTACAGTGTGTAATGTACTCGTCCCTTATTTACAGTGGGAGGTGGGAGGCCAGCACTAATCTGCAATCAGGGGCTTCACACAACAACATGATCTGCAAAGTGGCGAGGTGAAGTCAACCGCAGCCACTTGTCTGCGAATGAAAAATTGATTCCAGTTGTAACTGTTTTAATCACAGCAAAGCGCTCTGCTGGGACTCGGCAGGAATGATGGGAGAGAGGAAATCATGACTGCAGACAGGAGGAGTGATGCAGCTGTTACCACAGAAACCAGACACAGTGCTTCTTGTAGAGATTTAGCTCGTCTCTCTGGTACATACTGTAGATTGCGGTCGAGAAATGGTCACATTTTTGAGGTTAAAAAAAGGGAATATTATGCTATTTTTGAAAATAATGGGCACAACAAACTGCTTTTCACCATCGTCAGCCCTATATGAAAAGACTGACTTGATGCAGCTTTCAGCTCTCTCACATACCCACGTCAGCTTCATTTAAAGGGTCAGTTCACACAAATTAGAAAACTTTTCCTCACTTAACCTCGAGTGGTAGCCACCCGTGCAGAGTGTTTGAGTTTCATTAGCTCAGGATTTGAGATATTCATTTTTGAAAATGTACGCAATCATCCCAATACAGTGGAGGTTAATAGAAATTAGTTTGAGGAGCTCACTGCATTAAAGGGGGAAAAAAAACAAGAAAGAGAAACCGTGTTCCTAAACTCCATGTGGACAGTTTTAATAGTGGTAAGTGGGAATAAACGGGAGAGTATGTTTCAGAGTTTGGGTGACCTCGCCCTTTAACCCAGCCCTTTAACAGAAATGCTGACATTAATCATTAAGGCAAAAAAAAGGATTAAAAACATCAGCAGTGCTGGCTCACAGTGAACACCAGGCGGCCGGTAGCCGGGGGTTGCGACGCTGCATTAAAGCGCACCCCGCTTCACCCTCACCCAGCGAGAGGTGCGTTCCTAAAATCTGTTGACGCCTATTCCCCGCTGAGCCTCCCCAGACCGAACTTCCTGACCTCATCACTGCCGGAGAGGAGGAGGGAGGGACAGAAAGACAAAGACAAAGAGGCTTGATAAGGAGAGCGGCGTCCTCTTGAACAGCAGGAGCCTGGCATAAGAATGAGCAACAGCACTGGCATTGAGCAGCGGCCAAAAAAGACACCAGAAACTGTCGAGATGCTGCAACTTGTGTCGACACCTCCACACACACACACAGATACTGAGTATCGGTACCTGTATCTGAACTGAGTATATTCTAATTTGAATCTTGAGGGCTAATAAACACAAGACTCCCGATGGCGTAGGTAATGTGGAGAAAGCTTTTCAAAGCTTTGGTATCATAAAATTAGAAAATGAATTATGTAAAATATGTCCAAATACTTAAAAAAATGAAAACTCCAAATAAATAAAAGAAAATGTAAACATCTACATGTATTATCTTTTCTAAAGACAGTGCATTGTGGTGAGCTGGACTAATGACCTTACCAATGTACACTGTCAAAAAATTCCCACATAACAAGGAAAAAAATGATATTATCTTTAGATACAGTCAAAGGGCGGTAATGTTGCTGGCACTGAAGCATTATGTCTCCGCAGTAAAAAAGACCAGCAGCTGTGTGCAGTGTTTATTCATTCACTGTTTATAATGTGCGCTGGCAGAGTGTCAATGTCTGGATGTAAGCGATCCTTCCAGTCAATAAAGAGACTATTAGTTGATATGGGGTTTTGTTTGTGTGTGTATTGGCTTGCGTAGGCAAATAATGAACAAAGATCAAATGGGATACTCGGAGGATAAGTAAGCTGACAGTGCTAATGGGGGAATAGATCTGCAAAAGCTCCCGACGATCATCTGAAGCGCTGAAAGCTGGGCATCCTTCAGGTTGATAGAAGGAGGCCGGTTCATTCCAACAAGCTTTTTCAAGTTTTCTGAGGAGCAGCAAAAAGCGAGCAATACTTTGCATGCGTTTGTGGAAGAAAGAGAAACAAGCGATCGTCACTCCAACACCCTCCGGTGAGGAGTCGGTCCTATTCTCCGCAGTCAGCGCTGCAGCTGGAGCATCGGTACTTACGCCTACTCTCATAGATAGCCCTGGACTTCTCATAAAGGTCATAGGGGTCTGGTTTGGGCAGGGCCAAGGCCTCGGAGGCTGAGTCTGGGACCGAGGCCCTGTGGAGATGGTGTGTTGGGAAAGGGGCGCTGTGTGGGATAACGGGGGCCGACAGGCTGGTCTGAGCGGGGCTGCTCTGGCCCTGCTGGGACTCCCACTGCTCCAACACCTGCAAAGCACAGCGGCATGAGGGGGTCAGTATTTCCCTTCCAGCTTTCCCACCCCTCGTGCTCGATTTCAGCTTGGCAACAGTGATAAAAAACAAACAAAGGGGTTTAGACCGTTTGCTAAGCCCCGCCCCTTCCCTTAGCCACAGCTGCGACACCTGTCAAGCTTTCTGTTCTGACACAGCCCAGTGTTTAGGGTAGTGTTTACAAAGGCAATAATGGCTGACTCACCTTTTTAATTCATAGTAATTTTATGAAAGAATAGATTTCTCATTTCAGAGTTCTCTGATTACTGTCCAAAAAACACCACACGGATTTGGTTTGCTGAAAATCCACCCTAAGTGAAAGCTAGTACTGAAAATGTGTTGGCTGACTTGTTAACATTTCCAGCGGCTCTGCTCTTTTACAAAATGAAAAGCCTATAAAAGGGTCGCAAATATGCAAACAGCGGCTATATACATGATATACTGGTAAAGGGGATGAAGCTCCTTGGATGGAAATAAAGGAGCAGCCTTGTTTTTGTTCTAGTTACTCCAAGTATTATACTACAGCATCATTTATAAAAATGTATTTACACTGTTATTTGTTATTCTGACCTAGTCCTGGGATAGTTTCACCACCAAAATTTATTTCGACAAGCGGCGCAATGGATTATAGTAGATTTATGATTTGATGTTTGTATTTGTATTTTTTTTTTTACGTGCCTTGCCTTTGAAACAGCCCTAACATTTGCGGCTTATGTTGAATCAGATGAACAAACAGATTAATCCTCTTCTAATTCTTTTACACTTCTGCTCTGGTGCTTTTGGTTTTGAAGAGGCGGTTAAAAACAAGACACCACCTTCCGAACTCGTCGGACACCGAGGAATCGCTCTAATTAGAGTCGTGCGCACACTGCTTCGGCCTGCGGAGAAGTCCAAAACTTGACAGGCCTGTCATGCCTAGTTACAGTTGCTAAGCTGTGATTGGACAATTGCTGTCCGGGATGTTGGGGGGGGGTTAGGGAACGGTCAATTCAAGTTGGACAGACGGGAAGCCAGACAGTTAGTGAGGTTAGTGGTTGAAACAAACAAATTTCAGCCTGGCATTTTGAGTGTGTGTGTGTCTCAAGAGGATAACAAGACAAAAAAAGTTTAAGATATTTATTTAAGATAGATGTGGTTCTATTTTTTGGGGTGGGGGGGTGGGGGGGTTAAGATGACATCAGATCTGATGTTTTATTATTTTCAAACTCTGGTTTAGTAAGGTGATGTATCTTATATTACACCCAATATAAGTAAGTCGCTTCCAAAAACACATTTGGGGACGGGCTGTCAAGTGTTTGAGGCGGCAGCGTCAGTTTTGACAACACCAGTCAGTCAGAATGTCAGCCTTGATGTGTCGGATAAGCCGGGCCGCTTGAGTCCCGGCACGACGCTGAGCAGATAGCCAAGATGACACGTTGACATGTCAGAAACTGTGAGAGAAAGGTCTGGGGGGAGCTTTTGGAAAGCGAGACAGTGAGGAGACCGGCTGCATAAAGCGCGCTTCAATATTGAGAATTACAGGGGCATCCGGTTCAAGACGCGCCCAGAATAAATATCAGCATCAGAAAAAGCTCCGGGCCAGAATCAAAAGTGTTCCCGCACTTTATGCTTTCAGTCGTGTCTGCCGGTGATGTGAGGCACGTCTGCAGCAGGGCCGGCTGCTGAGACTGGAGACCTTGTTAAAGCTGGGATTAGACTATCGCATCCTGATCTCGCTTTCGCTCCCTTTTCGTCTCTTTCTGGCTGTTTGATTGAGACAGTTGAAGCAAGCTATGAATAAGAAAAACGCCTGTGCATGCTCCATCGTAGGAAGCTACTTTACCTGCAGTATTGGCCCGGATTTGACAGACAAATTGTGATAAGCTCATTTGCAAATGAAACTCCCAGGAGCTGCGGGCTGAGACTTTGCACGACTGCAGGTCGATATGACAATTAGGCAATTCCCTGTTCCTCCCTTATTAGTCAGATTCCTCCATATTTCGTTCTCAGAGGAAGTCTTCCTGTAACAAATGATACCCAATTAAAGTAAGACTGAACTCGAGGTGTGTGTGAGAGTGTGTGTGTGTGGGGGGTATGAATCGCAGCTGGGGGAGAGGCGGGGCTGGGTGAACACTAGGGGGTAGAAAGAGAGCGGGATGTTGAACAGACAGGACAAGAGAGAGAGACTCTGCACGCTGTCTTTTGTGGCGTTTTACCCTCGGAGCTCAGGATTAGAATTACTCTGAGGGAGATGGAGGAGATTGATTAAATCGAGGGGGGGGGGGGCAAAAATGATGAACAATGAGGGGATTTCAGGGGACAAGTGTCTTAAAAGCCTCAGAGTAATAGAGGTTTCCTGCGTGGTTGGTTGTGAATTTGGAATTGGGACAACATGAGCTGGGCCTGGACGCCCAGGCATGAAATGAATTACACACACACACACACACACAACTGCACAATGAGAAACAAAGGAAGATGGGCAGAAACACTCACGCATACGAGTGCGACAAACACACAGAAACACAAAGTGAATCTGATCTAATAGGATGCTCGGGGACAGAATTGTTAAGAGGGCATTGGGACAGCATGATACTATAGCAGTGTGTTTATAGTGGCAGAGGAAGCAGGAGGACGACGCTCCAAGTTCACAGAGACGCCACATGAGGGGTTTTGCTAATCTAATGCGATAAAAGGAAAATAAAGACGAGATGGCAGAGAAATGAGGGCAAATGCCGGGCATGAAAGTGCAAAAAAAGGCTTTTAAAAAATCAGAAAGAATGGCCAAATGTTATGAACAGAAGATAAAAAAAGGGATGGAAATGCATCTGGGTCATGCCAAAGCACTGATTACTGACGGACAGAAAGCAGCACTACAGCCGTGGCATAGTTCAAACAAGTGGGGATAAATAACCCTGATGGCGCTGAAACAGGGCGTGAATCAAGACTGAGCAGCAGGATCAAGAGTCTGGTGATTTTATGAGTGGGCCTCTTGACCTTTTTGACTCAGCAATAAAGAAGGGCCAGATATCAAGGGCTAGCTGTTGTAAAAGCGCTGGAGTTAGTACAAAGAAGGAGGGACAGAAAAGTCCCTCGTATAAAGTAGGACGATAGACAAGGATCAGAGTCGGTGGGATTAGCACATCAAGTATGCACACTGCAGCCACTGGTACTGAACTCCATATTCATGTTTTAAGAAGCAGAAATGGGGACAGTCCAGATTTTGGAGGTTGATGCGTGTTACCTGCTTAGGAGTCTTCCAGGGTGAATAGTGACCTGCAATGTTGAGAAAAGAAACTTTAGACTGAAAAAGATGGCAGAAATCAGATCATGAAATGTGAGGTTTGATTTCAGCCGCGGAGGCCAATTCCAATGGGGTGAAAAAAAAAATCTAACATTGTCAACTGAATTACAGGTAAACCAAATAAGAACGTGACATGAAAACAGCTTTCGTGAAAGGGAAGGAAAGGGAAAAGAAACGCACAACTCGCTCCAATGGGGTAAAAACACAAAGCAGAAGATGGCAAATAAACATATCAGAAGTTATTGTGGGGTTAGAGAGAGAGAGAAAAAAAACCCAAGGCTGTGACACGAGGTATGTTCATGTGTGATAGTGATCAACAGGCTGCTCTGTTGTGTGGTGCTGAGCGGGTCAGTCTAGTGCCGGAGTACCGCAGCTTTTTTGTCGACAACAGCTGCCTGCTGCCGGAGCGTCAGAGCCAAAAGAGTAAAGCTACGGGCTGTAAAACCAAAATAATGAGCAAAGAAATGCTAACGAGCAAGCCGTTTCGCATACAAACTACGTGGTCCACTGTAAATATGAAAATATTGAAAATAGATCTTATGAGGCCTGACTACGCCCACGTGCAAAAATGTAATCTCCCATCCGCAGCGGGCACTTCATCAAACATCAGCATCCATTAAGGCTGATTTCCTGTAACCAAGGTTACCGAAGCCAGCATTTGTGAATGTATCACAGATCTGTCAGTGTTGATGAAAAGGCTTTCACTGAAGTGGGTTGAGGATGACTGCGCCTCACATTAAAGTCATTTCAGTTTGTAAGACAGCGCGGCGAGGTAAAGGGCACAACTTCTCCTTCGACTTTCCCGTTCATTCGTTCGGCGGTGACCTTTAAAAGAAAGGTGCGCCACACACGCGCACGTTCACAACGTTGTTCGGGCACAACATCCGGAAATCCGTGTCGGGCGATGAAAGAAAACGGACCAGTAAAAAGCGCGGCGCCTTAATGTAATGAACCATATGCTGCGCAGCTGTTTCTGTCGTCAAATTCACAGGAGCATGTAAGAAACCCGACGTGCTCTATCTTCTTCATTCAATTTCTCTCCTTTGTGTCTTTCAAGCGCCGCCACGCTCTCCCATCTGGGATGCCACAAGCATATGCAAATGGAGGGATCAGATTATGGGGTGACTACGAGAATTATGTGCCAGCCTTCCCAGTCTCAGCCTGGCGAGGCTCCAGTCTGACTGTAAAAACACTGGTCTCACCGAGCCACCAGTGAAACAGTGACAAAAGCGACTGAGCTTCTTTTTTTTCAGTTTGGCTTCTCTCAGTCAGTCAGAATAAAGCCCAAATCGTTTTTTTTTTTAAAAGATCAAATAAGAACGGCATCTTATCTCAAACTCAATGCCAATCCTGCTTTCAATGCACAGTGGGGTATTTTTTTTTTTTTTTTTATCAGGCCACAACAAGTGAGAGAATAAATTGAAAAGTATGGTAACGCTGAGAGACAGAGAGGATTTCTGCTTTTCCTCACAAAGGAGGTCCTTCAATCAAAAGCCAAGATACCTACGTGGGAGACTTGTGAGGGACACAGAGGCAACAGAGGGAGACAGAACCTGAGCTGAGCTGTGCAGACAGAGGGTGGTGGTGCTGACTGAGGTGATCCTCAGGGTGGACTCACTGTTAACTCAGGCATACCAAACGTTTAACTGGATGTGGATGGGTGTCACACGTGCCCCGCGGCTGAGGGTCGAGGGGGGCCGAGAGAGGGAAAGAAAGGCTGACGTAAAAAGAGAGAGAGAGAGAGAGAGAGCGCGCGCGAGCGAGAGGGTGAAAGGAGCTGTCCGCGGTGCTGAAAGCCCTCAGCCTGAATAGTAATCAGAACTGTCAGCTCTGCGGCACAGAGCTACACGGACCCTGTGGTGTCCGACTCGCGCTTAGTTTCTAAGCCGACCCGTGAGCCGCTCCACTGTAAGTGTTGCTCTGTTCTGATGCACGCAAGACCAGTACAACACCAGTAACAAGGCCACAGCGTAGCACCTAATGCAACGAGCTGGATATCTCCATAATGGGAGCGCTGAAGTTGTAACATCTATAGCAATGTGTGACTGTCTGCACTTGTGTGTCTGTGCTTGCTTGTTTCAGCCTCCGCCTCGGCCCAGCGGCACAGCTTCGAGTGATGATGAATGACACTGGTTGGAGCCGTGCCTCGTTCTCAATTTCTGCCCAAAAAACTCCAATTAAAGTTTTTTGGAACTGGGTAGTGTTTCCAGAGAGGCTCTCTGCACCCTGCAGTTTCTCCGGCAATAACAGCACTGCTGTGATTAGACTCCAGCAACCCACACGAACAAACCTCGCAACGTAGTGACCGGGGCGCAGGGTCACATGGGGTCGTTGCGAAACAGATGTGGTAAAAAAAAAAATGCTGGATGTGAAGAAGACATGGAGACATGTCATTTAAGCTGCTCACAGCTGCTTTGAAAAGGAGCAGCTTTTAGTTTCACCTCTGAAGGTCACACGAAAAAATTCTTGCCGCTCTGGCACAAAAACACGCCGTTGTCCACAGCAGGAGACACGCGCTGTGCATTTAAATGGACAACCGGCCGCGTGAATGGACAGACAACATCGATTTAGACTTTGTGACAAGGACGGCGGAGACGAAAGCTGGAATATCAGCCAGGACAAGTGGACATTTTCAATAACTGTGATTTGTTGGGGACTTTGCAAAACTAAAGAGCAAGGTAATCTAATGTGGGTCAAAATAATTTGTTCATTTTGTGCCAAACATGCAGACACATCCAACCATCTGACACGCGCGAATTCACCTGCACAAAAACACAAATCTCATTAATTTCAGAATAAGAGGCTAACACTAGCCCTTCAATTATTTAAATGAGGCTATGGTAACACTAGAATTGATGGCAGCGTGCATGAATCTTTCAGCCCTTTATGAATATGTATCCCCACCTCACCAGGGCGGCTGGCAGCTCCATGTACCATCCGCAGCTGAAAAACCAATTCTATCCACTTCTATTCAGACGCCGGTTCCATGTTCGCCCGCGGTTCTCCAAAAACCAGCCTCATTGTAGCTGTGTGCAGAACAAATTGTTTGCAAGGCAATGAGGTTGAATATGCATGATATTAAAGCTCAAAACTGCACAATTTATTTAACCGTGCTCCTGCAATCCCATGGTAATCACCCCACCCCTTTAAAAACCCAAATAAGAGCACTTCATTTGTTTAAGAGCCAACTGAGGTTAGTAATTCTGCTCCCGCCTCACACACGCAGGGAGGAGATGGGAGCCCAACTTTTGCTTCTTTCGATGGCAACAAGGATTAACCCCTTTGAGTTCTGCTATAATCTGATCCTGCCCTTCATGCGCACACCCCTGGCTTTAATCTCAGGTCCGACGGGTTGGGATATCGATCCCTGGCGGACAGCTCCTCCCGGTCTGGAGCTGGTGGGGACAGAACTGTGAGTGTGAACACGGTCTGTGGTTTCCTGGCGGAGAGCCAGACTCATCACTCTCTCGCTCTCTCCTCCCTTCTTCTTTCTCTCTTTTGTTTCCAACTGTTCTATCTTCCACACACACATCCAATGAATCACTGTCTAGTTACACGCCGATTCCCTGGGAGGCTGGAGGAGGCTCAGTGAATCAAAGCCTCCTCCTCCTTTTCTTTTCGCTGCAAAGCAGACCTTCACCTGAGGTCCGCATGGTGTTTAATGGTGTTGGGCCTGTGGCCATCTCTGTGCAGATGACCAATCTCAGGTGAGAAGCCAAACTAGACAGCTGTTTCGCAATGCACAGTTTACCCATGATTGCACGAGAAAGGGGAGTTTATGTAAGCGTGCGGAGGATTTTGTACAAAAGGCTGCCTCGGGATGTGTGCAGATAAGACGTGGAAAGTGTGCGCCTGGCTGTCGTGTAGGTGTGCGTACAACCTATGTAAATCATGCCATGTGGCTCGGCATCTGTGTGAGCGCGTGGGCGGCCAGCAGTGACGGGGAATGCGGCACGTTAGCGGAAGCTAAATGGGCGAGCGTATATGTGAACGAGCTGAAAGTCTCCGGAGCTAATTACAGCACTGCGTCTCTGCTGGTGTGGCAATGAGGACACAGCCTGTTAATGGTCTAGATAGTCACTAATGAGGCTATCTGCCACGCACGCACACGCGCCTGCCGGCACGCACGCACACACTCACGCACAATAAATCCTGATGATGAGAGACAGAGTGCCCATTTGTTGGGCAAAATCGGCCCGGGAGTCAAACTCAAATTTAAGGGATGGCTAAATATCATAACTTTATTACGAGCGGGGGCTTTTCAAGGTGATGCGACTTAATTGACTGGCTGGTTTGATCATAAATGGCTCGATTTTTGGACGGTGAGTCGGCGGTCAGCTTGGCTCCAGCGCCTCTTTTTTTGACGGCGAGCGCTTGTGGAGTCATGACACATGCTGTGAGGGTAACATTAAAAGTGATTTTGGTCCTCATCGATACAATGATGTCCTGAAACATAATCACATTTAGTGCAGAGCAGCCATTTGAGCACTGCTTACAGATTTTTACTTTACAACATGAAGTGCTGCCCTGAAAGAAAAAAATATGGCGCTGACCTATGACGAGGGTTGGAGCCATTTCTTTAGCTCAGCTCAGCACGAGGACTGGAAACAGAGTGAAAGAGCCAGCATGGCTCGGCCCAACGTCAACCAGCCCCGATAACACTCACAAATTCAAATATCATATTTTGTTTAATAAATCCTAAAATAACATGTTTCCAGGGCTGTTTTTGGCTGGACTACTTCCTGGTCGGGAACAGTAGCATCCTGAAGCCTCCGCGGGGTTCTCAGGGTGACGGTATTATTTATATACTCTCTCTTTATACTTTATACTCTTTATACTCTTTATCTACACTGTAAAACACTATGTTGGTAATCCCGGTGTAAATTTTGCCTGGCTGAAGGTCACAGCCAGCTCAACGGTCAACCAATCACAGTTTTGGAGGTGGGATTAAGAATGGGAACATCGTCTTCCAGCCGGTCCAATGTTGATAGAAAAAGCAACAAGTGCGGATTAGACTGATGCAGCTGTACATCTTCATGTAAGCTGACACACAAACATATTGAATTAACCGTTAAATGCTGTAAATGACACATGTGGGGCAGATACTTTCCACGTTACATCAATAAGTCACTGCTGCACTCTTTGACCGTCTTCTTAGTCCGCGACAGCACCGGGCCGGGCGAGACGAGACCGGCTGAACACAGACTCAACCTGCCTCGGCTCACTGCTGTCAATTGTGCTGCCGGACACAAGGAGTGTGTCGTCATAGCAACGGCAACATAAAAAAGCCATAATGGTATCGCCGGGGCTGCGGCTGTTTGTGAAAAATTTGGTTGTTATGCTGTCAAACCCACCTCTACTTGACTATTTGTGTGTGTGTGTGTGTGTGTGTGTGTTTTCTTTCCGAGACCAGATACCAAAAAAAAGAAGTGGCAGGTCTGTCTGCAGGATAAAGGAGCAGTCATTAAAAAAAAACAGCTGTGCACACTCGCCCTCTTTTGAACTTAGTCAGCTCCTGCTGCTCATTCAGTCCTCTGCTTCAGATATTGTGTTTTCAGTAAAAGTGATGAGCTGCGTGGTGCATCCCTTAACTGGTAAATATGTGTGTGTGTGTGTGTGTGTGTGTGTGTGTGTGTGTGGGTGTCAGAGAGTCGAGCGTGACAGCTGTTTGATGGCAGATATCAACTGGTTGCCTCGCTCTCTCTCAGTTACCCTGGCTCGTGGTACAGGTCCTTACAAAGAGAAACAGCCAGTTAAATTAGGCGGTGTGGACAGTGTCCAGCGTTTCCCGAGGAGCGGGCCAGACTGCGGGGAGAAGAACATCAGTCCGGCAGCATGGCGACAGTTTTATCACAACGGGTAAACGCTTGAATAAACGCTCAGAGTTGGCCTTTCTGAGCAAGCTGGGTGGGAAAACAGAACCGGCCGCACCTCAAAGCTCGCAGTGGGTGCCGTGGGTCTGGCGCAGTTAGCACTTGAAGTCTGTAAAGTGTTGGAAGTGCTTCAGAAAAACAAGCCACGACAGCAGAGTCCCTGTCCCAACGTCGTGAAATTAAACCGATTTGATGCAGCAGCTGATTCTTGTGCTCCATCAGCTCCTATGGCGGGAATCACTGATGGAACTGAAAAGAACTGTAGGCACAAACAAGAGGGCAAAGCAACGATGGTTTGAGCTCCATACTCATCAGCCAATCAGACACTTGTAGGGTAACCAACAATTAATTATTATTAATTATTAGATTGTCTGTACAATTTTGGATAAAAGTGACATTGGGGTTAAAGTGTCCCCGTCTCTCATTTTCAGACTATTCTGTGTGCTTCACTATCTAATAGGAATGGAATGAAAAAAAAATGAACAAAAAAAAAAAGATTTAATTATGTCTGCGATAAAATGTAACAAGAGCCAGCTGGAACCAGCGATGGTTCTGCTTGATAAATTATTAATCCCTTATCAAATGCTTTGTCAATTAATGCTCCATCAGTCAGTACCAGTAGAGTAGGGTTGAAATAACTCACTGCTGATGCTACTGTAGCACCATTCCTCATCCTTTTCTGCTTCTTACCCTGAACGTCTCAACAGCAAATGTTTTGCGATAATCGCTCATCTCACAGCCACCAAATTGGCAACCTGCTGTAATGGAACACGCCAACAGCCACGCAAAGACCCGTGATCCCCCGTCTCTTGGAGGGTGCGAATCGGGGAGGGAGGCGAAAGTCAACACGGCTAACATCACAAGACTTTAACAAAAATAACAGATCATTAGCTTTTCCACATCAGAACATCGAGATGTGCGGTTTCCCGCCCGGTCCCACTTCTCGTTGTTTATCTCCGTGACCAAGAGAAGAATTTCAAAAACAAAAAAACACAAAAAATACAAAGAGTTTTTTTGTGACTGTTTTCTCCCAGGGGGGTCTAAAGTCTCTGATCTTAATGAGCTTAAAGTCTGACAGTGTTTTTCTGGTTAAATCCCCCCAAAATACTCTCAGGAGACCTACAAAGCCTAAAACCCCACCCAACCAGGATATTTTGGCACATTTTTCACCGCCTGACTCATTTGCACAAATGTGTGCCAAATGCAGTCACGCTACTGTAAGAGCAGACCGAACGGCACCGATGTTTTTGTTGCCCCCCCCCCACCTCGAGCACCCACAGCTCGTCATGTCACAGGAAATCAACACAAACAGATGTGACACTGCACCCCGGCGTATTGTTGTGTAGTGGAGCTGCGCCGTATCCGCATTCCTTATAATGAGATGAAATAAAGCATGTAAGCAAGGTTGCCACTTTCTCCACGGGCCAACGTCGATTTTTTTTTTTTTTTTTTTTTTTAGATGGGAGCGCTTGTTTCGACCTTCTAAAGCTCTGCTCCGAGTGAGGACAGATGGCGGGAGCGCTTCAGTGTGAGGCGTGCGTGCAGATGGGAGATTGTGTGTTTGTGTTTTGTGTGTGGGGAGGGTGTTGACAGACTGGTGATTTCTGAGGTGGCGGCCCAAAACTTTTGACCTCTCTAATTTGTGTGCGCGTGTGTGTGTGTGTTTTCATTTGGCAAACGATATTTTAGAGGTACTAGCTTAAAAATATTTGTTTTTCTCTCAACCCTGCGCGAAGAAAAAAAGAAATCTTCGAGAAGCAAATATGTTCACTCAATTTGTCCTCTTTCTGTTTGTTGGCTCCATGCTCACTGCACTCTAATAAAGAAATAAATGGGAATAAATATATTCAGTGGACGCTGCTGACCTTTGTGGGTGAGTCTCAGCGGTGTCTGCGGCACCGGGCAGTTGGCAGCATGATTGGTATGTGACATTACACAACGCAAAAAGGCAAAAATATAGAGGCACAAAGTAAATTGGTTCCGCACAAAAAGCAGCACTGGTTTTCCCCAAATCATCCCTCGAGTTGCCGCGCTAAAGTTCACGTGGAGAGCGCCGCGATTAATCAAGGACAGGTAAACCGAAAGAGGGGAGTCATTTAACAACATTTAACAACACTGTTTCAGAGACAGATCCTATCTGCTCGGTTGATGAAGAGATGCCGCTGCCGTTTCCAGATTTAATTAAAATCTCTAACGTATTAATCTTCGATGACGGTGCTCCGGCTGAGTCATCGCCGGCGGACGCGCTCTCAATCGCGCTTCAGAAAAGAGAAGGCGAGCTCAGTTCGCAGGCACCTCAGAGCGGGCTCACGCGCCGCTCGTGTCCTGTCATGTGAGCCGTGTACACGTTTGGGGAAGGCATGGCAGTTGCTCCCTCCTCTTTTTTCTTCCAACGTCAAAGACGTCGCCATTTGAGGGAGGCTGCTGGATTGCAGACGTTTCATTTACACACACACACACACACACATGCACTCAAAGAGCAGAAAAGAGTCAGCTACATGTTGATTCTGCAAATGACAACCTTTTTGTGTGACTCCCGACAGAGTGCAGCGTATAATTAGGATTGTCAGAGGGCCACACATTCTGAGAAAAAAAAGCACTTCACCGCCATTTGTAGTCAACCAGTGCTTTGTGGTAAAAAAAAAAAAAAACCTGCTGCTTTTGACATGCTTTAATTCTGGGGCTTTCATTCGAGGCTGACAAAAGAAGGTAAAATCCGCCGTGCATGTATATGAAACTGACCTGATGAAAAAAACATCAAAAAGTGACTTTGAAAGTAAGTCAGCAGTGCGGAAGGCATGCACATCAATCAAAGGATATTTGTTGACCACTAGGGGGTATGGCTCAGTGAGCAGAGCGGAGAGGGAGTGAGAGAAAGCTGTTTTTCCTCCCTGAGTAAAGAAAAGAGGACTGGGAAGGGCACTTGAGAGAGCTGTGCATCAGTCAGCCACCGCTGAGCACTTCAGAACTGTATAATGGGTTTCTGCGGTCTTTGGACCAGGCCGCGTACACGGACACGCTTGGATGTAATGGCGAAGGATGACACAGATGAAACAGGCGGACAGATACGCAGCTGGGAAGACAAGTGTGAAGTAGACGCGAGAAGATTCAGGCGCTCCCCGCCGAGTTTCCGCAACATCCCTACCTGCAGCCGCTTCTCTTACCTGTCCCGCCTCTCTGAACCACCAGGCTGGTCTCGGCGCCGATGGCGCACTCCTTGAGCAGCTCCACCACCTGGGTGTGTGTGAATCCCTGAACCGGCTGCTTGTTAATCTCCACGATCAGGTCGCCCTCGCACAGGCCCGGGCAGCCCTGCGGCTCCAGGACTTGTTTGACACGCTGGCCCGTGGCGCTGTCCGCTATGGTGAAGCCAAAGCCGTCCATGCCCTTCACCATGGTCAGGGTCAGCAGCTCCCCCTGGGTCGCCCCCGACGACGCCATGGAGATGCTGTCGGGAGGCGTGGTGCCGGTGGTGGGGGGAAGGGAGCCGTCCAAGTGGGTGTCACCCGGGTGAGGGGGGAGAAGCTGCTGCTGGGCACCGACCTGGTCCTGACTGGGGTCCGCGACGAAGCGCGCCGTGCGGGACAGATAGTCCATGTAGTTGTCGTAGCCCGTCCGGCCGTTTACCATGATGGGCCGCTGCTCCATGATGCCCAACGGGGAGATGATGGTGGTGGTGGCGGTGTTGTTGTTGGCGTTGGCGGCCTCCTCTGGGTCGTAGGGCAAAGGGTAGCCACGGCACAGGACGAGCGTCACGCTTTGGCCGATGGGCACCGACTGAAAGAGCTTCACCACGTCGGCATGGGTGGTGCCCAGGACGCACATGTCGTTGATGTAGACGATGACATCGCCTGCAGGCAAAGGAACGGAGAGAGGGAAACGTGAGCGTCAGGTGTGACGGCGGCGACGTTTGACAAAGAGAAACTGGAAACGCGGGGGGTCTGTTTTAACAGCGAGAAATCTGAATGACAAATAATGAAAATCTCCGCAGTCCTGAGAAGACACATGCACCATGAGGTAATGGGTGTGTAAGCAGTCTGCCTGTTTCCACAGGCTGCATCATGCTGCTCCCCTGGAAAAAAACATGGATGACCACAAGGAACTCCAAACAGAGTTACAGCCAGTGTTAAATTAGCAGAACAGCGACTAGTCCGGAGCGGATATCACGACTTTAGCTCCCTGTAGCTACTACAGTTCTCAATCTGCCGAATATATTACATCAGCTTCTCCTTGGTTTCCCCTTAACAGCCATCCCCACGCATAAACATTACCACATATAATGTTTTATCTGCCTCTCACATGTAAAATGGTGGGGCTGACAAGTGGGCTGAAATGTTTGCCTTTTCACGGGACAGGCTGCTTTTATTCGCTTTGCCGCAATACAGCGAGCAGCAGATAAAACCTCGCCGACAATTTAATGTTCCCACACAAAGCAGCGCCACGTCCAGGGCTTATCTTTGTCTCAGCCAGATTACTAAATATAGTGTTCTGTGCTCCGCGCACCGTGTCGGCGCCACGCAGGTTTCAAAGCACCGGGCAACTGGGAACACGAGGCGCGATCCATATTAAAGGCGGACAAACAGCCTTACCTGGGTTGATAATGAAAACAATTATTTTCTAATTGCAGACATAATTGTCCGGCTCTTTGGAGAGAGGACAGGGGAACGAGTGCGCTGCACAGAGAGAGAGAACGGAAAACAAAGGTCCTTCATGATTAAAAAGCAAAACGTGCGCTTCGGTGACTGGCCCTGCAAATCTATTCACATGTGAGCAGGGGGCTGCACGAGCACGAGCGGCTGTGACACTTTCTCTAAAAACAACACGGTGATTCAAATTGATTTGCTGGATTGACCGTTGAACTGGAGCCGAGCCACTGACCCCTGTGAGCGGCAGCAGGCAGGCTAAATGGAAGTTAAGATGTCACAGAGATATGTCTCTCTCCCTCTCATTGTAAAGTGTGGGGAAAAAAAACGCTTCCCGAGTTTTGATGCTCGCAGGGTATCGACCGAGCGAGCTGACACCTCGAGGCGACGTGACGAGGGGGAATTTTTAATTAAGCCGGGTAAACGCGGCCGACATTTGCCTTGAGCGCAGGTGTCAGGATCGATAGCCGAGCGCGCTGGCAGAAAACAAACGATGGCGCCGTGACCTGGCGTTGCCCTCGCCGTGACCGTATATCTCATCCTTCATGACCGGGGAGTTGGGGTGGTGAAATGAGAGAGACGGAGGACGTGGACAGATATCCTGTTTACTCTCCCTGCCCCTGGAGTTATATACAGCTGCTGTGCAGAAAGTTTTCATTGTACTTGCCAAGAGTTTGAGATGCACGATCTGCCACCGACGCCACCACAATACAACGGGGGTGAAAGAAACCTTTGTCTGCGGTGGCCACAGCATTTTCAATATTACATCTGCAAGACTCCTGCTGTTCTGGATCAGTGATTCTCAGACATCTTCGGCCTGGGATCCAGATTTCACTCACGACTCCTCATCAAAGGTTATACGCCACTGTGAAATGTGAGCACCTTCAGCGATGAAGGTTTTTTTTTTTTTCTACCTGCTACGTTGTATCACTTCAGCATTTGAGTTCAGACTCTCCAATATATCTCAAGAAAAGAAAAAAGCAGGAAGGAACAAACAGCCTACTCTTTCCCACACCTCTGATAAGTTTTGTTCCCCTTTGTTCTCTTGTTGCGACTCTGGGATTCAACTTGGGACCACTCGAGGGTTCTCGATGCTCAGGTTCTGCTCTGGATAATCCGCAGAGCAACCGGGGGCCACTGCTCCTCTGACGCGTTGCTGTTCATTTTGGAGCACCTTTTTCATCACCCTGAGCGCCACCAATCCCATCCAGGTGACGCAAACTCTTCACAAGGCTCGCAACGACCGGGGCTTCTGTAATCTGGGTAAGAATGACCCCTAATAAACACATAGGTCGCGAATGGGAGGGAAGAGGAATGGACGCGTCAGCAGAGAGAGCAGACACGCAAACACATGGCCACCGAACGGCCCTCTCGCCATCCGTTATACAACCCTCCTGCCGGTCCCTTGTATATTCTAAATCACGCCGACCTTAGCTGTAAGCACCACACTCGCTGGGACCAAGGCCCACGCTCCCGGCAGCCACTTCATCTTCCGCGGACGCCATCCTTGCGAAATTCCTTATGACAAATTCATCTCCGGCTAATGGCATGTTCAAGAGTCTGCGGATGTAACGAGAGGTCTCGGCGGCCCTGCCGGGGAGGCGAGGCCGCGATAACAGAGCCGTTTTGAGTCTCAGCGGGGGGGGGGCAGTGTTTCTTGAAGACTGATCTTTAGCGTGTCAGGCTAACTGGCTCACTACGGGCTGCAATAACCTCGGTGAGCGTGAGGCCGAGGAGCAGTTCATTAACTGGCTACGTGAAAACAGAGCGTTGCGCCGAAAATGCTTCCAAAATATCTCGGAATTACGATTGGGAAATGCAAATCTAAATTAAAACCTTTGTGCTGTTCTCTACATTGAGATTTCATATCAAATTTAAAAAGGCTTGTTGGGGAATTTAACTATCCGTGCATTTTTTTTTTCCCGGCGTCTTTTCCGATCCGACGAGAACACACACTGTATTATGTGGACAGAGTTCAGCAGAGCAACCCTGTGGTGCTGAGTGAGTGCTGCAGCAGATCGACTCCCCGGTTTGAAACACACTGTACTAACAAACCCGCTTGATCTATCATTACACGCTGCCGCCGGCGCCCAAATTAAGCCTCTGCATTTCACGCTAGCGCAACTCTTTGCTCTTTATTCCACAAAAAAAACAAGAAAATATCACAGCTAATGATGCCCACATTTCTTCTGTGGACAAAAATAAATCCAACAAAAAAAAAAAAAGAAAAACTGGATTCCATGAGAAACACAAAATTTCTACATAGCTGCGCCGCATGTGTTCGAGCTGTTAAGACATCAGAAACATGTTTTTGGTTGTGTAATCAAGTAGTGGAGACAGTCGGGGGGGGGGGGGGTCACACAGGAGAGAGCAACCCATCTATTTGGAGTTGGGAATTTCACACCCCCGCAGACCTGGGTTTCTGGGATTGTGGAGTCCCACTCTCCAGCCCTGCCACTGCAGAAGTAGGACGCACAGGCTGGGGAGGCGAGGGAGGACAGTGAGGCAGAGACGGAGACGAGCTGGGATGGAGGGAGGTGTGAGGAGAGGGGAGGCGTTAAGAAAGAGAAGTGGGACGGATCAGTTGGTTATTTGTGGGGAGAGTGTACAGGAACATAAGAGCGAGGGGACTTTTTAAGGAAGGAGAGAGGATGGGATGACGAGGCTGGGACCCAAAACGTTTTATACGCGGTGCTGTCAGGACACGCTTTATTACACATCAAGGGATCTTTTTGCCTGCCTCGCAGGCCTGTGCCTCCACCAACCAGTCAGGATGCAGGTTACAATCATCTCTGTCCAGACTCATATAAAGTATGCCGTGAAGGAATTTAATAACAGGGATAATGTGTATCATAATTAGAGTATTAATTTCAGAGTTATGGCCAGAAAGCCGGAGGCCACAGTGACCTTTGAACAAAACAATCTAATCAGTTCATCCTTGAGCTCAAGTGAACGTTTGTGTCAAATTTGAAGAAATTCCCTCGAGGCGTTCCAGGGATACCTTGTTCCCGAGAGTGGGATGGAAAGGCTGAGACATAAAAACAAATTCATGACCCTCTGCTCTGAGTGCTAACACAGAGACAAATAACAGAAGTATTTTGAATAAGATTTCCTACGAGGAAAATCCCTGAGCAGCTGACTCTATGTGCGACCAACGTAACCTGTGTATTCACTCCAGCATACACGATAGAAGCATAACTGCATGTTGAGAGCAGTGACAAAACCCGCTACTTCTATTCCCTTGACCTTTACTACAGCTGGTGTGTGTGTGTCTGTGTGTGTGTGTCCCTGCTGCATTCCCACCCCCATGTGGCCACAGCCAGGATGCTGGATGCTGATAGAGTTCCTTTCATGATTAATGGGAGTGACAACAAAACTCCTGCAGTTGGCGCACAAGCGTAAACACACATATACGGAGGTGCGGCACAAGCTTGGCAGGTTGCAATTGCAAACACACCCAATACACCCAATTTGCATCATTCCGGAAGTGTGTGTGAATGGGGGAGCTCAGAGAGTAGGCTACACACTGTACATCTCTGTATTAACTGCATATTTGTGCGTTTGTCGGAATACTATTTGCGGCGTTGAAAGAAAAAGATAAAGGTGCAAAAGGTGCCGGTGGAAAGGTTTCAGTCAGAGTGATCTCGATAACGTGCTGGAAATTAAGATAAGATGTATCTGAACTTTACAAATGTGTGAATCTGAACAGATGCGGCCATGTCTCATGAAGAATGTCAGCGTTTGTGCGAGCAAGGACAACTTTCTTTAGTGCCTTTTGTGCTCGTTGACTCTGTGTGTGTGCTGTGTGTGTGTCGTGTGTGCTCTCCTGCAGCTACTGTATGTGTTGTACTCTGCCGGGTAACTCGCAAGACTTCCTGGTTAAATTAAAGTTATGAGAAGCTTGTTTTCTGTGAGGAGGCAGGACCCGGTCCCCCGCTGTGTTTTCCGGCCCGAGGCTTACCTGTGGCCATCTTTCCGTCGGCTGCGGCGGGCCCATCGGGGATGACGCTCTTCACCTGGAGGAATTCGTCGGGCTCGTCGCCGCCAATGATAGTGAAGCCAAAGCCCATGTTGCTCTTCTGGAGTGATGTGGACAGGAAGCTGCCTTTCAGCTGAGTGGGGTCCCGCGTGAACAGCGGCTTCTCTATGAAGGACACATAAACGCACGAATGAACCAAACATCGACCGCTGACACCGCTTTGTGGCAAAAACCGAAAGGACCTGCTGCGGGGGTGGGGGGTGGGGGCAGTGCTCACAGGGTGGAGGGCATGGGTAAAGCTTATCCAGTAAGATATGGGTGTAGCCACAGGAAAGCTGACAGGGCATGGTCTTAACTGCAGAACAGCAAACTTGGACAGAGGTGAGGCTGTGGTGCTGAAAGATGCAGGTGTGCTTCAACAGTTCTGGCTCCCGTGCAAAGTAAAAAAATAAGGGGGAAAAAAAAATCCCTCCTGGCTCATACACAAACAATAACAAAAACACTGAGCTATCATCTGTTCCTCTCCTCCCATGCTGGGTTGTGGTGGGTAGGAGGGGTGCAGGTCTTCAGTCCCGTCCTGAGGCTACCAGAGAAGCAGCAGAATTCGGCAGATGACATGCTGTCAAACACGGATCAGCTCCAAGAGAAGATGCTTGGGAGGGTTAGGGGAGAGCTGGGAAATTTCTGAAGGGGGGGGGGGGGGGCTGGGAGACTTCTGGAGGAGAAGCGCCGTGTGTGGGAATGGGAGGATCTCAGCCAACAAGCTTTAGTCACACGGAACCAAGTCTTCCATCGCTTCGCCTCGGAATGGAGACGTGGCTCGTGAGGCTAGTTAACGTCCTTTAATTGCCTTCACTGGTGGGGACGCAGAACGAGCGATTACACTCTCTGCCTGCTCGTGCCAGCCGATAAGACGTGCCACGGTACACGTTCGTCACACAAATCCCTCCCTCAGCTGCCTCTGGGGAAAAGCTTGCTCACGAGCTAACATGCTTACAGTAAGTCAAACGAGCGCAGGCAGCCGTGAGAACGACAGTCAGCCTCCTTTGCTTCTCTCTTGGCCTACTTACTGACAAAGTGCCACAGGGAGAAGGGGCTACACACAGGCTGCTCTAGCACCACAGCGCAGGCGGAGGTGTGAAGTGGCTGATGCTGACGCTGCTGCTGCTGCTGCTGTTGCTGCTGCTGCTGGTGGTGGTGGGGGCACATATTCATCCTCCGAGTCAGAACGCGCCTGAGCGGGGAGACGTCGGCGGAGGAGGACGTGGCGTAAGCGGCGGCCCTGCGACCCAGAGCCGGCGAGTGGGAGAGGTCGCCGAGGCTGTGGCAGCGCTCGGGCGCCGGGCCGACCTGCGCGGGGGGGGGTCGGGGGAGGGTGGCACAGGGGCTGGCATCCTCCACTGGCATCAAAGTTTGGAGAGGAGAAGGGTGAGGGGGGGAGGAGGAGGAGGAGGAGGGGGAGAGGGAGGAGAGAGAGCCTCACTGGAATGTACACGGAGTGTAACCACGGAGACGGGCTCTCGACTCCGAGCGGTGGACCGGGAACGTTACTACGGAAACAAACCTCCACTTCACCAGTCCAGACAGTCTGTCTCTAGCAGTGCATCCTACTGCTATGGCTGGCGCAGAGAGCGAGCGCTGGAATCAGGCAGCGACAAACCGGTCATTAAACAGCACAGAGAACCACATTTAAAACCCACGTGCCCCCCGGGGGGGCGAGCTTTACTTACACGACCAACAAACATTATCAGTCTCACCCACTTTAGAGTGAACTGACTGCTGCAACTCACCGTCAAGAGACAGAATGATTCTTCACGAACAACAAGTTGTGGAAAGTGAGTCCCATTTCATTTGGCACTTTACACACGTCAGGATTTGAGGGTGCAAACAGCTCGACAATTCCCAGGAAAATTCCGGTTTGCACGCGATCGAAAACTGGAATTCAGCTTTGACGTGTTTAGTTTGCTGTAGGTTTCCACATGGGCTTGGAAAAGAAGGCGTGATGGCTTATTTGATTCTTATGTACTCTGAGTTCTCAAATATGAAGAAAGTCTTCAGATCTTTAAATTGATTTTTCTTCAGCTTTGGATGTGTTTTTTTTGCAGTATTGTCTGGAAACATTCAAGCAGCTTTCTGGACCTGACTTATCTCGCGATGCCCATTGTCGTACGCACGACACACTAATTAAAACTCCATTGATTTGTGTAAAGCATTCACTAAAGCTGTTACTTTTTACTTTACTCACTAAGAATTCCATTAAATGCATTTTTTCTTTCCAGACAAACCTTAATTCTGAAGGACTAACCCACAAAAAAATAGTTGACTGCAACCTTTCACATCAAATATTTCTTTATCTTCAAATAGCCCTGGTTTTCATCCAACAAAGAAATGTGTGATGGATCTATATTTGAAGTTGATAAGAGACTTTCAGAGGCAGATAAAAGTAGCACAAAAACAATTTTTGGCAAGGAAGTCATTATTCATATCTGACTGTCTACAAACATGAAGACAGTCAGCATGACTACACATCCCAACATCATGAGAAATGAGCTGGGTTTGTTCTTCAAAAGCCGAGACACCGGTGAGGGGGTCTTACCTCTGTAGATGGTGGGAAGGGGCAGAGAGGAAAGACCCTGGCTTTGCATCTGCTGCTGCTGCTGGAGCCTCCTCTTCGCCTCCAGGACTGGATTCTCAAACTGGGTCCTTCTATTTATATGACTATGAATGATAAAAAAAAAACAAAACACAGACGAGATTTCAGATTTCACATTGGCCCCCCCTGCCCCCACCTCCTCTGCAAAGATCAGATCTAAAAATCCTGGCACGACAGCAGCTTTTGCTGTGATGATTAATTAAATGGCCGGTCCCCACGTTATGTAACGGAGCTGCAGAATGACTTTGCTGAGTTAAATAAAGCCCCTAAAAGAACAAACGATTGATTTGGAGCCTTTCTTCCCACTTATAACCAGAATTACATGAATCATTGACTGGGAGGGAACCTGCGCGTGAAACACTGACTTCCTTTCACGTCCCACGTCGTTCTTAATTTAGTGTGCAGTAGGGAAGGCGAGTCAACGACTCCAGATACTGTAATTTGCCTGTGTGAAATAATTCCTCATCATTAGATTCTTCTTCCCCTCACTCTGAGAGACTGCACACACATCATCTCTCTCTCTCTCCTGCACTTTCCTTTAAGCGTACGCCCCGGTACTGCACTGACAGATATATGTATTTTTTTTCAACTGTTACATGAGTTCAAAGTCTTTCTTTCCTGATATTTATGCGACGACAAAGCAGTGCGGCAAGAGTATCTCGAGAGGGGGATTGCGCTACGTGAGGCGGTGCGTGTAATCAAGTGTCACTCTGGAGGTTTTTCTTAAGCACAGTCCAGCCAAAAGTCCCTCCACCCCCCACCCCCCCGTCTAAAAATAGAACCTCGTCCCCACACCCCAGAGCGGAGAGCACCCAGCCCAGGAAGTGACACCTCTTAACATGCAGCCCAATAGAGAGGACGCGCTGCTGCAGCAGTTGCTATTTAGATACATATCGGTGGATATGGATGGACAGACACGCAGGATGCATTAAAGGAGACGTGCGAAATAATCCACAGATTATTTACGGGGAGTGTTTCAGACGCGGGGATACAGCAGACAAACAGCGAGCTGTCAGCGGGCGGACGAAGGGAGCGGCCGCTTCCTGGCTGCAGCGCCAGTCTGCTCCTTATAAATGTGATTAAACACAGCACCGGCGGGCTACACGGGAAATCAAAAGCAAGCCATTACATATTAAAGATGTACCCGACTTACTCGACATAGTAGCTGCCGTAAATGGGGTCATCGATTTTCTCCCAGCCGTACGGAAGCTCTGCAAAAAGACACAAACAGCAGTGAGACAACGGTAATGAAGGGCTTCTTTATTCAGCGAAGTTACAGCAGCATATTGATCCTGCCCGAGAACATCTTTGTGGCAGAATTAGTTTACGGCGTCACTTCGCTGTCGGCGTTGACAAGGGTTCTTGACGGCGAGGGCTGCCGTTCCTTCTGAGCGGGCCGCGCGCTCGGGCTCGTGACTCCTCTGAAATCTCATCTTTCATGAAAATTTGATGGCGACAAGACACATGATAAAAACATTACTTTGTGCTTTCTCAGCAGCTTGTCACATTGATTGATTCAAAGAGGCTACGGGCTCTTTAGAGCTCGGCACCAAGCGCATCCAAGAAAAAAGTTGCAAAATAACCCCAAATATTGATAGATCTAGTGGCTGCATTTAAATCGGTTAAATATTTATGCCCCGCAGCGTCTCCTTGCTGTAAATATCGTGTTTCGATGGGGGAACTTTGCATAGATTAACGGCTCGAACTGGGATAACGCGAACCCTTGGGGTGTTGAACCTTCACGGTATCAATGGGTTGACATCGGTGTAGCTCGACAGTTTGACTCCACGCGCAACAAGCTGGAGGCTTGAATGCAATTACTGACAAATAGCACATGACAGCCAATTACTGACAAACGGCAGACAGATCAAACACTGTCTGTGAGAGGAGTCCTGGTGACAGGTATCAAAGTGTGAATGTCAGCGTTCAAACGTTGCTTTCAAATCGCTTTTTAAAGGGCAACATTATCAAACGTGAACATTGAGACACAGCATCTGTGTTTATAACATGCAGTTTTCAACAATACCTGAAAGAAACGTAAAGAAAAGAAACAATTTATTTAGGTCATCAATTTCTTTCCTTTGAATATATCTTTTTCCCCCATTTTTTTCAAACCAGTGTTGATGTCCCATGGCCACACAGGTCCAAAGAACAGCAGTGGAAAGTCCTGCACATGTTACAACATCTACTAAACTGAACTTTAACAGGCTAATTTCTAATAAGAATATGTAAAAAAAATTATCAATAATTCCCCTGGACATTTTGGTGTGAACACCAGCATGCTAACATGACACATTGGCAATGCAAGTACGCTGCTGTTTAGCAGGTGATATTCCCCAAACATTAGTTAAGCCTGTTAGCTGATGCTGATTAGCTCTCGAACACAAAGTGAAAGCGAGGCTGATGGGACTCTGAATGGGCCGTTTCAGCTGGACAAAATGAAATTGTCTGTCTGAAGATGTCCCTAGGTGAAAAGTCTGGGGATCAATAAATGTATTAGATTTGTTCCCTCGGAGGGGCTTGGATGTCTGAACCGGATTTCTCGGCCATCCATCACACAGTTGTTGAGACATTTCAGTGTGGATTAAAGTGGCGCCCCAGCTGACCAACCCATACTTTCCCATAGTTCTGTTCGAATGCCACGTCATGTCATTTCTGCTCTGTCAGCCTCTTTCTGCATGTGCCTCGTACCTCAGAACATGCTGCTTTTGTTCCTCGCTGATCAAAGATGATCTCCCCTCAAACCCCTGACAGTCGTCCATCATGGCTTTTCAAAGCCGCCCTCTCCTCCTTCCTCTGCCCATAGCCCGCTGACATAAAACGGCTCTTAACGGCGCATCCGGAAGGAGTTCCCCGTTTGCTTTTCAGGATCGGAACAATTAGCGTTTAAAGCGCATTCCCTAGTTAAGACTCTCAAGTGTTTCGGCACGATCACTCAAAACCGAGTCGGGTGCTGTATTGTGAGCGGCTCTTGTTTTAATAGCATCCGAGCTGAATGTAGCGCGGGGCTCGGGGACAGTGCAGCTCGGCTCGGAATCGCACAAGCTTTGATTAGCGACAATGCAAAGTTAATCAGGATGAGAGGGGAGATAACCGCAGAGAAAATTCTTCCCTAATCGGGCAAACGAAGCGACCGGAGGGAGAGGCCCAGGCGACCGGGTCGGGGGCGCAGCTGCCGCCACAGAGAGAGAGAGAGAGAGAGAGCTGTACACCGGGGACGCTGCTCTGTATGGTCATCGCATACATACAACATCACTGCTTGGCCTAGTTTACAGAGCGACTGGAGCGCCGCGCACACTCCCGTCCCTCTCCAGTCTTCCCACGCAGAGCAGACAAATCAAAACAGTGCTGGTGCAACGCCCGTGCACGTGCCATATGCTTCCCTCAACCCCTGCCCCCCATCCCCTCAAAACAAATGATTAAACTTTCAGCATGCACTGTTTTTTGCCTGCACACTCACTAAAATGCCAAATTACCACACACACACACACACACACACACACAAAGCATGTGATATAACAGTGTGCTGCGAGCAGGTTGACAGCCCACGGGAATACCTCCTGTGAAGGCTGCAGCATTCCTTAGCCTCATCTCCACTCATTAAATATGAAAGAGAGCGTTTCATGTTCTCACCTTTACACACACACACATTATGTTCCTTACTTTATGGGCGACACACACACACTAGCGCTATCATTTCGCATATGCATAAGCACAGACACACGCACAAACAAATCAAAGGGCCGTCGCGGATCTCGGCAGGCTCGCCATTAAAGCGCCCGCGGAAAGAAGCGCGAGGAGAGAGAAATGACTCTGATCTCACCGGCAGGAAGAAGAAACCATAAGTGATTTTAGCCATTCCCCTCATCATCATCATCAGTTACGATACAACCACGTCAGACCGGCTGAGAAACAGGAAGGAGACGGTTTGGGAAGATGCGGAGACAGATTATCTGTGCGGGTTTACTTGAAGGTCTAATTGAAAAATGAGTTTCCAGCTAGCACGGCTCCCGCCAAAGCTAACAGCGGCGCCTACGAGCACGTCTGGTGGTGCGAGGTCGCGATCGTTACAGACTCCACAGGCTTCTCTCTCTGCTCCGCTCGGCGAACTGCCTCCTGCTGTTAGCGACAAGCTAAACGCGTGCGTGCAAAGTCTGCTAACATTATCCGGCGTAGCGTATTAAGTGGCTACCAAAAAAAAAAAAAAACCCTCAGCGTCTTTTTCAACTCGTTGCTCTTCATTCGTGAGAGAATGAACGCGAGATCAAACGCGCAGCCATGAAAGTGGAGTCAATCTTTTCATCTAACGCCTGGGAAGAAAGCAAAACAGCATATTTCCCAAAAATGTCCAGAGACTCTTTGAACTTGGGTGTAGCGGTTATCGCGTGAATTCAGAAGCTGCAGCGCTCACAGCGGCTTATGTCAACTAATGTTAGCGGATGCTACATATTTATTTATTATGGCTACGGCGACGCTGGTCAGCAGAAGCTACATTGCCACTGCAGTCACAAGTGGAGGGCCACTTACTGCCAGCAGGAGGCAACCTGGCATATCGCCTTATTTTATCACCCCGAGTACCACCCAGTAACACCTCCCCCGCTTTCTCCTCCACCTTATTTCCCCTTCTTCTCCTCCTCTCTTTCCATCTCCATCTTCCTTGAAAGATAAGTATCTTCTTATCTCATGTTCTCGTATCCAGTCTCGCAACCAAAAAGAGAGAAAAGCCTTTTTTGAAGTGAAGTTTCGCGCTCGCAAGCTCGTGCATTTTTTATTCTTTTTTTTTTTTCCTCATTTGGTCGGTGGAACAGGGTGGCAAACCACAAAGCCCCGAGACACCCCAGGGATTTACACATGTCCTGCTTGCTCTTTCCATTCTCTCTGTTCTTCCATCTTTTGAGGAGCAAACAGGCCGAGCTGAATCGCTTTCAGCCCTTTATTTGTCGCCAAAAATTAAAGTCCTTTCCCGCTGTACACTGCACTGCGCTGGGCTTCATTTATCATGTCACCCCTGGATGCAGCGTGGATCCGAGCACTGAGGTCACCGTGAAAAAATATTCCCTCAGAGTGATTAATGAAAGTTTACGGCTACAAAAATCCAGCGACCGTGGTGCGATTTTGAAAAACGTTTGTTTTTTTTTTTTCCAGGAACACTGATCTGAAAAACACAATTAGCAGCCAACTCCAATGAAGTATGCAATAAGTCGGCTCCTGAACAAATAAATGGAGTTTTGTGTTGCTGTTGTCATGAGCGGAGGTCAAGCTACTACAAACTCAAACTTAGGCTTGAAAGTCTCTGAAATGCCACCATAGACAAAGAGACTGTGACACAGTTACAAGATTGGCTTTAATTATCCGAGTTCCCTTTCTGAAATGTCACAGAATTCACAGATATATATAAAAGTAAAATAACTCTGCTTTAAAAAAAAAAAAAATCTCCCATGAGATAAAATGACCTTAAAGCGACACATTTTCAGTTCTAAGAAATCTTAGATCACCTCAGTGATACCAATTTTCATTTTCAAAACTCGACCTCTGGGTCTGAAAAAGAAACGCAGACTGCATAAGGATCGCATGAATCCTGTTTGAAGAAAGTCAGCCGAGTTGCTGTTGCACAAACACACATCTTTTGCTGTTTTTGACCTATGCTCTTTCTGGATGTAAAATAAATACTCCAGACGGTGAATTAATGAAAGAAAAGAAGCAAACAAAAGAGAAAATGTAAATGAGACCTGTCGCATTTAGTTCCATCTCTGTCGGTTATAATTCGTTCCATTTGATCCTACGACTATAACGAGCTGTTATCTTTAAACACGCAGACCTCGCTTTGTGAAATAAGGCATCGGACGCAGACGTGATGTGTTTCTGGAGCGGGGGACGGAACCTGCTGCCCACTCGCCCGACTCGACTGAAAATTAATACGCCCGGACCACCTGTGAATTCAATTCCCACCGTGTTCAAAGTGATAAATAGTTGTGTTTGCACAAAAGTGTAGCCATTTATCTGAGAATTATCCAGCCTTCCAGGTCCACTGTGAAGCAGTGGAAACCTCAGCTAACCTACTGACGTAGAGTCAACAGAGTGCTTGATAACGCTCTTTTTGAATCATGTGTCAGTGGTTTTGCTTTGTTTTTTTTCCTCAGGAAGCAACTGTAACATATAAACAGAGCTAGCATTACTGATTGTGACTCAGGCAGGATATTTTTCCGAGGACTTGAGAGTGCTGATGAACTCAGCCTCAGTCTTTCCTCAGCCAGCCTAACCTATAATTTAAAAACTCAACCCTCTCTCCAATCAACAAGGAAAACATTTTTTTTAAACAGTGGTTCTGTGCTGATAATCACTATCCTGTCCATCACAATCAAAAGCAGAGTCAACAAAGTTGCAGGGGAAGGGACGGCGTGGGCTCTGGGGGCCTGTCGTATTGTTTACCTTGTTGATGGATAAACATGACTCAGCAGAGAGATTCTCAAGATGGGCAATTTACTGGAGCTGCCTCAGTCTCAAAAGAAGAGGACGAGAGGGGTGTTGGGATGCCGGCTGTTTAAGGAAGAGAGTCCAGACCATTATCCTGTGTGAGAGTCAATGGGTTGCTGACAAATGTTGCTGCCCTGACCAGGAAGTGTGATCCAGAATAATAGCAGCGGGGTGATGCCTTCCTCAAGTAAGACTCAGGCCATAAAAAAAGAGAACTTGAGACTTGATTCGGGGCCCCTGCACACCGAAGGATAAAGCACTCTTCACTTCAGTGAGGAGAAATCACAGTCACAATCCGTCAGACCCAGTGAGGACATAAAATCAGAGGCATGTCAGAGTTTGAGTTGTGCGCCTCATAAATGATAGGGGCATGATTTCATTAGAAAAAAAAATAAGCAAGTGGAGTCATGGCATCTACTTGTTTCATTCATCACTTTTTGATGATGCATATAAACCAATGTTGTATCTGCTGTATGACGTCTGTGAGTGTACAATTCCTTCTATTTATTAATGTAACCATGACAACGGCTCTCCCCTTAAACCTCATGAAGTACTGTAACCCAGACCATCGTCTTTTCACGCCGAAACCTTCCCCAACCTTCGCTTCACCATTTTCATCATTATAAAACACATCTATTTTTCAATAGTGGTTTGCGACATCACACACTGATGTCGTCACTGCTGACTGCGGTATTGCATCAGCAATCACAAAGAAAGTGTTGCTCTCTAATCAAACAGTATTCTCAAGTTTGTATCTTGTGATATATTGAACACATAAAAAATAAGGAGATGGAAAAGACTGAGCAACATGCAATTTACTCCTGAAGACTTGTGACAAGACTCGAGTCTGGAACTTGTCCTTGACTTGGAAACAGCCCTCGTAATGCATGTCGTCACCCTACCAACACAACTAACATTTGAAGGATCCCAGTGGATGAGAGCACGAGCTCAGCCATGCTAATAAGCTGCCCATGAATCATGTGGCCGAATCGGCTCTGAGTGCGATAAAACTGTTGCACAAGCTGGGACGGAGTTTGACACAGACAGATGAACTAAGATTTACTGGGCATGACAGACCAACAGATAATAACCATGGGTGCATTTCCTTTCCAGCGGGGAAAATATTTTTTGATTCAGGTCCTTTAGACGATGATTAACAAACCGATACATCTCGGCCGTGACAGGAAAAGTCAACGCAGCATCCCCGCATCCTGGCTTTGACAACAAATCACTGAACGGTGTCACTCGCTGGCAACGGTTTCCTCTTCCGATGTCCCGGGCTCCATTTCAATGAGCTTCGGTGTTTTTCCCACCGTTTGTTTTTACTGTTTAATACACCTGTGAGCCTTGAGGTCCCGCTGTGTCTGTGTCACAGAGCGAGATGGCAATAAAGTTCTGAGCTCGTCAGGACAATCGGGGGACGCAGTGAACCGTGACCTGGCACACTTTGCCTCCAGAGTTCTGGTTTATATGGTGAGCTGCAAAACACTTACAGTGCAGTTGCACACACACACACACACACACACACACACACACACACCTCCCTCTCTTCTATTTGTACTGCAGTACTACTCTACTTAAAGCTCCCCTTGTCCCCGTGGGGGTCAGGAGTGGAGCAGAGAACGTGCCATTTCGTGAGACCCTTTTGTGAGGTGTTAAATGGGATAATTATGTAAAGCAGCTTGTCTCATAATAGGCTGCTGTTGATTAGATAAAATTATGCATTAAGGTTAATTAGATTCCTCTAATTTCTAACTCAATTAGTTTCGAACCAGACAAATAAAAATGTGATAAAAAGAAGAGAAAAGGCTGAAAGTTTGAGTGACATATTGGACCGGCGGTGTTAAAAAAAACCATTTACATGATTCAGTTTCACTTCACATAATGGTGTGTCATGCAACATACTGGTGAGAGTGATAGGGCTGCACTTTGTAGAAGAAGTGTACCCAGTGTGTGTACAGTAACTGTGTCCAAACAATTAGTTGATTATGTCAATAGTCAATCGACAGGAAACAAACTGGCAACAATTACAAAGTTATTATTTTTCAAGCAAATTTAACCAAAAAAGAGAAATAGTTAGCGGCAAAAATTGTAGATATGCACAGTGATATGTACTGTGATACTGAAACTTCAGTGGAGAAACCAGCTACAGAGAAAAACTCATTACCGCTGGGACACCAAGATAAGCATCATCTGGGGATCACTACTGCTGCTTTGGCAAAAAATTACAAAAAATGCAATTTGTAGCGTGAATATGCGGCTCAAACGGGCAGGATGACCTTCTGCTCCTCTCACTGTTTAAGGAACAAAGATAAATAAAACAAGCCGTCAACGGAAAGACGAGGCTCGTGATGTTCTTCTGTGTTGCTAATCATCAACAAATCACATGGAAATAATCACGACACAAAGGCAACAATGCGTTCGTCTGTTTCCCAAGCCTCAAGCCTGAATGTCAAACCCTCAAAACACATCACAAATATGTGGCTTTCATTTTGAAATAAAGGCTCAGTCATTTCCTGAAACAGCTGGCAAACGTTACTCGAAACAGGAGTGAACGATCGGGTGGTGAGGGACTACTTAACGCTGTGGATTGATACACATGTCGTGATCCTGAGTATTTCCAGCAGCGGGATGGTGTGTGTGTTTGTGTGTGTGTGTGTGTGTGTGTTTAACCAATCAAGTCAACCTCCATCATAGGGAAGTAACATATCAGATGAAGATAATGATCACAATATTGATACTGCATTGATTTACTGCCCAGTTGTACTCAGCATCAGTTCACTTGAGTGCAGGTGAAAACTGAGGCTGATCACAGCTAATTAACCAGACACCGACGCACACACACACACACACAAAGCCACACACAGGCTTTTGAATTTCACCGCCCCCCCTCCCCAATCTCCAGGCCTCAGGCGTGCTCTGCTGGGGATGTTTTCAAAATACGCCCATCAATCATGTCGCAGACAGCGACACCCGCCCTCCCCGCTCCTCGACTCGAGGTGAAGGAGGGCGCCGCGCCCTCCGCCTCTAATAACTCACCTGCAGGACCGAACACACACACACACACAGTGGAAAAAGTGTGTGTGTGTTCACATTCAGTGTCCCCTAAAAACAAAAAAAAAAAGAAAAACTTCCTGCATCCCAGAAGAAAATGTCAGAATCTGCCTCGAAGGTCCCAGTGTGGCGGCTAAAAGGACAACAGAGTGAGGCGAGGGGGGGGTGACATTCCCCAGGACGGAGGAGCGTCGCTTTGTAGCATCTATCTGGAGGTAAGTGATGGAGTATCACACAAATACACAAACACACACACTCACTCAGGATGGGTGAAAAAGAAAAACATCAAGTACAACACCAGCCCCGCGATTTCCCCTGGAGAGAGGTCTTAAAAAAAGAGCGAGGGACGACAACAACTTTGTCTCTTTGTCCGTGGAGTTCCTCACATGACCAGAATGTAAGTACATGTCTGGGTCTCTCCACGTGCACACGAGTGGGCCGTCTGCCTGGACCCACACAGGTGAAAGACAGAGAAGACGAATGCAATTACAGTCCTTCACACCTGAGCATCGTCCCTCTGCAGGACGGGACACGCCGTCGTCTGACGAAACGCGCCGAAACTGCGACGAACATCATCTCGCAGTTTTCGGCTGCGGAGGTCAAATGAGCGGGTAGCAGGGCGACCCCATGGTCAACAAATATTTGGCAAAGCAGGGGAAAAAAAAAACACAACTAAATTTAAAAGTGTTTAAAGTCAACAGCGAGGTTCTGCAAAGAGCCGGTCCTAGTTCTTTCAGCAAAACAAAAAGGGGAGACGGGAGGAAGGAGGGGGAGGAGCAGAGAGAGGAGGTGAGAAAGAGCGAGGCAGGAAAGGCAGAGCGAAATATTTGTTATGTAACTACAAGGCGCCCTGTGATGTCGACTGCTCAGTCTTCACTGGGGCCGACGCTCGTTTGAACACGCACACACACACACACACACACACACACAGGCATCTCGGCATATTTTGACAGGATCTGGTTTGTATGTGTTTGCAGCTGACTTTAAACATTAGAGGGAACAAGTTGCCTTTACCAGCGGTGAAAACATTTACTCAAGTATGAGAAAGTATTTCATCTCCGCGCCGCCGCTACATGTCTGCGGCGCGACACGTCGGAGGGGAATATCACACTTTTTACTTCCGCGTCATCTCTCTGACGGCTGGAGCTGCTTCTGAGACGAAGCCTTTAGATACAAAAGGTATGATCAGCTGTGAAGCACACGACAGCGTGTAAAGCGGTAAAGATTCGCTTCACCTCGACGACAGCGAAATGCTAATCGCACTTTAATGCATCATACTTAACCAACCACAAAATATATAAGAATGTAAAACTCGCAGGGGCCATAGTTCAGCATTAAGTGCATTTTGCTGATAGTACTACTTTTAATTAAGTAGGCCGGGACTTCTACTTCTGGATGAGTATTTTTATATCACGTTACAAGTCTTATTTTAGCAGTTGTGTGTGTGTGCAGCTTTCCTGTGCAACGAGAGATTATCGCCAACATTTTGGTCGCTCTCACCTCTGGTTTCCACAGCAACAAAGATGAGACCCAGGCTGTCATACAGTGGAACTATCCTACTCAAGTACATTTTTATAATAACGCTGTGTTACAAGTACAATTTTGAATACAGGGCTTGTAATTAAGTTGTTGTTGTTTTTGGTTTTTTTTTTACATCAAGTCAGGGATGTACAGACTTCTTGTGTTCTTGACTGTGTGTCCCACTTAATAATGTCCCCCTCTTCCTCCCCCTCTCAGCCTGTGGTCCCGTCACAGCTCACAGACTCTGCCCCTTATCGGAGCACGGTTCAGGTCCAAAACGTGGGTAAGCATGAACTCGTGCGCACACACACACACACACACACACACACACACTACCTTTTCCACCAATCAATACCAAATTTACAGAGGCAGCTTTTCTCTCCCTAAATGAGCTCAGCTCCCAGGGGTGGCTGGTGCCGCCAGGCTGCAGACGTTTGGAGTGAGCAGCACACCTCTCATATGGCTGCTTACACAACCCCCTGAAGCTGGAAACAAACTTTAAGTTTCTGAAACCTAAAAAATGACCAAGAAAACCAGGTTCTACTTACTATTTCCCCCTGACATATCTGACAGATCTTTTAGGCCTGACGGTCAAAAAGAGAAGAGACCACGACCTCAGCACATACACTCCCTACCCCTCTGCTCCTTCACAGACCCAAGGCTGCACCACGTTCCCCTCAGCGGGGACTAACAGGACGAGTCGCCAAACAAGATCAATACCTGTCGACATCAGCCCATCTACTCCCGTGGAGCGTCCTCGCTGGATAAATAGGTTTGGATGTGCTGGGGACAAAAGCATGCATCGACTAATTCCTCACTGGCGTGTCTGCCTGCGTCTCTGTGTCGTCTCATCATCTCGGAGCTCTCCCTCTCTTTAATATAAAGACCTTGGGGGGTGGGGGTGTTCAGCGGCGACACAGGAGGGCCTGTGAGTGAAGACCAGGGACGGTAATTCTCTAGAAGGACGAAAACGGGCAAAGTGACCAAGAAGCAGTCCCCTGTGTTTAATGCAAACGTTTTCAGGCCAGGTGCCTTTCCTCCCTCCCCGACTCTATCTCGCTGGAGTCCAACAGTATCTGCAAACATCCCTCCACGTTTATTTGATCCTGATCAAGGCAAGGATCTCTTTTTCTGACGGCTGCGATGCCTCTTCGGCTGAACTGTATTTTTGACACAGACATACTCTCAGCTTTGAACTTTCTGTTCCACAGCAGTCACTAGTCACTTATGGCCTCGTTCTTTTCCGGAAAATCTATGTAAATAAATGAAATTCAACCAGTAAGCAGCTCAAGCGTCCGCAGCCTCGCTAGCAGCTCTGTGAGGCTGTAAATGCTAACAGTGACCATGCTAACACTCTCTCAGTTACAGCGTTGACATTTTAGCAGGTAGGGTGTTCACCCTGCTAGCATGCTAACATTAGCTTGTTTGCTATCTTTAGTTTTTCCAGGTATTGGGCCATAACCTTGAATCTGAACACAAAATTGAACTAAAAAAATAGGGTGGACATTTATAGTTTTGTTTCATATATATATATATGGCATCATCGCTCAGTCTGGCAACTTGTGATGGACGTTTTCTCCTACTCTGTCACATTTTAAAGACACTCTAACAAATCCTCAGAAAGTGTCTGGCAGATTCACGGCTAACAGAAACAACATCTGCTGCGGTCCTACTCAGCACACTGTGCTAACGTCCCACACAACCGGCACAAAAGGCCTGATTACAGCAGGACCAGAGGGCGATTTGAAAACACAGTTTGACCCATGAGTGCACTTGTTTGCCTGTCTGTCTGCATGAGCATGTGTCTGAGCGCCAAGAGTATTTTTAGAGAAACTCTATCCTTGTGCTTGTGCAGGAAGGAATATACGCTCAAACGCCCCCCCTCCCCAACCCCGTCCTGCCGTGACCATATACCAAAAACATGCACACAGACATACGCTAAAGAAAAAATAAATTGAAGTGACTGTCATTTCTCTTCCGCTGTCTGTGTCCATCTCCAACTCCAGTCCGTCTCTCCTCAGCTCCACTACCTCCCTGTCTATAACTCAGACGATAAATCTCCGCTCGGCTGCGCACATAAAGAGAAGACGAATGGGGAAGCTGGGAGGGAGGAGTGAGGCCGAAAGAGATAGATGACACACTCGTATATATGTACGCTCGTCTATAAAACGCTCGCTGCATTCGCATTCATCGCTCTTCTTTTGCTTCGGTGTGTGTTTGTCGTGTGTGTGTGTGTGTGGGTGGGTGAAGGACACTCCACATCTCTCTCAGTTGAGAATAAAGAAGTCTTTGTAACCTCCGCTCCCTCTGGACCTGGGCTTTTGAACACACATCACGGGACTTCCTATCCACAGCAGCAGCCGGGCTTTGACACACATATGAACGCTGCCACCACAAAACTCCGAATAACTAGAAATCCTCCACCGGCGCACAAAAATCACTAAACGCACCTTCAATGTACTGAGGTCTGCTTCTCGCTAGATCTACAGGCAAAGCCTTAAATCTTGCATGCTGTGGGCACCCCGGGTAATTAAAATGAATGAACGCGAGAAGGAGAAGCGGGAGACGAGAGACGCGGCACTCACCATCCTCTTTGCATTCCTCGGGCGGCTTTGCCTTCTTGGCCAGCCTCGGGTCCAGCCACGATGTTGTCTTGGTGTTGTGGCTGTGAAGAGACGACAGAGAGGGAGTGAGAGGGAGTGTGATAGATGGCGAGAGAGAGGGAGAGAGAGGGAGAGAGAGAGAGAGAGAGAGTGGGAGACTTGGCAGAAAGAGGGAAGGAGGTTGGTGGAGTCTCAGTTCAGCCGGAGACTGATTTCAGAAAGGGAAGACGAGACTCCCTCAGTGTGCCTGCCTCTAAAAACGGTGCAAAAAAAAAAGAAGCTTTCGGTTAACAAAACGGCAATCAATACTTTTAATTTGCTTACTGTCTGCCATTAGGAGGCAGAGGAGGAGGGAAGGAGAGGGGATAGAAAAGGATGTGTGTGCG
Organism: Psettodes erumei; assembly: GCA_016785225.1. Classification (NCBI taxonomy): domain Eukaryota; kingdom Metazoa; phylum Chordata; class Actinopteri; order Pleuronectiformes; family Psettodidae; genus Psettodes; species Psettodes erumei. The sequence goes on from JAFBJZ010000651.1 coordinate 302,813, forward strand.
TGTGTGTGTGGGTGTGTGTGTGTGTGTGTGGGGGGGGGGTGATGGAGGGGAACAGCTGTGGGCTTGGCAGATTGGTCCAGAGCCTCAGACAGAGAGCTGGATCTAGATCGGTTATGATGATGTGCCAAAGAAACTCGACGCATCTTCACAGCTCATCTGAAGCTCCGCTGCCACAATGGCCTCCCTTCATGATAACAACAACAACGGTAAAGGAGGGGGGTGGCGGGACATACAAAATAACTACAGTAAAAAATAAATAAATAATGTGTGGTGAGGTGAGGAGAAGAGAGAGGATGCGGTAAAGAGGTCTCCTTGTACTTTCTTTTTTTCCCAATGCCTTCAACTTCCTTGCTTTCCCGAAGGGAACTTTGTCTGCAACTCAGCATCCGACACACACAGCGCAGGTGGCCACAAATAACAACAAACTGCAGTCAAACACACAAAAGCCGTGGTAAATATACAAATGTGAATGCTGTACTCATTCATTTTTCAGCCACTCCAGGGGCAGTAGAGCAAAGTGAAAACACAACAATGACACGTTATCACCTGTTGAAGTTGTTGTTGCCCTTTTTTTTTTTTTAGGCGTCCTGCAGACACAAACACGATCACCCCACTGGAGCCGTGACTGTCACATAATTAATTTAGGTGCAGTGTTTGAGATGGCGTCAGAGGAGAAAGTGGTGAGAAAGTGGCGGACCGTCCGGCATTTCCCTTCCCTCGAGCTACAAATGGGGGACTCAGCAAAAAAGAGCGAGAGTGCATGTAGATACAAGTGAGGCATTAAGGCCCGACGCCAAATACTGAGCCAAGTTAAATGCAGTTCAGGGTGAGGTAAACTCTCATCCATCAGCCCTTCTCATTCTTTCACCCTTTTCCTTTCCCACCCTCTATTGCCTTCGGTCACAATTTATGATATAAACACCTCCCACTTCTCCCTCTTTCTTGTCCTCCCTCTCACCTTCTCTATTTTTCCGTCTTCACAATTTTCTTTTAAAAATCTTCCACGATCACTTTCTTTGTCTCCTGCCTGCCCTCACCCTTTTTCATCGGCCACAGGTAAACAAACTGATCTCTCATGGAGGCCAATCAAAGACGAGCATCCTGTTGGCAACCGCTATCACTTTGGCACGGCATCACTCACGCCTTGGGAAAAGGAACAAAAAAAACAAGTTGAAGCTGCAAATTCAGTGGGCTAACTGCATTAGTTGGGCACCGTGCTTGATGGATGGGGGAGCATGAAGTTTCCCTGTTTGAGGGAGGAGACATGCGGTGATTTGTCTGCAGTGGAGGGAATTAAGAGTCATGAAGAGGCAACATGCGCCTGGCTGGATGACAGCACCATTTCATTTCTTGGTCTAACGTTGCTGCGCAGCTTCTGGCAGTCTGCGATGCGTTCATGTGCGCAGGGCTCGAATCGATGGCTCTGGAGAAATTCAGCCCGCTGACTGAAATTATTAATGACACCATAAAAAAAAAAGCATTTTAATCAGCAAAATGATTTCCTGTTATGGCTGTGCTGGTGGGGCATATTGAACCTGTGTCCACACGTGCAGATGTTTCCCTCCACAACCACTACACAAACACACAGCAACTCCATGATTGTGTTCCCCTCCACGTTTTACTGCAGCGGAATAAAAAGCGAACAACTTTGATGAACTAAACTAGGCTAGCTATGTTTAGTGCCAACAAGGATTGTATATTACAGGCCACACCGGCTGTGGGTTTGACAATGTTTTCATATCACTGTGGTATATTTCAGTAGAGCCAGTTGTCTCCATTGTTCTCGTGCCTCTTTCCTTCACAGCACCGTCCTGTTAAAAACTGCGCCTCTCTCTTTTTTAATGCCACAGGAGCGCGGCAGCTGCAGCGCGCTCAGTGGTGACTGGAAGATACACGGCGTAAATGAGACTCCTAATTGTTTTAATCAGCAGTAATGCCGCAATGAATCTTACGCTAATGGAGGATGTTATTCTCTCTGTTGAAGTACATCTTAATTGTTATTTTAACCCCACTGAAGTATTTTCCACCTTTGAAAACTCTGAGAAGTTTGCCTACCATCTGGCTAATCTGCATATTCAACAACCCTTTTGTGGAATCGGGATGTGACACGCAGTATGACGACCCAGGATCAGGGTTACACTTACTCTATGAAGTAGACCTCTCCTTTCTCAGTGTATGCCATCTCCCAGTTGTCTGGAAGGGGTCCTAGCTCGTCGTTCTCCTCCGGTTTGGGTGCTGTGGTCTTTGGGGACTGTCCGTCGTCTTTGGGCACCTTGATGGAGGCCTCCGCTGGGTTGCTCTGCGGGGCGATGTCCCCCGAAGCGTCCGTGCTCTTGTCCTCATGTTCACTCGACTCTGAGGTGACGACAGGGCGAGATGAGTCAGACGCGGCATTATCACTCACGGAGGAGAGGGAGGGGGCGAGGAGAGTCAAAGACAAGGGAGGTGAAGCGAGGAAAAAGAGATGTAGGAGGGCCGGGAGGAGAGATTGATTGAGAATCAAGGTTAGGGTGGCGGGGGGAAGAAAGAAAGAAAGAAAGAGTGATTAGAAAAATGTGAGGGCAAGCGGTGACTCGGGGGAAAGAGAGGAACGAAGGGAAGAAAGGGAACGATTGAGGTTAACAAGACAGAAAGACGAGTAAAGCAGAGGAGACAATGGAGACTGGGAGAGAGAGGCAGGATGCGATGCCCTAGTTTGAGCTGTGGCAGTGTGTAAACGTGTTAAAGAGTGAGGAAAACAGTGCGCGTGGAAGATCGAGGAAGCGTGTGTGCCCTTCCCAGAGGAGAGAGCTGCTGGAGGGACGTGGAGAGGGGACAAACCCGAGCAGGGGACTGAGGGATAATCTATTGGAGGGAAGGAGCGAGGCAGCTATCTGCTCAGATCACAGAGGCTGTTGTGCTCTATTGATTCCCCTTCAGCTCTCCAGGTCAGCCCACACCCTGTCCGTCCGCAGAGACAAACCCCCCCCCCCGAGCTGACATCCAACACGGTTTGCCGGGCAGCCCGCGGCCCAAAGTTATCGAGCGCCTCCACGCCACCGATAGGAATCAGTTAAAAACGCTTTCCATCACTGTATTTTCTCTCGGGTACATTCGGTGTCATCCGCATCATTTAAGAGCAGATGTAGATAACACACGTGCGCTGGGAAGGTTCCGAGATACTTTACAGAACTTTTAACCCTTCGTGAACAAACAAACTGTCAAAATATTTTCCAAAAAAGTTCATCCCAAATTGAGTGCCATGACTTGAAATAATCGTGTCTTTGCCTTTAGGAATCTGAGGAGGTCTGTTCAGGCCCTGGGCTCAAAAACATATTTAACATTCTTATAGATCAGGAGTTTTCCTAACTGTATGAACATGACGGCTGTTTGCCCCAGACGTGACAAAATGATTAAACATAATGGATTCTCGTATGCGAGAATCTGTGACCGGTGTTGACAAAACTTAAATATGCTACACCCCTCCCAACGCCAGAATAAGTCTATAAAGATTTAGGTGACGTCTGACGTTTTCTAACAGTTTGTACTGAAAGGTCCAACAGGGAGTTAAACCTCTTTGAAGTCACATAACAGCTAAATAATCTTTCAAAAATTTATTTGACTGGATTTTATGTTGTTCCATTTAATTACTTTAATTCAATAACTTCTCTGTTCTTCTGTTTTTACTCTAATTCCTACAATTAAATTAGTTTTTTATGACTCTTATCTCATAAAGCACTTTGAACATGAGATAAATGTTATAAAATCTATTTAACGTTTTGTTATGAATACGTGTCGACCGAAAGCTTTTTTTTGTTTCATTTTTACATGTGTTGCATTAAATTTAGGTTTTCTGTCTTTTTGTCTTTCCTCTTATCCTGTAAAGTGGTTATTCCACAGGCTGCAAAATCTACTTTTTACGAAGATGAGTTTCTCTTGCAAACGAGGAATCTTACCTTGTTTGAGCTCCTTGCGGTAGGAAAACCAAAATCGCATCGTCTTACCAAACTTCCTTACTCAAAAAAAAAAAAAAATCACAGTTCCTTAAAGGTTGCACAGATGTCTTTAAAAAAAAGAGTACCAAGGTATAAAAGCAAAAGTAACTGCAGGCGCTAATTGGGCTCTGAAGCTGAAGCCTGGATTTCTGTGCAGTTGTGACTGGTGCGTGCTGTGAGAGACTTGCCTATCCCGAGGCCATAAAACCAGCTTAGAAAGTCACAGGACCCAAGCATGGTTTTGGATTTGGAATCGCAAAAAATCAACCTCATAATGCCTCCTTTATGATTGTCCTTTCATGTGATCATAGGATGCATTTAAAAGGGTTTCTGTGTGTGTGAGTATGTGGCGGAGTGAGTGTAAAGCATCGACAGCTCTATACGTTTGATATTTCTCGGCCAGGACCTTATTCTGAAAGTTGGAGACAAAAGAAAGGTCTGTGTGCGTGGTCTTCAGAAGAACGGCCTCGGGAGGCTCCGGCCTTGTTGTGTGCTATGTTAAATGTCACATCTGCATATTTTCAGAATTTAGAGCACCTATATGGACGTGTCTGACCCGAAGTGAAGACAAAAAAAACACTTCAAAAATGTATTTGTTGGTTTTGAAAGAGCCCGCAGTCTCTGCTTGTACATGTGCGTGCCCTCTGGCTCTCTGGGCCAAGGCGGCGCTTAACAATGAGGCCTAATGAACGATATCAAATTCTGTGGAATAATGGCACTAATATTTTAATCATAATCACTTTGGCCAGCTGCGGAGGTAACCACTGATTCTGAGAGTGAATTATAATTTACACTTTCCATATCAGGTCATTAAACCACATATAAAGATATTTATGTAACCAATTAAAAGTGATTATCTGCCATAAAATAATTTTCCAGGAAAACCGTGTAAAAGCAATCTGTTACTGTCTCTGTTGCTAGGCGACCGCCCCGGAGGGGACTGCTGCTGAGGCTTAAACAAGACCGTCAGCTCCTGCACGTCGGCCTGACTCGAAGCGTGACCTTGAACTCAGCTGTTCTGACGAGACTCGAGCGACCGCCACGTGCAAAGAGGTTGCCGACGGGGGGACCGACCTGGGGTAACGGCGACGCCGTTGCCGTTGACAACAGGTCTCTCCTCTTCCTCCTCCTCGGGGGGCTCGATGCTGGCTTTCTCCATGTTGCTGACCGACTTGTTACGCTTCCTCTTGCCCTCGGAGCTGGGTCTGGCGCCCGGCAGCAGCTGGTCCGTTACATTTAGCAGCAGAGCGCTGGGCTCGGCCGGAGGCTTCGGGGTGCCGTAAAAGTTATCTGGAGCCGAGAGGAGGGAGAGACGTTTAGAGCAAAGTCATTTTTATATGCGAAAGACTTGCATCTAGCAGTTTAAGCTGCGCTGACGTCATGGCTGCAGGGATGACAACCTGTCTGTCTGGATGTCTGGATTCCTGAATAAAATCCACGTCTGTTCAGTTTTAATAAAGGAGATGAGCTATAAAGACAAAAGTCAGTGCACAGAAAATAAACGTAAAGAAACAAATGATCAACTGTGTATGAAGGTTATCAGATCTGGACATAGCAACACGTATTTAAAACCGGAAGACCCTCTGATAAGCCCACATCTCATCCTGAAATAATTACACCCATTTTTGGGGGGATGTCTGTTGTCGCCAAACTCGTCCATCTTCTCATCTGCACATCACTGACTTATCACACCAGGCCCGCACTGCCCTGGCACAACGTGCGGCTGTGTGTTTCCCCATGGCTTGGACTGAGCACTCTCTCTCTCTCTGAGTGTTTGGTCTCTGGTCCGAGCCAACCAGCCACCTCTGGGAGCTGCCGCTTTTTTTCCCCCTTGGCTCCGACTCAGCAGCCCCGTCCACTGTCTTCTGAGTTGATTGTACAGTTCATTTTCACTGTGTTTCAGTTTGTCTGTTGGCAGCAGCCAGGTCCCTCCGACGCCTTCCATCAGTCACTGTGAAAACCTCATAACTTCACGTTGAGGGAAAAGATTGGGTTTTTTGTTTTGTTTTTTTTTTTACTTTGAGGGTCGCTGTCAAGATTTTCTTTCAGGGATTCTACAGTATCTGTTCCAAATGATTAAATAAAAAGCGCTGCCAGCGAAATGTGCGAATAATGCAGACATTGTTTCTAGAAAGGCGTTTTTAAGTGTTGAGCCTTTTTAAATGTCTTTTTTTTTACTGCTTAAGACCAGAACAAACAATATCCCATTCACATCACTTTATCGTGCAGTGGCAGCAGAAAATTGAGCTCAAAACCGGAGCAAATAAAGGCGACTTTATCTGCATGGGGTCAAGTTGGAGAGTGTGTGTGTTTTAGGGTTCAGATGAAAAGGTTACACGCTCCTCTGTGGCTTGAGGAAGGTCTACAAGAAAAAAAAACTGCGCCGAGTGAAGGAAGTGAAGAAGATGTTGTTCTGACAGTTTTTTTCAACTTCTGGAAGTTTGCCTGGAGTGAAGGTGTTGAATCGTGATGGTCCAATGTTCCTTTTCTTTGCATTTTTAAGATCAGGCGCCACTTGCCTCTGAGGTTTTCTTAAATCTGAGGCGGGATGTCAGACAGCCGAAGATCTTTTTGTATACAGCCGTGACGCACAGTCGGTTTCCAGAGAAGGACGTCAGCCATAGTTTAGGTCCGCGGTGGTTCACGTCGGGATTGCTGTTACATTAGCTCACAGCGATCTCCTCAGCTCCTCTCCAGTGTCCCCGGCAGAACCATCAGACATTAAAAGACGACGGGTGTGAAAATCCTCGGAGATTACTTTGATGCACCGGGCTTGAGCACTCCAGCACTGGCTGCCGGGGAACAAGAAGAATAGCCAAAGAGATTTAAAAGAAACATAAGTTGGTGTCTCCTTCCGCGTTTTGGAGAGACCCGCGGAAACATCGTGTTCGCGTTCCGGAGAACATGAAGGAAATGAAAAATGGAGGAGAGTAGCTGTAAGAAAGATTACGGGGACTGTCGGGATTAGAGCCACACAGACGCAAATCCTGGGGCCTTAACGAGCTGCAGATTTGCCTCTGAGAGGAAAAGTGCGCTCCACGCGTGAACTCAAAAAACCTGCAGTGTCGCAGGAACCTGGACTTTGAGGTTTTGAGCGAGCGACGGAATCGCTGTCACATCAGAGTCGCTCTGATCTCGCGGATTTCAGTCTCGACTACGATAAAAAAAAAAGGTGGAGAACAAGGAGTTAAAGTCTTAATAAATTCCCAGAACTAATTCTTTGAAAGACGTGCAAAAGCCTGATTGAAATGACCATTTCCAATCAGAGATTAGATCATCTTATTTTGTTTGATGGTTTCCTGTCTTAGAAAAGCAAAAAGGAGGGCTTTCTTTTTGGGACTTTCTGCATGAGAAGAAGGGCCTGACTGTGAAGGGGAAAGTGTGTGAGGCTGGCTGCAATCTCAAACTTCTTGCCTGGATGTCAGATGAGGCCACAACAGATTTGGACGGCTGGTTATTTTTCTGTTCTCAAGGTGAAGGTGACATCTGCCCTTCTCATCGTCGGGGACAATCTGGCTTCCTCAAATGGGAATTTACAGCAATAAAAAAAAAATACTTCCTGAACCAGCAGCTCCTCCCACTTTACAGCTCACTTAACCTCTTAAAATTTATCTCAGGTATTTGGTTAAACACAGAGTTACTACCAGTGCGATGTCATCGTCTTTCTCACAGAGGCTTCCTGCAGCATTCGTCGCAGTGACAGCCCAAACCATTCACTGCAGCCCACCTTTTAAATTTCTCCCCTTATCGCGTTCCTCCACATCTAATTGGCCATTAAATTATTAGACTATATAAAGCGTTGGATGATGGACGAGCCACCACGCAGAAGAAGCTACATCTCCCTTCTCCACGAGGAAAAAGCAGCTCCCATCGGCGACAGGATCTAACGCCGCTTCTGGCAACCGACCGTTAAATTGCCCATCTGCAATTTTTTTTTTTTTTATCATCCTTCTTGCAGTGATGGCACCCCGACTGAGACTGGAGTCAGGTAGGGGAAGAGAAGAAAGTTTGCTGCTGCGTGTTATCTATATAATGGCGGGGGTCTTCCTGACAGCTGGAGGTGTCCGGGTAGAACTGGGTAGCCGCGTTTGTCGAGTGGTTTAAAATCCGAGCCTCGGGCCCGTCTGACCACAGAGAGAGAGAGAGAGAGAGAGAGAGAGAGAGAGAGAGAGAGAGAGAGAGAGAGAGAGAGAGAGGAGGAGGGATAGAGAGCGTCTGTGTGTTTTCATTAGCCGACTGAAGAGCCACTGCAGCTCAGGCTCAAGGACTGAGCCAAGAGTGAGCCAGCATGAAGATGCTGCATGGATATGTGTGTGTGTGTGTGTGTGTGTGTGTGTGTGTGTGTGTGTGCTGCCTCCCATTCATTCAGAATTTATAGAAGATTCCTTTCGGTCTCCTTCATGACTGATGACATGCTTGTCTCTCCAAAGCCAAAAGATGGATGGATGGATGGATGGAAGCTTGTGTGTGTGTGTGTGTGTGTGTGGACGCGCATCGATGAGCTCTGTCCCAGCACTCGTTCATTCACGCTGCTGTCACTCATGCGGAGAGGAGGAAAGAAAAATAAAAATAAAAAAGCCTGGCGAGCAGCGCCCCACACACACACACACACACACACACACACACACACACACACACACGTCTTAAAAAGGTAAGGAGAGGCACAAAGAGGAAACTGGACTCGAGTCCTTACCTTCATACGTTCCACTCTCCAGCAGGGCTCCGCTTTTCTCCAATTCCATAAACCGGTCAACAGTCACGAAATTATAATCCACCCCCGGGACCTCGCCTTCCTTGGGCAGCCTGGTTGTGCCTGCGGGGAGATAAGTGAGAGCGAATTAGGAGCTGCGGACGCCGCCTCGCTGCCTCGCGAGAGGAGGCCGAGCCCGCCATCGTGGGTGTTTGAGAGGGGATCGGAACAACGCACCGACCCCGGCCCGGCTCTAATCATTAAGCGACCTCTTTATTCTTTTTTGTCCTTTTCTTTCTTGCACAGCTGAGGATGGGGGGTTGGCATTTCTGGAGCTACGTGATGCAATTTGGACGCCGAGAGGAGAAATCACGTCAATGTGCATGAAGCTGACAGCATGTCGAGGACCCCCGCCAGGTGTCGCGGCATTGCCGGCTGACTGCAACACGAGAGCTCCGACAATATTTTACCCCGAAACAGCCGCACCTGAAGTCAACTGCGCCGACTCGACCGCCATCCCCCCTCCGGATACTACGACGTGTTTGTGCTGTTGAACCGAGCCACCAACGGCTTCCTAAACACTTCCTCATCGCCGCATGTGCTAATTAGTCTCGTTAAATCCGATCCCGGCTGTGACAGCGAGCGGGCTCTCTGCCCCTCGAGGAGCTGGATGGGATGGTTTGGGGTTTTTTTTTTTTTCACATCCGAGCGAAGGGTTGTTCACAGTGAAAGAGGGAGCCCGTAAAACAGGCTTGTTAGACCCTCACCATGGCATATAAAGTATCCATCTGTGCGTTTTAAAGGGAGCAGGGGAGCCACTGCGCCGCAGATCACCCCTTGTAGGCCGGTGGGGTGGGATATGACTTTTTTTTTTTTTTTTTTTTTTAAAAGGCCAGCTGACGTTACTCCTGCATCGCTACGCAAGCCTGGAAAAATGCCCGGGAAAGTTTCCTGTGTTGTATCGTCTTGAGCCAGGGAGAACAAAGTGTTTCAACTTCCAGAAAAACACTTATTATCACACTTTTAACTACACAAACAGAACTAATCAGTGAAATGAGCTGGTGCTGAGCCAACTCACTAGGAGGAGGGGGAGGTGCACACTTAAGAGCAGAGAGGATGAAATTGTCCATTTGCCCGTGTTCACAGAAAAAGGGATGGGATCAGCTTGTCTCTCCGCACGTCAAGCTTCAGCGTACTTCCAGCGAAAGGTGATCGCGGACGGGAGTCTGCCGAGAACGTCTGCGTTGCTTTGCCTTCCGAATTCAACGTCAAATTTGTCATTTCTCTCCCCTCTGCTTTTCCTCCTGACACTGAATGTGCCATTTACCTCGCTTGAAGCCAACTCGCTCCACTAAATAACATCCTTTCCGGCGTCTATTCTCAAAGACGCTAAGGTGAGTCTTCACTGAAGCACGACTTCCAGCCAGGATCGTCACATGGCGCACTGCCAACGTCAGAAGGGGTGGGGTGGGGGTGGGGGTGGGGGTGGGGGTTGACAGCCTCAATGTCAAGTTCTTGTAACTTTCTGGAACCGACCTGACAGCTGCTTCCGCTTCACGCCGCAGTCGGCCAGCTGTGCAGGTGCAAACAGAAGATCGCGTCATTTCCCGTACACCCCGGCCTCAAAGTCTTCTCACCTGTCACAGATCAGCCTCGCAGCGAACTAACTTCCATGTGGCATCTTTATGGCAGGTGCTGCTCACGCTATAATCAGGGTTGGCTCATTTCAATGGTCCAGGTAGCTTGATGACCACAGGAAGCAGAAACGACATCACTGCACCACAAGACGCTGATGAGGAAAACGCTCCTTACGAACTTTTCAGAAGAACAGCAAGGCCTCCTGAATCAAAACTGTTGACCATCTTTCTCTTCCCTTATTTCCTTTTGGTGACTTCACTGCCGCCGTCAAATACAGGCAGGATAACAAAAGTGAAATCTTTTTTATGGAAATATTTCTGAACTGAAGAAGTCTGCAGCCCAGAATACATGGTTGCCACTTTCTCCAGACAGCATCGAACAATGTAATGAAGAGAAAATGAATCCAAATGAGGGCATTAAGCTGCTTGCCAAGCCCTTTCAGTGTTATCTTGTTAATATGCTGATTAATTGGTCCTTAAACGGAGAGACTAAACCCCACAAAAGGCTTTATGATCAGCTCGTCTGATGGGAACTGCAGCAGTTGCGCTCTGCTTTTCGTTCTTCCTTTTTTTTTTTTTCTTTGTTTACAGAAGATTCAGTCGGAAGAGTCATTTTCTCTGTCAGGCAATCAAGTTGTCAAACACGGAGACGATCGCATGGAGAGACGCCGAACCCCGCGCGACAACCTTCGCAGCAGCAACATCCAACTGCAACCTGCTGACAGAGTCATTTGTAAGAGCTTATAAAAGCAAATGAGCGGCGGGGAATGACACTGTAATTTGCTTGGGGGGGAAAAAAACTGTGTGTGAGTGGATGTGTCGCCGTGTGTGTGTGTGTGTGTGTGTGTGTGTGTGCGGGCTTGTGTACCCATCAGATTAGCCTCCCTCACAGGCAGAGCTACTGACTGAGCCTCGCGCACACACATTTCAAAGAGGACCTTTGATGTTGCAGAACTATATTTAGCAGCATCTTCTGGTGGGGACTTCTCTCGGGTGACAGTATCTGAAAGGAGGCACCCACAATGCCTCCTCGTTTTCAGCGCTTTGTATGTGGGTCACGGTCCCGCAGCGCTGCTCCTTCCGAGGCGCCGGGTAAAACGACGGCGGGTATTTTTAGGACGGCCTCTAATCACTATTTACGATGCCTTGATTACTGAGAATCTGGAAACTCATTGAGGTTAAATACTGCGTCCTTCACGCCGTCAGCCCACAGGAGGCTGGATTCTCACATCCCCTCAGGTGCGCGCTGCCGCGTTCGGGCCGATCCAGGCGTGTGGGACGCGCTCGATAAAGCTGCTGTAGGTGTTGTTGCCGTTTTCGTGCACGGACGTACTTCCTACTCACCATGTTCCTGTTTAGTTCGTGAAACAGGACGCGACGGAGGAACCGATGATGAACTAGACCACAATCCGTCATATAGTCATATTAATTCATGCTGTAGTCACGAAGACAAATTCGGTCTCGTTAAAGCTCCTCAAAGTTGAAATCCTAAAGACTTTCAACACATCAAACAGAACTTTTATTACTATCTGTGGCTGGTTTTTACTCTGCTGCAGCAGGGACATGCATTTGCCACTCATTTGAATTTAAATGACACGCACGTGCATTATGGACGCACAAGGATTCCTTCTCCAAACGCCCGCGGCTCTTCTTCACTGGGTTGTCCTCCCTCTGCTATCCTGTCTGTGAACCTGGCTAGCGGCTAGCTGCTAGCGGCCCTTTTCCTCTTTTGAAAAACTACATCTTATCTATGCGTTTCTGCTGTTGTTTACTCACCACTTCTTTAGAGGAAACACTAAGAGAATCCCAGCGGTTGATGATTACGCAAGCGTCCCAGTTTTTCAGAAAGGTGGCTAGACGAGGCCAAGCTTCCCGTTATCAGCCTGTATCACCACGTGAATAAAGAGAACGTAAACACTTTAGCCACTTTAAGCCTTGCTGGATGATCAAAGCAGGATATGGAAGGATAATGCAGACGCAACCCGACACTGAAGCGTAAATCAGTCGGTACAATCGAGGCGCCGGCAGCAGGACTGCTGCGTCCAACTGAACAGAGGTGTAAATCCGCCACCGCGGGGACCGCGAGGCCGACGCTCGCACCAGCGCCATTACCGGCCGGCTTTGAGCACCCGCAGAGATTTCATACCGGGACCGGCTTTCCTCCAGATTACATTAACATACGCCGGCTGGAAAGCCACGCACTCGTGAAAAATGCATCAGGTGCATGACGTCTGCGATCCGGCCTTTGTGCGGCAGTAACACAATAACCTGAGCAGCGTCTGAGGCCGTGAGCGGGCAACATGAAAAAAAAAAAAAGCTCGACGTGGAGCCATGTGATCTCCAGTAAACAGCAGAAAAAAAATCTGCTTTCAAAGAGAGAGTGTGTTCAGACCCTGAGGAAATGATTATACCATATGCACTCAAATCATTTCCATATACTTACCTGTTAGGGTGGGGGGAAAAAAACATCACAACAAAATGAAAAATGTCGGAAGTGAAGCTTACTTTTGTCTGCAGTGCTTTTTCCCTTTGACCGAGTGCAGAAAATAAGGGGCGTGATGGAAAAGGGTTCGGCGAGGAGGGATATGATGCGAGAGCGCGCTTTCAAAGGGTGAGAGGTAAGAGCGCTGCACTTTACAGGGAGAAAATGAAGAAAGCGACGGAAGAAGTGGAGCAGAGTTGGGCCCCGCCTCCCTCTCCCTCTCCCCCTTTCTCTCTCTCAGGTCGTCCTGTCCTGTCCTGGGGGTTTCGTGAGGCGCGATAACGTCGCTTTCTCACAACCCCGAGCAGTTGAATTTGGTCCAGCAGCACCTGATTTTAATAGATTTAGGCTGTGATTTTTTTTTTAAACTCGATAGCTGTTAATTGTGGCAGCGGCCTCGTCGGAGCTCAGTTCCCAGAAATGTTGTTTTTTGATACGCAGCGCGGCTCTGGGCGCTGGCTGGTCCAGACTGAAATATCTCAACAGCTCCAGGACGGATTGTCATGATATTTTGTACAGACGTTCAGGGGGCCCACGGGGTGACCCCTGCTGACTTCGGTGGAAAATACAAATCGCCTCTGGACGAAGAAAAATCCAAATTTCATTGCAACAGGATTTTTCGGGTTTCACCGCTTTGGCTCTTAGCAGGGCTCCGCAACAGGTGGCCGCCTCCCCCGATGTACTGACAACCGGTGTCGGTGATAGAAGTACGCTTATATTAATGAAACAACTGGAGCATCGTGCATATTTTACTGTTATTGCGGTGGCTTTGGGTGGACATAAACATTAAGCAGCTTGTTGGCATCACTAAATTAATGTGTCCACCTTCTTCCCTCCGGTTTAACACACAATAAAACACAGGGCTTGTTAGCCACTGATTGTGCGCTTGTCTTGTGTTAGTTTTTTTTTTTACGTGGAGTGTGAGGAAATGTGTAGTCTAGGTGGCAGACCACAGGAAAGAACGAGGCTCGGCTCATTTATCTTTTCTTCGCTGGAGTCTCTCCTCGTCTCATCTCCCCTCTTGTTTCCTTTCATCTTTGGCTCTTGAAAGAACAAATTTCAAACGCACAGAGCGATAGCGATTTCGTCTGGCTGCTGAGTTTCCAAACAGCCGCAGTTTTGTTCCTAGGTTGAAACTCCTTCAAGTAGATGGCTTGGATGTATGTTTGACTTTTAAGGAAAGGGGAGAAGCAGCGGGAGAGCTTGATCTTCATTGTAGGAAAAAAAACCCCATCATGTTCTTTGGCATCAGACCTCGGGGGCTGAGGTTGGAGACCGGATCAACAAGCTTCGAGCCTCCAACGGTGTCCACCATCCCTTTTAGTACCATTATAATAGTCCATTGTTGAGGACAATGGCCAGGGCCGGACATACGTGGCAGGTCCTGCCCTTTTCACCCTAAACCCTCTGTTATGACTGGCCAAGACAGTGTCAGCACTGCCTATTGTAACCACCCTAAGCTCGCCATTAGCCAATTAGGAAGTGACGGGCAGCCGTAATGCCCTCGCATTAGAGGGATGGATTAGTTTGCCATTCAAGTGCCTGCCTGCCGCCTCTGGGCAAATGGACTGATGGGCGGGTGGGTGGGGGTTTGACAGTGAACCGCTGTAACACGCCACCGAAAAAGCTGCTTCTGCTGCACTTTGTCTCCGCAGAGTGGGGATGTGCTTATTCACTGTTTCCACTGATGATCCGGAGCAGGGTCTTAATCAGCTGTGATTACATATCATTTAAGCCATAATAAAGTCCGTTGAGCAGGAGGCCGCTGTTTTCGCTGGGCTGATGAGGACCGTTAATATCGCTGCTTTGCAACGTAATCCCACTGCCCGGGAATGTTTCGCTTCCCCGGCGGTGCACGCACACAAAGCCCCGCTCTTGGTGCTTGACCAAAGATCGGTTTTTTTTTTTGCCTTCTACCCCACTTAATGAGATTTCAGGTTCATTCGAGTTCGGTCGACTTCAGTGAGAGTGACCGTGCTGCTCCCCTGCTTATTGACAGCCAGTAATGTGGCATAGATTGGAGAAAGCCAGGCACTGAACCGCACTCCCCTGCCTGTTGGCCCTCCGCCGCCCTCCCCCGAATCCCATTAATAGCTCTGCCCTCCAGGAGGTGCTGGATGGTCCGCCTGTAACACTGCCAGAGATATTGATGACCGCACCCCCATACCCCCAAAAGGGGAGAAGAGAGGAGGGCAGAATGAGCGGAGAGGGCCGATAAAGAGATAAAGAGGTGGTAAAAAGGGGAATGCGCAGGGAGAATCATCATGGAGGCCGGTATTTCTAAAGGGATTAATCTCCCGGTCTATTCACTTTCCCTGCAAAGGACAAAAACCCATGAACACAACACAGACTGCAGACCAAATTCTGACTGTAATGTGCTCAAATGTCCTTTGAATAATCGATTTTAACAGACATTCGAGAGACAAACCCGCATAAATAAAGAGGAGAGAGTGCAGGAGAGCCGCTCACTTCTCTCCTTCGATTTAAGAAATCATTTTTATTCATGTTTCCTCCGCGTAAAGGCTCTCCAGAGTTTTGCTCTCTGCAAAACATTTTGCACTATATTCCCCTTGCAACTGTTTCTCGCTGCCTGTCAGCTCACAGTAGCCAAACACTCGCTGCCTGATGAATGCAGCAATAACACTATCTGCTTGTCTCAGTGGGCATTTTCCAAGCTGAATTAATATTGCTCGCACTTTTCAGAAGAGTGTTTTCCGAGCCTCGATTGTAAGTAAAGAACAATCATATGGAGTGTGCGGATGCCGCAAATACAGATCCTAAAGCTGCAAATATGCTAATGGGTTGAAAAGTCGCAGCCGCTGGAGGCTGCCGTAAGGAGATCAAGAAACGTGGCTTGGAATCTAATTCATTCAAGCGCGCGTGTCAGCGCGAAGCCGGAGCAGACGCCTCAAAATCCTGACAAACTACATCGAGTAAGTACAGGTTGTAGCATCCGATAATGTAATAACCTGTCAGAGTGCGATAAGGCTTCCCCGTGAATGGGCCGACATTGTATTCATGTGGTTAAATGATGTGAGACATTAATACGTCAAGCGGCGAGTTCAACTTCACAAGGACTGACGGCGTTAATGTTTTCACGCCATATGACTGTGGCGTCAGCACTTTCATAACTTCTACAGATTTTTTGAGCTCCGGCATTATGAGTCGCATTATCGGTTAAAAGTGATCAAAGATATTATCGCAAGTTAATATAATCTGATGGGCTGCAGAGCCACGTTTGCGTTTTCGAACCAAACCGCGTTGCAAAAATTGAACAAACACACTGAGAGCATTTCCTTCCTCATTAACCATGTCGGCAGAGCTGAAATGTTGCATTATTTACATTTGCGAGATTGTAGTCTCCCTCCTCTCCGCCTTCATTGGCGGGCCGCTACGTCTCTTGGCACATTACCGCCACCGCCAAACGAGGACGCGCTCAATAAGACATCGATCCATAGAGAGACACTACCGGTCGAACTCTGCACAGGGTACATTTGATTAGTAAAGAACTACACGATCAGCGTACGGAGGGATCTTTTTTTTTTTTACTAGAAAGTGAGCTTGTGAAAAAATAAAATCGATTTATACCGAGAGGAACTAGTGTGCATGTAACTTCTGGAACATCTTCAGTACGAGGTTAAATACATATAAATGTGATATGCGACGACACTCTATGATGTTCGGAAGAGCAACCGGGAGCACGAAGGCTGTCGATGAACGGAACGTTAAATCAGCAACTATTGGCATCGTCAGCTGATGGCAAAAATGCAGAATATCTGCTAGAGGCTAGGTGAAGAGGTGCGGCCTAAACTGAATATCTTCTGGTTTTGGGCAAAACCAAACAAGCAATGTGACGGCATCGTGTCCAGGTTAAGGAAACTGCTGTTGGGCGTTTTCCTCCATTTTTGCAAAAGGTTAACTAGACAATCGACAAAAATATCCGCACATTACTCCAAAACCAATCTTCGGTTGCAGCCCTTCGTCTGATGCAGATAATGAGGCGGGGGGAGGATAAAAAAACATCTCATCCTCGAGTTAATGGTCAGTAATGACACCTTCCTCTTAATCTGCCGACGCTGCGTGAATATCAAGTCCTCGGCCCCGGTGCAGATGTGCAACAGCGGCAGTCAAACCCTTAAACGAGCGATGGACTGCCGCCGAGTCCGCGGCAGTGACAGATGGGCTTGTCATCGCCGAGAGCTCCCCGTGTTGATGAAGCGCTGGATCCGACGCGTTCGGGACGAGGCGTGGCGGAGAATCCCAAAAGCCGGCGGCAACAAGCGCGTTGGGGGCGTGCGCGGGAACTCGCAGGCCCGCCCCGCACGCGTGCCGCCGAGACAAGATACACAGAGTAACAACAACAACCTACCCCCGCACCGGGATGTCATCGTGACGTCGACTGAGAACTCAATCAGAGCAAGTTCCCTTGTCCTCGCCTCTGTCTCTCTGTCTGGAAGCTGGGAATGGCTCCATTCATCCCTGTACTTCTTGGTGCTTCCACCAGCAATGCCACTAAAAGGGATCGCCGCTGGTCTCGCCCCCCCTCTCAGCAGCTTCCACTGGTGTCACAGCCACCGTGTTGGCGAGGGGAAAGGAGGAGTTGAAATGAAGAAAAAGAAGTAAAGGAATAAGATAATAATAATAATAATAATAATAATAATAATAATAATAATAATAATAATAACAAGTCAGAGCTGCAGAGGAGGCTCTTGACAGCCAGCAGACGGGCGAGCGTTCACGCAAACCAACTCTAATCTGGAGAGACCCCCCCCCAATAAAACAAAAAAAAAAAAACCTGTCGTCACGGGAGACACAAGATGGCTGTTTCATATTCCCCGCAGCTATGCCACTTTTCCTCCACACACACACACATGCACAGCGGACAGTGGGCAGGTATAAAGAGAGCAGGGGAAGAAGAAGAGGGAAGAGAAAGAGAGGGCAGAGATCGAGACAGAGAGATTAAGGGAAAGCTGATGTCATCCGTTTGGATATGTGGCCCCGGGGTGGGAGTTTTTCAGGGTGTGTGTGTGTGTGTGTGTGCAGTGATCATCAGGGATGGGAGCGTGCTGCTGTGTCAGCCTAATCCCCCTCCCAACCCCACCTCCCCCCAGTCTGCCAGGGCCACACTGGCTCGAGCACATTACCACTCAATGACACAATCTGTTTGTCAGGACCGACCCGCTCGGCTTTTATTCATTCACGACGCCCCCCCTCCACACCCGCGCAGCCCGGAGGCTCAGACTGACCGACGACCCGACACGTCTCCCATCAGCCCCCTCCCCCTGTCGTTTCGGCCCCCGCTCTCCATCGCCACGCGCCCTCCCGGTCCTCCGCTGCCAATTTTCGCTCCGTTTCTGGTCGCCTCCCCTGCTCCAGGGGAGGGATTTGAACCGAGGGCCCGGTGGGCCGGAGGGGCCGGAATAATCATCACGCCCAGCGTGGCGGTAATCGTCTCACACTGAGACCTCTTGGCCCTTTAATAGCAGAGGCTAAGCTATCTCGCGCTGCCATCACCTCTGCCCCTTTCCTGCTAGCGGAAACCTACGGCGCTCTGCTCGTGTGTGTGAAAGCTCTTCACAAGCCTCACCTCAGCCGCCACAGCGACGGGGAGGGGGCAGTCCAGTTTTGTTGTTGTTGTTGTTGCTGCTTTGTTTTTCGCTGGGAATCTTCCTCTCCAACTGGAGGCGCTGCTCGTGTAAAACTGTGCCGGCAGGCTGTCACTTTTAAAAGGCTCAAATGATGGCAACTGCGGCGAACGAACGACTAAAAAGTCACGGGCAACAAAGCCGTCGCCGGAGGAGAGCGGGCATTGATTTTGTTGTCCCTTGTCCCGTGTCATCGGGGGTCCCTCACGCCGATGCTAAAATCCACTCAGAATTCGTCTGGAGGAATTTTAAAAAAGGTATGTAAGCTAATACAAAGCCATTATTTTTTCTAAATGACTGCAAATTATTCATGAGTTGTAGCTTCCTTCCTGTTCGTCGCTCAAGGCAAAAAGAGAGGGAGAGAGAGAGGGGAAAAAAAGCTTTCCTGGAAGCTTCTGGAGCAACGTGCCATGTTCGGAGCAAATGATTGTTTACGGAAAAGGTTTCCATAAATAATAACGAAGGTTGCGTTCGGATAAGGTGGACTGGGTGAGGGAGAGGAGAGGAGAGGAGGTGCTGGGCGGTGGCCAGTCCAACAGACGAGGGGGGACGTCTATCAGAGTCGACAAGAGCTGCTGCGATACTCCGTGTTTCCAGCGTATTGAATGAATACGTTACACACAGGGGGGCCGTTCTTGCCTCCAACCCATTCAACCATCGATCTGCTTGGCATGAAGGAGTGAGAGGGAATCACATATATTTGCATAACGGCACAATATTCATTAAAGTTTCAGTTTAATGACCTGAAACGCCGGCCGATGCGATCCATCTGTGGTTTTTCCGTCTCTTCCGTGCGATTGGGCCCCGAGTTGGACGCCGTACATCGAGGCTGTCAGAGCGGGCCGAGGTTCCTACTTGTAATTAGGACTCGAGCGCCGATGTGATTGCTATTTACACAGCTGGAAACTGGAAGAGCTCTCCTGGCTGCAGCTTCGCGATATCTCATCTGACTCTCGTCCGTGAGCTGGAATCAGTCTCCCCCGCCGCTGCCTCTCAGGTTTGTGTAGCGCCTGAAGCTTTTTCTTCGGGCCCCCATCTGTCCACCAATTTTCATGGTAATCCGTTTATAAGCACTGCTGGAGACACAAGTCAAACACGACTTCCTCCGCAGTCACGCCGAAATAAAGTTAAACCTCTCTCTTCTCCGCCGCACTGTCCATTCCTCTGTCTCTCTCTTTCCCACTGTGATACAAGTGGCCATTAGTTCAGGATCCAATTACTTGGACCGCTCCGCAGCTCCGCCCACCCACCGTCCGTCTGCGACGGCCCAGGCCAATGGACGGCGCTCTCTGCGCACGACAGATCAAATTCCAGCTCCGCAAATAATCCCTCACCAGAATGCCGCTGCCAGCGCCGCACAAATTTTAATTGGATCCTTTTAATAGCGCTCGCTACGGCCACTTTCAGCCACGTAATTAGGTTTCTCTTCCTATGGAGTTTAATGGTTGCGGGGCGGGTGAGTGCAGAGCGAGGGCGAGGGTGGGGGGTGGGAGCGAAAAAAAAAAAAAAAAAAAAAAAGGCCAGACACTGGGCTTAATCCAATTTGACCCGCAGAGAAATCATCTCATGCCATATATGCTTTTTTCAATGCAGTTTTTATGGGCCACCATAAAAACCATAGAGTGGTGTTGAATATCCACCCTCATTGATTTTTTTTGGCTGGGAGCGAGGCGGCCCTCCTCTCTCTCTCTCGTCGGCCCACACCTGAAAAGTGCACTGGGGAGAGAGAGAGAGAGAGAAAAATTCCCTAAATGCCGGCGGCAGAAGTCCCCGAACGGCACGCAAATGACAGGATTTCTGGAATGATTAATTTCTGCCACTTGTGAGGCGATTAGAGGAAGTCAATCAAATGAATAATATATGTATAAGCGCTCTATCAGAAGGCAGTGGCACAGTCACGGGGAAGAATGGATGAATGGGTGACGGGAGAACAGTAAGCAGCTTAATGACAATAAACACAAAGAGACACGCCCCCGAAGGGATTGAGAGGGGAGACTGGCGAAATAGAGGAGGAAGTAAAAAAATCTAAATAAAAACAACAACCCCCGCCCCCATCCAATCACATCAACGGGCGTGCAGTAGATTAATGGGTCACTCACCTGTCCAGGTGAGAAAGGGCGTTCAGTAATTCTGGGTGACAGTTCATACCTCAGCAGTAAAAGAAAAAAAAAGAAAAAGACACCTGAAAGTCGATTCCGAACTGCATTTGTCGTGGAGACTGATCATCTCGCCCTTCAGGATGGCCGGCACAGGAAGCAAACAAACAAACAAACAAACAGAACAAAAAACGGCCGGGCGGAACGTCACCGCCCGAACGGCCGAACGATGAGTCCGCACATATTTTCCAAGAGGTGCCTGACGCTGCGTTCAGGTTCAATCTCCCACCTGAAGAGACTGAAGATGCCTCACATCAGCTGATCACATCAACCCTTCATGGTATGAATCCTAATGGAAATACTAACTACTGCCTCACAGACAAAAAAAGAAACCCATTACCTTGGAAACGCCTCAATTCTTATGATTTATGACTAACAAATGACCGATGCCCCACATTCATTTCTCAGACATTTAAAGATGCTCGGCTCTGAATGATAACTTTAATGATTTTCTTCCAAGAACAGCTAACTACTCAGAAATTTGCAAAAAGGAAATCTGAAATCTGAAATCTGGAATCCGATCCGA
The DNA here is from genome assembly GCA_016785225.1 of Psettodes erumei. Classification (NCBI taxonomy): domain Eukaryota; kingdom Metazoa; phylum Chordata; class Actinopteri; order Pleuronectiformes; family Psettodidae; genus Psettodes; species Psettodes erumei. The sequence continues at coordinate 323,923 of JAFBJZ010000651.1, forward strand.
TGTGCAAATATTGTCCAATGCAAAGGTTGAACTGCTGGAAACAAGATGTTTCCTCCTTCGCTGTAAAGTCCGTTCTCAGTGCACACCACGCTCGGGTAAATTGCAGTGGACCATGATTGGCTTGCGCTGCCCGTGATGTCACATCCAACACACAGTCGATAGTGCCCGGTGTCACACTCTGCACATGAGCATCATTCTGCACGGCGAAGCTCAGGCTTCGAAGTGAAGTAACTAAGCAGAACACATTCTGTATGGGTGTGTGTGTGTGTGTGTGTGTGTGTGTGGGGGGGGGTGATCATCATTAGCCGCAGCAACTTTCGAATACCAGGAAGGCTTCAAAGCACCTGCCAATTCCTATCACCTCGGGGAGAGGAGAGGAAGCAAGGAGCCAGGAATAACAGGAAACAAGAGGAGAACAGGGACGGAGCTCCAGTGAGCCAAAGCACAAACAGCGGCAGGGAAAAAGAAAAACACAAATAAAAAAGAAAAAAAGACGGCCTTTTTGTGCTGCGACACAAAGCGCTCACATTTACGCCGCTGAAACGCATTAGAAGGTTATAATCTATACTATAAAACATACGGCGGCAGGAAACCATCAGCAGGACCATCTGGCCGCGGCTTAATTAAATACACTTAATCACATCGGAACATATGCACCGAATTCATATACGGCGGCAGTTTTAGCAGGGAAGGCCAGAGTGGAAAAAAAACAAAAACTATTTTGGTGACGGATAAAGGGCGACGGAAAACATCGCTACGGCTCCGACGGCGGAGCGTTACGAAACGGCGGCGCTGGGAGTGATTCATTCTTCACTTCTGTTGCGTTAACCTGTCCTCCTCTTCCCACCCGCCCGCATCAACGCGCCCGCTTAGAAAGGTAGTGACGGCTGAATGGGGAGAGCGTGGGCCGCGCTTGTGAAGGGCAGGCGAGTAGAACAGTCGGATGTGCAGCTCACAAACGTCACACACGTGTCCCTAAATTTCACTGTGTCGCGGGCCTAATACTAAAAGGAAACAACTGCCCTTCAGTCCGCACTCAATAGCCCGTTTGTCGAACCCACTCTGGCAGTAATTACTACTTCAGGCTTCTGGGGTGAGCCTTGACAGGCTTTGTATTCCTGGATTTGGGTTCATCCAGTTCTTTCCTGCAGGTCTTCTGCACGGGAAGCGTCAGCCGTCACCGGCTCTTTCTGCAGACGGGGGTCGGGGTTCACGTCAAGGCCACTCAGGGGCAGTCGCGCTGTTGTCCTGGGTCCAGCTCGGTTATTGTGCAGCTGAAAGGTGAAGCGTCCCCCCCCCCGTCAGTTCTCACCAGTGTCCTTGTCTCTGCCACTGAGAAGCCCCCCCCCCAACCAAACGTGCTTCACAGTAGGGATGGTACGAGCAAGGTGAGGAGAGGGGGCTGTTGTTTGCCAGACACGATGCTTGGAGTTCTGCCCAGAGGGTTCAATTTCTGTCTCATCAGACCAGAGGATCCTTTTTTTATTCACGTTCAAGGAGTTTTTTAAATGCGACCTCCTTTTACTCTGTGTCTTCCATAAAGGCGGAGCGCTGCTGAGACGGTCGCCCTTCTATCAGGTTCTCTGAACTATGTATTTATTCATTTTCCCATGATCATCTCAAGACCAGTTAAAGCAGCCATGGCGCACCCAGCAACCACTGAAAATTGAATACCAAGAGATTACTTTCAGGATTTTAATAAGTTTAACATGTTTTCACTTGCACACTTTTAACCGTGTACAATGAAATCTACAACAACACTGGGGAAGAAAAGTGTGTGTGGGGGGGAAACAAATAAATAACGCTTCAACGTATTAAACTTTACGTCTGTTGGAACATACAGTGTGCATCTACTTGTGCATGAAAACTAGGCCTCTGTGTGTGTGCGCTGGTAGATAACCGCGCAGCGTGCAGCTTAGCGTTCACCTATCTAGCCTGTCCCTGCGAGGAGCCGATGGAAGCCCCTTATCACGGACCCTCAGAGCCCCACAACCCTCGACTCAAACCGCCTGCAGAAAAGTGAGGCAGAAATAAATCAAGTATGCAGGAAAGGAAGAGAACTTGAAAACTTGTATGTTTTTTTCCCTCTTCTTTTTTTTCCCCCTGGAGATGTGCATTCTTGTTTGTTAATGAGTGTGCCTGCCTAGACCTCAATGTTCTGGGTGGGTAAAAAGGAAAGAGGGTTATAGAGAGACTTGAGGGATTATACAGTAGAGGGGTGATGCTCTGAAGCTGAGGGGCGGGGACTCCAAAAGGGGCTGAGTAAAACAAATTAAAGCCCTTATGAAAGAAATAGAGGAAAATGTAGAGAGGAAAATGCCGGCAAAGTGAAAATCCACATACTGTCTTTCCGCACGAATGGGGTCTGAACACAATCGGTGAGGGATGACGCAGCAACGCGCTCGTGTGTGTAAGTGTCGGAAATAAAGAGGGGTCAGTCAGGCATTTCCTTTGTCATCCATAATCCCACGGGGTGGGGAAGCCATATGCATCACGAAACACGGTCTTCCTGAGCCCCTGGGGACAGGATGGCTCATTCCCACCTCAGAGCTGGTTTGATTTCGATGTGGAAAAAGAAAAGGTGCGAATGCAAGGACGCTAACAGGGAGAGATGACGATCAGTGGACGGGCACAAAGGGCTCTTTCATACCTGATGACGTCTTTTCAGTCGACGCAGTGAGTTTCTGACATTTAGAGAAAAAAAAGACAGAGACTGAGGTTTAGGGATGGGGGGGGCAAGAAAAAATGGAGAGGACCTGCAGAGCATTAAGAGGTTCTCTGCTCTTCATAAAACTGTCTGCACATTCTGGTCGGTACATCAGGTGATGAGTGTCGTGCTGCACGAGCTTTAATAATCCTCCAAATTAATCAGCAACAATGACAAACCACTGATTATTCAAATCAGTCATTCAAGAGAAACGTTTTGGAATAAACCTCTGTGATTACTACAAAAATGTTGGAATTGGAAGCTGGTTAGCTTAGCTTAGCGTAAAGACTGGGAGCAGGGGGAAAGAGCAAGCCTAGCAAAACGGTAAACCTGCCAAACTGCACATGTCTACAAAAAAGTTGACTTGACCGAAGCGCGGCTGATGCCACGCTGACAAATCTACGGCGATGGGTGGAAGCAAAGTGGTGGCAGGGCGGAAAAAATCCGATCGCCCGGAGAATACAAACCAGGTCGGAAGAGTGGGACGGCGCGGCGTGATGGACGGGTGTCCGTTTGAGTGACGGGTGGGAACAGCCTTAAATAAAATAAAAAAAGTAAACTAACTAACGGACAGGTGGGAAAACAGCTTAACAGTCGTCCCCGGAGAGAACACGGGCTGACGGCCGCAGAGACACCAATTACACCGCAAGCTTGGAGTCGGAGCTACGGTGAGTTACTGTTACAAACATTTGCAGCTGACTGAAGGGTAATATCTCTACAGGCTGCATACTGATGGATTTTTTTCTTGTTTTGTCAACACATTGTTGATGATTGATCGCGGCCCGTGCCATGTGAATAATGTGAGTAAAGCAATTTAATGAATAAAGGAATTTCAATTTAAATTATGGACTGGGCCTTTGAGGGAATAATTATTTATCCAACAAAATATCAAGCGGCTCAAACATAACGTTTTAAAAACTACTAATGGAATTCGACTTGCTGCCAAAAGAGGGTAACCTGGGTTTGAAATGACTGATCTCGCGCAAGCTTTCAAAATGTATAGCGTGCGCGCGTTGCCGAAGTGTTTGTTTGTTCAGGCCGATTAATCACATCGCACAATTAAAAGGGGGACACGTTTGCGCGCGATGAGCACTCGAATGAATGAAAACGTGCTTGAAGGATATTTCCTGCTCGTGCTGTTCGCATCTTGCGCCCCTTAATGTTTGGGCATTGATGTGTTTGTTTGTTGTAGGGTATTTTTTTTTTTTCCCTCTTCCTGCGGCGACTCCTCGTCTCTGCGCTGCGCTGATTGCTTTCCAACACAAAAGTCAGAATAACAGGGGAGGCTAATTAGGACAAATTCTGGGATATACGTGTGTGTGGTGGGGGGATGAAAGAGGAGAGGAAACGAGTGAGAGGCTGAGGCGGGCGTTCAATTTTAATTGATTATTTTTTTCTATCTATCCACACAGGAACCAGGATGCGAACATCCGATCTCCACCCACCATCCCATCCATTTACATGAGGAGAAAACACCATTTGCTTTCCTGCTAAAAAACAAATTTGCACCAAAAAATGCCTGTTGCATTCGCTGCAAAAAATGTAAATATATATATATATATATATATAGTTATTTAAAGTATGAAACTGTTAACGTGGCTGCTGTTGATTCATTTTCTGACGATCGGCAAAACCATCAATCAACTAACTGCTTCATCACTAGTGTATGCATGTCATTACTGCGCGTGTGTGTGTGTATAAATAAAGTGGGAAAAAAAACCCAAAACACGTTTGTCCCAACACGATGACAATGCATATTTATGACACACACACACACACACACACTCTCATTATTTTCCATTAATCTACATCAGGCTAAAGGCTTTGTAATAGACGCCGTGCGTCGTGGGAGCGGCGGCACACAAACGCTGCCAAGGAGAGATGCGCAAACAACCTTGGAGAAAGAGAGAGAGAAAAGGGGGGAGAGAGGGGGAGACAAACGGGGAGGAGAACTGGTTTATCATCCCTCCCTCTTTCTGATCTCTTAATGAGCAGAAGATGCGAGGACGACGCAGAGGCATTGAGTTTGAAAATGGGACGCGGCGGGTGAGCAAGGAAGACACATAAAGAGTGGGGGGGGGGGTTCACGCATCTCACTCCGACACAATTTCATTACACTGTAATCCGCGCTCCGACCGTGACGACGCAGCGTCGTCGCCGAGCTTTCAGGAGCTCTTTACACGACGCTGGTCTTCATTTGTACGCGACGTCTGCTCCGCTGAGAGCATCTGTCAGCACTGTTCTAACGTGCTGTGTCAGTGTCGGCCTGCTTCTGCCATCACAATCCAGCGTGCGCGCGCGCGCGTTCCTTTCTAGGCGAGACGCAACCGCCTCTTCTGACGCGCCGCGCGACTTGATGAGCGAAGTCAAACGCGCCTTGGGGGCCGCCTGCTCCCGCTGTCGAGTGGGCCAGCTCGCATGTGCGGAGCTGCGGCTGGGGAAGAACCCGCTCGAGCGTGCGCGCGTTCGTACGCTCGAGTGAACGTCGACGAGGACGAGGACGTGCATTTGGGAACGCCTTGGCAGCCGCCTCTGCCACCGGACCAGCGAACAACACTTCATACTTAAAAATGAATTTCTTAAGATTTGGCAGCTCTGAGAAAGTGAATACAAACAAACCATCCTGCGCTGACGTCTGTAGGAAAACAGGTATGTTTTTTCACCATATATTCTGTGGCCAGGAAACACATTTGGCTAATGGATTAGATATTCACTCCATCCGATCAATATTGTCAATATAAAACTTCTCTCTGTCACTGCAGATCGAATATCTTGATTAGATACTGACAGGAAACCGACGACCTGCAGGGAAATTCTGACTTGAAGGTGGCGCTGCGGGAAAGGTCAGCGGATCACCAGCATCAGTGGGGTTCATCCTCTGGGCGCCGTTGACAAAACATCAACACAATGCATCCAATAACTGCAGAGATATGTCAGTCCGGGCCAACATTACGGCCCAGCCCATGGACCGGCAGTCCAGGTTAAATGATAATGAAAAGACGATTGTGGCTGCAGCCCAACACTCAGCTCTGACACTCCACTTGTTTTACACTTGTAAGTCCTTCACTCCCGTCTCATTAAAGACAATGAAATACGGCGACGGTTCACAGGCAGCCGTCACATAGAAGAAAAATCATCCGGAGGGAGGTGAAGTACTTCTGCTCACGTGAGCTGAGGATGGGAGCGTAGAAACACTGTCTGAACTCCACATGTGACCACACACTGTGCAAGTGTGACCTTTCTAATTATTTCCCATTTTTGAATGCCGGTCTAAACTTTCCTCTTCCAAGCTGAGAAGAAAACATTTCTGGTACAAAGCTTATCCGCTTTTCTTTTTCTAATTATTGACCCCCCAATTCCAAATTACAGATATTCTTAAAGCCTTAAATATGCTCTGCAAAATTTGGGCCTGCATCTCACCACCTCTGAATGCTGTGGTTGATCGATCCATTTAATTGTTAGGTCTACAAGATGGGAGAAAACTGTCAGAAAAAAGCCCATTACAAGTTCAAAAACTCAGAGATCTTCTTCCAAATGCTTGTTTCATCTGAATTACAGTATTCAACCTGAAAATATTGAGTATACCATCAAGCGAGATGAGGAGAAGGAGGAAATCTTCACATTTAATGAGCAGGAACCGGTGAAATTTTGGAGAAAGCCTCTTGAAAACATCTCTTACACGATTAACAGATTCTCAGAATTGGAGGCGATTCATTTTCAGTTGAAAACGACGGCTCGAAAGTTTTGGCCAGCGACGAAACTCAAGCAACTCTCGGGCTGTCGAAAACCCCACAGACGACATCCAGGACAGGCTCTTAGCATCCACACCACACACACACACACACACACACACACACACACACACACACAGTCTTACAGAGGAATGCATGGGTCCTACATGAGATGTAATGCAGAGAGACAGGTGGGAAGGAAAAGACTGAAACTTTGCTCTTTGCTGGCAGCAGCACCACCCTGCTGCGCCGCATTAAATAAGAAATAAGAATCAAAGAGAAGGGGGGGGGCTCGGGCTTTTTTCTGCTTGACAAGGCCATTGTTCATTAGCTGCCTCTCTTTGATGAGTATCTGCTTTCAAAGAACACAGCAAATTATGCAAAAGCACTCCAGGAGCTGAGGGGCCAGCATGTCATTTTGCAGAGTGCCTCTGTTCTGAGAAGTATGCCACCAACCGCCCCCCCCACACACACACACACACACACACACACCCACATCCCTCCACCCACCCGCCTTTCTTCAATATGAAACGCAGGCCGAGTCGTCAGCGAACGCAGGTGAACAGTTCGGACGGCTGGTGTGGTGGAGAGAGGTGATAGGGTTGGGTGGGGGTGGGGGTGGGGGTAGAGAGAGGTGACGTAGCATCAGCTATTTCTGATCCAACGTGGCACTTTCAATCGTCTTGATGGGCCATCTTCGATGCTCCGTTGGGTAGCGGTTATGGAGCGCTGTCCCCATTTAGCCCACATGGGTCAAACTATCCAGACATGCAAGGGCTGGTGGGGGGGGTGGTGGAGGGTGGTGGTGGTGGGGAAGAGATCTATGACATTAGATGCTAAAAGAGAGAAATGGGCCCTGGAGGCAAATAGATCCATATCAGCCCATTAGCTTCCGCTGGTGGACGTCAGGGGACAATGACATGGGGGGTTATTTTCTAAGGTGCGGTGCTTAACCTTATTATAGCCTTCCAGGTTGTAACACGGAGCGGCCATTACCTCAGTGGGCTGACAGACGGATCATCATTATCTGTTATTTGGCTTCATCTGTCGGCGAGGGGTAATTTCGCACGGGTCCAGGCGCGGCACGATCCCCGACCTGCCGCACGTCGGGCTTCGGGCCGGGTGCGGTCAGCGGGTGTCTGTCGTTATCGTGGCCCCACCCCCCGGCCGGTGAATTACACTGGGCAACATCACATCAATATCATTGTACGGTGAATGACAAAAAAACTAATTCAACCTACGTTCAGTGCATGGAGACCTGTGGAGGAAACCCAGTAGGTGCGGTGATGAATCCCTCAATCCTCATCTGTCTCCCCAAGTGGAGATAAGAGTGAAGAGGGGGCGGGGGTGTAAATAAGCGCAAATGTAGCGCACGTTTATTGCCAGACAGACCTAATGTATTGAAAAATCTAGTTACCATATTTTCCAGTCCACCGTGGCTCGCCACCGAGTCGTGCGTCATACGCCGTGTGAATCAAATTTAACTGTCAATGGGTTTTTTTTTTTAAAGTAAATTACCAGCTCGTCGTAAAGCTGCACATAAAGCCCCAAAAGATTACATGTCTCCTGTGCAGGGTCTTTTTCTGGGACGCAGACAGAGAGGCGTTACCTCACCGTTAACCCCTGCCTTGTAACGCTGGAAATGCGCCGCAATCTGGACTCGCGGTGGCTGGAAAGAGCGGGAGATCATGTCCGATGTCAACAAAGCGCCCCACGCCCCTCGGCCCGGTTTCGAAAGCCTCAGAGCCCGTCGGCCGCACGAGCGCAACTTCCCCTCTCCGACTCGCAACCGAATGAGCGACTCAGCTCTGGGGGAGAGCAGCAACGACTTCATCTCGCAAAGTCTGCTGTCGGCTGCGGAAGTGAAGCATCTTGAAAATCTGGGGACCGCTCCTTCAGGGAATGCAAATGAAGACGGAGAAGTCACTTTAACTGTGCTCGTGTGCGCACACACACACACACACACACACACGCACAAAACAGCATCTCTCTGTCAACAAGAGAGGGTCGAGTAATAGACCATGAAGAAGAGAGAGCTGGAGAACAAGCGGAGCTTTGATGTGGAGTGACGGACGAGGCCGAGGCAAGACTTCACTGGCATATTACCATCGCCTTCGAATAGACAGGAAAAGGAAAGAAAACAGGATGAAGGAGCGGAGATGAAGAAAATAAATATTGGAGTTGGGGGGGGGGCGTTACATGAAGAGAGGAAAACAGAAGAGATAAAAGGGTGACGGGGAAAAACACCGGCCGCTTTGAGAGGTTTCACGTCTCGCTCTCAACCTCTTCACAGCACAAAGCGATTCTGCACGACGATTCCAACCGTCGAGGATTTCTGGATCCCAACATGAGACGTGAGGGGAAACAGTAAAAACACCGCCCTCGTTTCAGAACCGAAATATCCAGGAGAAAGACGACGCTGACGACAGCCGCGAAAGAAAAGCTGGAAAAAAAATGTTTGTAAGAAGAGAGCGGGTCCTAAGAAACTCTTCACCTTTAAATCATTCATAGAAGCAGTTGCAAACACAGCGCTCATACATTAGCCATGGATTAAATACCCTCATGTGCATATTTCATGGGTGACATCCACGCTTGAATCAAGAACTACACCATCCAGCCAGCTCACGATACACCGAGGGAAAACACACGTCACGTCGAATTAATGAGGGGAGCCCCGTTGGAAGTGGCGAAGCGGCGGGGGTTAAAAGGGTGTTGGGGGGGGAGGGGGGGAGCTTAGCGCTTCCCGCCGAGGCTCGCTCGCACCGGGCGCCGCGAGCGCCGGATCCTCATCCACTTTGACAGCGCTCATATAGAAGCCGTTACACAAGCGTCTCCTGTGGGGCTGACCGCACAACGCCAGCCGTAGATCAACCCCAGGTTCCCACAATCCCTGCGGGAGATATGTAGGAGATGATTGGGGAGGGGCGGGGGATGGAAAACGCACACGGGAACACTTGTAAAACTGAGATCCAGCAGGGCGGGGATTAAAAGATGTAAGAGTAGAAAATCTTGAAGGACGGACAGTTCGTCTTCCTCTTTGTGACTTCGACCAATCACGGTTCCCGCTGAACCCACAAGGATTGGGGCGTGCTGAACGTTACCCACGACCGGACACTGCATTGGGAGCACCACACTGATACCGGGGGCGGGGCCTCACGGTTCTTCGCGGCGCAGACTCCGCCAAAATCGGGACCATTGCCCCCCGAGATTCTGCACCACGTCGGCATGACTGGAGAACAGAGTTTGTGCGCATTCTTCTCACGAGGTGTTCTCCTGGATCCACATCCAGAAGCCGGTTGAGTGAGCCGTGGCCGTAAAGCGACGCAAGCAGTCAGCAACAACACTTGGAACGGACGATTTTTAAAAAAAATCTGTACACCTTGTACTGCGTCCACTGAGCGAACAGAAAAAAAACATGCAAATTAACTAGTCATGAATAATTAAGCCTGTTAACTGGTACCATACTGCAGTGGTAATTTAAATTTTTTTTTAACCAAGTTTGGGATGCCTCTGTACATGCTTTTACTGGAGACTTGCCTGCTGTTTCACAAAACGCGGTGTCGTTTAAATGAGACTGGAAAGCAGCCATCATTTGTGCTGCCAAGATACGATGTCCAGCGCAGTGCAGCCCCACAGCTGCATTTTTAAGAGCCTGGAAATTAAAGTAGTATTTGCTATTTATGACACGGTGGTGGGGATTAACTGTAACTTCTGAAATGGTTTCTGAAATGTGAGTACACAGCCCTCCTGTTTTCTTTTCCTTTTTTTTTTTTGCTCCACAGGGGTTTGAAGCCTCAGCAGCCATTGATTTCATTTGGTGATTTTGGCCCCCCGCTGCACCTGCAGACAGAACTTGATGGTGATTATTGAGTTTTCTAAACTTCTGACCCTCTGCTGCTGCGAACCAGATGGTCTGAAATATCAAGCCAAACAGGTCTGCGCACCTGCTCTCGTCTCCCTCTCTCTCCAGTTGTGAAAACGACAGTCTCTCTTTCCTTTCCCCGTCGCCTTTTGTAGCAGTAGATGTGACCAAAAAAAAGGCGATTACACTTCATACCTACTCTGCTTTGTCTTCACTTTCTAAGGGAACCGTGTTAAGAATTATATCACGAACTGAAACCATTAAAAGTAGTTGAAAATTAAGGGTTACGCAATGTGAATGATCAAACTTTGAGTTCAAGGCAAAATCTCATGTTGACGTGACTGACAACCCGCAACGTCATCTTCTGCAGCCGTTTGTTTTAAGCTCTGCGCGCACGGTAATAGATTTGATTTGCTGGTAGAACAGAGTACACGCTTCGTAAGCGGCTCGTGTTCCCATCATGCGCGTCGATCATCCGTCGGGTTTGAGTCCAAGCCCCATTTACAGTGAAAAACACACAGGGGAAAGATTGGCAGCTTCTACAGTACAGTTCTTGAGGAGAGCGCAGGAGGTAAGGCGGGGGATCAGAGGGTGAGAAAAAAAACCACAATTTAATAAGCTCACACTCTCGGAAAGAAAAAGAAGGGGCAAGGAGCAGCGTGTGAGAGTGCTGCACAGCTGAATAGAGCCTGACAGGTCTAAATGAATGTTAGCCTTGGCCGGGTTTCGCGGCTGAAGGTTTACATCTCATCACTTGAATAATTCACCCCTCGACCTCAACGTGATATAACCTGCACCTGGCCCCGCCGCCACCCCCGCAACACGCTCCCCCTCCCCTGTGACCGACTGTCCTTCTTCTGACAGTCGAAATTACAGGTAAATTTTCAGAGGAGTCGACTGCCACTTATTTACGACCCTGATTCATGAGAAACGTCCCGACACCATTCATCACGACCGGCCGACGGAGTTTAGATTTCGCGATAAATACATGAATAATGTCATTATTTAAATGGCTGATGAGCCTGATGATTGATGATAAGTTTGATCAAAGGGTTTAGTTTGATATTAAACTGTTATTACAAATCTGATATCAGCCAGTCACTGACCCCCCCGGGTATCTGATGCAGTGCAGTGAATCACTGTGGAAATTATGAATAATGCTCTGGGTGTCTATGGGGTAGCTCTAAAATTTTGTGGATTCATCAAATGGGACAGTTTAGTCGGGCTCAGTGTAAACTTGTGATGGTGGAAGAACCAGGGTCCATTAAAAGAACCAAAAACTAACAAAGAAGTCCCGCCATTTTTATATACATCAGCTACCGAGGTTAAAAATGCACGAAAGCCAGACGTGCTTGTTAAACTAATATCACGATTACTCCTCCGTCGGCAGTTTTCCTCTCTAACTCTCTCTCCATTCAGGCAAAAGCCGCGCGAGTCCAAGCAGTTTGTACGGGCTCGGGGCGTCGATCAAACAAACCCGTGTTTCGAGACAGTCCGACAAACACGGCTGCCACGTACATCATCAAGGCTCCAGATGAAAGGCCTCGGAAATCTCCTCAGAGAGGCAGGGCAGGGCGACGGACGACGCCGAGGCACCTTTGATCAGAAGGACGAGCTCGCGTGAAAAAAAAAAAAAAAAGAAAGTTAGTTCACCATTTACTGCCTTCACGCGAAAATAAAAAAGGGATGTGAAGCCGTGCGAGTCAGTAAATCTTTATTACTGCAAAATTGGAAATGAGTTCACATCCTTAATTGACGTTACTGACCAGACTTACGCCAGAAAAAATGAAAGTGGTACGACCACAAACAAAGAAAAAAAGTCAGTCCTCGCCAGAGAACCGACGTGTTATTTTGCAGCTAAAGAACCTGCACAGTTTCTGCTGTGCTTACGGATAAAAATCTGGGGACAAATTGCAGCGAACACGGAGCGGAACAAAAAAAGGGTTTGACGTTCGACCTGAGAGGAACTGAGCGGAACAAAACGGCACAGGAGGAGGCTGCAGAATGCTAAACCAGAGTTGGGAAACAAGACGGGCGCGTCGCTGGCAGGGCTTCAGGGAGGCCGGCAGACGGAGCAGCCGAAACCGCTGACCAACCATCCTCATCACTTATCCTGCCACTCTGCTCGAGACGCTACCGGCCAAATGTATTAAAATATGATCATTTAGCATTTCGCTACTTTATCATTTTGACAAAATTCTGCTCCATCATTGGGACTGCATCAAGTGTTTGGCTGTACTTTTCTTTTTTTTCTCCCCCATTTGGCCTTCGTTCAAATCCAAAGCTTTCCAAAAGTCCTCACAAATGAAATAATGGAGAGCAGGAAGTGAATTAGAAGGTTTAGAAATCAGAGCGCGCGTGCATTTCTACACTGTGCCATTCATCAGACCTAAGTATAATCTGAAAAACCCTCAACAGTACCGACTCGCATTTCCGTTTAAGATTTAGTGAGCGTTTGGCTTTAGCCCGGCTTTCCCATTATTTATCTGCCACTTACTTCCTTGATCAATCAAATGAATACAAATGTGAGTCCCGTCCATTTATTGTTTCCTCCAGAGCAAACATAACACATTCAAACTCTTGTATACCACGCGACCAGGGATCAATCAGTTTGACTTGTCAGCTCATGATTACCACAGCTGTAGTTTTTACTCAGCAACCAACCTCAGAAGAACAACATGAGAGGCAGCGGCTTATGTGCTGGACATCTGTCACTGAGGATTCCATTCCAATCGCCTTTCAAATAAATGATATTTAATAGAGTTTCAGACTGACAAATATATTCAGTCAGTCGAGTTCATTGTTGTTTTCTGTCAGAGAGCAAATCAGAATATTCATCGAGGCACAAGCAGATGCATTTGGAAAAACCTCTCTGCCTGTACGAGTGTTTCTCATCGTCACGTGTGTTTGTGTGTTGTTTGTCTTTGATGACACGACTGCATCTGCGAGGCTGCGTTTCAACCATCGCTTCATGTGGAGAGTTAACTGGGCCTGTGCTGCTGCTGTCACTGGCAAAGCAAAAACAAAAAGTCCCGGAGAGAGAGAGATAGAGAGATAGATAGCGATAGAGAGAGAGAGTGTAACGGAGTAGTGGATTCAGTTGTCAAGAGACGTAACCGAAACCAGTGCCAAGGCTTCGGCGGTGTCGAGGCTTGACATGCATTTTTCAGGAAAGCACAAACTACTTGACATTTGTGATGGACCTCTCTTCTTTGTGGGCACAAAAATAACCAGCACGGGGGGGGGCGGCATCACTTGTTGTGGGTGAGGACACGTGCAGTCTGTCCTAAATGATCCCATCCCCTGAGCAATCAGAGCGTGGCACAGGAGATGGAGGCCCTGAGGCTCCGGCAGCACAGTTATCAACACGTCTCATGAAAGGACGTCTGCGTCAACAGATATGAAAGCAGCCCCCCCCCCCAAAAAAAAACATGTTTGGTGTTTTGCTGCTGGAGTTCAGTGTCCGGTCCCTCTTTCTTGTCATTCTTGCTGTTGAATCAGATATCCCACTGACGATCTTTCAATGGATTCGTACGGCGCAGGCAGCCAGGTGAAATAACCTTCCTCCCTATTTTTCATGCTCACTCTGATTCCTCTCTCTTGTTCGCTCACTTTCTCATCTCTTTTCGTATTTTCTCCCCGCTCTCACTCCCGCGCCCGGTCCCCCCCCCCCGCCGCAGAAGGGAGTATTCAGATACTGGGTCACGCAGCGCTTGTGAGAACTTCACAGGCCCTTTTCATCACAATAGGTTTGCTCGGCGAAGCACTGATTCGGGGAAAAAACTGGCTGCACTGCATCAAATGTGACAAAGCCAAGCAGGTAAACAACACAGGAGCCATTAAACTGGCAGGGATCACTGGGTATGGTGTGTGTGTGTGGGGGGGGTGCAGACACTGCGCGTGTTAAGGCAAGATGGCGGAACTCTCGGAAGAGGGAGGAACACCTTTTTCCTCCGACAAATTAAAACTCTTAAGCAGTAAAACGCACCGTTGCTCAATTCAGCACACTCAGGGGCTCAGCGGCTGCTCGGTCTGCGGCGCCCTGCGGCCGCTGACGGCTAAAGCTGGCAAACCTTGGGAAAATATTGCTGTATAGTTCCCATTACTTCGGCAGTTCACTGACTTTATGGCGCTTCTGCGCTCAAGCAACTGTTGCGACAGCTAATAGGCAAAAGTTAGCTCAGCGTTAGAGCATTATTCCATACTTATCAAAGGCACAGTGGGAACTTTCTTTAGGTTACAGCTCGCCAAAGATGTAACTGATGGAGATGGATTAAGTTAAATTTAATATAAGTCAAGATGCCACATTTCTTGGGTTAAGATGATACGCCTGAGGATTTTATTTAACTAAGACTATTAGAAGAAGAAGGTATGTTTTATATGTTTTTAAGGTCAGTCCATGCATGAAATTTTAAGGTTTAAGTCTATCTAAAGTTATCTCAAGTAAGATAAGTCTACAGGTGCTCTCCTCCCCACCATCTCTTCAGTTATTTTGAACCAGGAACAAACCAAAAAAAACCAAACTATTTGGCAAATAAGATTGTCTGGATGGAGCAAGCGCATGAAAAACCCAAACAAATGTGTGGGGTCAAGCAAAGATCCCTCTGTCCCCTGTAATCCCTCTCTTCTTACTGGACCAAGTGTTTGTTCTGGAGCTGTCTCATCAGGGTGGTGACCTGATGGCCCAGGGGTTAAAAAAAAAATCAATCATGATCTACAATGTCGCTGGTTCACCTCTGGCCAGGGGGCACTTGTCTAACGTCATTCCCAATCTCCATCTCTCTCCTCTCATTTCCTGTCATCTCTCTGCTGTCGACTGTCTAACAAAGGCACAAAAAAAGCCAAGTCAGGAAAAGTGACTTGTTACTGAGACTCTAATCTCTTCTGGAGAAAAAACAGGTCTTAATTCGTCACCTCAGGAGAAAATCTGTGTTGCTTTGTCTTTCACGCAGTCAATCTGGGGCGATCTGCCCGTGTTAATCCTTGACCTTTATCTGGGCCAATCAGTGGGCCAAATTCGTTTACAGTATGGGATGTCTAGACACCGTTTCACACGCCGTTCCCAGTCCTCTGGGCTCTCACCATAAATAATGCAAGGTCCTCCGTCTTGTTCTGTTTTAGGCCCGCTGTTTCCCCTCATACAGCGCAGCCAATCGGAGGAGGGGAGCCAGCCACATGTGATATGTGTACAGCCCCAAAACAGAGTGGTTACCTCCGAGTTTGAGTTCGGGCCTCCGTGGGTTTTCAGGTAGGAGAGCCATAAAGAACGAATATGAACCTTCAAGGATGAGCCTCTAACAGCGGGTCCCCCGGAGCCAGCACAAATATTCACTTTATGTGTCTGGCCCTCTTCCGCTCCCTTTTAGCTCCTAATAGCATCTTCCTTTTTTCCCCCTCATCCACCTCTTCAATGGGCGTCCAGCTTTTTACTTCCCCTCTGCGGCCAACTAACCTGCCTCCTCGCTCAATTCATTTGCCATCGAGTTTCTCCCTTGTTGCTTTTCCAGCTTCGCTCAGGCCCCCGCCGTTTGATACAAACACGCGGGCTCGCTTTCGCAGGCCTCACAGCAGTTCAGTCGAGAGCGGCGAACAGCCTGGGATCTGATCACCGGGACTGATGTTCTCGTTAGCTTCAGAGGAAAACGGGCAGGTATGGGAGACACCAAGGGTATGAGGATCTCATTCCTCAAATTACTTTCAACTTTACCGTTTTTGGCAACCAAAACAAAAAAAAAGCTGTTTCGCCAGCACACTTTTTGCACGCTACATAATAAACACAGCTCTTAGGTGATGGAAAGTGGATCAAAGTCTTAACTATATTCCCTTCCCACAGTGTGGACAGAGAGCTACCTGCTAGCCGCTGCTGCAGAGGTGATCACGCTGCTTCTGCATGTACCTCTGTCTTTCCTCTTCAGTCACAATCAGAGAAACTGTCGGCGGCACAACAAAGACGACGCGCCACTCCACGTTGATGCACCTAACAAGCTGAACGAGCTACAGTATATTAAACGTGCTCGTTTCATTTTCACAGTTCACTGCGGCAGTTGCTGAAGGAGGGCCACGTAAAAACCAGTTTATGGTAAACGTATCATCTCGCCTCTCGACTCCTTTAGACTGATACGGCTGCTCAATTTTCGACTCGCTTGCCTTTCTCTCTCTCTCTCTCTCTCTACTCCGACAGCTACTTTGTATTATGCAGCATTATCTGCTTCTCATGAATACACAAGCATTGTTTGCAGGGATTTTTTTTTTCTTTTTTCCAAAAAATAAAAAGGGGATTAATCAGAGAATCTAGCGCGGAAACACAAAGCACGCAAGAGCGGTGAGAGAGGGAGAGAGAGAGAGGCAGACACCCATCTACATAAGTAGATACAAAAAAAAACACACAGATGCGCGCTTGTCCAAACAAACAAACTCAACTCCTTGGCTTTGTCCGAGCACAGCCGCAGTGCTCCCGTACATCTCGAGCGGCGGCTTGACGGCTCTGAGTCTCGGCAGGGAATCCAGACGGCGTTCGCTCTCTCTGCTCTCCTCGTCCCTTCGCGCAGACGGTATTGGTTTTTGCACAGCGGCTGACCTTGTGGGAACCGACATGGGCCCCAGACAAATGAGTCACTGCCTGAGCTTCTGCTGGCGAGCTGCTATTAAACAGATCTGTTGAGCTGGGGGTTGGGAGACTACATATTTGCGCACGCCTGTCCGTGCATGACGGGAACACATGTTCATGCTGCACCGCGTTTCCTCAAGTTCCCCTGTGGCTGAGTCGCTCTTTTCCTTTAAATCTCACCAGGAGAGATAAAGGTTAAAGCTGTACAAAACAGAGAAAAAGCAAACGAAGGGAAAAAAAAGCGCGATTTCACAGAACTCCAACAACAGTTATCAGGACGGAGGTATTTATAGTCCTCGCCGCGGTGTCCCTTTACGTCGCCGCTCTAACCTTGACAGTCATTGAGCAAAGTCTGGATGCCTCTGAGCAGAATATCTAATGACTCGAGGAAGCAAAACAACAGTGGAGCTCAATCTGCCGTCACCGTTATTACCTGCTCCAACAGCCCACCGCCGCGCCGCGCCCCTCAAGTGGCTCTCAACTGCAAGACAAGCATGAAACGAACGGCGACAAGGACTCAACTCCAAAACCCCTTTTAGCTGGGTTGCAGCTGCACGCGCGCACGTAAAAAAAAAAAAAAGCCAGAAATGTGAACTAAATTGATGAGGAGGCTTTTAAAGATGCTCCTCTTCTCTAGCCACTTCAAAACAAAAGCAGAAAAGCTGCATTCAGTGATTTCTATTTTACCATTTGGATGCAGATTTACATATATATGTGGGTATTATATGTGTCGTCTCCTGATGAAGTTGTCCAATGAATTACAGGCCGTTGCGTGTTTTGAGATATTTTGCACATTCCAGTGGTGGCTACCTCATTCCAGTCCTTTTTCTACATTACGACTTGAGGGTTTTGAGTTTTCTGGCAGGTGTGGATGAGCAGATGTGCTTTTCTTTTAGTCTTTTCAGCGTTCCTGCGAGCACCGCTGAGATTTTGCACTCAACAGTGAACACGCTAATGGGAGTATTTTCCTGCTGTTGGATTTGTGTCTTCCTTCGGGGTATGTCTGCACATTTTGGATGGAGGGAAAATACAAGAAAATACAGCACTATGAATCATGGTGCCTGTGACAGGATAGTTGTGTGCTTCAGTGGCTCTTTTTGCTTGAATATCTGTATGCATCATTTGTGTTCCCTGTTTCAACATGTCCCGATCTTGTCTCCTGTAACAAACACCTAAAAGGCAGAACTGTAATTCAAGTAAATCCTCCGGATATGGTTGCACTAGCTACTTGTACATCTATTACTACATTTGTGTGTAAGTCTTTCCAGAGTGGTTATTTGCAACTAGCTAGTTCAAAACTAGACATTTACTGCAGGATTGTGAGCTGTAACTTAAAATAACCAAACCAAGCAATATACTAAATACAAAAAAATCATTAGTAAATGTATGCAATCTAAAGATTAATTTATATATGCATACATGGAAAATATGTGCAGGAATGAGTGGGAGTTATGCGATTATGCTCATTTAACCTTGATCATTAGCATGATATTTTTGGGACAGTGTGTGTCAATGTCATTCCCAGTTTACATCAGTATCAAAACTGCATTTTAATCAAGTGCCAAACATATTTTAGACTTCAGAAGTCAGACGTTTAGTTTTTTCTTGAAGTTAAACAGGTAGAAAGCTAACCACACCAGTAAGCTAACAGCAGTAAACTAACGACACCAGTAAGCTAACAGCAGGAGTAAGCTAACAGCAGCAGTAAGCTAACAGTAGGCGTAAGCTAACAGCAGCAGTAAGCTAACAGCAGGCATAAGCTAACAGCAGCAGTAAGCTAACGAAAATAGTCAGCTAACAGCATCACCAAGCTACCTAACTTAGCCATTTATTGAGCATGCAAAATTAATACTAAACCTTGTCTGACTGAACCTGTATCCATTTAGTGATGCAAAAATCTCCACTTATTGAGCTCTTACATTAGCTATGCTTAGTTTGAACTTACAGAGAGCCAATGCCAACCGTATTTCCACTAATGGCTGCATGTGCAAGAGAGGAAATCTGTTCTCCTGTCTTCGCTATTTTTTAATCTGATGTTTCGTTTAGTAGCACACGTGCCAAGGCTAATAGAGGCAGTTCATGCAAGGTTTCCTCCTCTCATAAATATTGGAATAGGCAGTACAAGCACGAGAGCTGTGGATGTTGGTTGACAGACACATGACTGCTGGCAGAGCTGCTGTGGCTTGGCAAGAGAACAGGCCACATATCAGTGGTTTAACACGCCCTCGCTGGCACAAACACACATTAGAAATAAAGCTCGGACTTGACCGACACGTCTGCACGTCCCACACAAACTCCCACGGACAGGTAAGACGCCGCTAGAGGTCTCTCTGCGCGAGCGAGGCGCTGTGCTGTCTGGAGCTCGTTTCTCTCAAGCAGACCCCGGGGAGAGGGAGTGGATGGAGGAGTTATGAGGACAGGGCCACTCTCTGGAAGTGGAGCTCCCTGACAGGGAAACAAGGACAGCAAACGTGAGCGGGGCCTCTAATGCCTCCCAGACCAAGACTTCTTTTAAGGTTTCTGCGGCGCTGCGAGGTGCAGCAAACTGAAATGGCTCAGTGAAGAGCAGCTGGAAAGAACTCACTGATTATTTTGGCCTTGCATCCTGTCCAGAGCAGAGATTTCCTCCGCAATGAAGGGGCCGCAAATTAAATTACAGAAAAACTGAATAACAATCATTGATAAAAAATGAGAACACGCTGGGATAGTCTTGGATTCATGACCATGTGCCCGTGATCATATCAGACTGTGCGGCGCTCTGTTTCATCTGCATCGCATTACATAACGACCGAGCCCGGCTCGTTACGCAAGCGCCGGCGCTCCGGAGCAAGCCTGCTCTTTTAATTGGAGACTGAATTAAGAATCATCCCCGACCATAAATAGGCTGGACTCTGCAAAGGGGAAGCAGAAGGAGATTGAATCATTTTTAATCAAATGGGGATTTTTCTTTTGCTGCATGAATCCTGATGAATTTGTAATATGCTGCCTGCGAGGGAGTTCTGGCTGAGGCTCAGTCCCAAGGCACTGAGGAACACCACCATAATGGATATTGTGACGAATTCAAGTTTCATCAGTCATCCCTAAAAACTTGGAAATGGAGTTTAATTGCCGAAATATTATACCACCTCCCACCCGCTTATCCTTACATTTCTGGGTTCCTTCCTCAACTTTTCTCTTGCGTGTGCAAAGCGAAGTCGGTTCAGACGAGCCAGTCCCCCCCGAGTCGACGTCCACTTTGAGGTTGCCGAGCAAAGGCATGACGAGACCGCTGGACATCACGGCCGTGTTTATCTTCACGCGTTCCCCGCAACAAGAAAACACAGAATTTGTTATTTCCGACGGTGATAGCGGATGCAGTGCCGACGCCGGGGGAGGAGAGAAATGTGGAGAAATATGAAGACGTTGTCGACATCAAGGGACACGCAGCATCTGGGATGCATGGGTTTGTTTTCATAACCCTGGCTGGTGCACTGAGTTTTATTTATATTGTACGTTTAATGTCGGACTGAGCTACTGGAGAAAAATATCTAATGGCAGCAGGTACCTGCCTGTTATCTAGATCATCAAGACAAATGTGCCACTTTTTGTTTTTTTCGTGAACAGCAGAAAACTACAGCCTGTTCCTTTAGGAACAGCTCAAAGAGCTTTGTTGATTTTTTTCCCCTCCACTCACTGGATTAATTGGCGCACTATAAATCCACAGCACTGTGACGGTTGTCATCATGACCAACCACCACCCACTGAGCTTTCATTTTCCTGAGCTCGCTGAAACACTGATCATGACGTTGCAATTCAAATTGTGTGGGGTTGGGTTTTTTTGCTATTTTGCATCGATTTCAGTTCAGGTGTAATTTTACATCTTTCTCTTCAAGTCCTTCATTATTAAACGCAGTTATTGTTTCACAGTGCTGCGCTGATTTTGATAGTGTGTGAGAAACGTGCTCTTCCACATGAGTGCGTGCAGCTCCTTTCTCCTGATAGGTCCCGTCTGATGGGTTTGACCTGTTTGATTTAAGTAGACCACTTAAAGATGATGATAAAAGATACTGGAGCGTTCAGCCTACTTTACTGCTCGTGCGGGTTCGCACCTGCCATCCCCGCCCCTGTGCACTCACCTTTTACTTTGTGTTTGAAAACGCGCCATCGCCCCGAGCGTGCGCGTGTCTCGGCGAGGACGGCGGCAGGTTCGGGTCAGGTGCGCGCATTCATCATTAGCTTCTTCGCCCTGAACGCTACACAGACATAAAAGGTAGAGTCGTGTGCACGCCGCGCACGCAGGCAAATATAGACACCGCGTCCAGCCCCTCCCTCTACCCACTCTCCTGCACGCACTGTCACCAGTGAAACGTCTGAGCCGTAATCCTCACGGACCCTGTGAAGCCATCTTCACTCAGACGGCAGTCTACATCACTATGGCAATGACCCAATTTTCCTCCTCATTGTGTGTATACGCATGCGTGCGTAACTTAACCGTGTCTGCCACGCACAGGCGTGAGAGCGCGTACGGCAAACAACACTTAATTGCCGGAAGAGATGGGAATCAAGCGTTTCGACCTCCATCCGTCCACTTCCCGAGACTGCTGGCAGTTACGTAACTAACGCATCTCACGTACTGCTGCATTTGTGAGTCACGGAACTTCTTCTTTTTTTTTTTTTTAATACAAAAAGACCCAGCAATGTTTGAAAAACACAGAGGGTCACTTAAGTTACTGGACTCCTTTCCAGTGACATTTCCAGAAACCTGAAAGATTTTTCTAACGTTGTGGATGAAAAAATAATATTTCTGTCTGATGGACTACAACAACAAAAAAAAGACTAATAACAACTCTGCTTTTTGTCCACGGAGCGGAAATTATACCTCTCTATTTTAGATTTGTATGGTAAAATGATTATTTCTTTCTTCCATCAGTACGATTAGAAGAGTCTGCAGGGGTTTTGAAAATACCTTCAAAACAACAATAAATGAACTTGTGCTTTTTTTTTTTTTTTTTTTAAAAACAGAGGCCTAGCTCTGTGAACGCCGCTGTAATAAATGAGCGGCACAAACCGGGGCCACGCTGCTTTCCCAGCTTCGCTCCTGAGTGGAGGATGAGGTCCCTGAAACCATTTTTTTCAAAACGCCACCGCTGCCGTTGTTTCCCCAGAGAGAACAACGTCAGTGCATTATTCACGTGTAGTACAAGTTCACGCGCTGCACGTATAGCTTGCGCCGTCTTGTTCAGTTAGCGGTGCTGCTGCTGTGAACCTATGATCCCATTAAACAAGCATGAGGCGCAGCATTCCCTTCAGCATTAAATGTTTAGGTTTTATGTGCATGTTAGAAGCAGTAATACTGATTGCAGCTGCGGCCCACTTAGAAATGATGCACATTTTCAGCGCGTGGAGGAATATTTACGCTTTACAACGCGCTGCGGAAACGCCACTTGTTGCCTAATTAATTCGGGTCAGGAACGCCGTTTACAAAGTGCTCGCAAAGGTTGCGCTGGTGCTTGATCCAAAGGCTCTCTGACACAAAGCAGACCGAGGACAGTTTCACGCTGCGCTCGGCTTTCATCAGCCTGAATGCAGTGGAGCGCGTGGAGGGTAAATACTACGGTAGCGAGCTGAGCGGAGGTCAAAACAAAGATGGTCGGCCGAGGTGAAGCCGTCAGCGGGGCCATAAAATGCGGCTGAATATTGCGAAGCAATTAGAAAGACGACAAGAAGCCCGTTTCTGCAAAGCAACGTTTTGCAGGATAAAGAGCTATTCTGCTTTTTCTGAGGACATTTCGCCGACATACGTCAGCGGGCTCCTAATTTTGTCGAGTGCACCGCGTCTGCCTTTTGATTGAGGTAACATCTTTACTTCGGCACATGAGACCCAGCGGGAGAGAGGGGTGGGGGGGGTGTGCAATTATCTTCCTCTGAGGCCCGGGGAGACAGAACATGACATTTCGGCTGATTATATCCACTCTTTGGCCATCACGACTAATTTTAAAGACCAAAGAGAAGCAGCGGCGGGGGCGTGCGGATGAAGGAGGTGTGCGGGGATTAAGGGTTTTCATCGCTTCCTCTCCAGGCCGCCTGCGACCAACAGAATAACCCGACACATGATTGATTTTTATATCTCCCACGTGGACCGCACTAAAAGCTTATTAATTAATCGCTGGGGAGGAATGGGAAGGCTGTCGTTAAAAAAAAAAAAAGGCTGGCTTTACTGCAACTGGAGAAAATATTCCATAATCCGGAGAAATCTAGTACTGGCACAAATGAGCAAAAGGATTTTTTTTCCCCTGCGATCAGGTGAGGGAATTTTGCAGGGCTGAAAGTTGTTTAACTGTCACACGCCGACGCGACTACTTTTGCAAAGCTTGCTGGGAGGTAACGCAGCGTTGTGTCGCGCTTTGTATTTATCGTCAAGTGTGCAACCCTCCGAGCGCGCGTGCGCAGGTTCGCGCCAGCGTAATGCAAATGAAAGGAAGCACAAGAGGAGCCCCGCTCGTCGGCCTTCTGTTCCTGAAGATCGAACGCAATAACGCTGCACCACCTGCGCTTGGCCACGAATCCTCCTTTTTTCACGCCGTCGCTCGACAACAAGTGGCCGACGCCTGGCTCCCCGCGCCGCTAACGGTAGCCAAATAAGACGTCCTGTTCCATCTGGGGAGTTTATCGATCGCCGGCCCCTGAGAAAACATCTAATTCCTTTTTGCGCCAGGTGCATCCAGTCAGGTAATGCGCGCTTTTAATAGAGAGCCTTTAGGGCTGATGCTGATCACAGGGGTGGAATGAGTTTATAGTACGGGGAGGTAAAAAAAAACAACAACAACAACAACAAAAAAAAAACCTCCGCAGACCAGCACTGACATCACGTCTGTCTCCATGGCAATGTGCAGGAAATGTAGGCTGCTGGTGTCTGGATGCGGGCCGCGCCGAGGAGAGGAAGGGAGACGGAGATGGAGGGAGGCAGACGGAGAGAAAGAGAGACTGTCGGAAATCCTCTCGGAGAGGCGTGAAGGAACATAGTGTCAGGAAGCTGCCAGCTCGGAATACTAATCTCCGTGGCTGTGGATGGACAGGCGGGCGCGCCAGTCAGCTCGCTCGCTCGCCGCCGCCGCGTTCCCTCTCAGTTTTGTCAACAGTCGGTCCGCATCAAGTGAAAAAAAAAAAAAACAGCCTTTGAGCACAAATGTCACTGGAGGCGACGGTGACATTAAAGCCTATTGGACTAAAGCTTTGGACAGCTCCCTCCGCTGAGAGCAGCCAGCCACCTGGGGGGGGGGGGACAAATGTGATCGCCTCATCTAAGGTCCGATGTGTGTCAATTTACGTCAATTCCACACCTTGCAAAAAAGAGAAATAAGAGAAAATCTTCTTCACACTCAAAGCAAATATCTGTATGTGTAAATGAGCACAAAGTTCAGCCGCTGCTGTGCAGGAGCATTTCTCTTTCTCTTGGACACAAAGCTGAAAATGTCTTTGACGCACGACATATTTGGAGTTTTAACAAATAAATAAATAAATGAATGAGTAAAAATCGAAGCCCATTCAATTTTCAAGGGCCTCTTCATAAAGTCAGATCCAAACATTTTTGCGAGCGCCGGCCCTGACCCTGCAGACGCGCCCTGCCGTCGACGCGTTCCGCGAGGCGGCACAGCTGAGTCGAAAAAACCCGCGAGACGATCGGCATCTTGCGCCGACCGTCTTCCCGAGAGCGAGCGCGCCGCGCAACTGACTCGCCACAGTCTTCGCACGTCGCCGCAAATGTCAACGTCCGCGCGCATTAACTTGGAATAAAACTTGCGCTGTTTTCTTTGCCTCAGTCATGAATGTCAGCCATATGGGATCTGCGCATCTCATCTCGTCCCGGAAGGGAAGAAATGCCACGGAGGTTGGCGGAGGTCGAGACGTGGATAAATACACAGCAAAGAAACGCATGGCGGACGTGAAGCCGTTTCTTTTGCTTTTGTTTGCTTTTTAAAGGGCGCGCACACAAAGGAGGCGGAAAAAGCCCCCCCCTGACATCAACTACAGCAGCCCGGTCCATGTCATTAAATCGCCGCACAATAACTGGGCTCATAAGGTGACACAAATGGAATGCAGCGCACAGCTTTAACACATGACGATATAAAAATCATCCAAAAGCTGAAAACATGGCCCCCCTGCAAACCCCTCCTGCCAGGTAGGCGCCAGTTTGTGACATCACAGTGTGTTGTACTTATGTACTTATGAATTTGTTTTCCTCCTCAGGTGCAGCAACAGCCAGTTTGACAGGTGCGTGTGTGTGTGTGTGTGTGTGTGGTTGATCTAAGAGAAAAATAACAGTGAACGACAACATCTAAATCATCCAGCAGAGAGGAGACGATTGCTGGGAGTCGCGGAGAGGGAGCCGCCGCTCTGTAATCGCAGATCTCTCGGCAGGATTAAGGCCCGGCCGCTGACCGGGCCGCCCCCAGGACGCGCGTCTTCCTTTTTGTCTGTCGTTTCTGGCCCGGGGATTCGGCTGTGTATCTGTCGGCGGCCTGCTACCAAGCGAGGATTCCATGGCAGAGATTAGGCGAGCAACACGGTGAGATCGAGAGAAGATTTCTCGCTCGACCTGAATGTATCCACGCAACAGCTGTGACACATGCAGAACAGCAAAGAAAAAAACATAATAATAATAATAATAACAAGGCCAAACATAAGCCTGTAAAAGAGAAATCTCGCACAATGTGATCTTGTGTATTTCTCACCAGCTCTGACCTATTTGCTGGGTAAAAAACATTTAAACGTGGGCTTCGGAGGGGGAGGGAGAGCGGAGGAAGGGGCAGAATTATCAAAGCAGTGTTCTGGTTGGGCTCAGTTTGAATTAAAATCCACTTCTTTTTTCTTTTTGAGGAAAAAATAAAAGAGACAGAGGCGGAGCGGGGGGGGGGAGAGACGGACGAGACAAAGGCATAAAGGAGCGCGGCATAATTAGCCGAGACGCAGATCGAGCCGAGGAGGCAAAGCAAACAGAGAAGGGTGGCCTGCCGTGACTGCGGCACATCCCTCCTCCCCGCCTCCACTGCTTCCTCACCTGCGCTGGCCGCAGATATCGGCAGCGCCGAGCGATGCGTTTCCACTTCTGGGAGGCAACGTTGAGCGCGGCAGATGGGAGGCTTGCGTTGTACCTGTTTACCGCACCAAACGCTTTGGTTCGGCTCATCAAAGTGTCCTCCTCGGGCTGCCTCTTCCTCCGCTTGTTCACTCCGAGAAGCGCTGAGGTATTGATCCCGCTGCTTTGTTAGCCTTTCTGTACGAAAAACAACACAACACCTCCTCCACTTCGAGCTGTTGCACTTTAGGCGTCTTTATGCTTTGTTTTTCTTCTGACATTTGAATTCCTACGCGCGGGTGCATGAATTGGACGCGCCGCGCGTGAGTCTGGATGGCCGCAGAAGTGAGGGCCTGCGTGTTTTTCGCCCGCAAGACTTTCTCCTGCGCGCAGCGCTGCTCCCTCGTCCGCCTAATCCAGTCCCAGCGCTCTAATTGGCAAACGGCGGACGTTTTTCTCCGCTCCGGGCAGCGTGAAGATTAGGGCGAAGCGCCCGAAATGAGTCACGCCGTGGGTAAACGCGTGTCTCTCGCGGTGGGGGGGAGGTCAGACTGCGGCGCGCCCACGCGCTCCAGACTCGGCGCGAGACTCCGCTCCGGCATCCCGGATGCTTTTTCAATCCGTCTGATGCCATATGCTGAAACACCCCCATCGACCTTTGCGAATCCGCGCGGCGGCGCCGTTACACCGGATCACCTGAGCGCACCTGTCTCCTGCTGAGAGGCTTCCTGCCCTCGTGTAAGCATCAATAATGAATGTAGCCCGCAGCTAAACACCGCTCGCAATGCTCGTGGTCAGCCAAATGCCACTGCGCAGGGCACGCACACACCGCTGGGGGCTCGTAATGCAGCATTCAAGATCCAACCGGTGGCTCCCGCTCCAGCTCCCTCGGTTACTTCAAGCTTTAGTTTCATCTATCACAAGACACGAGCGCTGGTTAATTAACAGACTGGAAACGTACTGCAGCGTGTGGTCCAGATGCCTCTGATCCACATTAAATGCTGTGTCTTAATCACGCCGGTTATAAAGTCTGCAGGAGCCGGGGGGGGGGGGGGGGGGCTGAGGCTGGCGCGCGAACGCCTCCGCGAGCGCCGGGACCGCGGCGGTGCCTGATGAATCAATCGCCCCGTCGACGGAAAAGCCGGCCGGCGAAGTTGAAAATCACGCCGGACGACGGCACGAGCGCGATCACTGATGTGTGAGGAGAAATGTGCGCAGGTGCTGAGCTGGGAGGCAGCAGGCAGCTCTCGTCGTGGACCGGCCCGCTGCCATGCGGGGCTGTCGATAATCAATACTAATGTAATCGATACCGTCAGTTCAGACTGCAGACGTGGAAGAGGAGAAGCAGAATTGATACGTCCCTGGATGCAGTGCCAAGTTAAAAAAAAAAACAAAACAAAAAACGCCTGCAGAGCTGTTTGTAGCGCTTTTAAAAACTACTTCACACACTCGCTGTGCATCACGTTCCCGCGCGTCCCCCATGAACTCTATGGACGGGTGAGGCGCCATGAGGCCCCACGGGGGCTCGCCTCAAACCCCCTGGGGATTCGGGACGGAGGAGACACGGGGACTTCTGTCCCCTCCGTCATGGAGCTCCACTTCAGATGCGAGCCGAAACCGGTTAGACTCAGACGTCAAACGGCTCGGCGGAAAAGAGCCAGAAGGCGCCTCCTGAACATTCAGGCCGGGAGCTCAACTTCAAAAGCGTCACAACATGTTTATTTCATTCGGAAAGCATCATTTTGCGAACAGGAGAACGTGCCTCGTTGAGTCGTGTGAGAAACGGCGTTTATCGGCTCCGGTTTGAGAAGGAAAGGATCTATTTACAAGTGTGAGTGCGCCACTTGCTGTAATCCCATTAATCAGGATAATTGGCTCGTAATTGGCTCTCATCAAGTCCCCGCAGATGCCATCGCTCAAGCCTCGACTCTCCTGCCAGACACCTCGAAACGCCGGCTCGCTCTCCTTGCAGGGTCCGCGCAGGTTTGACCCGAATCTCTGCCTTTAGCTGTCGCGCGTGGAATTCTGACGGCGTCGCGGACGCAGCTCGTCCAAAAACGGTTTAAATCTGCTCATGTACTAATGACGCTAAGATCTGTAGTCAGCGGAGGAGGCAGAACAGCAGCTAATGGTCACTGAGGAGCACGCGTGCTCTTAATTTGAAAAACCGAGGAGTTCATAAGGAACTTTACGGTTACTGTGAGCATTTATCAAATCGTGTATTTTTCCTTATTAAAAGGAGTGAAGGATGCTGATTCAAACAGCATTAATTAGGTCAGAATTATTGATATTCACGGTTTCAAAACATGAAGGCAATGAAATGTAATCGCTAATACGATAGGCAAATGCCGAACGGCGATCTCACAGCCCGTCGACGAGCGGCAGCTGAATCGGTGTTCTTCATCCACCTTGGTGTCGCCGTGAACTCGGGTGGCTCAACCCCCGCGGCAGTATTTTGTCACGTCCAAGCTAATGTAGAGGATGAAGCGGTTGGGCTTTGTGCGGCATTCAGACTCGAGTTTTCGGAGAAGGCGACGGCCGTGACACGGGGGCGGTATTTGGTTTCTCCGAAAAACTGGCTCCATTGGAGTGCGGCCGACGGCTCGCGGAACGCGCAGCGGCCCCAGTTTCGCCGTGGCCTTTGGGCAAGTTACTTTCAGAGTTAATGCCGGCCCCAGTTTAATCTGCTGCCAGTGAAGGGATCTGTCATTTTGAAGCGCTGGCTCCCACCTGAACGTTTTGCACATTGCTCTTTGCGAGGGAAAAAAAAAAAAATCATCAAACTGAAACCAGCTCTCTGAACCCGACGCCGGGTTCTGAGTTCTCACTCTCCTCCCTGACCTGCAATAAAAAAAAAGCCTCTCCGACTCTGTTGCACATTGTCTGTGGCGCGAGTGCGTCGTATGCTCGTCTGGGGCTCGTGTCAAACAAAAGGAAACACGCACGTCGGGCTTTGTTGATGGCGGCGTAACAGCCTGACCTTGAGGAAACCGAGTCGTCTTTGCCGCTGCGCTGGAGCACGTACGCAAAAACAAAAAAACCCAAAGCAAACACGACTGGGGAGAGGGAGCGGGGGGAGAAAAGCAGGGGAGGAAAGTGCAATGCATTTTCTCCCCCCCGTCCTCCGTAAACTGATAGGCAGGAAAAAATGAGAGAGGAGCTTGAAGTTTTCTGCGGTGGGAGAAGGTGCTGTTTTCCTCCAAACAACCGGGAACAAAAAAAAAAAAAAAGAATAAAAAATCTTTTGTGTGCGCGGGAAATCAAACAAGCGCTGGTGTGCATTTCTGTGGAGCTGGGTGACCACATGAAAATTGAAAAACTGCCTGGTTTGGCTTATTTTCCTCTCCCGTTAATGTCGTACAGCAGGAGGGATTCACACACACGACGACACAAGGCAAACAAAAGCGCCGCCGAGGGACATTTTGCCGACCCGTCGAGCTTCCGCTGCCCGTCCGGCGCTCTGTGTTTAATTCGGCTCGGGCACGGCGTGCTGTAAGAGCTACCAAGTAACTGCCGGGTGTTTGAGGTCGCCAACGTTGTGTTAGCGAATAGATTTGCCGGCGCACCTGGGAGAGCGGGGTTGCCAGGTGAAAAGGAATGCACCATAAATCAGGTCTTCTGCCCCCAACAACACAATCTTCTGGATGGGGGGGGGTCTGCAGCACAGCTTATTCACTGCAAGATGCTCTGCAGGGGCGCAGGGTTGAAATACACTGTAAACTTGAGCAGCCCTATCTGGATTATATTGTTTAACTTTGAATAAATAAACCTCTCCTGAGGTCTCTTGCGGATGATTCGGGCATCTGGAACTTCCTGCTTTTATGCAAATGCAAAACTGTGCGCTGAAAACTTGACAATGAACTTTAAGGCAAGAAGAGAAGAAGAAAAAAAAAACCCAAACTCTCCTATGACCATCAGAGGATAAGAGGAAGAACAAATTAAGATCAGCTTCACCCCGTCGACTCCTGGTTCTGAGTCGTGCCCTTCGAGCGACCCCCGTAAAAAAAAAAAAAAAAAAAGATGAGATAATTTAAGTGGTGTCAAGGGAATTGACTTTCCTCAGACTGTAATGAAGGTCGCCCAGACGCTGACAGGTTCTCACTCTACGAGGCTTCTGACCGCGATGAGCACTGCCCCACGCGCTCGGGAGCGAAAAAGGGAAGCCGGCGCCTGGCGTGCGAGACTCTCGGGAGCGCCCTGAAAAAATCAGGCACCAGCCGCGTCGGGGGCTCCCACGTCAAATGAGGGCGCGCCCGGTCTCGGCCCGGTCCAATTCATTCCGCAGCGTTGCCATTTGAGGTAAGTGCACCCGCTCTCTGCCACAACATCATTACCCACTAAATGGACTACTTGTAGCGTCGGGCGCGTTTGCGCTGATCCCGGCAAATAATGGCACTGACAATCGGACGGCTTTCCCTCATTAGGCGGGTCACGGATAGCGGGTTCCGCACATTCAATTCCCAGAGAGGGCAGCGGAGACGCCGACTGACGTCCCAGACTAAATTACAGGCTGTATATCGGGGGGGCACATGGTCAAAAATCAGCCCGAGTTGCTGGCGAAAGTCTCCCACAGCCCCTCTGGGCGCCATTCACGGTCAGCCCGGGCGGCTGAACACCTCGCCGCTGAACGGCGGCGGCGTCCCGGCTCATTTGACCGGACACTGCAAAACAATTGTCTTTTTGTGAGAAGCCAGATCCCTAATCTCAGCCA
Source organism: Psettodes erumei (assembly GCA_016785225.1). Lineage (NCBI taxonomy): Eukaryota > Metazoa > Chordata > Actinopteri > Pleuronectiformes > Psettodidae > Psettodes > Psettodes erumei. Next base: position 354,596 of record JAFBJZ010000651.1, read on the forward strand.
CAAAGCGCCGCAACTTGACTGGCGAGTGCAGAAATAAGCACCGAACGGCGACGACTTTTACCTTGAACTACTCTGCCTTTCCTCGTTCCCTTCCCCGCCGACTTCGCCTCGGCATCCGAGAGGAGCCAATTACTCACACGGCCTCGGTAATTAAGACTGGGGGACGGCGGCGCCTGATGCTGCTAAGACTGGAGAACTGTGACAGCGAGGCTGTCTGTAATGAGACGGATCCGAGGGATTCTCCGCTCGGGTCTGAGCGAGGGACGCCGCCAACTGGAACTGTGTCATTTTCGAGCTCGTCATACTCCAGTGTGGGCGAGGGGCGGGGGGCGGGGGGTTGTGACGGAAGCATGCAGTTTTACGAAGGGAATTTCCTCGCGAAAGGCAATCATTTCTCGGCCGCTCGAGGACGGCGCAGACATCTGTACACACAACAGTGACGCGCTGACGTCTTATGAAGTGGATGTGACGAGCGTCGCGCTGGCAGCCGCCTCTTGTTTGCTCTCCTCCGCCTCCTGAGGGAAAGATCTGACTCTTTAGCAGCTAAATGCCGCGCGACGTTCACCATCGCTCTGTCGGGGCCTCTGTTTGGTGCTGGACACACACACACACACACAAACAGCCTGCAGCTGGTTTCTCAAACTCTCGGGAAACAGCTGCCCGGGGTCGACGGGGCGCGAGCGCGACTGAAACCTCGAAACAAGGGGCTGAAAGGTGAATCACAACACCGGCGGGCGCCAGGCTGAGCCGTTTCCCCCGACACAGGCGATTCTACTCTGATGTGCTCGTGGAGTTACCATGATTAAGATGTTTACGTGATGGGAGCTGTAATCGGAGTGCTCGCTTCCTCTATTGATTAGACCGCATGTACTGTAAATATATTATAACTGTTACCCTGTCTGCGTGCTTATGTGTGGGCACCTGCACTTGAGGTGGGGGGTGGGTGGGGGGGTCTGGTCCACGGTTGGCCAACAAAATGCCCTTTAGGCATCCAGTGATATTAAGGCTCCCAGCTGCTTCGTGGGCCAAATCAAACGCACCTCTCAGTCTAAGGAAGGAGGCTGACTGGTTATTATTACCAATTATTTCCATTTGCATGAGGGGTGGGCTCACCACTCAGTCAGACCCCCCCCCCATGCACTCACACACACACACACACACTTACATAAAACTGAAACTCCTTCTGTCCCTCAGTCATCTATTTCTTTGTCTTTAGTCGGCGTGCTGTATTTCCTGTTCAGTGCAGCAACATCTCTCACTTCCACGTCAGGGCGGCATAAGTGAGACTGTCTGCAGTTCATATTTCTCAGAGCCGGCGGCACCGCGCGCACACACACACACACACACACACACACGCACGCACAGACCCTGCAGCCGGTCTGCTCCATCCATTCATCACGACGCACCGGGACCCGCGAGCCGCCCGTGATAAACACCCGGAATTCTAATCTCTGCCGTGTCATTGTTTAAAAGCGCGGGGGTGAAAACGGTTCTGTGAAGCCGAGCCAGGGTTTAAAGTGGCTTTCCCAGGGTTCGCGGTTTCCATTTACCTTTCCAGAGATAAGGCCAGCGCACCCTCCGCTTGGCGGCGAGCGCCACTACTTCCCGCGCCGTCCCGCCAAATGGACACCGAGCATTAGGAGGAAAGATAGCGGCCGGGGTGGAGCAGCCCGGGGGAGCACGGTTTGGGACTTTTAGCGCTCGGATTAAAAAAAGAAAACAAACAAACAAAAAAAAAACAGAGGCAGGTTTAATGAAAGGGATCCCTCCGCCCGCCGCTTTGATGAGTTTTTTCGACAGGCGCGCAGAAAGGATGGCGGCAATAACCGCGGTCATCCTGCAGGAGGGGGCGGAGGGGGCTTCAAGAGCGTCCCAGATACGCGCTGATTGCGCCAAGTCCCGCGACGCCGTTGTCGCGGTGACATGTTATTACATATGAGAGGACGGCGTGAAACACTGCAACTCAAGAGGGAGGGTCGGGGAGCCTCTGACCCGGAGGAACGCCCCACCTCCGACTGACCGGGCTGAGCTCTGCGCTGACAGCGCCGTGCGAATGAGACATAAACTTCTCCTTGTGGACACAATTAAACGAGCCGCTGTCCTCCTTTTTTTTTTTTGTCCCCGACTTTCTTACCGACCGGTTTTGATTATCTCCGGTTTCCGACTAAAAGGAGCTGTCATTTCCCATTGCCAGCGCCTCGCTGATGTATTCCTGGAGAAATCCAGCGGGCTGTCACACGCCGTGGGAACGCGTGGGCGCAGCGGAGACCGAGCTCCATTAAGATCCCCCCGCCGAGCCGCCCATGCCGTCGCTGTCGTCTGGAAACGGGGAGCGAGCTGCAGAATTAATGATGAAAGTGTGGAGAGTGGCTCCGCGTGGCTTCAGGTGTTGTAAGTGCCTTCAAATGGGAAAGTCTGTCAATAAAATATTAGCAAAGTTTTGCGCCACGGCAAATCCTAAACTGGCAGAGCTCTCTTGAGGCGGATCGAGCTATTGCAATTCCTCCTCCACCCGCCCCCCACCCACCCCCCCCCCCCCAACGCAGACATCCGATCAGTACACTGTAGACGACACAGGAAGCTCCCACCGCGGCATCCTGGAGAGATGGCCGCAGGCGGGCCACATGACGGATTCGTCTATCTGACACCATTAACGCACCGACAAGGGTAGAGGACAGCCTGAGTCTGGAGGTGGAGGTTGGATGCGGGTGGAGGGGTCTTTGTGTGATGTGGGCCAATTAGGGAACAAATCCCCACACCTCGCCCTCGCCCCCCCCCGCCGAGACAGCAGGCCGCATCTGTCGCCGCGCATCGAGCATGGCGTCGCACTCACCACCCGACGCATCCGCATCTGTGTCCCGCCTTGTCAGTCAACACCTCCCGCCCTCGCTGACCTCCAGCACACACACACACACACACACACACCCTGTTTGGAGCCAGCTGACGATGCCGGGATGAGTGACGGCAGTATCACACGGGATATGGAATCATACCCCAGGGATCATAACAGCTGCTTTATTTTGTTGCTGAACTTCATGATTTCATGGGTGTCAGATGCCACAGGTTCAAATCCCAGAGTCCAACAGGCAGCGTGCTCCGTGTCCGCCGGAGACCGAGGGGAAGCCAAGAGGACAGGGGTACGGGAGGGGAGAGAAAGGGAGCGCGCTGAGGGTTTAAGGGGAGTCGAGCCTCTGACGCAGACGGGGAGTGGAAACGGTTGCCATGGAAACCCCGCCCAGCCTCCAATGAGTCGATGAGTAAGTGAGAGGAGGAAAAAGAAAGAGAGCTACACGGGGGTGTGAGAGGAAACCGGGTTTGGACCAAAGGTATTTGTCTGATCTGCTTCGTCTCCGTCAAACAGAGAAACATCAAGAGAGAAATTAACCCGGGAGCGCTTCTCCTGTTTCTGTGACAACATTCAAAGAATTAAAGCAAACAGCAGCTCACGACGTGGCATCAACTCAAGTCCGTCTTAACACAAGCCTTCCCCTCATCCATCGGGGCACTCTGAGCCGGGCCCCAGCTCAGAGCTCCACGAGGAGGACCTCCACTTTAACCGTTCATTAAGTTTCTCACAGAGATGCTACATCATGAATGAAGGGGCACCGGGGAGCTGTTAGTCTTTTTATTATCCTGATTATTGCCGCCATCCATCAGACATCAGGCCGTTAAAGAAAAACTCAGACATGTGACACGCTAAGGGAGAGAGAGAGAGAGAGAGAGAGGCCCAGCGACAGACACCTGGCTTACATTTTGGACTTTTAGATAAGAAAGTCCCGTTTATAACAAGATTCACACACACACGCCTTTTTTTAAAAAACTGGACGATAGGTTCCAGAGAGACAAACTAATAATGAAAGCAGGAAGTAAAGATAAGGACGACTCCAGGACGATCGAGCCGACGAGCGTGGACAGACGGGTGGACACGACTCTCATTAGTAAAACGCCATCAGCATCGCGCACAGCTGCCCAAGCCATTAACACAAGCTCGATGCCCCCGCGGGCATCAAGCTCCCCCATTAACTCGCAGACTCGAACCGCTGCCTCCCGTCATTAAGGCATACGCTGCCTGCGTGGACGTAAGGCGCCGCGAAAACAGACGGGCGCTTCAAAGGCAGATGTGGGAACATGCAATCACACCCTTTGTAAACTTTGTTCTCCATTAGTGGATGTGCCGTTTAAAAGGTCCCGCCTCTGTCGTCGAACGGCTAGTCTGGTCTTTGCGCGTTGCGGAGAGTTCGCCATTTGGTTCCACGGTCTCGTGCGGCCTCCCCTTGTCCCTCACGCCGCAACTGCGGACGCTGATTCGCGGCAACACGCTGGATTTACGGGCTTCAGGTTCGGGTTTATTGTCACTTCCATGCACGCGGCGCGTCGACTGCTGCGACGACGGCAGCGGTGAGCGCCCACGGCGCGCAGCGTTGCCGGGAAACTCCACCAGCGGAGAGACTTGGCAGCACCCTGACTCGTTATCGGGGTGCGTTCGACGCGCGACGCAGACCTTGCTCTGTCTTGCCGGGTCACAAGCCGGTCATGCGACAGCGAGCGGCAAAATGAAAACTGAAGACACGTATGAATCATTTCCCCTTTTTGGGGGCAGAGCGTCCCCTTCACCTCCTCACCCGGGGGCCGGCGACCCGATCCTCATCTCTATTACACCGAGACGCCGGGAGACAGAGGCCGCGCTCCGTCGTCGCTAAGTGCTTCACGGTGAGTCCACGGAGCTGAAAAGGCGCGGCCGCGAAAGATTCGCCGCGTGTTTACGTGTAGGCGAGAGGACGGGGAAAGCAGCCAAGCAAGGAACAACGAGAAAGAAACAAATGTAATGAGCGCGCGAAAGACTCGGCGGCTTGTGGAAAAGGAGTCACATAATCCCGCTGACCTTCATATTTGCGCAACAGAGGCGCTCGCACATATTTATGTTTGATCTTGAGCTTGGAGGGAAAAAAAAACATGAAAGGCACTTTTTTTTTTTAATCTTTCAGTTGATGTGCCGAACCTTCAAGTTATTTACTCTAAATGTCTGAGTTTACACGCGCGTTAAATCAGATGCTGGGAAATTAGTTCAAATATTTAAAAGCTGGGGTTTTTTTTTCCTTCCTCCGAATATTTTTCTGCTCAGCTCTGGGGTCCCCACATGAAAGCGCCGGCGCTGTCCGGAAACGAGCGCGTCTGAGACTGCAACGCCAGGTTATGAAAAGCCGCGCGTTTTTAATTGCCGCGTTTTCCGCTTCAGTTTCCCCTAAATAATTCAGCCGGTCCCGATCGAGCGCGGCCCACTCAGGGCATCGCGACTCGTCCGCGCGCACTTATTCCTCTCCGCTCTCCATCTCCCACATCAAATCCACGCGGATTACCAGACGATGGGCCTGATTTCACATGGGCTCAGGCTATTAACGCCCTGACCTTGGATTTCAACCAGGCAATTTGTCTAAGAGCCTCGGCTGCACCCGGCCGACTCCCCCCCGAGCTCCGCCATCGCTATGATTGGCGGTTTCTCTCCCGCCAGCCAGAAAAAAAAGCCTTTTCTTTACCGCTCAAGTTTTGTGTTTAAATTGCTGTGATGAACCGCTTCAGATCCGTTGCCGAGGATTCTCTTTTATCTCTCACCCCTCTTGCGATCCGGATCCGGCTCCATTTTCTGGGTAATGACTGATCTGAGTTAGGTGACCTATCATTTTTTTAAAAAAAATTCCCCCCCCAACGTGATCTGGCCTATATTACATCGTGATGTGTCCCTGCGGTGAAAAACTCCCGACCACCTCTTCTTCAAACTGTCAGTCATGCCAAAGTCCCACAATAAACATGAAGGTTGTACACAAGCTGCAGCAGCCTCGGGGTTTTGTGTTTGGCCACTGAGAAATATTCAATCCCGCTATCTCTGCTATGCCACTTCCTGGCCCACTGGAAAGTATTAACTCCACTGCAGGGGGGGGGGTTGCGCTTTTTTGGGGCCAAGAAACCACGTCTCGATCCCGATTCCTCCGGCCACAACGCAGGCAGGGTTCCCGAGTCGCTGAAATAGTTCCCGCTGAGGTTCCGGCTCCTCGTCATCCCTCAGATCCCACCCAGAGATCACAGCGCCGATCCTTCCATCGAGCCGCCGCTCTGCTTGTCGTCGTATTAAACGGCTGATTTATGTCATTTATCCACGTGACCTTTTAGTTCAGCGGACGTCGTTTAGATTTGTTTTTTGGGAGAGAGTCGCCGTCGGGATGCCAGCGCACAAAACCAAGTGAACCGCGTGTAGAACAGGAAAAAAAGGAGGGGGGGGGAATAGCAGCATCTCTGCAGATGTGTATGTGCATCCATCCACCCATCCACCCATCCACCCATCCATCCAGCCATCCTTCCATCCTTCCATCCGTTCAGATATAAAAAGCCCAGCTCAGTCGTGGCTAAGCCTCTCTCCCTCAGCAGCACTGAGGCCCATTGTTGCAGCTTCATTAATGCACCAGTTAACCTCCCCTTACCTCTCTCTCCCTCTTCCTCTCTCTCTCTCTCTCTGCAACAGTTTATCTGCAGTCCATTTACTTATGTGGTTATCATCGCCTGTGTCCTACCATCAAGCCCCCCTCCCCTCCTCCGCTTCCCTTTGTGTCTTTCTCCCTCTATTTGTTCTCCCATTTGTTCTCGCTCTTTACTCCTCGACCCTTTTTTCCTCGATCTGCGATGCCTCACCGGCAGCGGCTGTGTGAGTGGTTATCAGAGAAAATTACGCTTCTGCTGCAAACAAATGGCTCTTGTGTTTTGTGTGTGTGTGTGTGTGTGTGTGTGTGTGTGATGTTGTTGTTGAGGTTTTTTTTTTTTTCAAATTTGGCCTCTCCTGTTCGGAGAAGGAGACGGAAAAAGTGGCTCCGGTGAAATCCGCCCCGCATCCTGGCCTTGAAGAATGCACCTCCATTAAGGATTCAGGGGAGAGTTAGCCGCCACACAGCTGAGCCTAATGGCACGGCTAGGCTAACGCGCACGAGGTGCAGATAACTACACACACACACACACACACACACACACACACACCTGTTACTATCACAGCCTCCTGACTGATGGCAAACACAGGAGTCAGACGAATATGGATTAACCATCAGCGGGTCTAAGTCCGTTTAAGCACTGCTGGGTTAATGGGACTGATAAGGCCACACACACACACACACTCCACAGCTGACACGGAGAAGCTCCAGGTTTAAAATGTTCTCCTGAGCTGAAAGCATCAAGTATCAATAGCGAGAAGCCCTCCAAATCTTATCTTGGACTGTCGACGGAGCGGTTCCTCAGCCGCGTGCTCTCGCGAAAAGCAATTAATGCAGCTAATTAGAGACGGAGCGCCGCAGTCAACACTTCATCTTAAAGAGCCCAACTCCCAGACGAGCCTCGATTTCCACCTGAACCTGCGCTCCGGCGCGCCGATCGATCACAGGGGGGGGGATTCAGAGGCCCGACGCCTGGAGAACGTGGCGCCGGTGGGGAAGCGGGGATCTCCGTCACGCGCTTTCTTCTCGGAAGGAAAATTTTACATATGCAGGTCACGCCGTCGCCGCTGACACCCCCCTCCCCTCCCACTGTGCCTCTTTGTGTGCGTGCTGCTGCAGGAAAACACTCGTCTTGACCAAACACATCAGCTCAGCGGTGGGTTAGATTTGCCCGAGGCCCCCTCCGAAACCGACGAGCACCAAGTCGGCTCTGTCTCAGCGGCAGCGTGGTGAAGACATGATAAATGTGGGAATGTGCTACAAGTTCGACTCGAGGTCCACTTAGTCGTCCTGGAGCTTTCGACCACGTCGCCCTGCTGCCGTTGTTAGCAGATGTGCACAGTTGCCATGGAAATGAGGCTTCCCGCGCATCTCCACGTCGTCCGGCAGGTCGGACAAATAAACACGTACTGCATTTAGACCTGAGCGACGTGCGATCGCATCCAACGAGAATCCGCCACAAGACTGAGACCGAGAAGTCTGTTCTGGCACGCAGGCCGGCTTACGCCTCATGAGGAGGAGATCTCCTCAAAGCCTGGGGCTTCGGAGGCTCCTGGGACCCCGCGCTACTTATTTATCGGTAGCTTCAGCAAGACGGGCGAGAGACCGGCGGCGTCTCACTCGCGGAGGTCGGAGGGCGCGGTAACTCACAGGGGACGGTGCGGAGGTAGAGGTTGTCCCGGATGATCTGCTGCAGCTCGTGGTCCACCGAGCCTTTCTGGAAGCGCAGGTTGAGGTAGTGGCGCAGGTCCTTGTCTATCACGCCCCCTGGAGGAACACAGAGGGACAGTCACGGGCGTCAGATCAAATCAATCACTCGCTTCCGCGGGGGTTAAGTGGCAAAGCGGTCGGAGGGGGAAAAGGCGGCAGTCGGGCCCTGATCAGAAATGGGGGTGGGGGGGGGGTTTGTTGCATTTCTGGACTTCCGAGAGCGAGCGGAGGAATGTGGCGACCGTGGCGAGAAATCGCCCGGAGATTCCCACAGCAGGCAGTTTGAACTCGCTTAAATCCCCGCCGATGGACACGGGCGTCACTAATGAACGCGCGCTCGCGCCCCCCTCTCACATGCACGCCGCGGCGGATTGGTGGTGGTGTTAATTGGAGCGGTGGCCAAACACGTGTGGAGAGATGTCTACACATAAATCACCCACGACTCCCTCCCCCCGGGGGACGGCTGTTTTTCCACATCCAATCTCCTCCCTCCCTCCCTCCCTCACCCTCACCTGAGTCCCCCTCCACCTCCCCACCTCCATCTCTCCAGCAGTCCCAGTTGTGTGAATGGACGTCCACTTTGAACCAGTCCATCTCGCTGGCTCAGCAGAAGAAGGGGAGAAGTGATGCAGGGGAGCGACAGAGAAAGGGAGGCAGGGGAGGAGAGAGATGGAAGGCAAGGGCAAATCCCACGGGGGGGGAGTGGAGAGGGGAGAGCAAGCTAAAATAAGCAGCAGCGGCGGCAGCAGCTCGCCCATTCCCCAACAAATACTCCATCTATCCACCCTGCCTCGCACTAATATCAGCACATTTCAAATGGAGGCAGGGCAGGACGGCTGGGAGGAGGATGGGGATGGGGGGGGGGCTCTACTTGAGGGATTCCTCACGGTGCCGCTTTAACCCACCACACTTCTCCTTCTTCTTACTCCACCGCGCAGGAGCGAAGACGCACGGAGAGGGAATGTTGGAAAGACATTCGTCTAACCTTCAACATCCTTTTTAGAAGCAGCAACTTGGCCCAGCGCCACACAGCATTTAGCCCCCCCCTTCTTCTTCTCCTACCCCCCCCCACCCCATCTTGAGGCAACCACCCCAAAACGGTCTGTGTGAAAGCAAACACATTAACAACACACACACACAGGAGGAGACATATGCACATGCAAGCCGCTGTAAAGGCGCCGGGACAGAAGGTGGGAAATGACTGAGTGGCACATTAATTCACGGATAACCCAGTTTGGAAGTTTGCCGTCGCGTCGGGGAGATCTTTTATGTGGCACGATCCGGTTGCTCGGTCGAAACAGTCACACACACACACACACACACACACACACGCGCTGATCCGTCAGAGCTGAATGAATTCGCGGAAGGGCTTGCATTACAATCGCGCAAGAGCTGCATTCCCCAGACCGGCTCCGTCTGCGTCCCCGCCGGAGAGACGCGGCGCGTGAATCTGCACGCCGAGGTGAGCAGACCCACAGTCACGCACACGCACGCACACATGAACGCACCCGAATGGCACCTCTTTTGCGCGGCCGGCGGCGGTGCAGCCAGTCAGCGCAGGGTCAGAGTCCTCTTTCCACAGGTTTTTGTGTTGCAAATCATCGCGGCTGGAGGAAACCTAGCGCCGGATCTCTCGCCGCTGGAGTCCCCCCCCCCACTCTCCGAAACACACACACACACACACACACACACACCATCCAGCTCAGGTAGCGCGCCGTCCCTCGGGTCCCCAACTCTGTGTCTGTGTGCTCCGGTCTCTGCCAGCCAGCGTTGGGTGCCGATCGCTCTCTCTCTCTCTCTCTCTCTCTCTCTCTCTCGCTCTCTCTCTCCCGCTGTCTGCGCTCCACGACGGAGAGAGGAGACAGCGGAGCGCGGCAGAATGAGTGGCGCCGGAGCAGAGAGAGAGCGCGTGTGAGAGAGAGAGAGAGAGAGAGAGAGAGAAAGGGAGAGAGAGAGAGAGAGAGAGAGAGAGAGAGAGAGAGAGCGTGGCTCTTCCTTTCCCGGCTCCCTCCACATTCCCAGGTCCGACAACGCCCCCCGTCTGCAGCGCGGGGCACTGCACCCGTTTCACATGCGGCTGCCAGATTAACAGCCACCCCCCCCCCCACACACACACACAGCATCACACTCACACCCCCCTCTCCCCCTCCCCTCCCTCTCGGTTTACAGCCTCCACATGGCCCGCGTCTGACCCCTCTCCGCCATCGACGGCCGAATTAAAAGTTTGGGCAGAAACGCGCCGCAGAACGCCATTCCTACTAATTAGGTCTGCGTTTGTTTACTCGTCGGTTTTCTGGTCGACTCTCCCGCGTCCCATTCCGGGGCGCGCGGGCCTTCCATTTATCTCCCTCTCCTGCTTCCCCTTCAGCGGTTTTTTGTTGTTTTTGTTTTTTTTCCCCCGATATTTACCGTACGTGTGCTCGTGAACGCACCTCAGAGCCGGCAGCCGCAGCTCGGCTTTAACGGCCGCCGCGTCTTAATGGATCCCAACAATGTCAGGTTTTATGAGCGTAATCTCGGCCCTGGGAGAAATAAAAAAAACCTGTGAAAGCCGGCGCCAATTTCGCCACATATTTAACTACACATAATAATACGTGCCCTCAAGCTTTTTTTATTTTTTTATTTTTTTTCCCCCCATTAGTTGCTTTCAGTCACAAAATGTCAAATAAAGTGAAGACTAGTCGTCCAAGATCCTGAAGTGTTTTTTTTTCTGAGCTAAAACGTGAGATCCTTTCTGCTGGCCCCTGACAGCATTTAGGATCAACGCACACCGCCGACCTACTGCGCCTCGGCTCAGTGCGGCCTAATATTGTGCCGCGTGTCCAAAAATAGTTCAGGTGTGTGCGTGCGCGCGCGGCGGGGTCCGCCGGTCTGAAGTCAGCGAGGCGCGTGAGGCTGGAGGAGGCCATTCGTAACAAATGCAATGTTCCCGCACAACTATTACAAAACAAAAAGAGTGCTCGTCCTTGCATTTTAGGAGAAGCCTTTCGGGTTCGGAGCCTCGCGCATGATGACGGTTTCCTGAGCAGATGGGTGAAGGAAAATTGTTGTCGCTCCTCCGCCGAAGACGATCCCCCCATTTAAGCCCAGCAGGTGCTGCGTAAATCTCCTGGGGGTCTGGGAGGCAGCGAACAGCCTGCGGAGGGCAGCTGGTTCTCCGGGGGGAAAGAGGCGCTGTAACCGCTGCCTGCCTCGTACGCTGACTCAGGTGAGGCTCGCAGGGAGCAGCCCTCGGACTCGGGGGGGGGAAGACAGAGTACCGTCTCCACCCAAACTACGTCGGAAAGAAAGATTCCCCTTTCATCGCGGCTGGCTTGCAGTTAAAAGCAGTCATTTGCGAGGTCTTAAGATTCGTTCACAGCGTCTTTCTCCCGGCGGGGATCAACAAAGCTTACGTTAGCTTAAACGTCATGCAAATTCAACAGGATGAGTAGCTGTGCAACAGGATGGTGGGCGTCGTGAAGGTTTTCACGAAGTTCAACCCAACCGCTGGGTGTCCTCCGGTGAGACTAACACCGCGGAGACAAATCTGGCAATAAGAGGGCAGGAGGAGATTTTCACTGGTCCAGTCGCTGCTTACGGTGTGAACGTTCTGTCGCTCATTACACTGAGATTCATTACAGAATCCTGCCGAAGGAGGACGGCCTCATCATTTCGTGAAAATACTGAATGCAACGGTTTCCACGGTGAAATCAGGGATAGAGTCAGACGCTGCTCTTTAATCGAAATAAACAAGCCGGCAAATTCAGATGTGAACCTGAAACCGAAGAAGCGTGACCACAGACAAACCAAACAGCGCGCGCTCGTGCAGAGCGGTCACCTCGGACGCGGCAAAACCCTGGATCAGACGCCGGCGCGCGAGGTCATTGCGGGGGACGTGCGCACACGCAACACGCTCGGAGCGCGCAAAACAAAAACTTTGGCGGCGCGCAGGACGGCCGTGTCTTCAAAGTCTCCCGCCGAGGCCCGAGAACTTCCGACTCCATACCAAGACGAACCCAGAACGTGCTGGCAGTCGGTCGGGGCTCGGAGCGCCGCCATCCGAGCCGGGCTGACAGTATTTGTCACCGCCCGCTCCGAGGCAGTCGCACACGAAGAGTCGGGGGGAGCGCCAGCAGACAGCTGTTTGGATAATCAGGCTAATTAAAAGTTGAGGACGAGCTTCAAACCCCGCCCCCGTCACTGCGCTCTGTTGACTCGTCTTCGATGAACGCGCGCGGTGCCAAGTCTGCGGCGAAAAAGCGCCGGAATCCATAAACGCCAACTGGCTCTCAGATGGAGCCCCGCGCACGGGCGCGCGCGCAAGGAAATGAAAAGGAGAGGCTTTGCGAGAGCAGCATGTGTTGACTTTTCTTCCTGCTCGCCGCGTGGAAATTGGGAAGTTTAAGCAGCAGGAACCGGCGAAGAATTCCGGCGAAACTTTTGTAAATTCTGAACACTTATCTCACGCCGAACACCTTCGAATTTTAGTCAGCCGCCGCCGTTCGTCTCAGAGAGCCCGTAATTGGCCGCAGCTGCGTTCGGTACGAAGGGGCGAACAAAGCTTTCAAGCTGCTTTTTAAGTCTGCGGGTTGCTTTTCATGTCGTAAATAAAGAAATGGAAGCTAATGGATGCTGAGGGTGTCAAGAGAAAAAAATAAGTCGAAATTTCTATAACAGCAGCGCGGGTGCGCAAAAAAAAAAAAAAAGGTCGACCGTGACTGGCAGCGTGTAAGAGCTGTGGGAAAGCGTTGAGTCGCGGTGCATGTGGAGACTGTCCCGGGAAAAAAAAAAGTCCCACAAAAAACATCGGGCTCGGGGTGGAGGTTCGCTCAATATGAACGCCGCGCGATCGCCGCCTCTCAGTAGTAATTCCAACCCAAACGGCCCAACCAAACCTTCACCCGGCGATTTGCTTTGGAAGGCACCGACGAATGTCCTGTCGACGGGCAGAGGCGCGAGATCGGAAAACACCCGGCGTCATTCCGGAGGACACGGACCAACGTGCATTTGTCCTTTGATTTTGCAGGACTTGTTGGCGAAGAACAAAATTCCCGGCGAGCTCATCTGACTTGAAAGCCAACGTATACACCTGTTCGGGGAAATCCTTTGACCGTGGTACCCGTTTGTAGCCGTGCCTGTGTTTTATACAGCGGGGGGATTAAACGATGTTTATGTCGGCTAAATAGCAAATAGTAGCTGGAATATCTGATGAACAGAATCATATTAATAAATGGAAAACACACACTGAATCCTCCGGCGTCTGCTTTGCATAACCGGCCTAATAGCACGGATCTCTTGTGTAGGAAAATATGAACTCGCTTATTAAGATAAAAAGCAAATCTGAGCTTTGCACAAACATGTAGTGTTGTCGGTCGTTATGAACAACCCGACCATCCTACATCTTGGCTGGGCTCTCAACAACCCAGTCGCTCTTTGTCATTAAACTTAATGTGGGTTTTTTTTGCGTGTCATCACATCTGGTGTTTTTACTGGAACGTGGAAGAGTCGCCGGAATTCATCTGAACCCGTCGCTACTGGTCGAGCGCCAGCTGGGATTTGTACGCAGGCACCGAACTGGACTCAAACCGATGATCCGCCCGACTGTACCGTTTTCTGTGCGAGTGGATACCCAACAGCACACATCGCTTCCTCTCATACTATCTGTTACTTCAACGGTCCATTGGGAAAAGAACGGAGCAGCGTTCCCATCGATACACGCTGTGATGAGTGCCAAAAGGTTAAGGGAGGATTCCCACACAACGATGTCAGTGTCAAGTGATGTCACGACCCGATGCTGGCCTCCGCAGCGGACATCCGGGCTGCCGCATCGTGAATCGGCCGCACCGTAGATGGGTAAAACCACCCTCTATACCCGGCAACTGGACTACACACGAGCGAATGAATCTCTGGGTCGTGTCTTCGCCCGAGCAGGGGATCTGCATTTGGCTTCTTTTACCAAAACGCCCGCCGGCTGGTTGCTGAGCACCACCCCTGACGGTGTCTTGTTTTATACCTCGGGCGAGGTTGTGGCGAACGAGAGGCGAAAGGTTTGCACCCAACACGGATCCTGTGCTTCGCCCCAGCTGATTTTCTACAGTTTGCTGAATCGCCCTCTGACCCTGCTTCAGCCTGAGAGACTCTCTCGGCTCAATCGAGCTGCTCAGTTTTTAATCTGTGATCCTCCTCGACGGCCGCTTCCTTCCTTCCTGTTGCCTCTTGACCTGCCGCGCGTCACTCCCGACATCTCCAGCCCAGCGTTAGCACGGCGCTGTAGTCGGCCTCTCTCCCTGAATGAGAGGTGGTGTGCAGCGGTATTACGTATTTCGATGTTTTCCTTTCCAATGAGAGCTGCGACGAGTGGAAAGTAACAGGAGGGCATTAACACACTCGGTTACTAATTCACTCTGATGATGTCTCCGGCGCCTTCTGCTGCGCCCCGGCAGCCCCGACCCTCTCTCCAGTCCTTATGTCATTAACTAACCGCTCTGTCTCGGCTCCTGGACCCGCTCCCCGACACTTGAAGCTGCGTCGGACCACCTGCCCAAGCTTTTAACTGGCTCGACGCCTGCGGCAGCCTCCCCCCCCCCCAAAAATAAAAAGGCTGCCGCGTGGCCAGCCAATACTGCATCAAACAGAATTGAACTTCAAAACCAGCCACCGCTTCAACACAGCCGCGTAATGACTTTCGCCCAAGCCTCTCCTTCCTTTCGCCGCTCTCTGCTATTCCTTTTGTCGACTCATTTTCCCTCACATTCTCCTCTTTCAGGCAGTTTTCTCTCCCCTCTCCGCTCCCTCCTTGTTTCTATATTTGCAGAAGAAACATAATAATCCTCAAACGGCGCTGCGCATTTATTCATCTGCAGCGTCAGCAGTTTCAAAGGGCAAGTGGGAGGCCCTACGTGCTGCCTGATGAAGCCAGCGTGGAGGAGCTTTTCAGACGACTGGCGGCGCAAAGTCGAAGCTGTCCGACTTCAATTTCGACGCAAGGGGGTCAGAGGTTCCGTCACAGCAGCCGATCATGATGCTACTTCGAAGGAGCAGAGAGAGGGGTGGAGAGTCCAAAGCTATCGCATTAGCTTTGTGGCATCTTTATACATTAAACGCTTTCAAGATTTCCTCTTGAAAGAGTCACGACCAGCAGCAGCTCCATATGTGGTGTGAAAAGAAGCTACAGAGGAGGGCATTTAAGGGCAGAAGATGAGCAAGAGAGTCAGTAAAGACGAAATGATTTCAAAAGGGAACTGCAGACTGCCATGGGGGGGCGCCCCCGCTGGCGGGACGCTGAAAACCCGAGCGAGGCGTCGGCTTTGAAGTCCAGGAGAGTGTGAAATAGCCTCGCCGCGGTCCACCGGCAGGGGCAGCGCCTCCGCGCTCGACGCGCTATCGGCGCCGCGCCGCCGCCGACTCGCTCAGGAGGAAAGCTCTCCCTCTCGCCCTCGCGTGACAACAATCCTCAATCTCCCGCCGTCGCCTCCAGATACGAGCCGCTCGGGCCTGAGGCTTTCAGGTGGCGTCGCGGTGAGGACAGCGCCGAGAGACCCAGCAAAGTGGAGCAACGCTACGTGTCCGGATAAAAAAAAAAGGAGACCAGAGAGATGTTTTCCAACACCACGGCGTACGGTTAGCGCTGAGAGGACGACTGAGTTCAGCGACAGAAGTCGCCAGCGCTTTTGTTTTTTGCCATTGCAGGTTGTGAATGAAGCCGTGCCACCCTTGCTAACAGAAAGTTGGCAGATCCGGCAGGCTTTGTGCGCCGCGCTCGCGTGCGGCCTCCTTTGCAGTGACAGATTATGAGTGACATTTGGAGCGCACTCCGCCGGAGTTAGCCTTTGCCGAGGTGAGATCCGCGTAATTAAAACCGCGGCTTGAGAAATTGCGCTCGCTCGCTCTCTCGAAATTGCAATTTTGATATGAAAACAATTCATCGTTCAGCCACCCTGAGAGGAAGGCAGGAGCTGCCGCGCGCACACACACACACACACACACACACACGCACGAATGACTGACATTCAGTTAAACCTTTGCAGACTTTTATTTCCCCGCTACAACCTCAGACACACGGCTTTGTATACGGTGTGATACATGGACATCTGAATGAAGCCTGAGCACGTGACGCGAGGCGTCTGCTTGATCTGAGTGATGGCTGCGTCGGGGCGGCCCCCAGCGCAGTTGCAGGTAAACGGGCGGGATGGGGGCTTATTGATATTAATGGCTCGCTAGGTAATAGCCGAACCATAATGGCCGCCACCGGGCTTCCGCCTACGCGTTGTCGCCGATACGACGCAGTTCTCATTACACCTTGCTGGGGCCAATTTAATTGAACTAACCCAGTCAGGGCCCGGGAGTGCTGCGGTCCGCTGAACTCGGCAGCGCCGGTAATGGAAGCTGATGGAAGAAAGATTAAAAATGCTGCTGCCGAATCTCCCCCTCTGCACATCCCGCGCTCCCCGCTATGTTTACTTGCGCTGGCAGAGATGAATCACGGGAGGCGATGCGGCGGCCGCGCGGCTTCTCCGGGAGCGCACGGGACTGGGATGACGCTCCTATGTAAATGTTTCTTTAGCAAGTGTAATGGGGTAAAGTGGCGTATGTGCAAAGTGCGCCGTTGAATATTCCTTTTCAATTATGTTTTAATGAACTGTGACAACGCGAGGCTCGCAGGGGGAAGTGTGGATGAAGTATTTGCTCGAAATTTAATTTCAGCGAGGGGGAAACTGCAGGAGGGCTGCAAAGAGATGCACAAAGAGATGCTGCCTGCTTCACACACACGCACACACACACTGCACTCACGAGAGCTAAAGGTAATCCATCAAGTGCTTCACACGCTCACAGGTTTAAAATGATTTACTTGTACTTTCTCACTGACACTCTCTCTCTCTCTCTCTCTCTCTCTCAGACACACACACACACACACCCGGCACAACCTGCGCTGTCATAATAGCCGCTGCGCGCAGCCAATCACGGCCCACTTCAAAGGCCCGCTTGCCCAATTGCATTTGGCAGCCCGACTTCAGATCAGAGCAGAGCGGCGAGCCCCCGCCCAGCAGAGCGCATTTCACCGATGACCCAATGCGCTGCAAGTACGCGCCGGAGAGTTCGTGGGAGAAAACATACGCAGCGCGCACAAACACACAAGCGCGCAAACAAACAAACGCACAAACGGCCGGCGCAGGCCCGCCTCCTCTGGATGAGAACATCCGCGGCCGCATTTCACGCTGGAAGATGCAGTGAGTGGGGGATCATCCGAGGTAATCAAACTCCAAGCGGGAGCCTCGTCAGGTCAGATCTCAACAGGATCTCAACACGGATCCGTCTGAAGCCCCTGCGCTGTTGCACAGGGACCACTCAGCGCGCAGGCATTACGGCGGGAGCGCTGGGAAGTTCGAAGACAGAAAGGTCGGAAGCCCGAATGCCCGCAGCGCATCACCGGAGAGCGAAAGGTCACCCGGACCATCTCAAGATGCATCATGCAAATAGGCTGTTTCACATCTGCATGGAGATGAAGCTGTTCTTTGTTGTGTCAGTTGTTAGTGGACACAGTTAGCTTGCACCGCCCCCCCTCCCCGAGCAAGGCCACTGCTGGTCCATCCAGGTCACCCCTCTCCGCTCAGCCACAGCAGCGCAACCGCTCAACCATCTCAAATTCTCCCGCGTCGCGGCCCCCCGGCTGAAAACGCCGCCATCCCAGGCCGGCCGTGGCTGTCTGAGCCGGACTCAAAGGAGCCGGCGGCGGCACACTTAAAAAGGGCGCGGGCCCTCAGCCGGACGCCCCGGTCCAACGAGGACACGAGACGCGATGACTTTTCCTTCAACTCCTCTCCGGCGAGCAATCCCATCCCATCGTGGTTTTTTCGTAGGAGTTCCTCCGTCATTTGTCTCGCTAAATTGTGGCATTTCATTTTCGTCCGAGTGACATTTATGTTATTTTCATTAAAGCCGTTTGGCATTTTTACCAACTGCCCTTTACCAGTTTTTTTTTGGGGGGGTCATTCTGTTGGAGCAGAGGAAGGGCACAAGTAGAAGCAACAATCGGCAGATTCTATGTCGGCATTGTTGGAGGTACAAAAGAGAGTTAATTACTGGCTAAAAAAGTCAGTCATTACCAGCCTATTTTAAATCAGTCTTTCTTTCTCCACTTTTTAAAAGTAGCATCATTCCAAAACATGCAACTAACACGTGAAAGAAAACACGTCCTCGCGGGTGTGCGTCATGCTGTCCAGAAATTGGGACTGCGGCCTTTGTAAAGTTAAAATGTCGAATGAAACATGCTCCATGTTATCAACGAAGGCAGCGCAAAGTGTCTCATCGATCTTCCTACGTGCGAGCGGAGGTCAATTATGATCCCGGCAGAGAGGTCCGAACGCTGATCGCGCGTGCGAGGCTTCATCCGATAAAACTCGAGGGCCAGTTTCGGTTCCGCCGGAGCTTTGGCAACGGGAGACCGGCCTCAGCTTGAAGGGCTACGGCCGAGCCGCTGATGAAAAGAGAAACCCTGTGTTTTTCCAGCGCTGATCTATAGTGCCCATAGCGTTTAAGGCTGCTGAAGTGCTCTATTTTGTGGGAGCAGGAGAGGGCATTCTGGGCAAACGGCACTCGACGCAGAGCAGGGGAGACGGCGCCGCTCTACGGTTCGGGTTTTCAAGGCTCCTCTTTGATTTGAGCCCTGGATGTTTTCCAAGAACTCATTTAAACAATATGACCTAGTGGGTCCTCCAACTTGGGGGGGGGGGGGGGGGGGTGCACACCCAAAACAAGAGAGGCATGAGGAAAGCGAGACGAACGCTTTGGCACCACAGCAAAAAATGGAGGTAGAAGTAAAGCAGATTCAAAAATGAGGACGAGAAAAATAAATTAAACTAGTGACAGTCCACAAGAAGCACTTCATCAAAAAACAAAAAAAAGCTGCCCACACAGAAGGGGACACGGGCATGTTTGTGCGTTTCCACACAAGCTCGGCTTTGCTGTCCTCTTCCGGGGCGGGGGGGGGGGTTCTGCCCGTCGCGTCCCATCACTGCTGCATGCCGGTTGTGGCAGTTCGAGTGGCCGCGGGCTGCTGGGGACTCAAACCTCCGCATGCAGCTTGGTTGGCGGACACCTCCCTCTGAATTCGCCCCCTGCCGGCCGCCGCCCCCGCGCGCCCCCGGGGGCCCGACTGGGAACGCGCAGCGTGACGCGCCACTGAGCGCGAGGCCCCCCGGGCCCTCCGCAGACGCGACTCCTGGCCTCGCAGTTCACCAGCATCAGTGTCAAATCCCCACGCTATTACTTCCAGTGTCTGGGCCGGGGAGCTGCCCGGAACTGATCTCTGACCTCTGAATCCCCGCCCCCCAGAGGCGCTCCCAGCCAGGCGCCGTGTCGCGTTGCAAAAATGAAGCGTAAGCTGCCACATCGCAAATTGAGAGAACAAACACCTTGATCCTCTGAATTTCTTCTTCCCTGAATCTTATTATACCTCCACTCTCTCCTCCTCCCGCAGCCCCCCCCCCCCCCCCCCCCCGCCCCGCTGCCCCCGCCGTCATAACAAGAGTGGTGTTGGCAGGGAACTCTGGTGAGGGAGAGGTTCATCAGCAAATGGCTCCCTAAAACCCAATCTCATTTATATGCAGATGAAATAAATATTGATGCGCTGCCATGCTCTCGTTGTGTTCCGCCTAATTGATGCCAGCGTCGTCGCGGCGCTCGCGCGAGGTACGAGCGCCGGCAGGAGGCTCGCTCGGCGGTACGACTCGTCGCCGGCGAGCGAGACAAAGCCGGAGCGGGAGCGCGGAGCGAGCAGTCAGACAGGGCGACACGGCCCCCCTGAAACAAAGCAGACAAATGAAGTGAAGTGACACGGGGGTGTGTGTGTGTGTGTGTGTGTGTGTGTGTGGTGGGTGGGTGGGTGGTGGGGGGTGCTGTCTGAGGCGACTCATGCAGAGAATACAGATATTAAGAGATGCGAAGTATCCCAAAGCCCTGGCATCGTATAATGAATAAACCAGACGGATGCTTACTGATGATTCCGTTGATTACGTTGTAAAAGATGATACTCAGGTCAGGGAACTCACTTCAGAGTGATTGTGTTGTCTTTTCAACAGCCCAATCCCGGAAGATAATAATGCTGCTGCCAAATAACTACAGTATTTTAAATATTGGATGGATTGCCACCATGTCTGATATGGTGCATTCATATCCCCCCCAGATGATGAAGGCCAGGGACTTTGCTGATCTCTCTCTTGAGTTATCGCTGGGTCGCAATTCTACTTTTCCCGACCTCTGCGTTGTGTTCATTTAACAACCAGCGAGGTGAGCCGGTGAGCGGGGGCAAACGCGACGCCTGCTGTCGTGTACCTGCGGCCGCCGCGGCGTTTTTAGCAGGAGAAGCGTCACGAGGGAAATCGATGGCGACGGCCAACAACGGCTTTGGGATTTGATTTTATTCCTCGTCTCAGCAGATCATCTTTGAGCGCCGTCTTCCTCCAATTACGCGATAGACCACGTCTGCCCGCGTGCTTAAACTTGGCTTGCCGTCAGACGCGGTCACGCCTCGGCCAATCCGCAGGTTCTCAGCGCAAAGACCGTAAAGCATTAATTAGTGCGACTTTCGCCAGCCAGGTGTCAAGGGGGAAATTGCAGGCGTCCTCCTTTAGACGCGTTAAGAGGCTTTCTATAGCGACGCAGACGCTCGCTATAGAAAATGAGAGCAAAAGCGGGAGAGAGAGTCCGCGTTGTGCCGGCATCGGTCCTCCGAGCTGTCACAACAGCATTGCCTCAGCGCCGTGCCCTCCGCCGCGGCACAGGTCCGTCTTGGCGGAGGCAGAAATGTCTCCTGCAAGCGAAAATGCTCAAACACTGCGAGGACGAGCCGGCCGGCCGGACGCCGTTTTAACGAGCTGCGACCCTCCGCCCCGCCGTCGCGAAGGCCGAGCGGATGCATCGAGCGCGTTTCAGTCCTCGTTAAACATTTCAAAAGCCTGAGGTGTTTTTTTTGTGCTTTTGAGATATGCGCTGTTTACAGCAGGGCAGAGGCCTTCTTCGCCGCACGTGCCCGCGCCTCCCACGTCCGCAACAAACGCCCGCTCGTGAAAACGCTCCTCTGCAGCGGCAACAGCGATCCAAGCTTTGCACTGTTCTATCAGTCGCGGCTGCCAAGTCTCCAGTGTGAGGATCTGCATCTTTTTTTCTATCTCAAGGGAAACTGTACCCGTTTTACGCATGAGAATTGGTCTTGACGCCTACTGCATGTGCGAAAAAGTTACGCGAGGTCGGCTGTGGCTCGCCTGTTTTATGTCCATTTATCTTTTAGCTGCAGGTGTATACAGCGTATGTGCACTTTTTTTTTTTTTTTGCAGCGATTCTTCTTTTTCCAAAAGAATAATATCGGGCAACCTCAATAAAACAGTCGGGTGAGCATCCTTATCAGTCGGCGCGATAGCCGGTCCTCCCTGTTCACTTCATATCTGAGAGCAGCGGCTTCTGCACGGCCGGCAGAAAAGAGCGCCGCCGCCGCGCTGGGAATCCCGAGTTGTCCAGCGCCGATGCTCCGGCAGTGGGCCGGCGGCCGCCGCTCCTATTTTCAGCTTCAGTGGGCAGAGGAGAGAGGAGAGTCTCGGGGCCGGCCCCGTTTAACCCTGCGCCGCCCGCTTCGCTCGCGAGTCGTTCCCGTTCGGCTCAGAGCAAGGCTGGAGATTTCTAAACCGATCTCAATTATGACTTAGCTGATGACATCCACACTACAGGTTGGTAACCGGCGGTTACGTAACTCCGATAAGACAAGTCGACGCCGCAGTTCACGGAAACCCCTGCAGGGGCTGTCCACGCTGACAGGTGTCTGGACACGTCCACATTTTTTTTTCTGTCAATCAATCAATCAAGCCGTGACAAATACGGCGGGCGCCCAAACGACCGCCATATCGGACACAAAGCGGGCGGTCGAACCATAAACCCGTCACGTCTTCACGCCGCGAGCAGCAGCCATATAGAAATGTGTCGTCAGTGGACTGGGCGTCCCGCAGCATCATTAATCTGTTGTTAACCATCGACACATGGACGCCCAGCCACTCTTACAAATGGCTGTTTGGCTCGTGACTGATTGTCAAATGAAATGTCATCTCATTTCACCTCATTAGAGGGAACCAATCACATCACATTAGTGTCAACCCCGCTGACACATGCTTGCAATACCGCAGCGGCGGGAATACAAGTGCCCCCCACACACACACACACTACTTCCCCCAGCCCTGGGTGGCTGCAGTGTCAGCACCTGAAAGTAAAGAGTGAGAAAAACACCGGCTGCCATTTACAGAGCCCAAAAACTAAATTTGCGATGCCGGAGTGCGTCTGACGGAGCCCCGGATCCGACGAGGTAACAAGATAAGTCACGAATGTGACAGAATACATGAATAAATAACATGGTTAGCTGCAGTAAATAAATACATTTTATTTTTAAAAAAAGAGTGCCTAATACTTTCTCCTTAACCTCCACTGAGTTGTTGAAAATTGAGAAATCATTTAAACATTTTTCCTTCATGTCAAGTCATAGGATAACCCCCCCGCCATTCTCATATGATAATGTGATGTATGCCCAGGACAGGACAGGACAGTCTGCAGACGTGTGCAGTAAAAAGCGCTCCACTATATAAACAGCAAGTCACATTAGCAAAAAAAACCAACAACAACAAAACTGCTTCAGGGGAGGAAGCAATATATTTAACTAAAACAGCCAGTCCTCCATAAATGCACACATTGCTGTTTGGTTTTATTAGTGCATACATTAACGCCTGAGTTACCTACATTGGTAACTCAGCGTTAGCCGCGGTTTGAAATGACGAGCGGTTGCGGCAGCGCTAATCAGCGCTAACTCTGCGCTAACAGTCAGCTCGCGCTAATTAGCGGCGGCGTCGAGCTAGCTGAAGAGTCGCCACCGTCAGCTGCGGTAGAACGGGCGGAACGAAGTTTGAATTTCCACCACGAGCTGAACGCGACCGAAGGAATAAAGCGTCAAGCGAGCTCCGCCTTTATGCCGCGCCATTGGGGGGGGGAATTTCTTTTTGCGGTTCCTTTCGCCTCCGCTTCCATTCCAGTCGTCTAACCCTCAGTGTGATTCACTGACGCGCTCGCTAACGCTTCTGACTCGTCTGGTGCCTTCCCGTCGCCTTCTTGAACCGCGATTTTGAGATCAGCTTGAAAAGCGAGAGGAGCTTTTCTTCCCCTCTTCCCAGTGAATTACACAGCTGCTTCACAAAGGTCAGGGCATAATAAAGGCTTTTTGTGAATGTACATTTGAAACGCCCTTCCTCACTGCACATTCATATTTTATGAGAGCCTGCCTTTTATTTTTTTTTTCTTTTTCACCCAAACCCTATTTTCACTCTCCAAGCCCATTGTTTCAAGCACTCGAAGATTGCTTCTCCGCTGTAACATGCCATCGATTCTTTGGAGGAGAGATTTGTCGCTTCCTTCCCGCCCAGGTGAAAGAAAAAAAAAAACGCGACGGTGCATAAGCGTCGGGGCTTCGGCCTCATTTTCAGGGACACATCAGCAGGTTGCGGACGTTTGCTCGGCCACTCCACTAGTGCCGTGGTTTTTATTTTTTTTTTCTCTCTTCTCTCACACAACCACCGGTCCAGAGCCCAGTAAAATACGTATGATCGATCATGGCCGATCAGATGTGACCACAGGTTGTCGGCATGCAGGATGAAACATTTATGAGTGTGCTTTCCCGATATGCACCCTGACCGCTGACTTCGTGGAGGCAAAACAAATTCCTCTGCCTCATGTGTCCTATTTCTCCACCCCCCTTTTTTTTTTTTTTTTTTTTTAGGTGAACGCTATTTTTGCATGCAGGTGTGTGTCTGTGTGAAAGCGGGCCGTGCCAGCATGAGAGCGGTAGGAGACGTGCGTGTCTCAAAGTCTACATCACGTCTCTGTGTCTTCCTGTTACGGGGTGTGTGTGTGTGTGTGTGTGTGGGGGGGGGGCTGCAGCTGACTGCAGCTCGAGACTGCCATCTGTAGGGACCGCCGGGCTCGGATGAGAGGATGAGAGGAGGTTGATTCACGGCTATGGAAACAGGAGCGGGAGAGAAGAAGGCACCTTGCGCCGCAACGATGCAGACAAACTATTCTAATGAACCCCCGAACTCCAGAGTTCAGCTGCAGAGGGACGCACCGGCGTTCGCCTGGACCCCGACCAAAAAGACACCGCCGTCAGACGTCAGCTACACCGACCGCGCCGACCCCCAAAGACGTCACACGTGGCACTTAGGGAGGGCAGCCTCCGACTACGAGATCGCTCCTTCCCTTCAGGCTAAAAAAGTAGCGTTGGGTGAAAAACTTCGAAGTAGTTCAGGCATGAAACACTCAGCAGAGAGCATCTTCACGACCTTAAACACACCTGGCACGCCGCGAATCAAAGGAGCCGGCCGCAAATATACAGCCTAACCACCGCAGGCCGAGCCCGTTTGGCCTGAAACTGAATTTCACAGCAGAATCAAGAAGAAGAAGAAACGGGCTTTTCTTCAAAAAAAGGCAAACATGAAAGTCCACGGGTTCTTTCGGCGGGAGGCGGTTTCTCTGGGGTGGGGGGGGGGCAAACGCCGGGAACCCTCCAAATTTCAAACCGCCTGGAAGAAAGTCGGAAAAGCTTGCTTTCGTCCGAATCCATGAGCAAGCAAATCATAGCTGCGACTCGATTTTAGACGAGTAAATTTGCCCAAGTGCGATACTGGGTAGGCCATTTTATTTAGTCCGCCTGTGTCTCTTTCTCATTACTTGCGGATTACCTCTTGAGTCCTTTATAATAAGGCCGGCGCCGAAGACAGTAATCACAGTCTGTCCGGTGTGTGTGTGTGTGTGTGTGTGTGTGTGGGGGGGGTACTGGCTCATGCTCAATAAACACGGCACTTTCCTTCAAACTATCAGCTCGCGCTGCAACACAATCTGACCACGCTGCCGGCCCTGAAAACGGGCGATGACAGTTTCAGGTTGTGTGGCCCAGCGCGCCGCGTCCATCAGGACGTCCCGCTCGGCTCTGAAATAGAAGCGGCGAAGGACGAGGGAGCGCCCGCCTCCCCCCCTTATTGGATAGCTGCTCTTAGGTACCCTTAATTATTCAGCAGCTGCGAAAGTGGCGTCTTTGTGGAGCGAGGTGGGCGCGATAACGCAGAGCTCTCCTCTCCGTCCCCGAGAACACTTTGATGTCTTTTTCTCTCATCCGAGGGATAAAATTTTCCTTTTCTTTCTGCCACGTCAGGATGAAGTCAACCGACCTGGAAAACAGAAGAGTGGCTCCCTGCTCGTCGCTCCGGGCAACATAGCTGCACCGTAAATCCGATACAAAACCCCCCTGTGTTGGGGGGAGGACAGACGCCCATGAAACAGTCAGTTATATTCGTCGCGCCGCATCTCAATCCCAGGTCCCAGGCGCAGCCTCTATTTCCTCTTGTGTCGAACCTGTCTTGTTCAATTACCTGAAGCGAGTGTTTTCCGCCGCCCGTGCAACATCTGTACCCTAATTGCTCGTAAACAGTCGGTGCGGCGCTCCCGGGCGCGGGCTTTCGCCGGCGACGGCGCAATTAGTTCACAAATGAGCGGCTTATATTCGCAGCCTTGCAGCAGATTATTCATCTCCCGGCGGCGGCGGGGTTGGGTGGGGGCGGGTGTGCGTGTGTGTGGGGAGGGTGCGAGCCACTTGCTCAGCACTCGCCTCTCCGACCAGACGTTCTCTAAACGCGGCGGAAAATCACGAGCTGCGTTTCACATACGTGCACGTACTTTTATACAACTGGAAAAAAAAAGGGCGTCTCGGCCGCCGAGCGACACCAGGGGACACTTGCTCGAGTCCACGCCGATGAGCTGGGCAACAAGTAGGCGGCTTTGGAACGCGGCAAACTGAGAATACCTATACGACCCCGTGAACGAGATGTGGCTGCAGGCTGACATTTTTATCAAGCCACTATTGATCTCTGACGATGCATCTCTTCAAACGGAGCGACTAATAACCTTCATGAAGGGAGGGCGCGTTGCACAACTGTTGATCCAGGCCGCGGTAGGTTTTGCAAGGTAAACCTAATAAAGTATTTACGAGCTGCCTCATACATGGACAATGAGCCTGGAGCATTAAAAAAAAACCCTGTTTCTACTCACACACACAGGTAGCTAAATATTTTAGAGCACGAACCCGTCGGCTGTGTTCCGCCACGCTGCAGCCGGTTTTCTGAAGTCGGCTCCTCGCGTCACCTTCGGCCAGCGAAGCATCTCCGGATCGACGACCAGCGGACCCGTGGTGCTCCGCCTGAAGGGGGAGCGGCGCCGCCGTCGCTCGCCTGCGCTCAGGTACTGCACCATCGAGACGAACGGCGCTCGTTAAGCCCGTAGTTGGTTTTTTTTCCACGGAAACAAATGGGCATCATTTTTTACTGAGACGGATGCTGGAGGGAATCACAGCGCTCACATCCCTCTAAAAAAAAAAAAACTATAACACTGATTCTGATTACCGGGACACGCTGATGTGCCGGCTTCTGTCTTCAGAGCGAGACCATTTTCCATATTGTCACAGTTTGTTTTTTTTATGTCAGGCATCGGAGCGATAATGACATCTATTTTTCATTTAGATTTGCTGAGGACAGAGAAGTCGGGATGCTACGGTGCCAGGATAATTATCTATTTGGATAAAGGAAGCCCGGCTCAACAGACTACAGCAAGCGAGGAATGGCAGAAAGAGGAAATTACATCATCTCGCTTCATTTTTTAAATTAATCAAACGGGCGGTTCTGCTGCCACGCTGGAGATCGTGCGCCGTCAGCAACTCCGACGGCCTTGATTGCTCCGGTCTCTGTGGGGTTTTGTTCCAGGTGTCACGGTGATGACGATCCCAAAATCTAGGAGGCTCCATGGATGTTCATCACACCATTTTATGACAGCGAGCGGCGACTACATTCACAGAGGCCATGGGCAGGTCCTGAGACACGGGTGCCGGACCACCGGGTCGGAGGTGTTCAAACCGAGCACCTCCGGGGAGAGCGAACAGTCAGCGTGAGCCCGATCCGGATGGTGGTTAGTAGAACCAGCACCACCACCCAGGTGCGAAAAACCTCCCACCGTCATTTCCTCCCCGCGATGAGAAACAAGTGCACGGCGAGCGCATGGCGCATCACTGAAGCTGCAAACTATATTTAGTGAGGGAGTGGGCGTCTTGCCCTGTTTCTGCAGGGCTTTCGTTGTGGGACGAGCGCCAGAAGAGATCGCACACATCCACGGACAAAAGCGCGGCAAATTGCATCTATTCACGCACGCACGCCGCACTTTTCACAACGCACAACGGCAGGGGAAGGGGAGGTCGGGGGCCCAGGTTCCGCTGTAATTGCCGGGGCCTTTGCCGCACGAGCCGAACCTCCGTCACGCTCCGTGCGACGCACCCGCCCGCTTATGAAACGCCGGCGACAGGCAAACCGCCTCTTTGGCTCCCAGCGACGCGGGCGGGCGGATGCACAAACACACGAGGCGGTTTGGCGATGCACAAAACACGCGGAGCGAAGAGCGGACCGTGAATGAGTTTTGGAGCAAGGCAAGGAACTCGGAGGCTCGTAGCTTCAGCCGGGTTCCAGAGACGACGGATGGAGAGGGGAAGGAAGCGGTGCCGGGCCGAATTAGGATCGGGTAAAGTTTTTACTGTTCCCTTCTCTCACGTGTCGCGCTTCACGCCGCCCGAAACCCGCATCGGGCGCGGCGACCGCGACCTCTCCGTCCACTTTCTGCGAATGGGAACCCGATCGGTCGGGAATAATATTTGCGCGGGGCTCTCTGCCGCTCAGCTGTAGCCGGGGAGAGATTGCGAGCGGAGATGGGAGGAAATCATATTAGCCGGTCGGAGCCGTCCACATCCCTCTCAGGCATCGCTACCATCTAATTTGTCTGTAATTAGATGACCAGGATTCATCCTACTGGGTGATTAATTACTCACACAGATGATGTGGGACCCCCCACCCCACCCCCCAGGTAGTAACCATGGCGATGGAAGCGGCGCGAGCTCTCGTCTGAAGGATAGGAGAGGATGGAGCGACAGGAAACGGGTGGGCGACGGGCTGCATCCTGTCGGACACAGACACAACACAACCTGATCCACGATCAGTCAGTTGACTGGCCGGGTTTTAAGCCTTCCTGTCGTTCCCTGTGCGGATGGGAGCGTCAGACGCACACGCGCTCACATCAGTAAAACGCACACACAAATAACAGCTGCATGCGTCTGAATCCGCGGGAAACTGCTTTACGCCGTCACGATGCAACGAGACCCCCCCCCCCGCAGCTCAGACAGACTACGTGGTGACACATGTACAAACATGCTGACACACAAAGCCCGGAGATCATGGAAATATGGAGACATTATATATTTAGATTCAGATGAGGGGAGCTCTCAAGGGAGCAGTTAAGATTGGAGCGCAAAGCAAATATTGAGGCATTTGGTTAGTGACAAGACTTTGCCACTGAAAGGGCAACAGACGAGTATTGTGTGTGTGTGTGTGTGTGTGTGTGTGTGTGTGTTTGTGTGTGTGTAACAGTGTGCACGACATGACAGAGCTCATGGGGGGGGGGGGTAAACCTGAGCAGCTTAATACAAAATTTGAATACAGATCGTTTGTCAAAGCAGATATTATTTCTGCTCCCGTGTATGTATGTTTTTTTTTTCCTCCAAGACAAACATGATTTCCAACAAAACACATTTTGTTTGCATTAAAAAAAAACAAAAAAAAAAGTGACGCGTGTGGAATTTTAACACAAACTTACTCTTGCAAATGTGCTGAGAATTTCAACAGAAATGTGACGCAGGACGAGATTTTTTTTTTTTTTTTTTCCCCAGATGCAGGACAGGCTGGGAAGAAAAAAAAAACCCCAACAGTTCTTTTCAGCAAAGCGAGAGAGAGAGAAAAAAAAAACTGGCTAATGAGGAAGATTTTCTTCGAGAAAACCACAGAGGTCGTGATCTTTAATCCTGCCAGTGTTTACGTGAAGGTCCGCTCCTCTTACAGCGGAGAGGAGGTCGGGCCCAGGTCACCGAGCCTGATATTGTGATCTCTCCCCCAGGGAGAATGCAAGCGGGTGGGTTCACTCGCATGGCTTTTATATTCCATTTGTTTTCTATATCTCAGTGTGTGTGTGCGTGTGCGCAACACCCGTCCGAGACACCCCCCCACCAGCGGTCGCCCCGAAAGCGGCTGAGCGACTCGTGCCGGCCGCTCGGCGGGTCTGAGCGGACGTTTGAACTCCACCCGCTTCCGCATGAGCTCCTCATCCTCTCGGGCGGAGGAGCCGCAAAATTGCCCACGTGCTCGCCCTTGTGCGCACGCGCCGTCCACGCAAAGACCGCTCTCGTAGCGTGACCCTCGTCCGACCGCGCAACATGGAAGCCGCGCCAAAGGTTCCGAAAACGCAGCGTTCATGGACAAAATAACAGCCCGCAGGCATCGGACGTTAATCAGAAAACTTTATTCTCCTCGGCGCGCCTCTGAGAAACCTCAACCTCCGTTTTCTCTTTTTTCGCACCCGCCTGCCCCGACTCTCTCCGCGTGTCAGATGGAATTTGGAATGCACTGCTTCCTCCAAAATCAGATCTGCTGAGAGCAGCACCCCGGCCTGATTGAATCCAAACCCAGTTTTCACTTCCGCCGGGACGC
This sequence comes from Psettodes erumei, assembly GCA_016785225.1. Classification (NCBI taxonomy): domain Eukaryota; kingdom Metazoa; phylum Chordata; class Actinopteri; order Pleuronectiformes; family Psettodidae; genus Psettodes; species Psettodes erumei. Next base: position 384,405 of record JAFBJZ010000651.1, read on the forward strand.
AACTGCGCCACAGGCGGAGGGCGGACGGCGGCGCGGCGGCGCGGCCTATCCCGGGCTGTCTCCCCGGGTGCGAGATGTGAAAAAGCGGGGGTTTGATGGAAAAAAAAAAAAAAAGAGATTACAGCCATGCTGTGCTCAGGCAAACTGATGACGGGGCTGGAGGAAAGGTTAATAACCTGCGCCGTAGGTCTCGGCATTCCACCGCGCAGATACAGAAATAAAAAAAAAAAAGCTAAAATGCCAACCTCACGGTGGCGCTAGAGGATGAGTCACGAGGATGAACCTTCTTGGGACCACGACCATCCGCGTGTGATTTCATGGCAGCCGGCGGAGCCGAGCCGAATGTGCGTGGATTTTCAGCTGCAACAGCCCTGCCTCGTTAGCCTTAATCACAGGAAGTGGCTGCAACAGAGAAGCGCCTCTCCTCCTCTCCTAAATTGGACCCAATAGATTTGCTCTATTTGCATACCTGTCATATTAACTGCTGTGGAAATGGGTAGAGGGTAATTACTACGGCAAAGAAGAAAAAAAATAAAACTAGCAGAAATCAGCACATCCTGGGATTCCTCCCCCGGCCACCGCGGTGTGAAGAAGCGGGGGAGGCGCCTCGTCTTCTGAGACGGGGCGACGGTCGGCGGATTGTGCGACTCCAGAGCCGGGCGTCGACCTCAACGCGAGGTCGCCGCACGAGGTCAGCCGTGACAATCCTGCCCGGCAGCGCCGATGATCGCCTCCCCTCAGGTGCGCAGCAGCTGGAGCCCCCCCCCCTCCCCCCTCCCCTCGCCTAACTGGAATTACAGCACGCCCGTTTTAATTCGCTTTGATCGCGACAGCCTCAGCTGTCGGTCGAGACAGGAGACTCGCTGCTCAGGCTTCGCACCTGACGGGTAAATGTTTGCCCAAATTAAATTACGCTGGCGGGAAACTCGGCACGCACGCGCGCGCTTGTTTGCTAATATTGTATGAAAAAAAAAACATGAAGAACCAACACAAGTTTACAGACGTCACCTGCGTAATCTCTCCATATTTAGAATCCAGTTGCTTCCTGCTGGCATATGGATGTACGAAAATACAACTACAAAACAAAATGATCATCACACACACACACACACACCCACACACACACACACACACAACACTACTTATGAATGCAAACAGACTGTGACAGACAGACCCGCGGTGAGGCGTATTCATTTTGACAGCAGCTCTGGGATTTTGAAAAACCCCGATCCTGACGGCCGTGATACTTTGTGCCACCGAGTGACTTAACGAGCACACAAACCGTGATATCATCTGGCGGAGACAAGGCCCGCGCGCGCATCATCATCATCATCATCATCATCATCATCGTCGACCGCTCACATCCTCGGGAAAATTTTCCCAGAGACGAGCCCTGCTGCATCCTCAGAACGTTTTCAGGTATTTATGCGATCGCCGGGGGCAGCTCAGAGTCGTTCACAGCTGCGCGTTGATGAAAAGCGGCGCGCTGAGCGGCTCTGGGGGGGACGAAGAGCGTTTTTTTTTTTTTTTTCTCTTCCCCTCAGCAGCGCTGCTCTGCATTCACGCCGCCTTCTAACTGTTTGCCATGCGCCATAGGTGCGTCTCCTTATTTACCAGCAGGCAGTGAGACGCAGCTCTTTGTCTCTATTCTCTCCAACTTGAATACGGTAGAGCTGCCCCCCCCCACCCCCACCCACACAGAGATTTTAATTGCTTTAAGCCAATAAGAAAATAGCGGCTTACACAAAAACGCTCGGGCGCGTCTCCTCCCGGCTAAATCCCAGAGACCGTCTCATTGTTTCTCAGCCGAGGGAGCGCGGGAGGTGGAGGGGTCGCGCGGCGCTGATGGAAACGAGACGGGAGGCGGGTTCGAGGGAGGAGGGTCTTTGTTTCGACGCCGTTCGCTCGGTCTGAATCGATGCCGTCGTCCTTGAGCGTGTTGGGGGGGGGGGGCCTCACTGCCGAGCACTTCTTAATGAGTTTACGGCCTGTAGGTGTCTCTCCCCCCGCACTTGTGATTAATCTGCCCATCTGTGTGTGTGTGTGTGTGTGTGTGTGTGTGTGTGTGGGGGGGGGCGGAGCAGATCGTCGTCGGGTCTTGCCGTTTTCGTCGCCCTGGCGAAGCCATCTGGGCCAGGGGAGAGCGAATCAGTCGCGAGCGAGCTGCCAGCTTGATCCCGCGCGGCCACCTGATCCCCCGTCAGCGGCCGCGCTCCAATCAGAGCCACTTCTGCCACCGTGCCAGATCGATCTTTTACTCCCGGCAGTTTGCAAGAACCGATGAGGAACCGCGTGCTGATGAGAAAAGTTTACCTCTATGCAAACGACTTACACAACAATAAATGAATATACAGCAAAAAAAAAAAAAAAACTCGCCCAATCACAGATGAACGTGTCACCTCTGTGCTCATTAGAAACTGACGTCACCCCTCACGGGGACAGGTGATAACGCTCTGGGTCAAATGACAATCGGAAAATCATCGGTATGAAAGAAAGAGAAGAAGGTTTAAAGTGAGAAACTGTTCAGTCTGTTAAGCCTCATTAAATTTCAACAGCCTGTTTAAAAATGACTCATCATTTACTCGCGCCTCTGAGACCTGATTTTAGAGATTCATTACTGGAAGACTTTAGGCAGACAAAAAAAAAAAAAAAAGAAAAAGCTGAAAATATGAAAACTGCACAAGAAGCAGAAAGAAGACCTGCTCTTACTTCCAAGAACAGAGGTTCCGTTCAAGAACCCTGCCGAGCCGGCGTCGCTTAACCTCAGGAGCGCGTCTGTCCGCTGTCGCGTAACCACCTCCTCGTTCCCGCCCTCTGGGAAAACAACGCAAACCGTCCGTACGCTTTGCTCCCACGCTTGGATGAGGTTTCGCATGTGTCGCACGTGCTCACTTTCCATTGTTTGTGCTCCAGCTGCAACCTGGGACTCCCTCTGACTCCCTCTGACTCCCTCTGACTCCTCTGGACTCACTCTGTTTGGTTTAATTTGGTTGGAGGCTCATGCCGAGGTTACACAAATGACCGGCTACTGCACTGACTTTTAATTCAAACACCGGCGGTGGCGCCCAGTTTGAAACGGCCAACGCTCAGTTTGTTGAAACCCAAATTCAACGTCAGCCGAGGTTCTTCGCCAGTTTTCTTTTTTCCTGTTTATGGAAAATTTGTGCTGACAAGTTACCACAAAGATGAGGAAAGTGGCTGAACAACTGAGCAGATAGGAGGAGGAGGAGGAGGAGGGAGGAGGGCGAACGTGCGAAGTCGCCGCGTTTAGTCGGGTACAAAAAGCGTGAATTACTTTCAGCGTTACATTTTATTCTTGCTCTTTTTGAAGGAACATCTGCGAAAAAAAAAAAAACAAAAACGATTGAAGATTAGCCCGGAGCTTTTACCTGCAGCTCTCAGTCTTCATTCAGCAACTGTCATGGCGCCATTTCAGCGCATGGTTTTCTCACGAGTTAAATCTGGACTTGAGTGCGTAAATGGACGTAACGAAAGCGAGGACTGTTGCGTGGCGTTTGCGTGTGCGCGGCTGACGGTCCAGCCGACGGCAGCGCAGGTCCGCGTTAATGTGGAGCGAAGGCGCGAACGTGAGCGCGAGCGGTCCCATCTCCGTACGTGTTAGAAGACGGGCAGATTAATGCTCGTCTGTGCGAGCGGCGCTCCTGTGATGCCGTTACAGCACGTCTGCTGGAAAATAATCTCATTAAGCATCAAGACAAAAAAAATCTCACATATTTAGCTCAATGCATAATGGTTTTGCGGGATTACAGCATTGAAATTACGCACGTTGCATTAATCCTTTTACCTCGTGGAAATTTTTTTAAAAGATGTTGATTTGGTCTGTTAAGATTTTTTTTTTTAAATGATCCAGTGAGTGACCGGGAGCTGTGGGGGCTTGGGCGAAAAAAAACGCTCAGTGATCCTCCAGCCCCGCCGCCGCTGGCCGTGCCTCACGCGTGTGGACCAGATCCAGCAGATTCGCCGCCTATGAAGAGCGAGCAGGCCGAGCGGCGTTCTCTTTGAGAGCGACAGTCATCAACGACGCCGCTTGGTCCGGGGCCAGAAGCTAATGGTGGCGAGGACCTGGAAGCGCATCAGAGGCCTCCGCTACAGCATTGTGTCCAGGCTGAACGGGGCGGGAGCTGACTCCAGCTCCAAGCACCCGCAACAAGAGAACCAGCATCAGCGCGATCGCCGTGAGACGGCGCCGCGGTTCGCGGTCCCCAGGCAGGAGCAGAACTGACGATGTGACGAACCAATAAACAGGATCAGAACTGGGGCCAATCCAAAGCCTGATCCATTTCTGGTGATTACTTTTCTTTCGGGTTAGGCAACTTTATCTTAGGTACAGGTACTCAGGATTTAAAAAGGACTACGCTCTCGTTTAGCCCGGGCGTCTTTTCGGAGGGGGGTGGCGACGCCGCGGCTGGCACCGCGCTCCCGTTCGGGACCAGCCAGGCGCCAAGGCTTCGCCCGCGCCGTTTCTCGTCCCAGGCGCAGAAAGCACGCCGCGCGGCTCCTCTCCGCGGGAGCGTTTCGGCGACCGGACGACAGCACCCGCGGCGCATACTGGCACAGGAAGAGAGGAGAGGGGGAGCGAAGAGAGAGAGAGAGAGAGAGGTAGGAAAGAGAGGAGGGAGCAGATGTAGAAAACTGAGCGCGCAGATAGAAAGGAAGCTTAGCGATGTGGCCCTCATTTGCCGCGCGCCTAATTAGAATAACAATGGCTGCTTTCAAGTCGGAATAATGGAGGCCCATCACTCATCATAATGCCTGGAAGCGCGGCCCGGCCGGGGCTTAACCCACGCGCTCCGCCGCAGGAACCGGGTCAGGTTGAGTGAGCGGCCGATAGAGGCATCGGCCCGGGCCGGTGGACCGGAGCCGGCGGCTACCGGACAGTTTAAGGAGCTCGGGGAAGCCGCGGTCAATCCCGCCGCGGCGCACGCAGCGAGCTGCCGAGCGGAGGGCGGGCTTGGAGAGGCGCGTCCGAACGCGACCGGCCCCTTTTTATCTCCGCCATCATTTAAGTTTGCATTTCCTTGTGAACGGGGGCCCCAGGAGACTCAAACCCCCGTCCCGGGCCGACGGGGGCAATCTGCTGGTTTCCGGCAGACGGCCGTGGCCTCAGACATGGAGGTGCTGACTCTCAGCACAGCCACTTCAGAGTCGACATCCGAGCGCACGCCCAGGGTCATGCTTTGTGAAATAAAGTCGGTGAAATCATCTTTCGCCGGAGGACAATGGAAAAAGCATGTCGTTCTGTGCACGGTTTGTGGCCGGTGCACAAAGTCAAGTGTGGGTCTCAGTCTGTGTGTGTGTGTTACATAAGATTAATTCTGGAGGAGCAGAAGGAGAGTTGTAAACGGTGACCTTTCAATGTAGCGCCACAGAAAAGAACTAATAAGGTCCAAATCCCATATTTATGCCTGACAGCGAAGGACTAACAGGAGGAAGAGGTCCACGCCTTCGATTGTCTTTTCATTCTCTCCGTCTCGCTGGCGCCGTTTTCCTCCAGCGCCTTTAACGCCGAGAGACGTGAATCTAAAGGAGGAGCAGCATAAGAGAGAGGGGATGTTAATGAGGGTGCAGAGCAAACAGCAGGGCAGGGGTGAGGGGAGCGAAGACCCGGGAGGGGGGCGGGGGGTTCTGCTAATTGCCGGGGGGGAGTCGGGCGACGCCTGCCGCACCGCTTCCTCGAGGATGTCGCGTCAGGGCTCGGGGCAGGAGAGGCCGCGCACTCCCCTGACCTCGGTCTAATTACCGCATACCTTGTGGTGAAGAGCAGCAACTCCGAGGAGAGCGGGGCCGCGTGACGCCTCGTCCGCTCTGCGCTCTCCAGCCTCTTCCCCGCCATACTGCGGGCGCATTCTTCCCTGGTTTAAAACGGCAGGAGTTTTTCTCGTTCGACCGAAGCCCCGGACCGAGCGCAGGGATCGCAGCAGCCCCCGAGCGGGACGGGTTCTCAGTCGTCCGGGGTTTTTGCTCTCTGCTAGGAAAGCTCGAAATGTCCGGACGAGTCGGGGACGATCGAGGCAAAGGGGCGTATTTTGGACAACGTGTTTTTTGGACTCGCAAGAAGATGGGGAGGGAACGACAGCCGAGAGCAACCGGGGGGTTCCACTTCAACATCAACAATCTACATCCGCATCTAACGTAAACCCCCCACTGTTTTCACCCCTGTGCTGATTTGAAGCTGCCTTCTGAAAACTGCCACGAACCGAACCATCCGTGCGATTCCTCGCTTTGAATAACAGCCGACAACATCCCGGACTGAGACGAGGACCAGGGATCACGACGGCCGCACCGTTAACCATCTCCAGCTCGCACGAACCGCCGCCATTACAATCGAGGCGAGTCAGCGCGTCTCTCCGCCGCCCTCCCTCGTTTCCTCCTCCGCCACTGCGTTAATCCCTCGCATCGTCATCCTCGACCTCAACAGCGACCTGTGACAACCCGGCGGCTGTAAATGGGTCAAACGCAAACGTTGAAAGAGCCGAAGCGACTGGGTCTGGATTCCATCGAGTACAAGCTGGCTGGCTGCTGGAGAAAGGCGACAGGTTTGACGGATTAGTCGTCCGACCGCTCGCCAACAAAAAGGGCGATCCCCGCTGAGCCCGCGCCAAGTCACGGAGCCCCGACTCAACAAAATGTGACAAATTAACAAACGGATGTGATCCAGTTCAAAATATCTGCGGATGCGAAATATACGATGATTTAACTGCACGTGAGCGAAGTCGCAAACACGTTTTGCATCAAAATAACATAACAAAGCTTTTAATTTGAATAACAACCCCACCGAACGAGGGGAAATCTAGTTTTACTTTAATTAACGACACAGCTGAAACAAAGAAAAAGTAAAAAAAAAAAAAAAAACAGATCTGTTGGAGGTTAAAAGAAGCGTGAAGCTGATGTCCAGAAATGTGTCCTTCACCTGATGGACAGAGAGAAACAGCACTGTCACGGCTGTCAATCGAATTAAAACCAGAACAGCGTGACAAGCAGAGCGCCTGTCAGCGCCCGTTTCCTTCCCTGAGCATCAGGTGTCCTCTCTCTCTCTCATGGCCGACCTGTCTCTCACAAGGTCCTGAGCTCTCTCGCGCGACGACACGGGGACAGGCGACAGGCCCAGGCTGCGAAGTCTCGTCATCTCCTCGAGCCCCGTATGACCGTCATGGAAGGGAAAGCGGGGACGCGGAGAAAGGAAGACTCGCAGGAGAGGGCGAGACGGGACCTCGCCTCAGGCAAAGCTAACCCGGGGGGGAGGCGGGCGGAGGTGGGTCGCGGGTGGTGCTCGGGGACAATCGACAGGAATCTCAGAGGTGGGCGGCGGCCCGTCAGAGACGCGTGAGGCCTCGGTCGCGGGACGATCTCGGTTTTTACCAAATGGACATGCTAACGATGTGTGTGAGTGTTCCCCGCGGGGTCCGTACGGGCCGTGAATCGATGTCTGCTTTGCTGCAGGCTCTTTATCTCGTCAGAAACCGCTGCCCCATCACTTCTGGGCCGCGCCTCTTGTTTCTAAACTGCACGCAGTCGCCACAGCTAATCAATACATGCGAGGGCGACGGCTGGGGGGTGTCGCGCGAGGGGGGGGGTCCTCGGCAACCAGGGATGTCGGTCCCTTTGTCAATCATTGTAAACCGTTTGTACGGCACTGATTAGCTGTTTAAAAAAAAAATCTAATCCAGTCAGAAACACACACACACACTCTCACTCACCCACGCAGAATAGGAAGACAGGGCTATGACAGGGAAGACAGGGAAAGGACGGACCGACTACCCCGGCTCTCAGAAAAGCTTTAATCGCTCCGTATTGATCGCTCTCGCTCCCCCATTTTCTTTTTCTTTTTTTTTTGTGGTGAATCAGCAACAACCCATGTGGGCTAAATGTTCCCCTGCTCTCCGTGAGCGGGTCAGCCAGTTCCACCCGCCCTCGACGCCTCCCCCTCCCAAACATCTCATTTGGATCTCATTTATATTCACACCGGCGGCAGTTGGGAGGCAGCGGGAATATTAACTTTGCCCGACGTGAAATATGAGATCTGGCAAAACCTCGCTCCGCAAAATGCGGTCTCAGCCTCAAAACCACAGTGCGGCATTTACGCCTGGTTTCGGCGAGCGTCTATAACATTCCCCTTAGCGCCTGCGATTGGTTTTCAATAAGAGAAGAGTTCCCGAAGGAGGCTGCGCGCGACGGCGCTGATCCGCCGCGAAGATCAGAGGATCCATGTCATCTTCGGGACAAAAGAAGGTGTCACTGGGACCTGACGACGAGCAGCGCAGCGAGACGGTGTACGACAAAAACAAACAGCGCGTCTCTGTGCGAGACAAATAAATCCTTCACCACCCAGAGCTGAAGGCGCGACGCGCGCTTACCGGCGGCTTACGCGTTGATTTCAGCGACGAAAGACAATCCGCTCCGGAGGACGGAGCCGTCGTTTTTCATTAAAATCCGCGGACTCCCCCGGCAGGATGAGCCCTCGTTAATTTGTCCGATTGCCAACATCATCAGCGAGTCATCAGGCCCTGTCTCCCCGCACATACGCACAGGTAAACACGCCCGACACAAAAGAACAGCAATTGACGCGCAAGTGGCTGCAAATCCCCGCAAACGAGGACGAGGGGTTTGAGCCGGCTTCGCTTGGCGCCGAAGAGTCCGAGGTGATCCGAACAAAGTTACGCCGAGTGAAAATATGAGCCATGCGGAGAGATTTTGTCAGATTGAAGAAGAGGGGATATGTGTGTGTGTGTGTGTGTGTGTGTGTGTGTATGTATATAGTATAATTTATGATAAAGAACAAGTAAAAGGCTCCTTTCTCTTCCACAGACCATTCGTTTCCAAAACCTATAGATCCTGGAGAAGGTCAGGAAGACTCCCTCCGCCTTCTTTCACCCTTTAAAGTGGAAGCCGGCACATAAAGAGACTGAGTCACCAGCTCCCTGACACACTCAGTTAATGTTCATCCAATGCCACTGAGGCGCAAACGCACACAAACACGCACACACTGACGTTGGCAGCCTTTCCAGCTCTCAATGTTTGAAATACTTCCGCTTCCACTGAGCGGAAGTGCGTGTGTGTGTGTGTGTGTGTGTGTGTGTGTGTGTGTGTGTGTGTGTGTGTGTGTGTGTGTGTGTGTGTGTGTGTGTGTGTGTGTGTGTGTGTGCGTGTGCGAGTGTGTGTGCGTGTCTGCCTTATCATTACTTGTCCCCAGTGGTGAGCCTGGCAGTCAGACGCTGTAACGGAGGCGAACGACAACAGGTTCCCTCCGCCAAACCTCTGTCAAGCATGATTGGACAGCATGTGGTAAGTGGTGCTCGGGCCCCAGGGAAAAACACACACACACACACACACACACACACACAAACACACACACACACAAACAAACAGAGGCACAGCTGCTCTTTATGTGCGCGGGCTGCACGTGCGTCACACCTTCTGCGTTGCGCTTGCCGGGGCAACTCGGCGCTCTCGATGGCGCCCTGACAAAAAAGACGGATGAGTCTGACCGCACTCCCACGCGTCTGACTCAACACAACTACTCAGCGATTGCCCTGCCCCATCCTTCACCCCCCCCTCCCCACTATTGACCCCCATGCACCATTGACTCGATGGTGTCGTAACATACTGCCTTTCCCCTTGCGCTGACAGCACGTGCACTTCACCGCAGAGATGTTTATGCTCAAGACCTCGAACCGTCCGCCGCCTGTCTGGGCCGACACCGGCCGACGGCGTGTGAACCGCTTTAACTGCTCGGCCTTGCAATTCGCGAGACAGCGGCTGGGCCGTCACATGAGCGCCGTTAGCCGTCGTAGCGCGAGGCCGGGGGTCGTGCAGAGTGTTCGCTAACTTCGTTAGGGAGTAAAGGACAAGAGCCTGGCGGACAGGAAGTAAAGGTCAGCGAACAGCCTGCCGGAGTCACGCTTCATCGTGACACAAGCCTTGTGTCAAAAAAAAAGAAAAAATGCCGGTGCCACGCTTCTCTAGAGCTCCCCCGTGCTCGACTGCTGTAATGACTGCCCTGACGATGATGCAAAGCTAATCTACCTTAATGCCTTTGGCAGCAATATTAATGAATTACACTGAAAAAGAATGAGAGGGCGCTTGATTTTTTCACCCTCCACGCGGATTTTCCGAGGTAAGACGGCGCGGTAAGAGAATGGATTCGCGGCACGAGCGCGGTATTACCTGCCGCGGTGTGAGCGTGCGCGCTTTGCGTACACCTGGAGGATGACTGAGCTGCAGATAACTGTTGAATGATCATTTTATTTACCCCCCCGCCCCGAGAGCGTTGGCCCAGCGTTGGCGACAACACCAACGATGAGGGCGATGCTTCCGACGCACAAAAAAAAAAAAAAAAAAAAAGGACTGCCACAGCTGCTCAGGGCCTGGCCAGCCTCCTCATCCTATTATTGACCTGTTTCCTGTAAACTGCTGCATTTTTTTTTTGTATGGCAGTCTGGGGTTTTTTTATGTCACGCATGGTCAGAGCGTCGGCCAATCAAATACGAGTGAGCGCAATTTCCTGACAGAATGACTCGGAAGCCGTAAAACCGCCGCGCGACAACGTTACGATCGCACGATTCATCCCCTTGTCGTCCACCGTACCGAACGCAGCAGAGGCCGGACCGGACGCAGGAGGCAGTCTCGGCCCGAGGATTAGATTACCCATAACGCCTTGGTCTGACGAGAATTCACCACGTCTCCGGGAATGCAATTGTGTCCCGTGTTCTCTCATATAGCGGTCAGTGTTTTGTGCAGATCCTCATTATGTCCTGCAGGACGGGCCTGATTGCTGGCGGCCGTCTAATCTAATCCTCACCCAGGAGACTAATAAGAGCCCTAACGTTGTGCGTGCGCACGCATGCGAGCGACAAAACGAGATGCGTGCCCGCAATGGAAACGCGGACGACATGAGAAACCTAAGTCGCGCCGCCGCAGATAGGAAAGCAGGCGCACGCATGCATAAACACGATTGGCGACCAGTTGTCGACGTGTAAATCGTGATCTGGATTTTTTTTTTTTTTTTTTTAAATCGTTGGAACGTCGCCGATGCGCAGAAGATTTCTTCCTTCACCGCCTCGCGCCGAACAAAAGTTCTGCTTACGGGCCGAGTTTGACGGAAAACCTTCACCCGATCTCCAGCGCCGCGCCGCCGACGCCGCCGAACGGACTCCGACCCCATCGTTACTCCTGGGCGCTGTTCATCGTTGAATTACATTACATTGCCTATAAATGCAGCAATTTTTCAAGCGCCCGACGCTGGATGAGGAAATTCAATTTCTCCGCTCACAGCCATACACTCCAGCGGCTCGAGCAATAACCGGCATTTATCTGAATCTAAAAAAAGGGCCCCGGCCTAAGTGATCTGTTGACCGTCTAAAAGGGCCGAGCGGGGGGAAACAACGCGGAGGGGGAGAAAGCTCGGCCGATGGCGTTTGGTTGAAGGCGGAGAGAAAAGGCCGCTTCGCGCTCTCGATTAACGGCCGCTGCGTGACAGCGACCACGTACGGCCGGTTTCTCTGCATCTGCCGCTCACCCACACGATGGGGTTTTCAGTGTGTGTTGTTTTTTTGGGGGGGGGGGTCACGTTGGACAATCACGGATCTTTCCGGAAGAAGCTTTCAGATGCGCTCTTGTGGTTCCGCAGCACGCAGGAAAACCGGCCTCGGAAATAAATAATAAATGACTGTGAAGAGTATTTTTTCTTTTAAGAGAGGTTTTTTCTACAGTAAGTTGCTGCAAACGTGCTGTGCATCATCCTGCAGGCTTGCTGTTTCAATATCAAGTCCTCCAACCTAAGTGACCGTACAGGATGTTTGCCCCCCCCCCAGATATGACCCACAGGAAGTGGTGCCCCTACAGCAGACTAAAAAACGCGGGGCGAACACAGTCGAACCACCGCTCGTCATCATTTAAGCTACATTGCCTATTGATTTCCGGACGGACGGCGGTCTCCCGCCCCGGCCGTCGCTCTTTGTGCGACCTCGCTTGACTCCCTCCTCTCCTCCAGTCGTAATTGCCGCAGCTGCCCGAGGTCGCCGGACAATAAAACCTAACTATAGGTCGTAATAAGCTGCTGGCGCGGGCGACCCGTGGGCTCGCTCTTCACGGGACGCTCTCTCTTATTAAGGAATCTGCGGCGACAGATGACAGGCCCTTTAAAGCGCCTTTGCTGCCCAGCGAAAAATGTATTATCGACAGGACTGACGCGAGGGGGCCCCGTAAGAGAGTGTAACGCCGCCGTAATATTTCTATAATACACATATCCATCACATCAGAAGCAACCTCGACGCCATACACAGCCAATCGAGCAAACACGAGCGGAGCGGCGGGAGAATATCAATCACTTGGGCAATCACTGGAGGACATAAATATTTCATGAACAAAAGTAACACATTAGATTGATATGGGCTTGGCTGCCTTTTGAATAAATCCCTGGCGTGGCACTGAATCGCACACACACACACACACACACACACACACAGACTTTGATCCAAAGCCTCTTACAGGGGTTTTGCTGATTTTTTTTTTTTCACCCCCAAAATGAGAGAGAGAGGCCACAGACCCGGCCCCGGGCTCACGATGCAAGACGCCCCGTGTCATTAGCCACCAGGATCAAAGGCCCAGGCAGAGACGGAGTCGGCGGCTGACGGCGCTCGGAGTCGGTGCCGGTCGGGCCGCTTTCGCGCGAAGTGCGCTCTGCATCGATATGGGTGTCCCGGGCGCCGCGTGTGTCGCAACTCGTGCATTTAGCGTAGCGCTCGTACGCCACAGTCCCGGCCTCTAAAGAAACCGCGGCGCTCACTTAAGCAACCCACTGCATTTCTTACTGGAGACCCCCCCCCCACACACACACACACACACACACACACACATACATAAATGTTCCTGAGGGGACGTCCTGCTGCGCCCGCTGGCATTCAACAGTGGGCGAACAGTGACCTTTATCATACTTAATGGTATTTTTCATTTCCAGCGACACCACTATAATGTTCAAACAGGGAGTCTGGGATTTGCTCTAATACTTATACAATTTCCTCTCCAAATCCAATTTGGCACACTCAATGGAGAACAAATTGGATAATAAGTTTTGCGTTCTTAAATGTCTGCTTTACAATATTATTTTTTCTTTCTCGGGCAACAATATACATTTCTTTACCTATACATGTGTGCGATTAAAAGGTTAAACTGGAAATGTGGAGCAATTTTCTTCTTGCTCAAGAAAGAAAACAAGCTTGTAACCTCAACCCACCCCCCCCCCAGAAGGCTGCACTTGGTCCGGTGCCACATCTACATACAGTATTAGGTATCAAACTCTAAATGTAGGGCTGCCGAGCAACGGCGATTTTAAATCAGGACCGCTTCTCTCAATTAAGCACCGGGTCTATAGATAGAAAATGGATAAAAATGAACCCGAGGTGTCAAACTCAGGCCGCCTGCGTTGGCTGACCAACAGTCTTAAACTCCAAAAAGTACAGAAGACTGGGAAAATCTCAAAAAAAGAGAACACTTTTACTTCAAAAAAAACATTTGCAAAAGATTTTTTTATCAACTCAATAGTAACTGCTTCTTCAACATATATTGCAGTTTGTGTACTTGTGTATTATTGTGATGTACTTCATTTTTGGCATACGTGAAAATGTCAGTTTCGGATGTGTTTGACAATCAAGAGCAATCGCATCTAGTGTAACGTATATATGTCGGTGCCACTGTAGGCAGCTCGGTCCTATGGATGGGATTCAGGATTACTAAAGTGAGCGCAGCATCAACACTGACACTGAAACTATTCCAGCAGCGTTTTGGAGGAATGCGTTCTGGACTCGTGTGCCACAGCGGAGTGGACTCTTTTTTTTTCAGACCGCCTCGAATGTAACACACCCCCTTAAAAGCACAAACTACACCAGTACGCACAAAAACACAGCAACAGGACCCGAACCGACACGGGCAAAAAGCGTGTCCGTAACACCTTCCTGCACCCGCGGCTGTGGAAACTGGATTCATTTATGTGCGCAGAAGACTTATAATAACAATAAATGTTGTTGTTGGTTTTTTTAAGTTAACATTTTTTTGGTGTTTTTCTTCGCGCATCGAGCTTGAGGGAGACTCGTCAGTTTTAGGAGACAATAGCGTTGCTGTCAAAACACAAAAGCGCGTTAGAAAGCTATCGGTTTGCAAAAAAAAAAAAATATGTCTGGAAAAAAAACTACGACATGAGGGGGGGAGTCGGTGTGAAAGCTTCAGGGACCTCACCTTGTTTGACACACTTGACTCGGACGGGGTCTTTGCTGTGTTTGACCACAGCGTGGACGTCCCTGGTGGTGAGCCCGGCCACCGGGGTGTCGTTGACTTCCAGCAGGAGTTCGTCCTGGCAGAGTTTACCGCCGTGGCACGCAGCTCTGCCCGGGAGAAGCTCGCCGATAACCGGGAACTGTCCATTCTCAGCGCCGCCCTTCAACTCCAGCCCCAGCTCCCCCTCCTCATTCCTGCAGAGGACACTCTCGTGGACTTTGTTAGTCCAGTGGTTCTTCCTCTTCTTCAGGCTCTTGGACATGGCTCGAACCGGGGAAAATCACATGAGTGCGGCCGCGGAAGAAGTTTTGTCGCTCCCTCGAGTCCCCCGGTGTCGCCGTAACACTGTTATCGCGTCCAGTTTCAACGCCGAACCCCAGTTGTGTCCATGTCGGCGCGCGCACACAGACACAGACACACACATACGCGCAGACGCGCGCGCACACACTCGCACGCACAAGCAGCTGGATCATCAGTCTGCAATAACTGAGAGCTGCTCAACTTGGGATGCCTTCAGGGCCCGCCTCCGACGTCGGAATCGGTAGCTTCGGCGTACGGCGGCGATAAAGTGAAGCAGGTAAACCGAAGTATGCTCGTTTTACGAGGCGAGTCTGTGAGACTGAAGCGCGAAAAACCACCCATTAACATTTATTACAATTTCAATATTAATTTTAAAAAGATGTTCAAATAGGCTGGACCTGCTGCACGAGTCTCTAAACAAATTAGTATCACAAAAATATCGTTATGACTCAGTAAATAGCTAACTTTTATCGATAAAAATTTACCCAACAAGCCGTACCTCTACCTGCAGACTTCAAGTCAACCACTTTAATGTGCATTTTGACCTGTGCTTCAGCATATAAAAGTTCCTCATAATCACATTAGCATTACAATTAATCATGCAACATTACTCAATAGTTTACTTTATTGTTGAACAACGCTACCATAGTGCCTAAATCAGTTCAGATGCACAAAAAACTTCGAGGCGTACAACTTTTACGAGGGGCACGCGAAGGCATCATCCAGCTCCAACCAACCTAACTGACCCGGATGTGAAGGCTGGAGGAGGAGGAGGAGGCAAGGCTTTTCCCAAATCCAGCTTTCCATGGAAAAAAAAAAAGGAAAAAAGCGAGCGAGGCAGAGTAACGGTATTTCCACTGGCATGGCAGCAGAGCAGCGGTAATAAGGGTTTTTCATACCGCAAATATGCCTCTTCTCTTTTGACATTCGCTTACTTCACATGATACAGCTCGTGCCAGATCACGACTTTGTATAACTCGTATTTGGTGTGAGCTTCAGGTTGGATCCACTAAGTTTTTTTATATATAAAAAAAAATCTTTTTCTTTCCCACTGAAAGTGGAACTACATCAATTATAATCTCTAATCCTGAGGCGATCTTGACAGCCAAAGATTTGATTTCCTTCAACGCCCGCAAGGTCCCCGCTAAACGTTGCGTTTGTGTTTTACGAAACGCTTTCAAGGGCGCTGAGCGTTTCCCAGCCGAGCGTTTCCCCTCAGTGATGACACTGAGATTTCAGGGGCATATTTTATACCCCGTAACAGCGAGTCCGTAAGCCGTAATGATTTTGTCACGCGCCAGAAGAAATGTTTCCAAAAAAGAAAAAAAAAATCCCCACGCGTTTATCTCAAACTGGAGGAAAGGGGACATAAAAGGATGCGGAGAACTGAGTGAATATAATGCAACTTCAAACAAATGTGCGTCGTAGTCGTCGTCATTTTTTTTTTTGTCTTCACGGGAGCTTTAAAACTTCCAATCGGCTTCATGATGAAGCTTTTCTCCTCGCGCTTCGTCTCGCTCAGCCGCCGAGCCCCTTTTCAGTAATGATAGTTTGCTGCCTCACTGCTATAATTGTATAGATATACAACGATAATGGCCATTCTGTGCAGCAGAGACATTGTGAGTGAATGCATTCCTTTTTTTTTGTTCAGCTTCAAAATCATGTTTTTCTTATCGCAAATGAAAAACTCCGGCGAAGAGAGAAGCGCCCTCTTTTCCGATACGCCTCTTTGTGTCAACCGCTTGTGTGTCTTGTGGGGGAAAAAAAAAAAGTGTCTCTCGAAGATTCGCACACTCAGCAAACAGTCCTGCGACGCCGGGATTTTAGAACCGCCAAGGTCGCGGGTCCGTGTCCCTCCGAAGTACCTCCGCATTCTAAAATCCCCCCGGATTCTCGGGAAAAAAAAAATACCAAGGACATGACTTCAGTGGTAGCTACAGGCCTGCATCCGAGGAGATGCGTCTCAGTGCATTGGATTTTTTTTTTATGCGCATTAAAACGGTGGAAGAAAAATCACGATGTGAAGACGCCTGAGTTGGAAAAGGAGGAGCCACTTCGACGCCGCGTTCCAAATGAATTTCTCCCTCGAAAAAGCCAAATTTTCTGCTGTCCTTGAGTCGTGCCGACGAACGAAGCGGCGGGGAACAATGCATCGTTTTCTTGGAGAGGCGCCTGCGCATTCCAGAGCGGGCGGCCTTGCGGAGGGGGAAAATTAAAACAAAAACGAGAACGGAGAAAGGAGAGGAAGACGCGCAAAAAGAGAAGGGGAGGATTTTTAACGAGGGCAGGAATTCTGGAGGCCGTGTTTGAACAAGGGGAGGAATGCTCTGCGCGTGGCAGAATGAGCGCCGGGGAGGAGGGAGGGGAGAGAACGTCAACAGCTCAGGGAATGAAAGGCCTTGGAAAAACAGCGCGGGATTAAACCACGCGAAATGTGCCGGGTCGGCCCGAGCGCGGGGTCGACGAGAAGTCGCCCCGGGACTGTTAAACATCGAGTACCGCGTGCGCTCGGAGGATAAACCCCGAAATTTCCTGCTCGCGCGGCGGCGGTTTCTCTCGGAAACGTGACGCTAGTGCGGCTCGCGCTCCTTTTCCGCAGGTTTCCGTATTGCGGGAAATCGCTCCGTTCTGCCATCAGTCACGTCGACGCGACCAGATGGCGGTTCGTTGGCTCAGCCCGTGACGCTGCCCCCGGGATTCGCCGCGCCGCTCCTCGACATGATGTAATGGTCACGACAGGCCTCGTTGCGGGGTAATTAAAGCTGGTCCGGGAATAAAGGGGAAAAAAAAAAAAGATGGCTGCCGCTGCCGAAGAAAGGGGGAGTCATTATCCACTTTTGTTGCAAGCTGCCGTTCTGGCTCCAGCGGAGTCATCGTCGGCGACGGGGCCGCTCGTCTTGCGCCGTCACGTTTTTGGGCACGGGGGGTATGACGGAACCAGCGGCCGAGTCGGTGCGGTCTCATTTAGGCCGACTGCCTGACCTGTTTATTTTTCGCGCCCATCTGCTCGACCTCGGGAAAGGTCCGCTCTGTCACTCTTGTCTCCCCTGCTGCTCGACCCCACCCCCCACCCCCACCCCTCTTCAAGGGATGAAGGTGGTGCCAGGAGATGTGGACATCACCTCTGGCTTCACTGGAAAAAAAAAGAGGAGAGATTCCGGGGACCTGAACAGTGTGAGAAAGTGTGGAGGTGAAAGGAGACGTCAAAGGAGCCATCCAGTCGTGCCCTCGCTCCACTCGTTCGTTCGCTCGGCTGTTTTTCCTGGTTCGGGTCGGGGGGGTCGGGGCCATTTAGTTCCGGTCGAGCGAAGATTCTTTATGCTGCGGCGCGCAATTATATTTTCAGACGGTCTTTTTCGCTTCCCCAAACCATTCTAGCTTGGCGACCGCCCGCGCACAAAGCGGTGCAGTTGTCGGAATCCGACCTTGACCGGCCCGCGCGGGGCGCCGACCTCAGCCTCGTCAGACGGCCGCCGGAGCGAGCCGGAAACGCCGACTGCGCCGGCCGGACCTCATCGGTCTGTGGCTAAACGGGACCGGCCTCCAAAAGCCAGTTTTTGCAGCGACCTGTTCAACAATCACACAGTAGTATCGGTGGAATAATTGGGCGACCACTGTGTATTATTCAAATTTCTTTTTCTGTGCAAACGGTGAAATAGTTTCTGACTTCCTTGTTAAACTTTTTTTTTCTCATCACATTAACTCAGATTTTGACTTGTGAATAAAAATAAGAGTAAAAAGGTCTGCAGTCACCCTGGTTTATGATACAGTGGTGGCATACATACTGTACACTAGCTATTGCTACTTGTGTTCGCCCTAACATGATGAATGCCGCCTTAAAAAAAAACGCACATCCGGTAGCTGCACTGCAGCCCCCCCCTCTGCTGATGAATTAGTCTCTGTGCACCTAATAACACCGCCTCTAAATCTCTCTCTCCCCCCCGCCCCCAATCTACCCAGTGCGATTCGATCGCCCTCTGTATGATCATTACGGTATTTCACCTTCAGCTGTGGCTGCCGCTCCGATCGCCTCCCGCTGGGATGGAGAATTCATCTCCTCGCTCCGCTCTCACGCCGGACGATTCAGGCCGCCGCTTCACGAGCCCGTTCGCCGACGAACCGGCGTTTCCCCTCCTCCCCTGCCCGCTCCACATCCCTCCTTTCCCACCAGCTCAGACAGATAACTTACCTTTTTTTTTCTCGCAGCATTTTTTTAAAAAACCTTTTAAACTGCTCGTGTGCTCGCGCCCGCAAAAACCAGCTCTGCTTTCCCTCCCCTCGCTGGCGGCAACTTACATTAACGCTATCACCGTCAGTCATCTGTCCTCACCATGGCGGCGTCAATCATCAATCAGGGGGGGGGGTGACACTATTGCCATGCAATCAACAGCGTGACAGCTTGATAGACTTCCACAAGCCGCCTCTCATATCCCATCACAAAGCACATTTGACAAGCCGGCAGGGACGGGTCATCAAACCAGACGACAGCAGCTTTCAGTCCGCGAGAGATTAGGGTCTAATATTTCCAGGCGCAAAATTGCCGCCATCATTATCCACTTTTTGCGGTGATAAAAACCGCACCTTCGCCTCCTCGCAAAAACTAGGGGAACTTGTTAAACGGCAGATTTGTTCGCCCGCGCGCCGCGTTTCGTGTTGTCGTACGGACGGCGGCAGATTGAGGCATATGTCGTGCGAGATTGTTTATTGATGCTGTTCAAAAGCAGGGACCCGGCGTGCGCCGCGCGTTATGACGCGAGGCGTTTGGTTTTAATGCCTAATAAAAAGACACGTGTGTACGGTGTTTCCCTCTGCATATTTACAGAGATGTTTGCACAGATTTTACTGGGAAGATACTGTATGGTACAATACCACTTTCATGTAATTATATGCAGGTGAACCTTAAAAAAAATATTCAATATTATTAAACATTAAAATATGCCATTATTCAAAGCATCCTGCCATCCAGCACTGACGTCTAAAGAATCACACGGCACATATTCCATATTCCATAAACTGCCGTCTGGATCGTAAGCAGATATTTAGCTACTCCTCTCATTTATATTTCACCACGGAGCTCTCCACGGCCGATTCCATCGAACGCCCCACGGGGGCCGAGAAAAACTCGGAGTGCAATTATGATAAATGCACCGCACCGCGCGCACAACTCCTCTTTAACACCCACTTGACTGAGGGGCGTTTCATCACAGTCTTGCATAATCCCAAATTTGAGTCGAGCAGCCAGCAGCATTCTTTAATCCGCCGTGCAAACACCAGAGTAGCGTGGTTCGAGACTTAAATACCTTTACAACTGCCGAGGCAGCGGGGGCATCCAAAGGTCGTGGTGGCGCGGGGGTGGGGGGGGCTGAGAGGTCAGGTATGGCCTGCAGCCGGCAGCACCGCTGAGAAGGGAAGAGGATTAAGAGAGCAAAGTTGATCTTTGTGTCTTTGTGTTTGGAAGACACCGACAGAGCAAGGTTGAAGAGGGCGGCGGGGCCGTCAGCGTCCTTCAAATGAATATTCACGCCAGGCGAGCTCGTGCCCCTCCGCCCTCCCGGGACCCCCGCGTGTCCAGAGCCAAGGAGCCGGCGTTTTGAGGCAGATCCCTTCGCCTCCGGCTAATGGATTCTCTGAGCCTCGGCCCGCTGCTGAATGTCAGGGGCGACCCCCCGGCGGGATTTTTCCCAGAGGACCTCTTCGGTATTCTGTTCACAAAGCCCCGTCTGAAGCCCCCCATTGATCAGCGGCTCCTTAAGATGCTCTCTCCTCGTTTAGCGAGGGGTAACTGTTACATCACTGCCACAGGAATGGGGTGAATGGTCGTCTGATTTAGGCCAGAAAGGAAGTCAGTACAAATAACTTGGGTTTGAAATTGATAATTATGATTTTAAATAATCATCAAAATCACCAGGGTTCATTACTGACACTGGAAACAGTAGGTGGATAAAACACTTTCAGAGCAAAGTCCACTTGCTGGAAACTTTCCAGAGCTTTCAAACGCGATGACGGTCTCGGGCGTCGGATGGCGGTTTCCCCGAACCTCCGCCCGACTGGTTTTTACTGACTCTCCCGCTCGGGCCGGAAGATGTGGCAGGAAGACGGGAAGGAAATTAAAAAACAAAAACCCTGTTACAACAAAAGCGTCCGAACACGTGAAAGCAACAAACGCAAGCAGCGAACCATCGATAAAAGGCCATGGCGGCATACAGTCCCGCAACCCCGCTCGCTCTTCACTCACGTTCTCGGTCACAATGAGAATTCCCACCTCTGATATCGACTGAGGCCCCTGACGTCCCGCTCTGAACCACATTCTCTCCAAACCTGCGGCGTGAACCAAAGGCCTTATTTCTATTCGTCGCTCCGCTCCCATTCCCCCTCAAGCCTTTTTGACGAGGGAGCACCTAGCTCGCCGCACCTCCTCTGTCATGCAGATGCGGCCCACGGCTTAATTATTCATCCCCGACCCATCCGTTAACGCCAGCCTCCGCCGCCTGTTACTCACCCCCAGTCAATAAATATTCCCTTTGCCGAGATTAGAAGATTTTGCATGACCTAGATATTAAATCAAGTTATTGTTCCAGCACTGTCATGCTAAAATTTCCTCTTGACAGTGACGGGAGAGAGGGGAGAGAGAGGGGCGGGGCAGGGGGACGGCGGCTTAAACGAATGATTCGGATCAACAGTGACCCCTGCTGTAGAGCGCCGACCGGTTGTCCTCTCGCCTCGGGGCGGACGGCTTTGAGGGCGAGCTCAGCTCCTCTTCAAAGGCGGCCGCTTCTCCACGCTCACGCGCTCAGGGACGACTGTGAGGCGCAGGCTGCCCCCCCCCCTCCACCCCCGCCGCACGACTGCTCAAGCGTCCACACTTATTCCACGGCGTCCTGAGAGACGATGGCCAATTTCAATACATAAATTGATAAGGAGGAGGAGGAGAGAGGCTGTGAGGCAGGAGTGGAGGTGCTGCAAAGACAGAGACAAGGAAAACATAAAGTTACAATAGAAAGATTTTAATAAAACCACAACGACTTGGCGTTTGCTCCCATCCTGCTGTTAAACGAGGTCCAACCCAACGAGCGGCAGCAGTTCTGATTGGCTGTTTACAAAAGCTTCCACGTGATAAATAACTATAATCAAAGTGTGAACTCTTATTCGGGTGGCCCTCGACAGACTCCGCAGCCCTGGCCCCAGCCCAGCCCCCAAAACCCACTCATCCCGAACACGTAATCCAGCCGTAATCCTCGCTTTGGCGGTTCTGTTTGAGCAACAGGTGTAATCATTTGTCCAAGGCTGGTGCACTTCCGCTTTTAGAAGGTGAAGTGCCGGGAGGGAGGGGGCTATCCGTGCCGTGCCAGCGAGGCCGTTCCCCCCTGGAGCCTCGCCTCAGTCCACCAAGCAGCGTACAGCTGCAGCCCTTGTCGGGGCGAGCGGCGCGCTTCATGCTTCAGCGTTGCGGGGAAGAGCAATCACTGGCTCTGCGGCGGCGGCGGCGATACGGTCTTTACCTTCAGCCCGCGCCGTCAGTCACTCAGAATAGAGCAGGCGCCCGGAGGCTGCCGTAGCGAGCGTACGCCATCCACCGATCATATCCTCCTCCTGCTGCCGCTAACCGCTATTGCGGCTTATGAATCGGCGAGTCGGAGGGAAATATTCACGCCGGGCAATTAAAATAACCTGAGAGATTCATCGACCATAAACGCAGGGCTTGACAAGACTGGCCAGCTCGATGAATATTCATCGCGGAGAACGGCAGGATCAAAGACGAGGCCCGCTCGTACACAGTGTTTGTTTACGATGTCGGTTTAAACACCTGAGGGGGCGGCGGAGGAAGAGTTGAAGTGTTTAAGGGAGATTTGACTAACTCCCGCAGGCTCCAGTGCATTCAGGAGCAAAGCCCCGAAGCCGAGCGAGACTTTGTAAAGGCTACGTCAGACGGATAAAACAGAGCAAACTGTGTTCAGAGTAAAGCTGGCCTGTGCCCAGGACGCCCTCTGCAACCATTATTCAGGCAGCCTTGTTGTGTTCAAAGACACAAAATCGCTGGGCGGTTAATATATTTCTCCAACATCTCGGACTCGGGGTGTGAAGTTTGGTTCGGGCACCAAGACCGCCTTTTCCTGCATTTATACACAATTATATTAATCTAGCAAATAACGCGCTGCGGTGAAACTGCTCATCGTGACTCCAAAACATGGAAATTGTGTACCCTATCGCTACTCGAAATCTAATTTAGTTTCATTACAAGATAATGCCTCTTTATTGGCCTTTATTTCCCTGTCCGTGATTGATGCTCACGCCCGGCGTATTTTTTCGGAGAACGCTGAAATTAAAATCGCGTCCAGCAACAAGTGCTGCGGCAGGAAGTAGCCCGAGAGGCAAAGTCAGGGGTAAAACAGTGAAGTCCAGTTTACTCGTCATGATGATGCAGCAGCATAAAGTCATCTTTAGCTCTGAAGGGAGAATTTCAAAATTTTCAAAACATACCCCCCCCCTCCAAGTGGGGCTATATTAACTTTTGCTTGCAGGCTATAAATTTGAAACGAAAAGCCTGCGTCAAAAGTGGACACGCCGGGGACTAACAGCCAGAGCGTCTCAGGTTTCGGTTCGGGTGCGTGCTCTTGAACCAAACGTTGCACGCGAAACAACTACAGTCAAATGTGAGTACATATAAAACGAGTATAGGACCTGGCACAGACAGGAAATTGAGTGAGACATGTCAGACTTTCACCAAGTCCATTAAAAGTGTCATTAAATTTGCATATGACCCAGAACGGAAGGTTGTTAAGAGCTTAGAAGATAATTTGAACATTCGATAGAGATGAACCCCAGTGTTTCCATTCAAGGCTAAACTCTCGCCATCAGCATTCAGACAGGATGAGTTATAGCCTTGTCGTGCCCGAGCCTCGAGTGTCGAGCGAATTAAAATTCCGCTCAGGGCGGAGGACGTATAACAGGGCGAAGCTTCTCCTGCGAGGTAGGAAGGAGGAAGACTTCAAAACAAAGATGTGGGCGCGGGGGAACCGCTGGAGGCAAACAGAGGGTTTTCTGTGACGGTGGCGGGAAGGAGGTGGCATCGGGGGGGTCAGGGGTCAAGCTTCGGCAGTGATACACTGGGTGAGGAAGGCGGTACTGAGTTGGGTGAAGTGAGGACAGAGCCAGTGAGGTTCCTACAAGATCCCTCGTTGCTTCAGTACCTTCAAGGCTCCAGTGCCGACTGCCCGGTTCCTCGCTTATCTAGTTGAGCTGATATGTGAGTGGGGTGGGGGTGGTGGGGGGGGCAGATAGCCTCCTGTGCTCTCCATCTGGCTGCGGACACACACTTGATGTTTACCAATGAGCTCGCCGAGAAGACGGCATCATTCAGGGCAACAGGCGCCCGTGAGCCTGTCAGTTTATGTCTGTTTTTTGTTTTTTTTCCCGGTGCCCCTCCCCGCCGAATTGAGCGGTCAGGAGAACTGGGACGGGGGCCGAGCAGCTCCCCCCCTTTAAAAGTCGTTAACCGGCGCGCAACCGCTCCCGCCGCACCCGACCTGTCTCATTAGCGAGCCGCTCCAGGCGCCCGCGCCGTATTTCCGCCGCAGCTCCGCCGGGCTCCCACATCCGGATCGGCGGGCGAGGAGAGGTCGCCCCTCGGCTCTGTTTCAGCGCGGCTGCCGTCTCTCCTATCTAACGCGAATTGTTTACCGTAAGCGCAATGTTCCCTCCGAACGCAGGACATCTAATCGGATCTCATCTGCGCTGCCGCTGCGACGGTTCCCGTTCCGCCGCCGCCGCTATTTTGTCTGCTTTAAAGAAAGCCTGGAAATAGTTCGGTGGTCGTAATTACGATTTCCTTTGCAATACAGTTATTTCAGAAATTTCGATGCAGTAATTCATGGTAGCTCCAACCAACTAATGAGTGCATTAATGAAAATACTTTTCAAAAGTTGGACATTTCTCATTTCTTTTGATTGATGTTAGGAAATATTCCAAATACAGCATTTCTGATTCTCACGAGCCGTAATCGTCGAAATGAAAACACAAAGGCTTTGAAATATTTCAATTTACGCTTTAATGAGGACTTTTTTGCAACATTCAAATTTCCGGCGCTGCGCTGGTATAGCTGCTGCGACTAATTTATCATAGAGAATTCTCTATTCACATGTCACAGAGCAGGAATTCAGTCTTTCACCGACATCTGACGTGACCGAGCCGTTGAGTGATACCACAATAATGTAAAAGTGGCTGTGGAGCTGTAGCAGTTGTAGGAGTCTCTCGGGTCACGTGATCATTTGATGATATGAAATATAGATGAATACATGTGTCGGCGACAGCGCAGTTGAATCTCTGTTATTCTTCAAGCTGGATGTTTTAATACTGTGGAGGAACAAGGACTGTTTCCGCCCTCTTGGCATTCACCTGAGCTGGCCTGACAGCCAGCGGCTCACACCGCCGCACCGATTACACTCTGATCCAGCTTCATAGCCGCCCAGCCTAATTCCAGGAGCTCAGATACTGCACCTCGGGGGTGGGGGGGTGTCTTTGTGTCTTATCTCAAAGCTGGGTCCGACCGTTTAGCGACACGGAACCAAATTGTTCCGCGGAATAAAGAGAAAGAATTGTGGGGCTAAATGGCGGCAATCCAGTGAACAACGGCGCCTCTTATCAGGGCGACGCAGGGCGCCGGAGGTTTTACCTCAGCCGAGGGTGAAACACGACTGGGACGGGAGCAAACGCAGATGTTGGGTTGTCTGTTACGTTAATATTCATTTCAGATGAAAAGGTGAGTAGGAATTGAAATTCATTGCATTGATCCAGGGATTGTTTTGGCGAAATATGTAAAAAAGCCTCCTTTCAGACCTGTTTCTATCTGCTTCACAGCGATAGAAGATCCTGCAGTCCGTCTTTCTGCCCCCCCTCCCTCTCTCATCTCCCCCTCATTTGCACTGAGTCAGTCTCTATAAAAGAGAAGCAATCGTACAGCAGTCTCAGTCGGTGGCCTCTCCTAATACCACGCTGACAGATTTCTTTCTTGCACCGGCAGCGAGGGTGCCTCAAAACTCCAACCGCTAATTCCGACAGACGTCACGCGCTTGTGGAGACACGAGCACCCGGCCCCCACCCCCCCCCCCCCACCACCACCATCCCCGGGGCGGGAAAAGCCAAGCGCGGAAATGCGTGGGCGATGCCCGGGCGACGGCCCCTTCGCGGCGTCCCGCAGCGGTGCACGGATCTAATGATGCGACGGCCGCGCACGTTCGCTGTCGCCTCGCCATCAGCTTAACGAATCAGATACGAACAATAATGCCCGATCGGGCATTTGTTGATCGGTAGGTCTCACATTTATGTTCCCCCAGCCTGAGAATCTCCCCGGTGCATACAGTACGCTACACAAAGCGCACACACACACACACACACATACACTCCCAGGACCCAGCTATTATTTCTGAAGAAGAAAAAAACAAAACAGTGGAAGGAGCAGCTTGAGCAGACTCATTCCTATTCTAATGAAAACGGTTTGAAAGACACGGGTTCATCGCATCCATCCGCACAACATAAGGTTAATTTATGCTCGGACCGAAATAGCCGGGCCACGCTTGACCTTTTGGAAAAAAATATGTACGATGACCCTTGATTCTTCTGAAGGGACAAATTATACTGCGGCGGGAAAGGTTGCGGTCTGCGATGCAGTAAACGTCTGCATACAAGAACCCCCCCCCCGTAGGAAAAAGCCCTGCTAAAATAAACCGTCTGCGATTGTATTATTACATACAGCATAATTGTGACCGCGGAGTTAATTGTGTAGCTACACGGAGCACAGAAACACAATTTGGTGCAGGAGTGAGTCGAGGATTCGTGTTCCGCCCGTGGCACCGAACGCAGGGAACAGATGAGAGGGATTTTGGATGGATTATGAGCATTAGCACCCCACCCTGGCGGGCCTTATTATTGGAATGGCTGAATATATCATTATGATAATGTCTTTGTCTGACTGTGTCTTTTTTTTTTTTTTTTTTTAAATCAAATACCGACTGGAATGATGACAATTTGGATCCACGGGGAGGAGGAAAGACGGAGGGGGGGTTGGAATGCCTCACGAGCTTGGTAACTCGGACCCGCTGTATCGTGTGCTTACACGCAAACTAGCACGCATGCACAGATATCCTCTTGCTCTCACTTCTGCTTCTAAAATCTGCTGGGCTGATCGAATCTTTCACGAGTCCCCCGCCCCCGCTTCCGCCAGGTGAAACGGCGGCGCGCCCTCGTACGAGCCGCATCAAACTCGGCGTCTGACATCCGGCGGACCGGGCCTCTCTGAGCCGCGCCTGGGGTTTAATTTGCATCAGGAGGTGTCATTGCAGCGCGGCGGCTCATTGAGCAAACACAATGAATAATTGAATTTAGGGTCCGGGCAAACACGGCTCCGTGATTAAGAAAAAAAAAAAAACAGACTGTGACAACATTAAGAGCTCGACAAACACAAATCAGCAGTCGAGGTGGGGAACGCGGGGCGCGGACAGGAAACCGGCGGGGGTCCGACAATCGCGCCCTGGGGGACGACTCGCGCGTCCAGACTGATTTAAAATGGAATAAAAAATAAATGGAGGAGCTGTAGCTAAGAGAGACGAGCTCCGTCGCTGTCTGTTGTGAGTGCTGCGGGACAAACTCGGTGGCAGCAGCTTTTACTTTCCCTTCAGACTGCAGCGCAGGAATACCAATGAGAAATTCATAAGTAGGACTGCAGCCAAAACAAGCTCTCAAAGCCGCCTATTTCGCGACGGGCTCCGGTGTCCCCGCTTTGGCCGGTAATCAGAAGCTGAAATTAAGCACCGGGGCCTGAGAGGGACGAGTTTGCGGCGCGGGGACGCCTCTTTACATCTCTCACTTCGCCCGTGGGCGGGGGAGGGGGGGTGTTAAGTGGGTATAGCGGACAAAGATCAAAGAAATGATTACGACGTACTGCGAAGTTGCACTTGAGTCTAAAAACGCTCCCTGGCAACGTGTCATTATTGTAAACAGGCATTACTGCTGCACTGAGGGAGCCAAAGCTGGATCTGGATGTTTTAAGCGGCCCAATAAAAACAGCTGTTAGGAACAGCGACCCAATCTCTGTCACATCCAAAACACAATGGGGGATTTTTTTTTGTTTTTTTTGTCTGAAAAGTGTAAATGTGGTGACAAATTGCAAATGGCATGTGAGACATTAGTAAAAATGCAATCACGTGCAGTGATATCGTTTAATGCACAACTTTTTCCATGAAATGTTTTTTTCTCGAGCAAAGTCATGGTCTACAATGTGACTTACTTTCAAGTATTTTACTTTAAAAAACTCAAACTTTAATGAGTTTTTTTTTTTTTTGCTGTGACAAACTATTTCCTGTCCAAAGACTTGTAGAAGTTCAGATTTGGGTTTAATGACATTCCTTTGAGACAGATATGAGTGCTTTTATGTTTTTCTTTTAATATTTGAGTGCGCGTATTTCTTCGGGGACTTCTTTTGATGAATCATGAACCAGCGATGAGTTTACTTGCAGAGCCCTGGGATGGCAGCGGAGTGTGTCAGAATGTTTACACGCTCCAAAGCCCAATATCCAATTATTTAAAGAACCATTGCAAATTAAAAATCACCGCAAATTGAGTGAAATGGCAAAGAATTAAGTGAATCGCCGGGCGTCAGATTCCCCTCCAGAGGGCAGGCGCTACACAGACGCCACAAGGTCGAACCTGCTCTGCTGAACTTGTCCCTGACCGCTGGCAAAGCCGTTTCCCCCTCTTCCTCGTGTGCATTATCTGCCGCTAATGTGGTTCGCGGAGCAACGAAATGCACTTTGCCGCTTCGCTCACGCATTGGGAAATGGCGTCACTCTGGCTGCAGGGCCGGCACGAGGCACGGAGAGCGGCATTTTTTTTTTTTTTTTGTCTTCTCGCCTGCTTCACACCTGAGTGGAGCCATATTGCCTCCTACAGCATTTGGACCGCTCCCGCTTCCCATCGTGTCTCGCCTGACCCCTCCTGCACTTTCCCCGGTCTCTCCCTCCTACGGCGCTTGTTTTTCCTCTCACCTCTTTGCATTTCTATTTTAAAATGCTTATCTCCTCGTACCAGAGTGAGCGATGTGAGATAAGACGGCAAGGGGCAGCAGGAGCACTTCTGGATTGTTTGCGGTCGGCAGATACCTGAGGTAATTTGGACGTTCCAGCTCTGAAATATAACGGTTACTTTTGAGGGATTTTAAAATGGCAGTGGGAACTATTACATGTCATTTAAACACAAGCTAGATCCACTGGTTTCAAACATAGCCCCTTCTGTACAGGGGATTGTGAAAATTAGGATGTTTTTCCCTGTCTCACTAAATATGCAGTTGTTTGAAGTCAGATTTCTGGTCGTCACTTCCGCAAATGATGTACTACACCTTGAGTTAAGGCACGGAGATCTGCAAAGATGGCTACATCACTGGAAAAAGGTGGTGAGAGAACGATTAAAGAAGTTTTAAACAAGCTTCTGGGTTAACTTAAAGTATGTGCCAGATAACACAAAAGGCATTTTTGTTCTTGGTTTAAGGGTAAATCCTTTAACTCTTCATCTAAAGAGGACATAGGTTAGCAAGTTAATATCAGCATTAGCGGCAGTTGAACCCACCATAAAACCTAAATTGTGATAAATTGGAATTACCCTTCAATGTCAAAGGCCAGTGTCAAAAGTGGACGTGTTTATATATTCCATCATGCGTGCAGCCACAGTGGATCCAGAATGACTGGGAAACGACAGCGGTTGCGAGGCTTCCCGAAAGCCTCCATCGCCGAGCCGGCGAAAGGTCAACCAGAGTGCTGATTGTTGTCACAGCCTCCGCTGAGTGTGCTCTCGTCTAAAAGGGGGGGGGTGAATGCGGCAACAGGGCCATGCATAAAAGATGAGTCATGAAATAATGTGAAAGTGCATATGAATGAGTGAGTAAGTGCATGTCTCTGCGGTGGACAGGAAGGAAGACACGCTGCCTCTTTTATCTGCTCCTTTCTCTTACTCCCTTTTTCCTCACGATCTCACGGGGATGAAAAGAACAAAACAAAATAAAAATAAAAAAAATAAAAATACGCCCGACGACTTCCCGTCCCAGTCTCGCCACACTTCAAAAGGCGTATAGGTTGCGCAGGGGGGCTCCATCAAAAGACCAGCCAAGGTTTTGTTTGTAGGACACGGCGAGAGAAAGGGTCAAAGTTCAGCTTTTTCAGAAGAGAGAGGCTTTTTTTTGTTCTTCAGGGGGAGCTCAGTGTGACAGTACAGACAAGGTGAAGTGGAGATGAGATATGGCTCAACTGAAAAGGAAGTGCAAAAGGACGGTGTATGTGCACGCGCGCACACACAGGACTGTCCTCTGCGCTTGTGTGTGTGTGTTTGCAGATGATTATGCATCTCCTTGAACCACAGAGGAGGGGAGAGGATGACAGATTTCTCTCCCCTTGATTGTCAGCTCTTCCGGTCTCTGTGTGGGCCGATAACACGGGCGCTTGCTAATTAATTACCCGCCGGCGCGTTTATCGTCGCGCGCGAACATTCATAACAGTCAAACATCCGCGGCCTTCAGGATGCGTGTGCAAACGAAAGGGTCAAATGACTATGTTGAACGTTGAAAGCGGCTATTCATAGCTTCAGCCTTGTTCAGCCTCTTTCAGCCGCTTGTTTTGGTTTTGTACAGTCTGCCACTCCCAGTACATGCCGTGGTTGCCTCATGTGTGTTGGATGGGTAAATAGGCAACTGTTAGCCATACCGTTATGATTTCTTACGGAGTCCAGCCCCTCAAGTGACCAAAAAACAAATTAGTGCTGCTTTAAATCAACAGGACTCTAAATCGATCACAAAAACAGTTCTACAAATAGAAATTAGCTTAAAATATTCACGTGAGCATTGCAAAAAAAAAAAATCAAATCAATCTTTACTTGTCACCTCCATCATTATGTTGAAGTGCTATAGTCCAAGAAGACAAAAATTGGAAAATAAAGTAAAAAACAATTTCTCTAGTTCCAAAATCATATTTTTTCCAAAACAACTGAAAACATTTGTAAACTGGGTGAGATTGTTTCCAATTTTTCGACGATGATTTTTTTTCACACTGAAGCATAATCACATTTCTTTTCTCTTGTTCACTGCTGGAACAATTTAGCTCTCTCGTGGTCCTGACTTCATTCTCTGGAAATTTTCTCAACAGAGGAAGCTGCATGTTGAACAGCAGAATTCATTCTAAAAATCAAATAAAAAAAAAACCAAAATAATAAACGTAGGGCACGTTGAAAATAACTTGACTCATTCCAGGTTTTTGCAGGGTAACTGCAAATTCGCGTCTCCTTGTAATGCGCTCGCTCGTTCCAGGTAATAGGATGAGCACACAAACCATTTTTTATCATAGCAGGAAAATCGCAGGTGCGACGCCTGATATTAATGACGGCTATATTCCATTTCCGTTTACGAGTTCCAATTACGTTTGTATTGCATGTGCAGGATCACCGGCGCGACTTACGGGGGCACTTAAATGGGGAAATGAGCCATCATTAATGTTTTTAATTACATCTATGCTTCATCTGCTATGACAAATCAAAGAGTCTGCTGCGAGAAACCTCCGTTAAAAAAAAAAAAAAATTAATACACCCCTGCCATGCGATGCCTCGCAAAATGCCGTCACAAGGAAAAGCTGCAATTAAGACAAAACAAAACAAACATGACGTGAAAGCCTTTCGAATTTCAGATCCTAACAGTCTCTGAGATAAAGATCAAAGCTAAAGGCTGATGTGAAAATCGGAGAGAGAGTTACAAATATTCTGTCATAAAAAAAGTTTCTTGGCAGAGTCTGGTGTCTCCCAGTGAGTTTCTCCTGCCTCTACGCTATAATTAATGTGACAAAACCTTTACAGAGAGGACCGGAAGCCTCCACGGACAGCTGCATTGCATTTCAACTTCCGTACGAACCGGCTGGGTTTCACAGGGGAAATGTGCTGATATGCCTCCTCTGTCTTTAACCACAAAGTTTCAGCTTCATCGTTGCGCGCGGGGAGAGTTTGGGGAAATATGGATTCAATTTGGAAAAATCCACACAACGCCGCGTCCGTAAAAGTTTTAGAGTCGCAGTCGGACAACGGCGGCGTCAGAAACGGTCACCGGGGGGGCCCTGCATTAGGCTCCTGCTCATGTGAAACTCTACCTGAGCCTTCAAAGTGATTTTAACTCCACCTGGTCTGCGGTGTAAAAGATAATAAAACTTGAGAAGGAATGGCAGCCATTAAAACCCTCGACTGCTGAATTTTTAATGAAGTGGAGATATGAGAGCATCTGAGAAAGCCGCGAGAGTCGGCGTAGTTAAAAGACGAGATAAAAGCATCAATGACCTTCTTGAAATCTGTGGAGGATAACAATGTTTTGAGATCTGAAATGATCCTCAGTCGGCAGAGAGAGGATTACCGTCTCTAAAGAAGTCCCTTCAGCATCTAAACGAACGATTTCAGGCGCGCGGCTCCAACGTGAAGGACAGACCTTCAAGATCACTTCAAATTAATTTGCTCTCATCATCTTCCAGGTTGTCATAAGTGGCTGTAAAGGGAGAGTTATTGCTCTGGGCCAATCTTATTTTCCACAGTCTTGTGATACTGTTTGATGTTGTACAGTGATTGGGTTTGCACCCCCACACCCTCCCACCCTTCCCACTGCTCGTCTCTTTGCTAAATCTGCCCCATTTTCCACCCCGCTGGTGACCGGAGTCGAAGCAGAATCCTTTTGTTCCTGCCATCAGACGCTCCAAGCGCAATTTCCTGCTTCTTTCGTGAAGCCGAGTGAGCGTTCCAGCCCTCGCAACGGAATGCAAATGACCCGTTTGCCACGTTTGGGGTGTTTTGTTCCGACTGATTTAGCATTTATCAAGTGGAAGAGGGGGTGTTAAAAGTAAGACTTGTATCTAACTGCATACTGCTGTACATGATTCCAAGAGGGGGTGAGAGAGGAGTATAAAACACAGATACGACTAATTTGTTTTCCAAATTATGTTGTGCTGGGAGCTGGAAACGCTGCCTGGATTATGTTAGCAGGCACTGTGCTTGTGTGTGTGTGTGTTGTTGAAGTACTATCATGTACTGCACAATTTAAATACAGCGTCTCTGAAAAAGTGCTCGCCAGATCGATAAAAAACGCCCTTCAAAAGATGTGGTCGCAACATAATTTCTAAGCGACAAGGTTAGAATGAATGTTAATTATCAGTATGGAAATTCTTAATTATTTGGTGACATCATCTTGCAAGTTATTTGGATGTCAGAACGTTTTATATGTAGGAGAAGTGAGACATGAGTCCTGGTGTGAGTCAGAGCTACACTACGGTGCAGTTCCTGCCACTACCACTCGGTGGTGCCAAAACGTTAGTCTCAAAAAAGAGATTCCAAAAATTGCAGCTTTAAAGCTGCGTTAATCAATGTTTTTATACTGACAATGCATTAAATGAATATGTGTAATGTGAAAGTGGTTTCCTATTGTAACAAACAGGGGGAATTACCACCTGACTGCACTTAACCTCAGCTGTGTGGAGCATTTTAGCATGTTTGAGTTCATTGTTTTGTCACTCTGAACTCCTTCCTTCCCTCAGGGAGCAGGTGGAAACCAAAACAGAGCTAAAATCAGAGTGTACATTGGGCTTCAAGATATCAAATGGACAGAAACGTGACTTCAGATGAAAGCTAATGTGTTTATATGTACTTCTTTGCTAACATGTCTGCCAGTACAACTTTCTAAACGAGTAATTTGTCAGATTTTGTGTTTACAGTTTGTGCCACTGCCACCTAGCAGCCAAAAAATGATGAATGCAGCTTTAAATATATTGCACAGAGTTAATACGTGCACAATATTTAACAGATGTGAAGGAAATTGACATATAACAAAGAAAGCTCTGTTGTCACAGAGTACACAAGAGCTTATATATGTGTATGTGTCACCATCTGAAGCTGAACTCCATGTCTCTGTCTTCTCTGTCAGAAGCTAAGGGTTCATCTTAGTGAGTCATAATGCTATAACAAAGAGAGAGAGAGAGTCATATAAGGCATCAGTATCAGAGACATGACTTGATCTGACTTCGGAGCAGTGTGGACGAACAGGGACAGATAAAAGATCATCATCCCCGGCGCAAAGAGGTGAAAGCGCATCGATGCTGTCATATTCGATTTCTACCAGCTTCCAACCCGCTCACCTCAGGTTTTGAAACCTCTTTGTCCCGGTGTGAAGCCCATTACTGATCTTTATCGTGATCACCTGTCAGTCTCGCTGCGGGTGACTGTAGCTCACGCTGAGCTTATTCTTACTCCGGCAGATTATGGGAGTCTTTCTTTTCATAGCGGGGGGAGGCGGGAGGTGAGGAGAGCAGCATCAGGTCTGAGCACAGGCATACATTACCAACACTGACATGGTTTTGGAGTTACAGTGCATACTGCATTGTCTAATTCTTTTGATACACTGTATTCACATCAATATGTTTACATATGGCACCATTAAAAGTATGACGAATTAGCCAGTAGCAGTTCCTGTCTGCAGCGTCCCCATGAATGTCCACAGAACACTCACTGTATTACTTTGATACTGAAGAAGACTTAAAAACTTTTTGATACTCTGGCAAGTTCATTTGCGATAGACATCCAAGATAATGATACTCTCAAAAAGTGTAGGTCTAAAAATCTGTGTTCAGATTCGATTGAGTGATGACAGAGGAGTCCAATTTTTGATGCAAACTGCAAACATAACTTCCTGTTTCTTCAGACTGAAGCAACGCAGTTTGTAAATCTCTAATGTGAATTATTGGGCCAATGATCGTGCCCTGCGGAACAGTGAGGAGGTTACAAACCTCTACCTGCAGGCAAGTGTAATTATTCATTGCTAATCATTCAGTCTTGGGAATCAAAATGGCAAGCACCACATTAGTTTGCGCAGATGGGCCAGAGAGGCACTGCAGCGTCTAAATTGCTTCCGCAGGGCAATCCTTATTGTTTACACAAGTTACTCCTGCTTATCACAAAGTCATTACAGCCGGAGGCGGCTTATAAAAGAAAGCGCTGCCCAAACAAACCAAGTGTGCGCTGAGCGCGAGGAGCAACAAACTGGTCACACTGCGCAGTGGTGGGAGTTCGACACGGCAGCGACTCCTGTCGAGTGCACACGTGTGTGTGTGTGTGTGTGTGTGTGTGTGTGTGTGTGTGGGGAGACGGGGTGAGCTTGTGCGCGAGCTCCTCCAATGAGGAGACCGCGCGCTCTGCCCATGCTCCGCTGAAGCGTGAAAAACACGGCCGACAAGCGGGCCGGCAGCCAGATCAACACACACCGCTGGTCACACAAGAATCTAACCTCCTCTTCCCTGAGCTGCGACCTCCAAGAACCGGAGAATAATAAGAGGAGGAGATCAATTCATCATTTCTCCAACATTTGCACTGCTACATTAGGGCTGGGCGATAGGGTCTAAATCAATACCACTACAGTAAAACGGTTACGAGGGGTTTTCTGATTTCAAAATTCTGATAGAGCGCTGCTTATATTGAGCACAGAACAACCCAAGTGGTTTATATCCTGATTTACAGTGGGAACATTTCAAAAGCTCAAACGCACATGCTTGAACTCCATGTGTACACACATTTCTTTGTCCTTCCTGCCAAGCTTTTTCAGTAAGTCGGTAAAATAAGCATCTTCTAAGCAACACCAACACAACTACATTACTGCGCTATAGCACTTTTATTGTGTGCATTTAGAGTATGGATGTCGTTTTTAGCCAGTCCTTGTCCTTGTGTTGTTTGTTTTGCCAAACGCTTGTCTCCCAAATAATCCTCAATTAAACCAAATATACATCATGATGTGGAAAATTAATGTCAAAATCATCCCCCAATGTTATTTTACCGGAAAACGCTGTGTGAATTAAACTCTTACTTGTGATTTCTTTGGAAACATTAACCGAGAATTCAGTGAAACAATAAGATGATCACATAATCATGATACAAGTCCAGTGGATGACATAAAAGAGAATAATACTGAATTATTTCCCAGTTTCATACCACATCTGCAAAGCCTTCTAAATCCAATCTCTTCAAATCTAAAAATAAATAAATAAATAGACTCCTAAAGATTAATGATTCAGAGACGAAGGAGAAGAAGCTTAAGGTGACTCACTGACGTGTTCTCTGATGCAGGAGAAAAATGTCTCCATCAGCTGGAGACGAGTGAAGCAGCCATGCTGCCATCTGCTGGTGGAAAAGTCCAGACAAATGTTTGTGGTATGTTTTTACAAATCCAGGTCAGTGAGACTCTGAGCTTGTAGCTTGATGTTCAGAATAAACTCAAACGTTTGCAGCTTGTGAATAAACCTCTGTAAACCTTTAGGCCAACCTCGAGGTTGATCTCCACAAACTTAGGAGTTGTTCAAAATCTTAATGACTTCAATGTGAGCCCAAAGAAAACCGATATGCAGGAATTCAGCGGATAAAAACAACACAAATACACAAACTCATGTTCAAGGGTTGTCATGGCCGTAGTCTTAAAGTTTAGGATGAGCTGCAGGTTTTCATTTCACACGTCAACTTCGACTGTGTCAACAAAAGAAAAAAAAAGCGCGCACACACGCACAGTACTGCGCCTGAATCGTGGCTCAGTAACTGTCGTATCGACTCCGAAACCCCTCCTCCCCTCCGCCAGCGATTCACGCCTTAGCTCGTTTCTCGTATTGATCTCTGTCCTCACACAGCGGCAGCACTGATCGACCTATCAGACACCTGATTGAAGACGAATTTCACAGCCGCATCACAAGCGCAGGCCGCCCACAGCTTAATCCACTCATGCTTTGCTAATTACTGGAGTGTGTCAGAAAATGGAACGCGGCATGATTTAATTCCTATTTTTCTCAGTGAGTGCTCAGCACGCCAAAAAAAAGGATAATATCTACAACACACCGCACTGCAAAGCTGCCCCTCGCCATCAGCGCCACCCCTCCACAGCTATCGCCTGTGGGCAGCCCCCTGATGCAACTTCCAATCAGTTTCTCTTTCTGACAAGAGCCAAGGACAGTCATTGGGGGGTGGGGGGTGGAGTGGGAGTGGATAGATGTGTAGACATGATCCCTTCTGTGGACAAACAATGGGGTGTTGTTTTCGAGGCACATCGCAGGGGCGGGGACTGGGGGCAATGGTGAAACAAACACGCCCCCACAGCACCAATCAATGACTTGTGCTGCAGCAGATGTGACGCTCGCACAGCGACACGCAGTCAGGGAGGTGGACGGCAGGAAAGCCGGGGGACAAACTATTTCACACTTTCACTTATTCAATCAGTCGCTTCAACGTCCCTCACACAAATCCATTTCCCGTCTCGTAGGAGGGAATTGCGCCGAGACGCACGCGGCTGCGTGTCGGGATGAAAGCCACACACGACATATTGATTTCTGAATACTGACTTGCTCATTTGGTTTCACGGGATAACACCGCTTTTCTTCGCGTCGCACCGCTAGACCGGAGCAAAACGGCTTATTTTAGACACAGGGAATCCTCCACTGAACTTTATCCAAACCATCAGCTCGCTGAGGGGGATCTGGCAAACGGAAACTGAATGGTGGAACATCAAAAACAACGCCGCACTTGAAGGGGACATCTGTTCAATTTCTGGGCCTCTTTGCTCCAAAAAAAACCCCCTTGAAAAACACAATTGGCCATGGCCTGTTTTCTGCTCTGATGAAATGGTGTGGTGGAGCAGGTGGGGTGGGCTCCAGAACACAGAAATACCCCACACACACATACAAAAATAAAGACACAGAGAGACGAATCGTCTGATGGATGCCAACAACACATGTCCTTGGTTGATGTGCTGTTTCCACAGCAACGCGGGGTCTTCACCGTCATCACAAAGAGCTGGGTTATGCCAATGCAGGAGATCTTTAAATAGCCGTCCGGAGCTCACAGCGGCATATGATTAGGTCAACCTTTACGAACTTTATATCTGCCCGTGTTGCCGTCACCGCCATGACGACGATCATCCTTATTTATAGAACGCCACTCAAAACAAAGCTGCGAAAGGTGTTTCGCGCTCCAGAGAAATAAAGTAACAAAGCTGCCTGAGTGGCAGAAAAGATGATGCGGCGAGGTGGAGTGTATGAGAATCGGCAAATGAAATGCAGATAAGGACTGAGACAAAAAAAAGAGTGCTGGCAACACTTTCACAGCTTTGTTACAAGATCTCTGAGTTAAAGCTCTGAAAATACAGAGATCACCTCTGTCAGCCACTTGATGGAGACCAGAAGAAACAGAAGATTGCGTATAAACGAGACTGAGAGACGACAGCCGCGCTGGCAGCTCCGCGCTCTGCCACAGCTGGGCGTTAACATCCGCACGCTAACACGGTCACGAGAACAAAGCCAACAGGCTGATGACGACATTTAAGCTTAGTCTGTTAGCACACTGACATCGGCTAATTAGCACTAGGGTAAACATGGGCCTCGTGGGCATGTCGTTATTTTTACAAGATATTCGGTCATAACCAAAGTCATTGCAGAGCAAACAAAACAAAAAGGGAAACTCAAATGACCGTCCTAAAAGAAAAAGGGGGGGGGCGAATGTTTGTATCAAATTTCACGGCAAATCTATCCAAAAGTTGTTCAGACGCTTCAACTAAAACGCCATATGTCAACTTCATTTGATTTGCTGCGCCGACAAAAAACAGGATCACCAAAGTTATTGGGTTTCCTCCTCTGTGGGTCAAAAATGTTTACACAAAACTGCATGGCAATCCATCTCATCTAGTTGCTGAGATGTTTCAGTCGCTACGGGCTAAAAATGCCAAGACATTACATACAATTTCTTTACAAGCAGTTGAACTTTATATTGGTCATTAGCGCGAAAAAAAACTGGGCTGTAGTGGAGTTTAGCAGACTAATTACCACAGTGAAGGTAATAAGATAATGTAGTCTCTCGTGTATAAACAAGTCATTGTGCAGGTTGTACAGAAGAAAAAATTAGCAGCTTCACAGATTTACCAGGAAAGCCGTTTAACACTTTATTTTCAAGTCCCGATTTTTTCTGCACGCTGTTAGGGCTGAGTCACACTCCCGAAATGTGAGTGTTCTCCCTCCTACATGAGACAAAGCCACACCAACAACAGGTTAAATGTCGGCTGCAGAGCTGGGAGGTGGAGGGGTGGGGGGGCTTTTAGCTGCCTGTTTGAGGGTGACCAGCAAGGTTGGATCTTACAGCGCAGGCAGTCAAATAACAGGACACACACCATCAACTCAGACTATTTATACCAGTGTAATTTGCAGTTTGAGACGTCCCTCAGACGGCTTCTTGACCCTGCTTAGTGTTTGCTCACCGAGTATCTCTTCGGCGTGTACGGCTGAATTTTAAACGTGATCTATACCCTTTTTCTGCGTGTAGAACAACGTGTAATCGCGACACACTGCAGGCTGCGGTGACGCATTTTTGAGACAGTGAGCAGCAAAATGCGACAAGCCGGGAAGGGAGGCGTTCCAACCGTGTACGATGTAATGTCCCCTGCAAGTAGATTAAATAAATAACAATAAAACTCACTACTTCAATGCACAGAGCGCTAAGTTAGTTTGGCCCGACTCCTTCATTCATGCTCATTTATCAGCTACGACATCAGGATGTCGTAATATGAGGAAGAGCATGCTTTAATCCTTATGTTTTACCTTTTTTAAAAGTCAAAAGTCAAAAGTCAGGATTTAATAAAGGTTATTTACAGCTATAAATAAAATTCAGCTAGTTTAATATGTATATTTTAGTAGTCTTTCTCTAATATTGGGATATAAATGTCTCCGCTGAATGGCACAGACTCACACACACACACAGATATACACCCCCCATGGGCACACATCATCTCATCCGCACCGCTTCGTCACAGATGAGATTATCAGCAGGTTGTGGGTGGGGGGCTGACTCATGTGGGGAACATCAATCAGAGCCGTGTCACCGTTAAAGGTGCTGCGACATCAGATGCGTCTTCCGGCGCCTGGAAATGCGGGGAAGTGACAGCGGTCTAATCCAATAGGATCTCAGAGCCTGTGTGATAGTGCCACAGCTCTGATGTTACAGCTCAGGACATTTACGCCGATTGACAGCCACAGTGTGTGTGGGCTCGTACTTTGGACAGATGCAGTGTCAGAGATGTTCCTCTAGAGGGGGCTGTGAGTAAGGAAGCCAGGGCTGATTGATGTATGCATGAAGGCGAGTAAAAATATTGAAACATAACATTTTTCTACGCAGCAATAACCGAATAATTATATTTTGATGCACAAAAATGTCCAACTTAATGAAAGAGTCTTCTGAAAAAAGTGGAAAACGTGCAAAATGTGATTCAATTTCTGGCCGCATGTGAAAACAAGGCTGAAAAATTGGATCAATCGATTTGCATCAAGTTAAAGAAAAACGCAAACTTTTGACCCTTTAAGAAAAGTGAGATTCAAAAAGTCGATTAAACGGCCAGTTAAATTGGATAATGTTGCGGTGCAGCAGCACTGCTAATGTGCAGTGACACCACATAATGCCGTTAAGTGGACGGTGGCCACGATGTATCCACTCTGACACCGCTTACTGTTGACAGTCAGCTCCTCCTCCTCCTCCTCCTCCTCCTCTCTCCCTGTTAGATCCCAAGCTGCCTCGGCTCAGCCACCCCGACAGCAATTTCCGGATACAAAGATGAGGCGGGCATTTGTGCGCGCGCGTGCGCTTGTGCGGTTTGATGGTCGCGTGGAGGTGCGGGTGAGCAAATAGTCAGTGATAAATAATTTAACCGAGTTTTCTGGCATCAAACATGTGGGAACAGGACCGATTGCAAAAGACAAAGATGGAGAGAGAGCGAGAGAGAGGGGCCGGTAATTACGGCTCCTATTGATTATGTGCTTTGCCTCATAGAGATTTTTTTCCTTTTGTAATTAGGCATCGGATTCCTCTGGAAGTGCCTCTAAATGACCATTTACGGGATTAAATATAGATGAGTGCTGGTCTGGATCCTGCCAGCCCCCGCTCCCTGTTCCATTAACAACTATATCTCTTTATGCTTCACTTCATCAGCTGATGAATACAGATGACAACATGCATTCAGCTGAAAAGCCCTTCCATTAGCATATTTACTACACACAGAGACATTTTGTGCTTTTGAGCGGCCGGAGCCGAAAAACACTCCTCTTCTTTTGCCACTGACTCAGAGCAGGTGGTTCAGGTCAGGTAATGTTTTGAGGGGACGCTCCTACGCTGGAATGACATGTGAAGCGCATGGAAATGACTGCGCCTTGATTGCAAAAAGTGGCGCACAGAGCGATAATTTTGTGCCGCGGCCGTTAAAATGAGGGGTGATTCATTCGCAGCGGGAGCAGCAGAAGGCTGCCGCCCACAGACCGGCTGAGTTAACGGAGGAGGGGGTCCACTCCGAAAGCCAAGGATATCCTGTCATCAGCCAAAAGAAAACTTATAAATATCCTCCCATTTCTTCTGACCTCCAACTCGCCTCCTTGCATTTTTTGAACATTCCCTAAAAAGGTGCTTTTATGAACCACTCAAGGTCAATTCGGCACTTTTTCTGGGCCTTCATCAGCCACTTAAGTTTGCTTAGTTATCATGGAAGACTAAATGATTAAGATTTTCATTATTCTCTTATTTTTGGGCCAATATAAAGGAGAGGTCCTACAAAAGGCTCATTATGAAGTCTGTTTGACATGGTCAAAAGCTGAATTATAAGGAAGTAAGTTGACTTTGAGTGACCTTGTTTTAGTTCAACTGCTGTGTATGTGGTTGAATCATCTGTCATTTTTTTTTTATTATTATTACACCTCCCCAACTGGGCGCAGTATCCTCGCTCCCCTCCATAAACCAGGGAAGCCAGACTACTGCCGTTCATTCTCTTTGTCACTATTCATCAGACAAAAATAAACGTTGAGTCAAGACGGTATGTGTCCACATGAATATGGACGAGTTTGCATTTACTGTACCGCTCCTGAAAAACACACCTATCCTCTGTTCACTGTGAGATGTGACTGAAGCCCGCGATATTTTGCGCATAATCCAATATCAATCTGACACGTCCTGAGCATGACCACAGCGAGCGAGTTATTTTTGGTCTGGTAAAATAATAGTCTGTGTGGGGAAAGTTACGCCACTCTGAACACGTTGGTGTGAGTGTCGCTGTTTTGGTTGAAGAGCTCATGTGACCGGCGCTGGACCTTTGCAGTTCCTTGGCGGTGGGCACGCAGGAATGTTAAGAGGGTGAATAGGCACTGTTTAATCCCAGACCACCTCATCAAAGACTGCGGGGTTGTTCTCGTGAACTATTGTTCAGACCGTAGGAAGGGAGAAAGAGTACAGACTCGGCCTGACTCTGTTCGCCCCCTTGCTTGTTATTAAACATGGATTATGTGTGGATAGGCCTCTTTATATAGAGACACATACTTCTTTATTCCTCTCTGTTTGATACCACTCATGCTGCTGTAACGCAATAGTTCCCCTGACAGGACAAATAAAGTATCTGTCGATCTAAAACACAGAATCTTACAGTGTACACACACACACACACACACAGGAAATAATATATAAATGTTGAATTAATAAGCAATTAAATGCGCTGGATCTGGGTCAGGTAAATATCATTGTCATCACTGTCAGCCACATAGTGCTGCTTTTGTAATGTCGACTGAACATCTTGATCAAAGTGTGGCTATTTCTGTATGATGACGTGAGGTTGGAACATTCTTCTCTGGGCTGCATATGTGCTAATATATGCTGTTAAGATGCTCCAAGCCCAACCATAATTGCTACCAGTTGTGGTTGTAATTGGCTGGATTCTGACATCCCCATTCATAATCCTGCCTGCGAAGCTCTGATTGGCACAGATGATTTTGTACCCCAGGAAACAGCTGTCGATGAGCACAGCGGCAAAGCGATTCAAATTGCCGGAGAAATCAAGACGTGTGTGTCAAATCAGAGATCCGGAATCAGGCGGAAACTATGCGTTTTTTCAGTATTTCAATAATAGCAACAAAAGTCAGGGAAAATACATAAATACACATTCACACACCAACAGCACAGAGAGCAGAGCGTTAAGAAAGTCTCAACACCTAATTCAACAAAGGCAGCGGCAGGATCAGAGAAACCACGGATGAGGCAGAACAGATCAGAGAGCTGGAGGGAATTAAAACTAATCACATGGGTGAAGCAAAGGGAATGATTGAGGACAGACAAGAGTGGGAAAGTTATTAAATGACCAGGTCCATGCCAGCTGCGAGTCATTTTTAGCCCATTCAGCTCACGGCTCTGCTTTCTGCTCCACCTACCACATTGATAAAGCCTTGAAATAACATGCCTATTTCTGAGGAAAAGTTTCTACGAAAGGCCAGAGACGACTGGCGTCACTCTGAGTGATCTGAAATTGCCACTTGACAATGGCGCAATTTCTCAGTGAAATACCTCAGCCCTGTCGTGCGCCCCCGCCACCCAAGATGCACCCAACCCTGTCCTCGGACTCCTAGGAACATCAGGAGCTATTTATAACAACTCCATCCTCTCGCTATGAGGGAATATTACCCCTGCTTTCCTCTCTCTCCCACCCCTCTCTCGCTTCCTCGCTCACTGTTGCCATGGAGCGCTGAATCAATGACATCACGGCGGAGTGTGTGTGTGTGTGTGTGTGTGTGCACTTGCGTGTGTGCAGAGATGAAAGCTTGAATCTGCGCGGACCGAATGAACATGGCCAGCAGATATCAGGTGACGAGCAGAAGCACAGGCAGCAGGCATCCAGCTGGAGCTCGCGAGCACACGGCATCCTGCGTGTAACACAAAGACACACACACGCGCCCCCTGTACGCCTGTGTGCCACACACAGGCGTAAACACATCAAACCTTCCACCCACACACACACACAGCCAATCTGTCACACAGTCACACAAAAGCACGAAAAAAAACAAAAGCTAATTGAGTTAATGACTTGTTTTTTTGTTGTTGTTGATTTTTTTCTAAATGTCTGTCTCTGTTATGTCAGGACACAACATCCGTGCACAACTTCAAACAGAGGCCTGATTGGTGATTACACAACACATAAACAGTTCTTGGTCCAGCTGTGAGAATTTACACTCGTCCCAGATGAAAGAGGAAATTACACAGACTGCTTAAATGTGTATTAAGTCAATGAATTACAATTTTAAATGCATTTTTAACAAATAAATTTAATAAAGTTTTAATTATTTTATACATTAAGGTGTATGACATCAATAAAAATGCTCAGTGCACTTAAGATATTAAGTGTACATTGACAAACCAGAGAAATGAAGCGAATACGAATATATATATATGATGTAAGTGATTATTGATATAAGAAGATGTTGTTTTTCTGGCAGTCCTCTAACTGACCACTAACTAAGTATTGTTGCAGTTTCAGCACTATATCAGCCCTGCATTAAGGTTTGGTTTTCTACTCACACGTCTGTGAGATATCTGTGTCATCAAAGGAGGTCAATTGAATTTAATTTGTAGTGTGAAAGGCATTATACAACTCAATTTTTAAAAACCCAATTCTGGCTCGTCTTTATGGAAACGCTGTCCTGGTTACCCGAGGACACTTTTAAAAGCTACTGTCGTGCCGAAGAAATAATCCCAAGAAAACTGTTTAAAGTGAGGTCTTCTGCATCATCCCGAGCGATATTAACCTCGAATAACACCTCAGTTTCACTGGAATGGCTGGCAGATGTTTCAAAGGCAGATATCTAAAACCTAAGCACGTACAAGTGAAACTATCTGTTATATCCTTTGTGCTATTTATGACTATGACAAATAAAATTGGGAAAAATAAGGAAAGGATTTTTTTAATTTTATTTTACCTCATTGCCTAAAATAATTTGGCTATAGAAAGCTCTTTTTTGAGCCTTTTTGCTTTGAATGTGTTGATGTCTTTGTATGTTTGAGATACACTAGTGCCTTTAATGTTTGACATGACAGAGATGAAAAGTGAAATATCCAAGTATGGCTGTGTGTGTGAAAATACTTTTAAGTTTAATGAACAGACCCTTTAAATATCTCCAGCAGGCCTAGTGTAAACAACAGTGGCCTCTCACTAACAGGGTGAGAGGCCACTTCAGAGCAGAAAGCTGCAGAAAACTCCTCCATCCCGTCCTCACTTGGAAGATAGAGGAGTTATGCGATAAAGGAGTC
This sequence comes from Psettodes erumei, assembly GCA_016785225.1. NCBI lineage: Eukaryota > Metazoa > Chordata > Actinopteri > Pleuronectiformes > Psettodidae > Psettodes > Psettodes erumei. Next base: position 429,162 of record JAFBJZ010000651.1, read on the forward strand.
GACTATAAATAATCGACATGCATGCCGGCCTCAGAGACTGACTGCGGACACATGACGTCTGCTGCACTGCGAAAGATCCAGTGAGTGGAAGAATGTGCAGCACAGACTAAAAGCGCGTCCTGTCCGACATGGCAGCAGAGCTGATAAGCCTGTCTTATCGCCCGTTGCCGACCGCTGCCCCCGGAGAAAGTGAACGAGGAGAGAGCAGACAGTAAACACAGCGAAGTGAAATAATGCCTCTATTGTTCCATCTATTTACACCCTCCTCTTTTTTCTTTCTCCCTCACGCACACACACACTTCAAACATTCCTCACCCTCTGTTTATTGCTCAACAGTGTCAACAGTGTCACCCGTGTTGCTTTTACACTGATGTATCATGGCCGCCGCTTGTTCACTCCATCTTCTTCTCCCCCTCTCATCTTTAAAGGTGCTATAAATACAGCATATGCACCCCACCCACCCACACACACACACACACACGCTTCAACGTTTCCAACAGGCGCCACCAATGGTTGCCAAAGCCCAGCATCGCACGGATCCCGCTTTGATACTATTTCCTCTCATTTATCTCCCCCAGACTCGTCCCACCGTTCTGTCAGGTTGCAATAGAAGCTCAATCATGGTGTCGTGCCAGGGTCAACGCTGCTGCACAGGATCCAGCAGCCAGCGCACGTGCACATCAGCAGTGTTCACGTGTAGTGTATGTGCAAACAACCCACACATGCAAAGTGTCTGTGGCAGCAAATGAACATGGGGCATCCCTCATGTCAACACAGGCATAAAAAGCATTTGAAGCTGTTTCTTTCTTCCTTTCTTTTTTACAACAACAACAACAAAGTATGCTGAAACTTCCTTTGGGGTTGAGATTATGTAACTTCTGAGAGAAGAAGTGACACACTCTTCCTCTTGAATAAAAAATATTTTATAAGCTACAACATACCCTGTTGCTTAACACTTTTGCTGCTATGGCCTCACTTAGCCTGGCATGACCTGTAGCTAGCTCAAGGTGGCTAATCTTAGCAACTGTAGGTAAATTAGCATTTTATCTACATGCTAAACAGCAGCGTTGTATTTTAGTGCTACCACTGAGTTGTGGTTTTAAACAGCTCTGCGGCACTGTTAAAAAAAATAACACAGCTAAATTTCAATATAAAGTTGCTTTATCACGGATGTTCGGCCATTAAAATTGGTAATAAATTTGCCTTGTTCACAATTAAGCTGCAAACAGGTAGCATAGCAGAGAGTAAGACGTAGCTTACCTGTTCTCACTGCAGGTCGGCACTGAAGTAAGCTCAGTGTAGCCCAGTTTAGTCGGTTCCGTTTCAGGCAACTGTCCTGTCTGTGTGTCACCACCTTCTCCGTCCATGTCACGTTTTTACGACCCAATTCCCGCCCGCCGCCGTTAAAACTGGCTGCAGTGCAGTTGATTTAGGGGGCTAAATTAATGTCCACTTCCCGTTCCCTCCTATTTTATCCGAAGGGGAAAATGGCGCGAGAAAAAATGCTGACGCGGCTAGCTTGATGGCGCCCCATCCTGCTGCCCGTCTATATTTGAAATGACTAACATGTAAAGAAGAACTCTCACTTGTAACTGTCATATCGTCTTTTAACTCACCGCACACTTACTGTTCTGGTTAGGTGTCTCTTATGATTCTGAGGCAGTCAGCCCACCTGCCCCCAACCCAAATGGCTGACGACGTTAACCACTAGCTAGGGTACACAGTGGGAACATTTAGCAGAAATAGCCAGGTATTAGCCCCTATGTGCTAGTTTGCCAGGTGGCCTTTTACACATGCATGGATGGTAAAACTGCTCTGTGTCAGCTGTAGTGTAAATAATACGCCTCTGGTTGCTGGGAGGTTCCGCCATATCACAGATGGTATTCATGGAAGAGCACATTTACAATGCAAACTGTGTTAGGGTGACATAAGTCAGCAATATGCATCGTTCAAGAGTGTGGAGAAAGCCTTATTAGTGCTTTACAGCAGTCATAGGAAAATAAGATTTTGGTGTTTTCCATATCAGTACGCTCTGTCTTTTCGCTGAGGCATGATCAGTTTTCATCTTAACAAGCCTCTACTGCTGCACGTAGCACAGCTGTGAAGGCCGTGCAGGAATATAAATGTGATGGAGGTCAAGTGTAGAATCGCCAACATTGTCTTTAATTGGGACCGCCGGTTTGGAAATGATGAAGTATCTCAGTTCGTGAGAAATGTGCAGAGTAGCCTATGTACACGCTCCGTGTGTGCCAAGCTCCAGATTTGTGGGGATTTGAGTGGCACATGAGTGGCATACAGTTTGACCACGCCACTACAAAAGCATTAAAACAGGACCTGCAAGACCCAAGTTGCACAATGCAAGAAAAAAAAGCATATCTTAAGAGAAATACTCCCAGGCCATTAACAGACATTCAGCTTCAGTCTGATGTATTAATGCATTACAAGACCATGTGACTGCAGCGTGACATTTAACGGACACATTCAAGAGATTGAAAAGGGGGGAAGGATTAAATATAACTATCATGTCTTGTGCTGCAACGGCTTATTAACAGTGCAATAATTCAGCTTTCATTGGAGTAGAAAGGCTTCATTAACTGTTGATACATACAGAATATACAGTATGATACATCAACTCCATATGGTTTCGTAAATGGTTTTTATTAGCAAAATAAGGGAGATGAGTCTACAAAGGTTCTCCTTCCGTGGAGAACATACACATACATCGACAGTTGTGGCAGTTTCTTTACATGAACAGATCCAGGACCATTTTGATCATCATCATCATCCTCTTGGCAAAGTAGTACTGATCTAAAAAAAAAATCACAGACCAGGCTTCCCTTGACCCTTCTTTGTTTCCATCGCCTGAATGAAAGTTGCAGTTCATGGATCCTCAAGCAGCCCCTCCACCTCTCAAATCATCAATGGATAAGATCCATGAATGGCGTCTGAACCTTAAAAACATGTCAGACCTCATCCTTAAGCTTTTACAACCATCTTTTCTGCAGTTCAGTTTTTCTCTCCTAAAACATCATAAACTCCTCCAAATACATTAAAATATACAGTAAAATGTGCCTACTCTGGTCTTTGTACTTTTAACACTTGAGCGCATTACAAGCTCAGCGCCTTGACAAACCATTTTCTGAATGGTTGGGAAGAATGGATATTTTATACACTGTTTAAAAACCCGAACCCCAGATTTGTGGGGTAAATGTAACAATATACATCTCAGTATTGTACTGTGTGATCGGCCAGCGAGGCCTTCCATTGTCATGGTGGGTGGGGGGGATGGGGGGTGGGGTGGGGGAATGTGGAGGCTACATGTTGGTCACCATGGAGACCCATGTACCTTTAGACCAGAGGGAAATCTTCCTCCTCCTGATAGCTCAGTGGTGTGCACACAGAAGATAGCGGGGACACTAACATATGAAAACAGTTTACCTCTTTATGTTTAGAACAATTCAGCAGGCAACAGAACAAGCATTAGGACTACGACCGCAGTAAAAGGCATGCGAAGGCACAAGTACCAACAAACTGGACTCAAGAGTTGTACCTCTTCTCTTCCCTTGTGGTAGTAGGGGAGGAAGAAAAGAAGCATTTCCACCGATAGAAAAATTTCCTTTTCCAGAGACAGCGGCAGAAGGAACAGCGAAAAATGGGATCTCCTCCTTCTCCTCAAAAATTATAAACAACAACAACAAAACCAAAAGGAAACAGGAAATTAAAAAAAAAAAAAAAAAAAGTGCGAAAATTTGCTGTGACGCTTTTACAATGATACAAACATCCTACACAAATGTAACGCTAGTTCAAAATGTTCCAAGACAAAAAACATAAATAAAGCTGTTAAAAGTGGCATATAGTACAGCACTGGTCCGTGACTGATCCTCCCGACTCTTCTCATCTTCCCCACCAAAGATGCACAATAAGATGGCTCCACTGCCTATGGACAGAGGAGGAGAAAGAAACATGAAGGGGTGTGTGTCTGGGGGGGGTTGGCAGAGCTCGACCTCGCCGCTATCATTTCACAAACGCCTAAAAGGAGCAGAATATGCATTGAAGCCTCCAATAAAAAAAGGCGTTCATTTCTGTGATTCAATTACAGATTTCATTATGATGGATGACGTTGCATCTTTGTGGTCAGCTCGAGCTATGCTCCTCCACAATTCTGAACACTTAAACTCTGGAAACAAACCATTTGAAGGCAATTTTGTCAAATTCATTTGCAAGGGAAAAGGTAGATGGCAAGGCAGTCATTTAAATCTGGCTCTCACAGTTTCCTCAGCAACTCCCACCGCACGCTGATGCTACAGTGAACACATTCAGTCATAATCCTGACACGCATCTTCACCCATGACACAGAGCCACACATGCGGCGGCGTGCACGCACACACACACACACACACACACACACACACACACACACACACACACACACGCGGCATGTGGGACAGTCAAATGGGTGCAGGTCTCGATCGAGCTCTGGTTGTTGGATAGATGACGATGGAAGTTCCTTACCAAGATAAAAGGGTTGTCGTCGTCTTTGTCACCCTCCTCCTCAGAAGAGACCACAGTCTTTCAGGTTGTTCTTGATGATGACATCGGTGACGGCGTCAAAGACGAACTGCACATTCTTGGTGTCTGTGGCGCAGGTGAAGTGGGTGTAAATCTCCTTGGTGTCCTTCCTCTTGTTCAGGTCCTCGAACTGACACTGGATGAAGGCGGCGGCTTCCTCATACGTGTTGGAGCCTGGAGAAGAGGAGGATCAGGGAGTGAAGGAGTCGTCTTAAAGTCTCAAAGGAGAAGTTCGACATTTTAGGAATTATACTTTGCTAATCTAATCATTTTCTTGCAGAGAGCTAGAGGAGAAGACTGATGCCACTCTCCTGTCTGTATGGTAGTGAGAACCAGAACCTAACTTAGCTCGGCATAAACACTGGAACTTGGCTCTTCTAGAGATAATACCATCTACCAGCACTTATAAAAATAACATTTTTTTGTTTAATTTCAACTTGAAATTTCACCTGCATATTCTGGGTAGCAGATGGTGAGAGGACTCTTCTTGATCTTCTCCTCAAACAGGTCCTTCTTGTTGAGGAAGAGGATGATGGAGGTGTCCGTGAACCATTTGTTGTTGCAGATGCTGTCGAACAGCTTCATGCTCTCATGCATTCGGTTCTGAGGGGAAGAAGGGAGACGGCCGTCGGTCGGTGAGTTGTGTGATCGCTGATCCGTAAAAGACCTTGAGCGAAACCCTAATCTTTGTTTCTACTTCTTTCCCAGTAAACCAAGACAAAATCCGCGCTGTGTATGAACACAGATGGCCTTCTTATCGTCTTTCCTCCGCGGTCACCGGCTGAGCCGCTCACCATCTCCTCGTCCTCGGCCAGCACCAGGTCGTAGTCGCTGAGGGCCACGCAGAAGATGATGGCGGTCACACCCTCAAAGCAGTGGATCCACTTCTTCCTCTCAGATCGCTGACCGCCAACATCAAACATTCTGCGGAGGGTAAGCAAGAACTAAATATGTAAGCGTGTCCTTCGACATAATATATAATGCAAGCATTGTTTATGGAGCCCAGAGGCAAAAATAAATCCCTGGGAGAGTCACTGTGGCTGCTCGGGACTTGATGTAATATTAAGTGATGACACTAAGTGATAAAGGGGGAAGAAAACAAAGTCTTTGTCTATTGTTACACAAAAATTATTACGGAAAAAATGCATTTGTCTGTTCATTAAGTGTCTATACAGAACTGTGCAAACAATGACTGTGTAAGAAGCAGAAGAGACTCGAAGCGCTCAAAGTCTAATATATGAGTGGATGGTGAACGCGCAAAAATGAAGACGCAAAACGCTAATTAGCATGCTCATTGTGTCACTGCGTCGTATTTGCATGCAGCCTGGTGTCGGCTGGTTTCAGCCCTTTATCTGTTTGTTTCTCACATTACTCTTTGTTTTCACACATACAGTATTTTAATACAGGGAAATTTCCCAAACCAGCTGTTCTCGTTTACATGTTTCACCATGACAGAACGAGCATGGAACGGTGACTGGGACGCCACACGTTAAGACTGACACGCAAAAATTATCAGTCCCCCTTTCTTCTGTTTATCCTCACAGCCATGAAGTGTTGCAAGAGCTGGAACCATGAAGAGGAAACACTTTGTTTTTGAGGTAGCTGGTTACCTCACTGAGAGTACTGCAATGCATATTCATACACACAGAAGACGTGTAGGCAATGACGTAGAAAATCATAGGATTCCTTTTTTTGTTTGTTTTGTGGCCAGCTGAATAAATTTAAGTGGAAACAGCCTTGGGTACCGAACTATAGAATCACGGCATCATCCTCCTGCCCCCACTTCCTGTCTGTGTTTCATTATTTTTTAAACAGAAGGCAACAGCTGAGTCATCACCACTACACCTTCATAGACTGTGTCACAACTTACAGCTGTACACATACAAAGGGAATTTCTACTTGAGCGTATGAGTCAGTAACAGGAAGGAAACCTAATTAAGCCATCGTGTAAAAACACTTTGAGCTGGGGCCAACTGTTACAGTGAAGAAATTCTCACTTGAAGTGCAGGTCCTTGAACGTGAAGTGCGTCTCCACAATGCCCGTGGTTTTGACTCGGGTCCTCAGGACATCCTGCTGAGTTGGGATGTAGGTGGCCTGGGATATCCTGTCCAGATCGTTCAAGTAGCTGAGGGGAAGCGCACACAGAAAAGGACGTGAGGAGGGGAAAAACCAAAACACAAGGGTGAGAAAGCAGGAGGGGGAAAGAAGTGGGAGAAACTGTGTCAGAAGTATCGAGGTCAAGCGCGTAACTCCCAGTGCAAAGATAAAAGATAAATCAGTTTGGATCTCAAATTTCAGCCTGAGAACAAGTCATGATTCAGACTTTCTGGCCACAACACTCTTTTGAGCACAAAATTCCAATCAGTGTTACAATCAGTGTTGCATAATTCAGATGACTAGGCATGTTCTGAAATGAAGTTATTTTCTCTCGATATTTCCAGTTGCAATCAAACTGAGTTCTTGCCCAGATTCAGATAAAGATCTTGGACATGCTGGCACAAAAACTTGCCTGTGTTAAATTTAGATGTGATGGCACGGTGGCTTAGTGGTTAGAGCTGCTGCCTGACAGCAAACACACCCTGGGTTTAAATCTGTGCCTTTTATTGTTTTCTCTCTGCTTGGTGGACCGTCAGTCTCCATGCTCCTCCTGTAACGAACAAGCCATCTGTCCAGGGTACTGTTCCACATTTCCCAAACACCTGCTGGACTCTGGTTTTCTCTGAGATGTCCCATTGTCACGTCACGTAAATCACATTAGAAACAGTCCATGAGCATTGTATTATCTTTGCTTACAGTTATGAGCCGGTCAACTGTTGTGTGCTATATTTTCAACCGAGCTGATACCTCAAGGTTACTGCTGACAAATTACAAGGGAGAAAGATTAGTGACCTCGAGCTTCTAGCAGACAAACACAAGTAATCTCCCCTTCAAGCAAACAGGCCTGTTGTTTGTGTTGCAATGTATTAAGTGAAGTAAAAAAAAAAAAAAAAAAAAAGAAACTCGGACAGGGTTTAACAATGGTGTTTCTGATGCATGAAAAGCCCCCGGCCAGTGGGATTAGAGGACCCAATTAGAAAATGGCCAACGAGTGCAGTTCCCTCGGCCCGAACAGACGCCGCTAACGTTTGTTCTTCAGCAGCAAAACCAGGCGCATGGCTTTTCTCCCAGCTCAGGAGCTGCCCTGTGATGACATCATTCGCTGCCATGCCAGGAGCTCTTGCAAAATACACACAATATTCAGGCTGGTCAAGAGAGAAAAAAAAAATGGGACGCTTTAGCTGCAGTCAGAAGCAGAGAGGAGCATTTTCTCTCAGTTTTTGGGAGATTTTCTTTTCACTTTTTGAGCATGTGCCAAATGTTCCTGCGCTGAGGCACAAGGTCACAGATTAAATAGTCTTGCCAGCCGCTGTTCTTCAGGGCCGGTGGAGGAGGGCAAATATTGACAGTCTAAAAGTCCAGCCGTGCATGGTACTGTAGCTGCTCTCTGCTTGGATCAACATGCATTTGGCTACTTATGGCATCGACTTTCTGTGTGTTTGCAGCAGACATGGCCGTTATTGGGGCTTGTGGTCGTCGGACGTGGAAGACGAGTAGCTGACGTAAATTAGCGTGTTGCAGGGCCACCGAGTCTTTTCATGGGGTGACTCACAACTGCTGGCGAACCTTGCGACCGTTAACCCTGCTTGTTTGTGTGCGTGTCTGCGTGACTCACTATGCTGCCGAGTCGTTGAGCTGGTATTCGCGGGAGCGGCTGAAGCAGGCTTGAACACCTCCGTCCTTCCACAGCCGCTTGATGACGCCGGCCAGCTCCGCCGTCATGAAGCCCTCCTCCGCCGAGCCCGCCAGCACGAAGAGTTGTCTCGCGTCGTCCTGGGACATGAGTCGCGCCGGTGTCAACATCGTAAACTCAACCGCCGAAGTAATTACACCGCCATTATAATTAACGTGAATCTGCTGCCAAGCTGGAGCGCCAATCACAGGCTGAGAAGGACATCTCAAAGACAGCTGCTGATCAGATTTTTCTCCTATTTCTTTGTCAAGTCTAGATGCACATGAGAGCTAGTTGGGACACTTCTTGCTACCAGCAAAATGTCCCACCTCCTCATTTTACTTAGATTCTTTCACTTTAAAAACATTCCATTTTAAGTGACATATGGACAACCTGAAAGGACCTCTGAAAGCGTGACTACACTCGTACCCGAGGCCACTTTCCCGAGAGCATTTTGCTGAGTATTCAATGTTTGTACCCGCTTGTTTTCTACCACCGTAACCTTCACTTCGGGTTTCTACTTTAACCCGACCAAATTACATCTCTCTCCCGCTGCCGTCACTCACAGCTCTTGCGGCATCGCCAAAGTCGATCTTGAGGCGCCCCATGGCTCTGATGATGGCGATGATGGACTGGATGGTGTTGCTGTAGACCACAGCCTTGTACTGCTTACATTCCTCTTCTGAGTAGCCGGCCTCGTGGATGATCCTGCAGAAAAAAAGGGGGGGAGGGTCAGAATTGAGAGCCATATTCCTGCAGTGCAAAACTTCAGCTGTTATAGCAACAAGCGACCTGGACCAAACCGGTCCAAACGCGACAGAGAAATATTTTCGCATCAAATTCGCCCGGCATCCTTAGTTCCCTCATAGATTTATTTTCGCTCCTCAGATCTTAGTCAACGTCTCTTTCAGCACCCCGAGCGTACATGCTCATTGTAACGTCGGCAGAAGTACCGTCAGGCCGCTACGGCCCTGATCTCTACGCTCCTGATTTCTGCTTCAATTATGGTCATCCACTTTCCCTGCAGCTTAAAGCCCTCAGAAATGTAGGACCACAGCAGACAGAGAGGAGCAGCAATGGCCCTGCAAGCTGGAGAACATTTGAAGACAAAAAAAAAAGATATCTTAAATATTTTGTTAAAAATAGCGCTGGATTAATTTCCTACTGATTAACTAAGCGACTGAATTGTTTCATCTCTGCTTGTTGGTAGAACTAATTCACTGTTAGCAGGCATCTTTTCATAGGATTTGATGACATAAGGAAAAAAAAAAAAAAAAAAATCAACCATCATGAGACTTCTTTCTTCTTTTAGCATCAGCGAAACAAAGAATGCGCATAAAGCGACGATGTGTACGATGCTATAATAAGTTTGCGAGCCGAGGAAAACAATCCCCCCCTTAAATCAGATTCCTCGGCGCACTTCCTGGATTTACGGCCGTTCGCAGCGAGTGAAATAACATTTCTGCAGGAGCGGGCTCGTCCTTCACAGGTGAGGGAGTGAAAATCGCAGCAGAGCAGCTGCTTCAAAAAAAAAAGAGCCGCCGTGTGCATCCTGCTGATTGAAGAGCGCATCCACGAGAGTGTTGATGAAAAATGTCATTGATATGCAGCGCGCTCGCGCACACGCAGCGCGTAAAGGCCGAGTCTGCACTGATGTATTCTGCTGGGTCGAATGATGATCCAGTATGGATGGTGCCCGTTTGCGCCGTGATTCACCGGGTGTAATATCGCCTGCGGAGCCACTATAGAAGCGTGATTGATGTTTGACACTGCTCCGTGTCGTGGAAAATGAACGCTCGGTGAAAATAATATCCAGCGCCGCGCCATTACGCATATCTGATTAGAGGAGACACTGTGGATACACCGGAAAGGAAGACGAGGGTTTGTTTGGCTGTTCAGCGCGGCGAATGAGCAAGATGCAGCGGCGGCGCAGTGGAACTCACTTCATCTGCTTGACGATTGTACTTTTCCCCGATTCCCCGGCACCTGGAAGAGACGGAGAAGAAAAAGCAAAAAGACGTTCATTAGAGTGAAGACAGTTCATGGGGTTCACGTCGTCCCGTAACAAGCGGAGCGGTTTTAACCCTCGCTTCCTTCATCTGTGTTCTCCTTTATCGTTGAATAAAAGCACTTACAGTGTTTCTATGCATAGCCTAATGGCATAACAAGAAAACCCTGAAAATGAAAAAAAACAACAACCCACCGCCTCATCAAAGGGAGGACTGAGGAACACGAGTGTGTGTATGTGAGTGTTTTAAGTTAATAGGAGCCTTGAAACCTCTGGTGCGGCTTCGGCTCCAGGCGTCATCAGCCCAATATACTGACTAGTCAATAACATCCACCTCGGTCAGATGACTGTTTTGTGATCGAGCTTGCCCTAGTTCAGTGGGACTCAATCCGACGATGTTTCAGCAAAAAAGAGCCGTGTTCGGGAGCGAGAGCTCCACCGACGCGCTGGCGCGTGGCTGACAATAAAGCGGATCACGACTGACAGCGCCGTGGAGCGGCGCAAAGCACGGCGTCGCTTCAGGACGGGGAGGCACTCGACGACCGATTAGACTGACTGCCGGGTAGCTGACCAATGAGACGATGCTCTGAAGAACGGAGCGCTGGGGGGGCAGGGAGGTCAGATTGTCGGCACGGCTTTTGCGGCTCTTTCAAACGTCACAGTGCCATGGCAACCGCTCTTGTTATACCCAGGCCATCTCTAGTGTTGAGGCCACAGTCACCTGAGGAGGCTTTGTGCTTGTGAGTGTGTGTGTGTGTGTGTGTCTGTGTGGGACATGCTGGCTTCCACCAAGACCATTATGCATTATGCATCTGCTGCTCTCTTTCCTCTGCTGTATTTGATAACCCGTTACGCGGAAGTGCCCTTTTATTAAAACCTTTCTTTTTCCAATCAAAGCCATCTGTGACGTTCCTGGCGGAGCACACTCGTCAGACTCTCATTTGCCATGAACTGCATTAGATCGACTAATGTGCACTCCGTGTCCCCGCGCTGCGGCAGCGGAGGCTCGGTAACGGAGAGGCGATTGGCCGGCTGCCGCTGACGCAACGCGCCCTTGCCACTGGGGAAGATTTTCCAAACCACTTGAGAGTGACTATTCCCAGAGTAAACACCCCCAGCTCTGGGAACAGGAGAAGAGGAAGTGGAACCATGAGCGTCGTGAAACCTACCGCCATGTGTTTCCTCGTGATGCTGTCAGCAGAGACGAGAGGGTTCGCTCTTGCATAATAAATCATCTGCCTCATCGAGTTCCACTTTCCTTCATGTTGCAAAACCATATAAATATTGGTTGTTGGGCCTGCTCCATGCTGGAAGTGACACCTTCTCCTGTGCATTATTTATATAAAATACCTTAACACAAAAATGAATGAATATATATGTCTATGCGTCCCACTGCAGTGTGCACGCTGTGTCTGAATTCCTGCAAACGCTGATGGCGCAGACCTGGCACCTCACCTTCAGTATAAGTGGATGAGATTCACCTGAGGACACGTTATTTTAATTACGTGTCACCACGCGGGTGCCGGAGCGCCCCTGGAGTTCAGGGGTGGCAGCTCCCAGCGCTCTGAGGCCAAACGCCCGACTGCGTGAACCCCTGGCGGGGACTCGCACACAGGCGGCCCCCGCTCGGCTGGGCACGGCCGGGCCGGTCAGCTGGCACAGTCGCGCCCCTCAGCCTGCCCCAGATCCTCTTTTTCCTTGCAACACCACAGACACTTCGCATTCCCACACGGTGCCTGCCAATGTGGGATTCATGAAAATCCACCCAGGGCAGTTCCATGAGCTCACACTGAATTCAAAGCTAACCCCCCCCCCCATAAAAGGGAACTTTTATCTCGCTGCTGGTAATGTGACTTCTCTGTGGTTTCTGAGGCTTTTCTGCTGCTTTGTTGGCTTAAAAAAAATGATAATAATAATAACGCGTACTTCTTTATATAGGAGCCACTGAGCAGAAAATGCAAACAGAAATTAACTCGCCAGCTATTTTAATAAGCAAGTCATTCTCCATAAAATGCCAGACATATTCCAGTTTTAGCTTTCTCCAGTGTGATCATGTGCTGTTTTTCTCTAATGTGTGTCATTGTGAAGTGAATTTCTTTGGGTTTTTGAATGTCACAGTAATTTTCCAAACCTTCAACAATTGCATTGAACTGGGATGGAAATTTTCTCATAGAAGAAGAATATATCACATGATTCGACTGTTGAGAAACACTTGTGATCACCTTGTGTCCGGACGCGAAAAACAAACAGTGTGACAAATCGTGACAGTAACTTACTGTCATTGGGGAAAAAAAAACAAACACAGAATGGTGTCACGGACATGTTTGAGAGGCGGCGCCAGCTCATAGAAACTGAAACCAGCACCAAATCTTTAGTGGAAAAAGCGCTCATTCCGAGCACCGGCAGCGGTTAACGTCGGGCAGACGGCGCGAACGCGACGCACAACACTTCATTCCCATCAGCGAGATGCGAGCCGTGCGTTTATGTAAGCGACTTAGCTCTGGCCTCTTAACACCAGTGATATCATTAGGGTGTGGCCCTTGTCGAAGCCTCTAGGCCCGAGGAATACAAAACACAGAGCTGTCCCGATTTTGACTCTCACAAACACACACACGCGCACACACACACACACGCGCGCACACACGCAGGCCTTTAAGGGAACACGGAACCACAGGCTTGACCCATCGCTCGTCGTGCAGACTCATGTTACACGCCCTCGTCTTTGATACGCGCACCCCCCCACCCCACCCAAAAACAGCTCCACAGTCCCCGAAAAAGAAAAAAAAAAAAAGAAAGAAAGAAACCACTGGAGCAGCTGGTTTCTGTTTATGGCGGTTAAAAACTATTTCAGGAAAATCCAAAAGCAAACCGCTGCAGTGAAAATGGAGGTTTGTTTTTTCTTCTTCCTCCACTGAGAACAGAGCCTTTTCTATCTGCCAACCACAAACACATCTCCCCCAGCCTCGCAGAACCCCCCCACCCCCCCCATGTTGATCCTCCTCATAAGTACGAGGGCAGCGGGGAGGACGAATGTTTTATAAAAGAATGGCGGTATGGAGAGGAATGTGATGAGAATGGCCACCTTCCCCACTGATAGATAAACCATATGTCGCTGCAAATTCTCTCCGAGAGTTTGTGATGCGTCGCTGCATACCGAGCGAAACGAGAAAACGAAGGCTTCTGATTCGCTGCAGCTCACGCCGGCTTTCGGGTCAAATCAGTGGCATGAAGAGAAATTTGCGTTGGTCAGGGGATTTGATGTGTGTTTGTGTGTGTATGTGTGTGTGGGGGGGTGCTGGCCCGACGCCACTTTTAGGTGAGCGGTCCAAGGGCTTATGAAGTTTGGCACAATGTGCTAACCACATTAGCGATGCCACATTAGCGGCACGAGGCCAATGCCGTTCAGCCCTCTCTCATTCCGTCACATACACCCCTCTTCCATTACATTCTGTCTCCCACAGTCGCCCCCCCCCCTCTCACTCCAGGGGGGATTTCAGTATGAGTCACTCATGGAGGAATCCAGGATCCTCCGAGCGGTGGTGGGGGGTGGTGACCGCGCTAAATCACAGAGATCGATCCGGCCAGCGAGCGGATCGATGGCTAAGAGATTGTTTCCCGCACACAACTACTCGCGGAGACGTCTGACGACGCTTAGAGCCATGAGAACAATACCGCTGCTTTGATTGTGTTTGTTGCGAGGGACACCCCCACCCCGTCCCCGCAATGAGTAACACAATCATGCCGGTTGCATAATTTCAAAAAATATGGAACAAATACAGGAGAGAACAATGAGAAATGTAAGACAAAGGCTAAACAGTATTAATAAAACCTTCCCAGTAATTAGGCTGAGGAGGAGATTGTAATCTATTTCAGCATGTAGATATGAATAGCAGGATAATTGGGTCCGGGAGATGATGGAAACAAAACGAGAGCCAAATAAAGACTGAGAGCTAAACGTGAAATATTTTTCAAAAAGCAAAAACAGATCACTTCCCCTCTCCACAAAAAGACACCCGAGCCCCCGCCAGCAGGTTCTGACTCGACAGGCTCGCACAGATTCAAACGTTTCTTCGTGACAATTCAAGGTTTTTTTTTCCAGCCATATGATTTGACGCACATAAGCCTGTGATTTACATTTAGGACAACGCCTGAAAACCAAAGGGGTGGGAGGGGGGGGACCACATGAACCTGCCACTGACCGAATCACCACAGCTTTTCTGTTGCAAAAACGGCAGGGGTCAGGGGTCAGCGTCGTACCACACACATACAGCGCTGCCGGACTTTTCCACATGTTGTAACCTTTGTTGACGCCGCCGATCAACAACTCCGCTACAGTACCTTTTCTGTCTGTTTGTGCACAGAGCAGGCAACTCGAACTGCCAACCGAGCCCTCCCCGCCGCTCCGCCCCCCCCGCTCGCTGCCTCTCCACCGGAGAGCTTTTTCATTTTAATGTTGCAGTCATTAGTCGTGCTCTCATCTTACGGGCCCCTCTCTTCCTTTCTCCTGCCGCCTCAGCCCGTCTGCTGGGCGCGTGCGACGCTTCGGGTGGTAACCTGAAGAGGCTGTGCCAGGCGTTACCTGGCTACCACACCGAACGGGTCCAGCGCAAATGGCAGGAATGGCGTGCCAAAGCAAGCGGTGGGGGGGGCCGCACGGCCTGGCACACAAATGTCACAAAAATAGCTTTTCTACCAAAAACAGAAAAGAGGGGAAACAAAAGCTGCAAGGGCTGCATCAGGGCAACGGCTGGTGAAAACTCATATTCCACCCTACAGCAGCATAGCAGAAACTTGACCCGACTTGCTCGCTTTTCAATCTGCAAGCCCCATCTGGCCTCCGAGCACCTGAGGAATGCAGTCTACCGTTAAACAAGAAAATGTGTGCACTCCTGCTCCGACGAAGAAACGCTAGCATATGCGCTGAATGATACCTTTGTCCCGAGAAACGTAAAGAATGCGTCACTTTGACTTTTGAGCCCGGAAAAATCTGGTACATCTCGCTCGCCAATCTGCCCACAAGAGCCGCTGGCAGCTCCCGTCCCGTGCCTCCTGTCAGGTGTTTGGCCCGATATTGGCTTCAGATGCCGTGTCCTCGTAACCCACATACCGTGTGTGTGCATGTAAACATTTCCCCACAGCTAGCCACCTTCGGGGGTGGATGGAAAAGTTTTTCACCTCCGCTCTCTATTTACAAGGTTAACACCTTTCCTCCGCATGCAAGTGCCGCCGTTAATTTGCACGCGGCGGGCTCTCGGAGGGTCCACGTTAAATGGGCGCGCGCGGACATCGAGAAGGTAGAAATGACATCACAAGCGCGACAATTGCAAGAAATTCCAATAATGAAATTTTAAAAATCCAAAAAGACTTCAAAGGCTGTGCTCTGGCTTTAAAGGTGCATCCCAAAAGGTAGATGCACCAAAAATAAAAGCCATGAAGAAGATTTGACTGAGTGCGAGTACACAAATCTGTTGATAGTTTTTGATCATGGTTATGTGGCTCCTTAAACCAAACCAGACTTCTTCTTCTATTCACCACTTCATAATTGTATTTTCTTCTAACTCCTGCTGTGCTCGCTCTGTGTTCCAGACAATATCTCTGTGTGAGTCATTTAGTGAACTTAAAATGAGAACAAGAACAAATTTTCAAACAGAGAAAAAGTGAAGGTCCCATCTGCCTGCAGGGGAAACTGAACTCTGAGTTACGTGGAAAAAAGCACGGTATGCACCTTTAAATAACCCTGAAATTGACTGGACACGCGCAAAGTTTTTCAGCCAGGCCTGGGCCCCTCACGGGCCGCGGGCCTGTGCTTTCTCTGCGCTGCGCTACACGGGAGCAGACGAGAGGAAATGTGCCATTGTTGACAGGGTTTAGTCGATACAAATGGTCTACAGACGGCTGAATGGATGTAATGCCAACAACAGAGGGAGGGGGGTGTGTGTGTGTGTGTGTGTGTGTGTGTGTGGGGGGGGTAAAGAAAAACTTGCTTTGTATGTAAATTCTTAACATTGAGATAAGAGAGGATTAAACACCCACCACCCACCAAAAATATAACACAAAGGGGCGTTCTGTTGAGATTTCTTTTCCCAACTGGAAATAGCGTTGTGTTGCGTTCAGGGCCAGAGTTTACAGCTGACGGTGAACTGGAGGTAGCAGCGACGGAGGGAGGGAGGGAGGGGTGTGCTAGCGATGCGGAATTGAAACTCTTTAACACTTCATAACTGACACCAGCTAAACACCGCCGACCGTTCACCGACAGCACCGCCCGTGTCCAACACGGCTCCCACAGCGAAGTTCGTCCACTACCACCGCCGAGCGCCCCCCCCCTCCATCTTCTCCTCCTCCTCCTCCTTCCTTACCGAGCAGCAGCAGCTTGACCTCCCTGGCCGCCTTCTCCCCGTCGTCCCGCAGATTCCTGTCGATCATTTTACTGCGCTCCACCGCCGCCTTGTCCTCCGTGCTCAGTGTGCATCCCATCCTCGACCGTGTCCTTCAGCCCCAGACGGTGTTGTTATTTTTTTTAATGTCTACAATACCATATACACCCACATTAAATGGTTAACGCTGCCTTCACCCCGCACACACGCCCTTTTTTTAAATGACAGGCAATCGATCTCGTCAGGAAGAAAAAAGGGGGAAGCGATTCGACTTTTCACCCCCCAAAAAATAGGAGTGTGTGGCGCCTCTTCGGAAATGTTTTCTGGTTGAAAACCCCCAAAAAGAAATCCTCGTTGCAGCCGACGGAGAGCTATTTTGATAGCGAGGCAATTCCTTGGTGATGTCTCTCCCACCCGTTCGCCTCCATTCGTTGCGGCGACCACTGCAAATAGTGAACGAGCAGTTAAGACTGGAGAGAGTTGCTGCTGCTGCTGCGTTCACTGACAACTACTGCACTTCCGGCAGGATCCTTCACAGTAAAGGTGTCACTTCCGCACAAGCCTGTCCCCAGAACAGAGGAACATAGAAAGACAACAACCAATTATCAAATCAATATAACCTGTGCCTTTAAACAGCACATTAAATTATCAATTACCAAGCCAGCTATATAGTGCATCTACGGATTGTTCCATGTCATTCTCTCTGTCTCCCTTCATTATTTGTCACCTAACTACTGTGCACTGTTAAGTAAAGGACTTCTACAGTGGTGGGCAAATGCCCCCAAATTACTTAAATAATAATTGAGCCTTAAATGTACAATAAATTATGTTATATGTTTGTCAAAGTCCTTATTTTCAGTACCGCACTATTTACATTTGTCTTGAATTTTTAAGCCAGGCTGCCTTTGATGGCCTGGTATGTTACAATCAATCAAAGATTTCTTTGTTAGTTTGTCTACTGCTGAAGTGCACTCACCTGCTTGAGTATAGTATCATCAGTTTTCTCAACTCAAACACCGAACCTTTATTTTGAAGGTAGACGCCCTAACCGGAAACCTGATGACAGCGGAACTCACTTCAATCCTGCACACCCATAGCTTTACTCAATGCTACCCAAACATTATCTCAAATAATTTTTACATTATATGCTGTGCCAGTACAGCATATAATACACAATGTTAATGTGCCCTGTGATTATCAATTACAAAATAAAAATCCCTTAATCAAATTGTGTTAAAATAAATGTTATATATTCACAGCATTATATACATACAGTATATTAATTCTTCCCTGATCATATTAACTACATTACCTGTGTTGACGTGTAACCTACTGTGTACCCTACTTTTCTAGCATGTCTCGTTCCCATGGAGACGAAACATCCAACCGTGGCAGTGTTTGTCCTGTCACCTGCTCGTTCAGCCGTACATGACCATTGTTTGTGGTTTAAATAATTTAGCCTGTCGAACGAAGTCAAGTGTGAGTCTTCAAAGTCAACAGTCAGTCTTAAAGGCTGCTGGTTGCTCACATCCCTGTGGTGGTGTAAACATTGTCTCCCTGCCCTTCCATGTAATTTCCAATTCAAATGGGCTCTTTTTTGGATTTTGGGGGGGAAATGCAAATGTTGTGGTGTTGACCTTTCCATCCTAATCCTGCGCGCTGGCTGGAGGTTTCCCTCATCCCGGCCCTCTCTAGGTTTGCGATAACCAGAGGCAGAGGGTGTATCCCTTAGGCAAAAAAGGTTGTGTCATTTTATCTTACACAGAAAATGCCACAGACGGGGAAGATATTCATCTGTCTTGAAAAGGACAGTGTTCCTGCTTACAAAAAGAGAGTTATGCTTCTCTGCTCATCTTTACAACATGTGTTTTCAGTGTTTTAATCATACTTTAAACTAACAACACACAACTCTTTCTATGATGATATGAGTGTGTGTACCTTATGCAAGAGCTGGTATGGTTTAATTTATTAATCTGAATAAATAAAACACTGTGTGTGCGTGTGTGTGTGTGTGGGTGAATATTTTGGATGATTTAGAAAACTGGTTTGTTAAACAAGCATATCACCTCAGTGCAGGTGTGTAGGAACTGGCAGATTTTTCTGTAAGCCTTATACAACCCTGGCTTAAAATGACAATAAAACATTTTCAAATTCTAAGTTAGTCCTTTGAAAATCTAAATATTTGAATTCTGTCTTTCAGGTGATGGCAGCTGCAGTGCACAGGGGAGCTGGAGGCCTCCTCCTGGACTTTGAAAACACTTTCATTGCTCCTTTCACATATATATAATTATTATTATTAATGTCTTTTTTCAAATAAAGATTTTAAACAGGAAGTCTGCCAGGCCTAGTGCTTGTCCACACAGGCTGAAATCCATCAAGTTAAACAATAACGTCACTCAGGTGAGAGTCACTGTTTGACCGTAGTTGTTTAGAAAGAGAGACAGCTCCCTGGCAGGACAACTCAGTGGGGTGATCTGTGAGTGGAGTGGGAAATGGTGGTGCTGCCCTCCAGTGGTGATCACGTGTCACTTCACAGTGCTGCGGGGCAGTCTACTGTGTGCTGTGGTGGCACAAAATGCTCGAGGCGCAACCTTAAAGCGCCACACAGCCATTCTAAAGGGGAATAAAGTGGCACTCTGCGTATTTTATGCATAAGAGCCCTGAGGATTATTATGGTTTGAGGTTGAGGCTTCTCAATTCTAATATAAAGCCTGCGTTACAAACAAGAGATGTAGATTTTGAAAGATGTGTATCTAGTCAGAGAAGGACTGTTCTATTGCATTGTGGGATTTGTAGGATCTCGCGTTTTTGTGCTTGAGCCACACTTCAGCAGACATCAGGATACGTGTGGCACAGATACTGACCATTCTTTTTTTTTTACGTTTCTTTCATAAATCCCATACTGTTATGGAAGTGCTGAAATGACAGTTAATGTTGATTGAGTTCCAGAAACCCATGTGCAAGGAAATCATTTATACTGTAAAAAAAACAAGAAAAGCATGGGGAAATGTCTTAAGACAGATAAAGTCAATTCAGTTTAATATCCCCCATGAAACTGCACAACCACAGATACAGATAAGCCCTTCTTTTCGATTGCATCTGCCCAATAAAAGATGTGCTTAGTCATTTACACTGATCAGTCACAACATTAAAACCCATTCACTAATTTTGAACACTCCGGCTGATTGGCTTGTGTGCTGTGGCCCAGGGCACAGGAGGTTGAATTACAGAGAGGACAAGAGATGAACAGACATTGGGGGATAGATAAGGAACAGGACAGGAAAAGATAAAAATGTCTGTGAGGGTCTCATCATCCAGGTCACTGGATATCTAGAACTGATTTCTCACAGTCTGATAAATCCTCTTGGATGAAGATTCAAGAATGTATGGCAAGAACGTTTGGCCTCTTCCTCATACATTACATGTGATAGAATGAGACAAGAACAAAACAAAAAATAACCCTGGCATGGCCCTGTGTGATGAAATGAACTTTATTTTATGCCTAACCTCCCAGTCGACAAATCCTCTTTCAACCTTTCTCCTCAGCCTATTGGCGCTGTTATCACCTGGCCAGATAGTGTGTACTGATACCTGGGGGGTAGGAAGTCTCTCAGTTGGACCTTAAACCTTTTTTGCATGATATAACTTATATTGTAAACGGTCCCTGGACACCTGTCAGAGGCGTCTGTACCTTTACCTGGCCCGTGCCTCTCTGTTAGCTCCTCACATGGTACAGCCTGTCTCTGCCACTGCTGCCGGTGCACAAACACAGACAGGCAGCACATTCTAGCACACACCACCAACACAGAGACAGAAGGAGGACAGGCTGCCAGGCAGGCAGACAGACGCACAGTCGAACGGAGGGAGAACGCACGTCGCCATGGGCTGCTGTAACAGAAGGTGCGGGCTGATAGCCGGAGCTGTGTTCGGGGCGGCGGTGGCCATCCTGGGAGGCATCCTTATCCCAGTAGGGAACACTGTCATCAAGGGGACAGTGGAGAAGGTACGGTGCTCAGTTTCACCCTGGGTAGGGAGCGACAGAGTGTGTGAGATGTACGGGAAGAGATCAAGGTGAGTCAGGAGAAAAACGAGAGGCGAGAGGTGTGCGATTTCGAGAAGGCTGTTTCAAAAAGACAACAAGCTGTGCAAAAAGCCAACTCTTGTTTTCATCCACCAAAAGATCAGCGTCTTTGATTATTTTTAGAAACTGTGGAGAAACATTTTTAACAATTTTGACCTTTTGTAAAAAAAAAATAGCGGAGCATCCACCTTATTCATGTAGCAGTGGGGCAGCTGGCCTCTTGGCAGTCTTGGGGTATGTTAAAAATAGACCATCTGTGTGTC
Organism: Psettodes erumei; assembly: GCA_016785225.1. NCBI lineage: Eukaryota > Metazoa > Chordata > Actinopteri > Pleuronectiformes > Psettodidae > Psettodes > Psettodes erumei. Next base: position 450,227 of record JAFBJZ010000651.1, read on the forward strand.
TGCGGGGTTTAGGAAGTCGTCATTGAGCCCGGAACGACAGCTTATGACAACTGGGTGTCTGCGGGGGCACACGTGTACAGGCAGTTCTGGTTTTTTGACGTGAAAAACCCCCAGGAGGTTTTGCAGTATGGTGCGACGCCAGTGGTCCTGGAAAAAGGACCTTACACTTACAGGTAAGGTTGACCTGTTTACCTCTTTTGTGCCTCTGGAGTTTAAACTGTACTCTTCCTCAATAAGCTCTCCATCACAGATGACTTATCTTGTGCAAGAGCCCTAATTTAACACCCCCCCCAGGACAAGATATCTTCCCAAAGAGGACATCACATTCAACCCCAATCACACTGCCTCCTTCATGCTGCCTATGGGTGCCATCTTTGAGCCATCCATGTCGGTGGGACCAGAGGAGGACAAAGTCACCTCGCTGAACCTGGGTGTGGCTGTGAGTGTGTCGCCTCTCTGTGTGGCGATTCCTGACTTGACCTCTGTACTTCTGCTCTGAGGCTGTGACGTCCCGTGGTGGTTTTAGCTTTGGCTTGCATAACCGTTCATTCTAGCGGCGGTTCCCAAACGTTCTGGCCCTCTTCGACAAGTCGTTCGGGAACTGTGAGAAGTTTATGCAAAGAAAGAGTTTCTCTCAAAAGGTTGTTCCATTTTCATGAAAATGCACAGACGTTCGGAAACAATGTACAACTTGGAAGTAATACGTCCATGTTGCGCAGTCTTCCTTTATGGGTGCAGTGTTCAATATCTGCCTTTGCTTCAAACTCTGATAAAGCTCACATGATGAGCGTAAGCAATTCCAACGTGAGCCTCCACTTGCAATCAGTAATTATGCAGTATCCTCAAGTCATAAAAGAGGATTATTTTCTGGCTTATCTCCTGAAGCAACAGCTGCAGTTGTGTGCACAACAGGGCTTTCGTCTTTTTTTTTTTTTTTTTTTTTTAATGTGTATCATTTTGGAACTGTATATTTTGCAATTTGTTTTTTTCTTTTTTTCAGGGGGCTTATTCATTGTTTCCAAAAATATTCCACATCGTGCTCAATAGCATGATAAAGGCAAGCAACTCCTCCTTGTTCCAGCACCGCACAGTCAAAGAACTGCTGTGGGGTTACAGAGATCCCATGTTGAACAGAACTTTGGGCATTTTTGTCGACGTAAGTAATGCACAGAGGATACACAAGACCTGCACAGTGACACCTCAGAAATGACACATTTTAGTTAATGGAAATGTTGTTTCCTCAGTACAATGAAACTACTGATGGCAACTACACTGTGTACACTGGAAAGGATGACGTCTCAAAAGTGGGAACGATTGACAGGTGGCGGGGGAAGAGGTGCGTCCAATTCTGAATTTATGATACAGGGAAATATATAGAACAAAAGATTTTTTTTTCAAACTGAACAGCTTTATATGTTGTGGGCTGTTATTTCTGACTATTCTCAATTTTCCCAACAGGAGTTTAACTTTCTGGGACAACAAGTACTGTGACATGATCAACGGGACAGGTACAGCTACATTTTATTTCTGGACACCACTCGCACAACACAATCCTATGGCTTTAAATGCAGAGGAGTCACATTTTTTTACTTCATTTCATCTCCTCTTTTTCTCAGATGCTTCCTCCTTCGCTCCCTTTGTGGACAAGAATAAGCCACTCTACTTCTTCTCCTCGGACATCTGCAGGTGCTGAAGGGATTTGAACTTGTGGGAGCAATTCCACCCGATCTGGCCTGACTCTGATTTGCTAATGTGAAGCAGGCCATGAAGTGTCAACAAATTTGAGACCTGCAACCTTTTAGACTCCTTTTCTCTCAGTGACCACTAGAGGTCAGAGTTTTTCCAGTACCAAAGCCACAGTCATGCACTGGAGTCAGTTAGGGTGGTGCTGCTCAGATTACTGGACACATGAGGTTATTTTTTTTAATCCAACCTGTGTTGTTCTGGTCGTCAGGTCGGTGTCGGCCAGCTTTGAGGCAAGCATGGACCTGAAAGGGATTGAGGTGTACCGCTTCGCCCTCAAGCCGTCCACCCTGGCCTCCCCTACAGTGAACCCAGACAACAGATGTTTCTGCAGAGACCCCAAGGTCACCAAGAACTGCACCATGGCCGGAGTGCTGGACATCAGCTCCTGTCAAAACAGTCAGTTCTGCTTTTGTGGTTTGCAGCATCAGGGTTTTTTCCCCCAGTTGTCCAGAATCAGTCAGGAGTTCAGGTCATTCATTCCTCTGCTATTTGATCAATCTTCTCAGCAACTTGGTGTCTTTAAATGTCGCTGTCTCCTTGCCTTGCCTGGACAGAAAAACCAGTCTACATCTCTCTGCCCCACTTCCTCCACGGCAGTCCCTCCCTGCGAGAGGCCGTGCATGGCCTCAGTCCCAGTGAGGAGCATCATCACACCTTCTTGGATGTGGAACCTGTGAGAACCTTGAAACTTTCACCATTAGAACGTTTTACTTTAAGAGGAAGCAGCTCTTTCTTTGTTAATATTTGTGTGTTTTTCCAACAGACAACCGGGTTTACCCTGAGGTTTGCCAAGAGAATTCAAATGAACATGATGTATGGTCCATCCAAGGTGGTCTCGTAAGTCCTGTTTTACCCTTTCTCATAGGAAGTATTTGGGCAATTATCTTTGATTTCTTGACAAGGGTCAGAGAAGATTGCTGCAACTGTCATATTGTATCAACACGTTGGCTGTAGCTACAGTGATATATATAGTAAACAGACATGAGAGTGGCATCTCATATTCTCATCTCAGCTCCCAGCAGGAAAGCAAATAGGCGAATTTTCCAAAATGTCTAAGTGTTTCTTTAAGAAAGTCTGAGGCAGAGTCGTGCACCGAATGCCAACAGATGACCTCTTTTCTTGCAGGGTGCTGAAGAAAGTCAAGGATTACACCATTTTCCCTATCCTCTGGCTGAACGAGGTGAGATAAAACGGAGCCCTGCAGTCCTGGAGTGTATTGTCTGCTCAGGATGCATGTTAATCAGTCGCTCTCTCTTTCTCTTCTCTCCTCTACGCGACCAGTCGGCCGCGTTGGACGACGAAACGGCAGATATGTTTAAGAAGGAGCTCATCTCCCGTATTGAGATGTTGGAGATACTGCAGCAGGCGCTGCTGGGCACAGGCGCAGCCATCTTCGTCCTGTGCCTCGTCTCCTACTGCGTGGTGAGGAGGAGTAACAATGGGAGCAAGGCGTGAACGAGTCACAGCCTCTGGTGTGGAGCACAGTGCATTTAAGCTGCTACAGCAAATCAAACCCTTTTGATATAGATTTGCACTTTTTTTGTTGTTGTAATTTTAGTGTTATTTATAATGTCATACTTCCTTCCTACCAGCAGGGAGGGGGGGGGATACTGTGATTTTTGTAAAGCTCAAGAGCTGAATTCCATTGCCAAGTATTATTTAAAGTGCAAACACTGTAACTGAGTCAGGGATTTGTAGAGGGAGAGCAGGTGGAGACTCCTCTCAACTGTCAGGTTAACGATCCTGCACAGAGGCGATACCTTCACGAATCTAATTTTGCGCAAGTGATCATATCCTTTGCTGAACTGGTGTCCTCACAAATGAATAAAAGCTGAAAAAGTGAGTTATTCATTGGATTAGATTGTTCATACCCTGCACCGGAGACTGCCCCGCTGCCGAAACAAACCTCTGCATTGTGCAGGGGGCAAAATTATTCAGTTTCCTCTTCACCTTGAGTGGCCCATAAATCAAAAAAAAAGTAATAAAAAAAATGGGCCGGGGGATGATTATGCTGTGGTTATGAATGGTACTTGGGTTTGTTTGGGGAGAAAGCAGTATTTCTACCCAGCAGGAGGAGACCTCCCCTCTCCCCAACCCACCCCACACTACTTTAGTTTTATGGGTTTTAAATAACCCTCAGCAGCCTCCCGGGCGTCTTTGATTCCCCTGTTTGGTCTCCATCTAATACGTCACACATGTGAAGGAGCGTTTCACTGGAATTACAACAGACAGGTCTGACTCTTTTAGCGGTGGATCCGCAATATGTAACCTTGGCGTATCCAATATGCTTTGCTCTCGTATCTGATAATACAGGACACAAGTTTCTGTTGCTAAGCTAATGTTTTCCTAGGCATCAAAATGTCTGCATGCATTAAGAATTGTCTGACGAATTCCTTACTCCCATGTGATAAATGTAAAGCTACCCCCAGTAGCCTGTTAGCTTAGCTTAGTAAAACGACCATTAACAGGGGGAATGCAAAACTTTATTATTATTATTACATATACAATTATATTATTGAAGTATTACATGTCAATGAGGCAAATTGTGTTACTTAAGGTCAAAGCCAGGGCCCTTTCAACTAGTTTCCAGCCTTTGTGCTAAGCTAAGATAAGCTAAGATAAGCAGCTGCTGGCTGTAGCTTCATATTTACTGTGCAGGCATGAGAGTTTCAGTTGTTCTGTCGGACTCAAGGCGAGACACCAAATGAATGCATTTCCCAAAATGTTAAACTGTTCCATTCAAACTTTGCAGAGAAAGTTCACATTCTGAGAAAGTATACTAAGAAAAGTTAAGTCTGGGAATAAAACAAACAATCTTTCTTTAAGATGTGAGATTCATCTGAACAGATTTATTCAGGTTATCATGACATTAATAAATAGAAATACATATGTTTCTTAACACTGAAGTTACACCGAGCTGAAGTGGACACAATCGTCACACGGTTTCATTAAATGTTGGGGAGAGGAAGTCTGTATGAGGGAAGGTACGGCTAGCTTTTTTTTTTCTCAAAATGAAAATAATACTGCACGTCTCTGCAATTTGCAGATACAGTCAGAGTTAGTCGGTGCAATATGCTGAATTTATGTACACAAGGAAAACAAAAGCACATTAAATTAAAAAGGATGAAACAAGCCAAAAATATAATAATCTGTACACAAGCAACAAATAATTTCTATCTACATTACCTACGCTTCTGAAAAAAAAAGATGTCTATTCACATAAGTCAAACGGTCTACACAGACAATCACCGACAGTTACTACTTCTCAGTTACAACTATGTCCATGACTTTGCTGTGCAGGCTGTAGAAAACGTGGATCCTAAGAAGGAAATCGTCATTGTAGACTATACAGTATTTGCAGGTATTACACAGACATACATTATCTACCTGAAGGCAAAAACTGAAATGTGCATTCTCGCTAGTTTGGCTGCTCAAATCTAACCCAGGTAAGGATTGAAGGAATAACTGGACATTTGGTGACATACGCTTCTTTGCTTCTTGCCGTGAGTTTGATGCAGAGATTGACAGTTCACGTCTGTACGGTACATATGAAAATACAGCCAGCAGCTAGTTAGCTTAGCTTAGCAAAGAAGAGTGAAAGTGAGGGCAAACCGCTTGTCTTTTTTTTTGCCAAGGTAAAAAAACCTGGCACAAAAACCAACATGTTGTGGTTTATGGGGGGTTGGGAGTTATGTGGTGGGCTGTTTCTTGTTGGCTTTGTGTGCCCAGCTAATAAAACCTCAAAGTGGGCTTTTCACACTTAAGTTTTTGTTAGCTTCTCAGGTGCTGGTCGGCGGCTTTCATGGAAAATCACAGCCAGGCTCACTGTCTCCCTGTGCCTTTGTGCTAAGCTAAGCTAACAGACTGCTGGGTCCAGCTGTATATTTACTCTGCAGAGTGGCATCAACATTCTCCTCTCACTCTCTGCAAGAAAGCCAAAAAATAAGCCCACTTCCCCAAACTATTCCTTTGACAGACGACCACAATATTGTTGCATTTCTATAAACATGCTTCTGTGCTGGGAGGAGAGAAGTATGGTACAGACACAATATGCAGCTGCATTTTACTGAGGCACAGTCTCGTACGTGTACGTCTGAGTAATGGGAATAAATAAAGGACGGATCCTGTGAGGTGTGTGCGATTCTGCGCACCATATTGCATATCCTACTCAGTATCTCACGACTAATTTGTTTGGAGGACATCAGCTCTGGAAATAAAGTTTGGTCTTTGGACTAATACATTTTTAACTTGTTGTAGACGGGCTGTTGTTGTTGTTGTTGTTTTATTACCCAACATGTGCCTACAGGGCACTGCAGTTTTTCACTGAATGGGGAGAATTTTGTTACTTAAAAAGTATAAATTCAAATGTAAGCAGATTCTAGTTAATACAACTACCACAACAAGCACAAAGGGAGAAAAGCACACACTGTAAAAGATGCATCTGTCTCCCTTTTGTCCCTTTTCAATATCCTCCATTTATTATCATGATGTCAATTTACACCCCCTCCCTTTCTTAAACAAAGAACAAAATCTACTGTGAGCTAATATCCGGCTGCTTCAATTTCCCCTCTGATATTTAAAACGCGATAAGATCACTGACCATGGTGTATTATCATAAGCAATGTCGGCTGATCAGGGTTTATTAGCAGCGCTCACGCCGGGGCTGGTTTGTGTTTTGAGCGCGATGACAAATGAGTGGCTTGTGGATGCCTGCGCGTGCGTTTTAGTGTATGCCACAGCCAGCCAACCACAGTACCTCATGCAAGAAAAAGAGACATTGCTGAACACAAGCCCCCCCCGCTTTCTCATCTTACTGTACATCCGTGGTGCAGTGCTGCAGTTTGAGATGAGCATTTGGAAGGTGAGGGTTTGCAACAGCCTGGCAGGATACAGGATCAGAGGGAGGTGTGCGTATCAGTTACCGGAGCTGCCAGCTCCCCGTGTCAAACCTCTGGGAGGTGATTGCGCCGGTTGCGGCTCTTCCTCCGGTCCAGCAGGGGCTTCAGTTTGGCCAGGTCCCCCCTGAGAGGTCCGGGCGGCTGGGGCTGCTGCTGCTGCCTCTGCTGGAGGTTCTGGAGCTCCTTCCTCTCTTTGCAGTACTGTTGGACAGCCAGGTTCTCCGCGGGACTGAAGGCCGCCAGCAGGACTTTCGGGTGCAAAGAGCTGGCCCACGCCCACGGCGACTGCTGTTTGTCCGTCAGCACGCTCACCATGGCCTCACTCAGCACGCGCAGGCGGATCTTGGCGACGGTGCGCTTGAAGGTGTTCTCGGTGGTCAGGCAGTAGTACAGGCCCTGGTCGGACAGCTGGACGGAGCGGATCAAGAGGCCGTGCTCCGTGGAGAGGACGCGGTCGCTCAGCTTCACCTGCAGTGGGCGCGGTCAGTTTTTGATGAGTAACCTCATCCACATGATTTACAGCAGAGAACAGTTGATTTTTTTTTGTGTGTGCTCGCTGGACTATAAAGCCTTCAGTGTCTCCGTTCAGTCGGTGAAGAGATTTGACTATGCATTAAACATAAAATAACAGTCACACTGCTCTGGTGCTTTTATCCAAAACACTGTAACATTGTTCACTCCTATTGCTCTCACTACTTTAGAATCTGCCTGGCCGTGGTTTGGAAAAGGTTCTAATGATTACGCCCCTTAAAACTAAAGTGATTTATTTAAAGGCTAACTTCTATTCTCACGAGGAAGTGGCTATAAAACAGTCATTACTCTGAGCGTGCTCCGCAGAGGTGAGAGCCAAATCTATTAAAGATGTGTCTTTACCATGCAGGCTCTCTCTCTCTCTCTCTCTCTCCCTCCCTCCCCAGCTATATTTAATCTTTCGCAGGCTTTCAATGTGATCTCTGAGTTTAAGGGGTGTCACATATTTGGAAATTGTTTCCCCACTGAGAACCCAGTCATTAGTCAGGGCTTTGGATCACGTTTGGTCTGCATCGCTGCCAGCAAACGTTCACCGTGTCACTCCTCGAGCGTGTGAGCTCATTTGATTGCTATGACGTGTTTAATCTGTGATGTAACATCTAACTTTATGTGCGCAGCTCTCTGGAGATCAGAAAAAGACATTATGTCACTGACTCCACTTCAGATTGTCACATATAAGCGAGTGTGGTTGACCTTTGACCTCTCTAAACGTCAAACCGACCTCTTTCCTCCTGTCATTGTCTCTCTGGATGAGCCAGCGAATAGAGGCCTGGGGAGACTTGGGAAGACACTCCAGGAAGGTGGTGTTGTTTTTCACGCCATACTGCGTCATCTCCACTGCGTTTCTGTAGGCTACGACACACACACACACACACACACACACACAGACACACACGATCAGAGTCGTGGGAGGCACATCGGACGTCACATGCTGACAGACACAAAGCCCACAGATGGACTCAAATCTGTCTCGAGTCCCAGCAGCGAGAGCGAAATGTTGACACAGAGCTTAGTCGGACACCTGCAGCACAACCAGACTCCATCCGGAGTTCCACCGTTTTTTTTCTTTTTTCTCAGACTAAAAAAAAACAGCCTCCAGTGCACTGGGCCAACTCAGTTTCGTCTCATTTACCGTGTCGCTTTTGTTGCCGCTAAATGGCTCATCACTCGGCTGGAGGTATGACAGCGTTCTGACTAATTAGCGGTAATGGCCATATGGTTGGTTCCCCGAGCTCGTGTTCATTTAGAGACGTAAACTGTTCGCAGAAATGGAACGCTCAGGGGAGCGAGTCCTCCATTCTCATTAAACCGCACCCTGCCAGTCGCCGGGGCGAATTGTGAAGGACGCTGTGCCACTGTACCTGGACTCACAAGCAACTGCGCATGCTTAAACAGTAGCAGCTGGAACCTGTATGTGTAAACCACTATTATTAGGGCTGTTTTCACTTGCTTGTCGGTGTGAGGTTGATAATTTGCAGGGCCATAAAATAAAAATCATTTCACTAAATTGACTGAAACAGGTAGAAGTGGGGGAAATTGCAGAGTAAGGTAAGAGGTCGGTGTGTTTGCCACACAGACATGACCCGTTGTTGCAATAAAAAAAAATCTTCCTGCAGGTTTAACTACCTTTTAGATTGAATCCTCTGCATTGAGTGAGTGGATTTCCATGCATAACGTCCTGCCTTCTGCTTCTCCTGAAAAAAAGAGAAAAAAAGAACAATGAGTATTTATCATTATGGCTGAGCAAAGAATAAAAAATCCACAATAGAACTGCGGAAAGAGCGGTCCCTGCCAAAACAAAATGAGGAAAATCTGACTGCGTTGTTCCAATCCTTGGCGCAGGCTCATGTGCAACAGCTTGAGGAAAAGAACGCGTAAACAGCTGACGCACTTCAGACACATTTTCCACAGGAACGCTTTTTGTCCTGTGACCGAGCTCAGCTTGACCCGCGTCTGACTGACGATGTCAAGGGCAGCTGGTCCTCGTGGAGACAAGAGAGGTATCGGTTTAGGGCCGGGGTGTCGCTCATACGTCCTCGTCTGTGTTATGTCTGGACGTAGGGAGGGGGAACAACAAAGGCAGAACCAGCGACCCGTCTTACGACGTGAAGTGCGCACTGAAGGAATCCAGTCGCGTTTGGCCTCACAAGTTGTGAGCTGCTCTTTTCTCCTCTTGTTTTACATATTGTATGCATCAGCTGTTGCCTGCATTCAGTTTGACTGGGGGTCGTGCTTTGACTGATAGATACTGGAAGGCCCAAACCTGAGTGGATTCTTGTGGAAAACTAGGGAAAGTTAAATGGGAGTGAACCGAAATACTGCACAGTATTCAACAATCTGCACTATGTGAATGTTTATTTAACACCTGCAGCTATGAATTGCTGCCTCCGTGAATGAATGGGCTCACTAATCAACACCTGTCAGCACTTATTTACACTGACAAATTTGCTCCAGGGCTTAAAAGCTCTTGTGAAGTTTTTTTTTAACCAATCCTTAATGGACACTAAATACCTATTTGCATTGAATGCTAGGCAGAAAGCTACACTCTGCGACTGCGAACCTCTGCTGTACCTTTTGCCGGTGGGGTAGAAGCGGGAGCAGCTGAGTCCGTCCCAGGCGCAGTAGGGATCTCTGGCCAGGCAGCAGTCAGCGCAGGCTGAGCCGTAGGCGTGGCAGCGGTGCAGGGAGACCTGCGAGATGCCGAACTCCGAGCTGACGTACAGCTGTTGCTGCAAAGTAAACAGTTCAAATGTCAGTCGCCCTGTTTGTCTTAATAAGTGGCCGGCTGACAGGAAAATGAGGCTGAGCGCCGCTGCAATTAGGGCTCATTATTTCCTCGCCCTTTTTCGAGGCTTATCGTGTGCAGGAGATTTCTGTTGCGTGCCTGACGTGGTAGCCACAGACACAGAATAACACATTTAAACAATAAAACCACATATTGTGTGTCAGGAAACTGAAGGAGGATACTTACTTTTTTTGGGGATATTCTTAAATTTGTAATAGGAGCTTGGTTCTGAAAAAAAAAGCACACGCAAAGGACCAAATTCAGAGCTTTTTCGACCATTATTTCCATTGAAAAAACTTGTAAAGGAACAGCTGGAAATACATGTATGAGCTTTGTTGAGAAGAATTAGATGATAAATTGATACCATTCTTGTGTCTGGACGGTAAACAGGAAGCTACAGCTTGCAGACAGTTAGCCAAACACAAGGATTTTAAAAAGGAGGAGCTAGCTTAGCTTTTGGAGGTGAGATGTTTGCCTGCCAGCACCACTGAGCTCACTACTTAACACGAGACTGCTTATTAGTTTCATCCGCACGAAAACAAGACAATGGTTTTTACAGGGGGTCATCTAAGATAAGCTAACCAGTAGCTACTGACTTGAAAGATTACCCAAATTATTTGAACTATTCTTTTTTTAAACATAAAAGAAGCCAGCCAGACCTCTCTTTAATAAGAAGTAGCAGAGAAGGGAGCTGTCGGGGAACAGTTTCTTGCCATGTGCCTTTAACTTTCTGGAAAAAAACGCACATGCGGTGTTTCGAGGATAAATCTTTTCTGATTGTCCTCCAGGTGCAGTGTAGGATCAAAGGAGTCGTGGCTTTTCCACCTGATCACAGGTTGATCACAAGTGGAGAGATTTCGGCTCAAGATAAGAAGAAGAAGAAAAAAAAAGCAGCAGGTACAAAGGTTCGCTCGGGGGCAACTACCAGACTTGCAGTATGTTAGCATGTTTCACATCACTTTGCGCTGCACTACGCTGCAGAACATCCATCTCCTGAATGCCTCCCTGCCCTTGTCTGTCTGCCCCTGGCCTTTGTGTTGTGGCCAAGCGCACCCTCCTCCTCCTCCTCCCTGCTTTTGATTTTAGGAAAGAAAAAAAGGGATGAAAGTGAAAGAGAAGAAAAAAGAGAGAGAGGGGAGAAAGATAGACACCAGACCTTAAACACTTCCAGCTCCTCCAGGATTAGGTCTTCAAGCAGGGAATGATTGCTTGGCAGGACAATCACCTTCTGTATTGTACCTTTGTCTGGGGGGGGGCAGAAGGCAGACATGTAATGAGCTGTAAATACACACACACACACACAGATACGGCTGTACACACTCGACAAAGAATGCCCAGAGAGGTGTCAGTGAAACTAGAGCACCACTGCCGGTGAAAAAAATAAACTCTGCCTCTGTTTTCCTTTGCCCTTGTTTGCTTTTGAATGAGGCGCGATGGCCATGACCAGTTTCCACAGTAAAATCGGCTGCAGCAGGGGTGGGAGCGGGAGCATGAATTGGGGAGGACGAGGGATGGGGGCGCAAGAACGCAACACCACCGTCGTCAATAAGGCTCTGTTGTCCAAGAAAGCTGGAGCAGCGGGGAGGGGGCGGGGGAGTTACGGTAACAGCTCCTGGAAACGCCCGATAAGAGCATCTTCCTCATTCTCAAAACAAAAAGCGCGTCAGGACAGCGCTGGCTTCTCTTCAAGAATCCGGGCAGCAGAGACAGAGCAGAGAGAGGCTGCCTGATAAACACAAGCAGCTGTGCAAGAGTCCTGGGGCGGCTCGCTGAATGCAAACATGTGCACGCGATGTGTCACGAACGGGCACAAACGCACGCATAATTATCGAGGTGTCGTGCACGCACGTATTATTCCGTTCAACTGATTCAATTTAATCCCATAACGAGTCTTTCAAACCGGTCTAATTTGAGGCGAGAGAATGATTTTCCCAAAATGAAAACACGCGACAGTGCGGTGCAGTACAACGAATTGGCTTTTGCTTTTTATTAAAAGAGAATGTGCAGACCCAAGTGAAAAGTTCTCAGCCAACATTCACCTGATTTGATTGGATGAGACCATAATGGCTCAAAGTCCTCTTTTTCAAGGATCGTGTCATGTCACCCTGTCTCCGCCGTGGTTCGTATTCCCTGTTATCTGTTAATCTGATAACCAGCTGTGGCAACAGGACTCCACCCAACAATCATTTACCTGAGTGGCGACTAAAGAGAGAGCGAGAGAGATTGCTGCGTCACTGAAAATCTGTTTTGCTGATCTCTAATCTGCCTTGTTACAGGGCTGCTGTGGCTGTGGTGATGACACAGCCTTGACAAAGTGCTAATACCGTTTTAAAGTGCTGATGCCACGATGCATATTAGTCATGTAAGAATCCAATCCAGACTTATTTTTTCGTTTCTCATACAGGGGGACTGAGATCATTTTGTTTTGATCATTTGTTCCCCACTTATCAGTGCAGTTCAGTAACTAGAGAAATGAAAACATCTGCCTGAAGAAGATTTCCTCCCTGGGTGTTCCTTCATTCCTACCTGTGCCCAGGAAGAGCACTTGGTAATTGCCATCAGCGGCCATGACCTGGTCCACGGCCACTGACGTGTACTTGTAGTCGGCGTTGGTGCGAACCACCAGGGGTCTCCTCCCCACCGGGTAGATGGGGTTGAACATGACGGGGTGGTTTCGGACGAAGGTCACCACGTCATCCGGGAACTCCTTTGTGGTCTGAATGTCGGGCGTAAAGGCTCCACCGGGGCACTGGAGAGAGAGAGAGACACAGAGAGACAGAGGGAGTGTGTGTGTTGTCTAAGACGGCTGAGATGAATATTTTCTGTGAATCGCGCACTGAAATAACCAATAAATGACTGAACTCACAGTTCCGGGCCTCGGGTAGGGGATGCGCCCCTGGAACGCCACCCACTGGAAATTGGGCCCCTCTCTGTGAGCGAAGGGCCCGTTGAAGACGGTGAGGATGTCCGCCATGTTGTACACACACACTGCCGAGCCTTTAAACACGGAGCTGAGGGGATGAGGTGCACACTGTCAGTGAACCGCAACAGCGCTGACCCCCACCCCCGAGCTGAAATGCTCCGCAGTCGTTTACTGACATCGCTGATTCTGAGAATGTGCGGGTCGTATGGTCTGTGTGGAACCGCCGCCACGCTCCGGCGGGGATAGCTCACCTACCCCCCCACCCACCCACCCACATGATCTGATGTGGTTTGGCCCGGTCATTTAAAACCGCACCGCTTAACATATAAAAGAAGGCTTTGTCGGAAAAGGGGAACATGAGCAAATTGCGCAGAGGGGAGCTGGAGGAAGCTGGCAGATGGGAATAACACTGAGCTCAGACAAATCAAGGGCCGCACTGTTTGGTTTGGCCGCGTTCCTCGAGCCAGGATACGCCACAGTAGCCCCCTCTGTGATCCCAAGGTAACGAGCGGCGTCGCCCCAGGTTAACCAGACGTGCTCAAATCTAGACGCTCCAGGATTCACGAAGTGGGGCAGCGAGACTAGTCTTTTAAACCATTATAAGTGCATTTTATAGGTCATTTAATTTATGATTATATTTTACTATTACTATCATACAAATACAACCTTTTAGAGGTGATGTGTAAAAGAGGGCAGAAAAAAAGAAAAACTGTGTTTCCACTGTCGCCTCAGGATTTTACTACTGTGTATATGAAACCAGAATTAATTCAATTCACTAAATTTACATCTGAAATGAAGCTTTATTATGTACTTATCGCTTCCACTTTTCATTTCCGATTCTATCTTTCAAGTTGTCAAAACACTGAGTCCCAATTTGGTCTCAGAACATTTTTCATCTCACTACTTCTCTGTCTGGTTTTGAAGATAAAATGGAAAGAGAAAGATGACACGCGCCTTCCTCCTCTCCGAGGCTCGGGTTTCATTTGTCTGTAAAATGCAATAAGAAAATTCTCTCTGCTAACACCCATGCTTTTAGAACACCTCCAAATACGTCAAACATATTCCACAGCAGTATGTACGATGAAACGGTATATCTTGCACATGGCAAAATGGCGCACCGCTGCATGTGATCATTAAGGAAAGGAGATCAAAACGCCGACCATATGGCAAAGCCACTGGGATGCTGTAAGTGATAGCTCATCATCCGTTCCTCAATGCGACATGTGACGTCTCTATGTAACACGCCCTTTGACAAGCACGTCCCCTCCCGCTGATATCCAGGCAGCGATTAACATAACCGCCGAGGCCTGCAGGAATGTTACAGTTGGCTACGCCCGCCACTGGCCTTACCTTGTGGACGTGAAGACTCCGAACACCAACAGGCTCTTGGGCTGATCCGTTTCCAGCAAAAACACGTTCTCTGTGAGGGGGAAACACACGTGTGCATGCAGGCATAGCACACATGTGCGGAGAAAAGCGTGTCATACTTCTCAGCAAATTCCACATTGTCCCTTATCGCCCCGTCCCCGTCGGTGAGATAGCCGAGACGTGATGAATGCGGGAATTAATAACCGCGCATGCTGACAGATGGAGTCTGATGACCTGAATGGGAAAAGCAGGCCTGTAATTCTACGAGCTGATGTTCGCAGTTTTAGAAAGCTGAGGCTAAGAAAGGACTGGAATAATGTGCTCGTAAATTAATACGAAGAAACCGAAAAAGCAACAGAACAATTGTTATGAAAACTGATAAAGGGCTGAAGCCCGAATCCAGACCAAACAGAGGAAGCTTCATGGACTGTTTGTGCAGGAAGAAATCGCTCTGAACCGTGGAACATAAATACCGAGTGGATGGCCTATTTTCCTTAACTGCACGCTTTGTTTAAAACCGGTTTCACGGGCCATCAAAATAAAAGGGAAGCTTGGAAGTCACCCGACAAACAGTGGAAACGTAAGCGCGGCGTGTCGCTCACCGAGCTCATCAAAGTGCGTCTCGGTGCCGTCCTCCTCCAGGACCGAGCACACCATCCTGGCTTTGAGGAAGGTGGTCCACTTGTTCACCAGGCTCCGCTGTCCCCCGATGTCATTCTGCAAACAGAGGTTGCACACAACAACTCGAAAACCAAAAACCGCACACTATTGATCTGTTCAGGCCGCGGACAGAGGCACTTACAGGACACACCCTGGCCACCATCGTGTGGATATTTTTAGTGTTTCCATTATTATCCGTTAGCCTCTCACGGAAGAAAAAATACAGTTTGGCGTCATTGGGGTCTGTTCCATCTGGTATCAGGTGGGCGTCGATGAAGATCGGCTCTGCACCAAAGATAATAGAAAATTTTGACCTTTGCAACTGATGTCAATACATTTACAAGCCCCTTGTAATTCGATCAATATACACTGAAAATCTGGTGTGTGTGTGTGCGCTCACCACTGAGCCATTTAGAGTTGTGCTGGTCTGTCCGCACTGCATTGCGCTTGGTCAGGCTCCTGAAGATGGCAGCATCTGTCCCCATGAAGTCAATGTACATGCCGGAGAACAGCTCCTGGTCTGCAGGGAACGCACAATGACGAAACCCACAAACTTAACACAGCCCAAGAAAACAGAAAGGAATCCTGGAAACCCACAGTGTGCTGATGCAGCTTCAGGGAGAACTAATACAGATAAACTACATCAACACTTTATCACATGACTTAACATAAGGATTGTTCAGTGACTGCAAATGACCATAAATGTTTGCAGATTTACAGTCTGTGTGCATCCTGCCGCTAATAACGCTTCATGTCTTTCATCATTCCTTTTGCTCTCACTTCTCACATCATCCATCTGTTCCAGACCATGTGTTTCAGAGGATGTGGGGCTAAGTTTGGGGAGGATAAGGGGTATGTGGCCCACACCCAACCAAAGCGGCCTGCTAAGGCGTGAGTGTCGACAGCGAACAGAAGGATGGGAAGAGATGAAGAGCAGACTTTAAATTGAGCCCAGACAACCGTCTCTGATCGTCCACGGAGGCGTGCCGTGCTGCCTCACAGCTTCCAGGGCATGACCTTTGACCTTGACAGGATTTGGCAGATCTAATCCCCCCACCCCACCCCACCCCACCCCACCCCCACCCCAACTCGGTCATCTCCGGCGAAGCTGCAGCTGACGTGGCCATGCTCAGGTGTCAGAAAGCGGAGCTGAGGGTGCAGTGTGTCTTTAGCCATGTCAACAGCAACCAAACACTCCTCGGCCAATCAGAGATCAAAGAAAGGGAAGGGGTGGGATGGGGGGTCATCTCCAGACTTGAAGGAGATGTTAGTCTGTGTGCTCGGTGTATGTTGAAAAATCTATACTGTAATTATTATGAACCGGCACCGTACAAGGATATTAAATGTACCACAACTGTTATGCAAAACCCCCCCCAAAAAAATCACACCCTCTGGAGAATATGCAGAAGAATAAAGATTAAATTTCTTATTTTTGATAATGAAATGTTGTTAGGGATGACCTACTGAGCATGACGGACACTGTGTTCACTTGGGGATTGAAGGAGCACCTCCCTTTTCCGGATTCGGTCCTGGAGTCAATGTGAAAAACTTGTTCCTGTCAGGGAGAAAAGAAGAAGTCAGAAGATTCCAAAGGCAGTTTAATATGAGAAGTTATTCCATCGAGTGGCCCGACCTCGATAAAAACTGCACGCGTGAGCGTGCTAAATGTCCCGTGAGGTAGCCCTGCTCATGTTTCCATCCTTTTCGGTTTTAAGGAAGCACACAAAAGCGGTTCTGATCTGGTAACTGGCCCGCGTGGGACGGTAAAAAAGGGAGATTTCATTTGGGAGGAGAGGAGGAATTTCCCTGCTAATGTGTTGGATGGCCATTCCTCTACCTCAGGTGGAAGGGCTGCCAAGTTTCAATCCCTTACAATGACCTGGGGGAATTATAAGGCTTCCTGACCCCGTTGAGGTCCGGCCCATCAGTAGTCTGGCCGCCTGCTGGACTGTAGATGACGTTGGCCGAGAAGCATTCTCTCAGGAAAATGCTGCTGCTTGCCAAGCAGTTCTGGAGGTGGACTGATTCCATCTGGTGGGTTCTGTCATTACCCTCCACCCACCCACCCTTCGAGTCATTTGTCGTTGCAATGCATCTCAAAACTCCCATATCGAACAAATTGTTCACATCAGAGTTTTTTTTGATGTCTTAAAATGTGTGGAGGGGATCTTTGAAATTATAATTTCCTTTCAACAACGCCACCTGTTTGCACCGATAAACGTTTCTGGGGAATTTATGAAAACAAGACAAGCCTCTCTGAAAGAAAGTGACATCACCACACCTGGCGAAAATTTAGGACAACAAAATAAAAATCCAAGTGGATTAGAGTAAGATGGACGTCATGTTGCGGTCGCAGGCTTCACTGCACATCCGAGGAGGAGCCCCGACAAGTGAGACACAGCGTCACAACACAAAAGCGCAGACACATGCGAGCGGCCCGTCCGTTGCAGCCATCCTATCGAGTTACAAAACAACATAATAGTCTGGCGGACCGCGCTCTCGGGGGCAAAGGTCCGCGCCGTGAGCTCAGCGTCGACTTCTCACCACTGCAGCTTGTTACACTTCACAGAGCCCTCCTCTTCTGACACTGACATGTTGGAGCTCGGAAATTGCAAACAGAGCAGTCTGCCTTTTCAAACAAAAAAAAAAACCCAACAAAAAACCCAAATGACAAAAGGCACCGCAGCGCGGAAAGAGCCTGGTCGGGGGAATGCTCTCTTCTGTGCTTATTAGTGTTTGGCAGCGGACGGCAGTCTGTGGCCGAGCGCCGTTCACTCAGTGAGCACTTTTCCCCTGGAGTCCCCCCCCACCACCACCACCACCACGCTCACTTCCAGAGCCGTGCGGCCGGAGATGGGAGCGCGGCGCCCAGAAATCTGCCCTCCTTCCCCGACACCAGATACTAATTCCACGCAAAACCCTGAGGTCCTTCACTTTTCTTCCCAATCACGTGGCGACCCTTCAATACCCCCGGTGGACCGCTAAAAGAATGCACTATTATTCAACACTGTCCCTATCTTGATGCTGCACTTGAATTTAAGATAAGATGCGCTGACATTGTTGAATCCTCATATGCGCTGTTCGTCTTCCAGCTCTTGCATCCCCTGTGCTCGCTGATTCTGAAAGATAGAAATGTTCTCTTTCTGCCCAAGAGTGTGTCGAGACACGATAAAAAACACACATCCCCTGAGATATTGTTTCTTATTATACATTATCTTAATATTATATCCTTAAATTTGTGCATAAATACCTTGGCTCTAAAGCTGCTTGATGTTTTTCACTTTTGGGGTCATATTTGTGGTGATGTAATTGAGCAGCCTATTGCGTTTTAAATGACAACCAGAACTCATAATCCACCGAGAGCAGAGGACAAACGTATTTTCTCAGCCTTTGGAGAAACAGTGTGCTGTAACTGCACAGGTGTGGTCTTGACCCTTGAGCCCAAACCACGGCTCTTTCTCCCAGGAGTTTGTTTGTTTGGTACCCACCTCTGGTCTCCGGCCCCTGTTGACGTACACGCAGACGGGGCTGTACGCTCCGCTGCCGCACATGAACAGATGAGTCCGGTTGTACGGCTGCACCACGCGGATGAAGTTCCCACAGCCGTGCTGGAAAACACAGATAAAAGGGGTGGGATATGCATTAAAAGTTCAGCGGGGTGAGGCGCCACAATAAAAGTGTCGCTCCGGTTCATTACAGTGAAAAGTTTAACCTACAGTACATTGTGGTGAGTGGCCTTTTACGAGACGATTGCTCTTGAAACCCGACTTTTGAGCCACATGTTGAACTTATATATCTGAAGCCAGATCTATGAGTAATAAAACAGCACCAGTGCTCAATTGAACAAACTCAGGAGATTCACTGGTGCAGCCTTAGTTGGTCTGGTGTGACCAGCAGTGCATGGTGGCTCATGTCAAATGACTTCATGCATTAGTGATTCAGTTCACCGACTCTTCTTCACTTGTGGTGCTTTGACATTTTCGCCACCATTGTCTGGTGAACTTCACTTGTAGTCACAGTGGACACTGTTCAGCAAACATTAAACAGTGTCACTTTCATATCGTCATATAAAAATAACAATATGAAAAGCAGATGCTCCGATCCACTCCACTGCAAACTATCTCAGCGCAATAAAAATAATAACCATTTTCACATGATAAAAACAAGAGAAAAATCTCCGTTATGACACAAGGTACGGACACAGACATAACAGAGGATAAAGTCTATTTCCTGGTATGCAGCCAAGGTGAACACACCATCCAGAACTTGTTTATCTGTCCCGAAGTATCTTATTCCATATGAGGGAGCAATTCAAACTTATCTCGCTTGTTATGACGTTTGCACAGTCACGTGGCGTACGATCCCAGCGGCCCCGGAGCTCGCTGGGCTGGTGCCGGCAGCTGGCGGAAAATTGAACGTCACCGGTTTAGCTGCGTGCGATGTGTCTGGCTAAAGCTGATTGCCGCACCCCGCACATCTCCACTTCCACTTCCCAAAGCGCTGGACTTTGTGGCTAATTGAGACTGAACTTGCAGGAAAAACTAGCGAAGAGGAAGAGAGAGAAGAAAGAAGCGTGGGGGGGTATCCAGGGAGCCGTCAGGAACTTGGCCGCGGCTGCAGGAATGGCAGCTGCTGCGGCTCATGGTCGGCGCGCAGTTCCACTGAGAGCCATTGACGAAAAACAACTGAATTTTCAACGTCACACACCCATCTCTGTTATTTATCTTCCTCCTCTGTATCTCTCTCCATCTGTCCTGCCGTCTCCTCACTGTTGTTTCTATCACTGATTCATCTCATCGCGCGCCGCCTCAGCCCTCACACAACCGCAGGGTCTGGGGCCTGCACTGGTATCTGATGTCACTCTCACAGAGCCACATATACACACACACGCACACTCGTATCCTGTTTTATTTTCCTCTCGCATTTCCCATCCATACACAAGCAGCCTTCATGACTATGCCAGACAAACAGCATCCAGCCGTCATGGCCCAGAGTTCAAGTGGTGAGCACGCTGCGTTTAGAGTGGAGGCTTTTAAATGAGCGGCAAACAGAATTAATCAACCAGGCTGGTCCATATTTCTCCACAGCTGCCACCCTCTGGCGCAAACAATGTGCGGCCACTCTCTGGAGCGCCAATTGACCACAGACTCTATCGCAGAAGAGGAACATAATATATACAGATGGGGCGCGTAACCATAACAGAAGGACTGGGGGTGGCTCTGGTTCAAAAGCAGAAACTCATGAGAAAGGAGACACAGGCAGTATGGATGGGAGAAAAGTAAAATACACAGTGGTGGGAAACAAAAGGGAAACCGAAACAACTCAAAAGAGCTGGAAAAATGTGACCAAGACCAATACGAGAGAGACAGAAACGAAAACCAAAAACGTTAGGATCGGATCCGGCGGGGCTGCGTGCAAGGAAGGGGGATGACCGAAGGGGAGAGAGGGAGCCATTGAGTGGCTCCACGCGGGGATGGCTCACCCAAATATTTGTGGGAGCCCGTCGGCAGCGGGCCGGCTGTGACTCAGAGCAGCACAAATCACTCATTGACTGGAAACAGCTTTGTCGCTAGTTCGGCAGCAGCGTGTTGTGCAGAACCCGGGCTGTGACGTGATACTTTTTATGGCAACTTGTACTGTTCCTCAAAATAATTTGGCCTTAACTGTGTGTAAAAAAACCTACATATGAAGATCTCTTCTTTAAAAACGACCTGTGATTTTCTCCTCCTAGCCCCCCCCCTGTTTTCTGTATTGCCGTGCCTGATTCACAACAACCCAATTAGAGGAAAACAGAGGCGGAGGAGAAAACGGTCTTCTGAGCCTCGCCGCGCGGCTTCATTAAATCTCGCGGCAGCTAACAAGTGCTGCTCAGAATCAGGCCGGGTTATGAAATCTCTGCGTCAACGAGCCGTGTCCCATTTGCAAGCTTTGATTTCGGCTTATTTTTTTCTACGGCGCTCCGCCGCCCGCCCACGCTTCGCTCGAGCGGCGCCGATGCCAGGAGGTCTCCGAGCGAGTCTGCGACCCTGTAGACATCTGCTGCCTGCTACACATGTGCCTGGATTGGACACAAGCGCTCACAGATGGGGGAGGGAAATCCCAGGAGGCGCACGTACGATTCCGCAGTGGACCCACTCGGAGGGACGACTCTGGGAACAGCTGGCGAAACCTTTGGTCCAGATCTCGACTGGTCAGATTGTTGAGAACTCAGCTTTTCATTTTTAAAATAACAACGTCTCATTTCTTCCCGATATTACATTTGACTTGCTTTAAAGAGTGCAGGAAAGTATACACATGAAAAAACTCAACATCTTTATAGTGGAAGGTGGTTGCTTTTGGCACACAACACCCAGCATTTTATTAGTTATTTTGATTATTATTATTTATTCTTTGAATACTGAAACAAGCCCAAAGTGATCCAACATGAGGCTTTTGGAAGGTCTGCCATCCTTACCGTAGGGTCCTTGCCTGCCATTTGGCATTCCTCTATCTTGCTGGGAGACGCAGGCCAAAACACCTGGTGGTAAAAAAAAAGAAAAAGAAAAGAAACTGCAGTATTTCAAATGACGAGACGGGAAAAAAGCCCAGGAAACCCAGTGACAGATTGAGTAGCGCATAACATGAAAACAAGCAAGTTGAGGTTCGATCGTATCCTGTTCGCGCACACAGAAATCACAGGCAACATTTGTGGCAAATGAACAAAGCGAACGTTCTGAAAGTTTCTGTTTCTACTGAGCTCTCGGTGTCAGTGATTACGGCCAAGTACCAGCCTGTGGAAAGTGTGTGTGTGTTTTCAAACCAGGGAGAGGTGCTTAGAAAGGTCCAGCTCGATGAATATATCAAGCAACCTACTTGGAAAAAAATGGATGCGGTGGAGCACTCCCTGGAGGAATCTAAACGCTTTTTCCATCTGTTTATGCATTTCATGCCTGTCAATTACCGCCGCAGATAACTCCTTCACTGCATGCAAAATCAGCTATCCGGGAGACTGAGCACTTCTAGGGCTCTTTTGAGTCACCCCAAAATTGTTCCAATCATGGCAAATGTGTGGTAATTTGCATATCACAGCACAGATTAGAATAATATCTACTGAGGTGGTTTTATGATGCTGCTAAATGTAGCAGATACTTTATTTTATCCTTTGTGGTGGCCAGACAATGGAGGAGCAGGGCGCCAGCGTGCGCATTAGAGTGATAATTATTAGCATCTGCTGACCTTAAGTGTGCCGTGGGTGATGTTGTTGATGTCCACGGAGAGGACATGGTCCTTGCAGCCCACATACATCCTGTCCTGGTCCTCGTCCATATGCAGGATCCGGTAGTCCATGGCCTTCTCTGATATGCTGTAGTGTTCAAAGGACTGGGAGGCCTGCAGGTCTGAGAGACACACAGAGAAAAGTTGAGGAGCACAAATAAGCTCGTATCCGCGCTCAGATGAGAGGCGTTTTCCCTCCTTGTTCTACTAAATTAAACCCAAGAGGACGTGCTGCACACGAGCCCAAATTAATCTCGCTCTGGATCCCGCTCGCAGTAAGAGATCTCCAAATTACGTGTGCACTTGAGCCCAAGAGATAATGAAAGGAAAACTCGGCTTGACTGCATTATGACGTTTAGGATTTGGATGCTGGTTTTAAAGACCACGATTGTTGTTATTATTATAAACAGCACAACATATAAATACAATTTTATTGTCAGATCACTTCAAATAACATCTTTAATCCCTCTCCAGCACATAAGGAGAAAAGGACACTTAAGCGGAGCCCTTGACAAGGAGAAGTCGGCCAGTTTTGAGATCTTGTGTCCAAAAAATTCAACATTCAACATTTTCATCCATATTGTTGACTTGACTTGTTGTCTTTTTATCCTTTAAGTGAGGCATTAACTGACGTTTGTGTAAAAGATGTGTTCTCTGCTCAGCTTTACCTCATTTGGTGTCACATTGGACAAAGGCCACTGCAAAAGGAACGCACAAGATATACAAAAGGAAAGTTTTAACGGGGCACAGTTGGCAGACTCACTGCACCATCGAGCGCTGAAGGTTTTTCCGGTTAATAAAATTATGCATAATTCAGAATCACCCTTATTTCTAGCACCATAGAAGCAGCCCGGTCTGAACATTATGACCTGAGACCTAATGAGCACAGATTAAACGGCCCCTGAAATTGATCTTGCGGTGATTTATTGGTGGAGACGTGTCCTGTTCCGCCTAACTTTCGTCCAGTCACTTAACCAAGGGCCGTGACCGCAGAGACCCTCGTTGGTGGAGATACAGTTTATACTGTATGAAAGAGCAGAGCCTCTTCTACTCATTAAAAGCGCATGTTCACACACACACACACGCACGAGAGGTAAACATTCTCAGACAGTTATTTTCAGCCTATTTGCTCCAGAGATAGAGAACTCTCGACCATCCCATCAAAGGCCCCCGCTGTCGAAGCCAAACTCATGCATATTTATCACTTTTTCAATCTCTGCTGAGAGCAGGGGGTGGGTTGGGGGGCAATGGAGATCTACTCCCTCCATTTCCTCCCCTCCATTGATCCTCTGTTGGCTCTTTTGGGGGGGGGCATTCCCTCCTCTAATCAACAAACAGGTTGCCCGTGTTTTGCTTCAGTGCCTTGGGCTAAAGTCACATTTTCATTATTGTGTGACATGTGCTTTTGAGGCTGGGGCCTTTTATCTTGAAGGAAAGTGGCTTCTCTGCGGTGGCACCCCTCACTCTGATCACAGGCTGTTGTATGGCGCATTCGCCGTGTAAAGCCTGGAGTGTTTAACTTTAAATAAAGACGAGTTAACCACTTCAGTCGCCGGGCGAAGGTTCCCACGACTCTCTTCATTCACGGTGTTGAGGTAAAATCGCCTTATATGGTGGATGTCATGGGGCGAGAGCAGCGTATTCTGGAGCACCGTGCCGTCGGAGGCGAGAGCATCACGAGGCGCCTAATGAAGAACATGCACGCTTATGCACGACTCCAGCTTTAACCTGACGAGGCTGAAACAAAATTAAAAGTGAAGGCGTCCTGTCAGGCAGATGTGTGTTCAAAAAAAAAAGAAAAAAGAAAAGAGAAAGTTCTCAGAGAGAGATCGCATCGGTCTCATGCTTCAAAGATGATGATGATGATGGCATTGCAGATATCACAGGGTCTCGGTGCAGAGGAAATATTATCCTGAAGCTGAAGACGCTGTGTGTTTCACTCTGCTGGACTGCGAGACCAAGGGTGAAATACTCCCTCACAGCTAATTAAAAACATACAAGGCTCCAAATGCTGCCAAAAAAGCAAACTATTCTGTACATCTTAAAAAAAAATAAGTCCTTGGATCAGACTGAAGAAAACCTCTGCGGAGGCAGATCTTCATTTAAACATTCCTTCAGCCGGCGCTTTACTGGAGCGCAAATGTGGCAGCTGACATTTTACATGCAGAGGTTTACGGCGGACGGTAGAGAGGTTTAGTTTTACAGTCAAACATTAGAGCGCATGCGGGCAGAAGGAATCCCAGCGGTCGAGCTCGAAACTCGGTGGGCGGCATAAGTGAGCGAGCGAGAGAACCGCGGCTTTTTACAGTTGTGCAGCTTTAGCCCGAGAGTCCTGTGAAAAAGGCAGGAGGTGAGAGAAGCAGAAGCCGTAATGAAGGGAAGCTGACACGACAGCTGAGTCACAGTCGCTACTTTAGAAGTGGGGAGGAAATATTCTGCTTAATTCAAGATTGTTAAAAATATGGCCAACAGTGTTAGGCCATTATAGAACATGTTATTGTCGGTGAAAGTCTCATGACTGTAGTTTGCTTTCATTTAACTGCATTAACATTTGAGAATATAAATCTAGCTCTGTAACTTTACACAAAAATTGAAGAATTCTGGTCATTAGAGTGCACAGGAATGGCAGAGGCATTTTTTATGCTGTTACAATCTATTTAATATGTAATTGCCTCTAAAAAATGATAACAGGTTTATTTTTTTTCTTGATTTAACACAGACACATTGACTCCAACTTCTTGCAAAATTCAATATTTATCATACGTTGATAGACAAAGCTGAATTGATGAGCTAATCAATAGACTTATTAATGCTGTCTTTACACTTCTCCTAATGAATGATTGATTGTTTAATGAACAAAGTCTTTTGCCACGCGAGTGTGTTCATTAGTGTGATCTCTGAAAAAGAAGGTTCACCGACTTTCAGCTCTCCTGCCTTTTGGGCTCTTTTTTTTCCCTGAAACCATCCATCCAGAACATTCCACGCGAGGAACAAATTGTTCGGAGGGGTTTGGTGCTAGGTGAAATAATAATGTTTAATATTACGGTGAACTCTGTATTGTTTTCTCAAGGGGGGGGGGGGTGAACAGGAGACTTTCATGTTTCCTTGGTCGGGTGGAAAGGCCTGTTCGACCCAGGTGGAGAGACGGCACACAACAGGGGTGCGCCACATGGGGCCTGCTCATTCACTGAAAGACAAAAAAACCAAACCCTCCGGAGCCCACATACCATCGGATCCGGTATCCCCTCAGCGCTCTGCTTTCAGACCTGTGAGTCCACGTCATCAGTGCACCTGCTCTAGCATGGAGTGGGAGGCTGCTCTGAACGATAGTCAAGGTTTTTCCAGAGTCATTCAATATATGCACCAGGGCCGATAGTTTACAGAATCAATGCCAGCTCATCGCCTTGGTATGAGGTCTTTGTAGGCTGCTGTGAGCGTTGAGTCCAGATCGATTCCCTCAGCAGCATCTTATCACATGTTTGTTGACAGCACAACCCGATGCGGATTATCCAAATTGGAAGTCACGAAAGACATTCTATCAAAACTGACAACAAAAGCTGGAGCGTGACTGTTTTTCTGCCTTCGTGTCTGCGATGAAGAAATCCTCTGGACCATGTGTGGTTTGTTAGTTTGGAGTTGACATGCATTCCTCGTGGCTGAGGTTGCCACCACTCCCGATGTGGAAGAGTGTCAAAAGCGTGTGTGGACGTCATAGCTCCGGCAGGGTCGAACTCGTCTCGTTTTAGATTTGGGGCACAGATTTACAGCTTCTGTCTATGCTGGAGGACAGAATCAAAACAATAGGGTAATAAAACTGTCCTGCTCTGAACAGAGATAGGGGATCTACAGGTGTACGGGTTGATATTTTGTGCAGAGACACACTTGACAGTAGGACAGACTGGGAGATGCTAAAATTTGTTTGATGTTGTCTTTCTTGCCATTGTCCTCATTGCAGGTGGAGAGGCACAAAGAAACTGAAGAAAGGGCCAGAGGGAGCAGGGTTGGAGCACTGACAGTTGGTGGGTTTTCTATTATGTATGCTCGCAGGTGGGCCTTACGCCACCCCGCGGACCTCGCAGCAGTCCCCAATGCCCTGCCTTTGACTTTGAGCTTTGACCCATGGTGCCCTATGGCTTGGATGGCAGACCAGCAGTGATCCAATCCACACCGATCCGTGCGATGGGATGGTGGGCTTTAGCTGAAAGGGCGAGGTGGCGACGGGAGAGCCGAGACTTCCTCTCACTATCTTTCTCTCTCTTTGATGTGGGTTACTTGTGTGAAGTGGTCAAGCGGAAGCGGCACAAAAGCCTTTTGTCGGGGCCGAGAAATGACAGCAGTCATTCAATATTAAACAGCAGGTTGCTTCCTTTGCTGCAGAAGGGGTTGAGCGTGCAGAGAGTATCTCCACATGTTGGCAGATGGGCTGTAAAGCACATCGATGAAAAGGAAGGGGCAGATCAAGTGTTTAATTGCTTAAAGGGAAGGCGTTTTTTGTGAAGTACTTTTATAAAGGTTGGGGGATTTGTGAGAGAGAAAGAGGGAAAAAATCTCTGCATCCTGCAAACCTTATGAGAACTGATCGCCCGGGGGGGGCACAGACCCTGGGGTAATGATCCAAACAAGACAACGAGCTACAGTCCCACAGAGTTAAAAAAGAAACCTCCTCTTTTTATGTGACTGCGGCGAGAAGCCAAGTAGAAATAGAAAGAAATGCGGGCAACAGGAAGGGACCCGTCATTGTGGCCCCGTTTGTGTGGCAGCAATTAAAGCGCAGGGGAGACTGCAGCACTCTGTTGTGATTATATAGCCAGGAGAGGAAGGGCAACAACCGCGAGGAAGCTCCTCTCAGGTTTTCAACCCCACGGGATTTTCTGACTGACTTGGCCTCCAAATTGTTTGGGTGATCAAATGACCAAGCTTTACAGCCCTTCTTTCAGCGGCAAACAACGCCTCCATGGTTCTGGTTTGGGATGTCCCTACAAGGAGCGGTTTGTTGCAATGTAGCGTCGTAAAAATTAGAGATTCACAGTGGCTGGAAAGTATGTGGGACCTTTATGAGAGAGGCGACTGTAGCGGAGCGCTCGGGTCTGAGGTTTGAGGGGCCGATGCCAAACTTACTGAGCTGGTGCCACTTTAACAGCCCGAGCATCTTCTTCCAATTCGATGAGCGATAGCGGGATGTGGCAGAACATGAAGGGAAACAGTGTGGCGTGACAGTTTATTGTGAAGGGAAATGTGGAGGCAGAAAAGTGGTTAACGCTGAAAAACACAACTAGAGTCTGCGCGATTCCCTCTACTTTTGGCCAAATGAGGGAGCCACCTCATGGAAATACATCTGTGTCTATGAAAAGGTGATAAATTCAGCCAGCAGCAGCAATGTGGGATTGTTTTGTGGGAGCATTAGCTCAGCTGTTCTGAAACAGGGCCGAACAGCTGGAACTAAACTGACTGGGGGATTGGAGTGTTGCCGTTTTTTTTAAATTCACGCCAGTGTCTGAACACAGGCCAAAAGGGCCCTGCGCCTAATTAACACTTCAGGGTCGGACAGTCGGCCAATTACAAACCAGCCTCACTGTCTCTCACGCAAATCAGCCCTCATCGAATGGCCTTCTACCTGAAAGGCCAGCATGAATAAATTAACTCCATGCTAATGAGGCTTACTTTCTATTCAGCTCAAGGAGAACCCATTCTCCGGTTGTCAGGGGCAGCTAGTGGGAGGACCCCACTCACCCGTCTTGATAAATATTGAAGCAGGGGCTTATGCTGCCCCCTTGCAATTCATCTGTCCCCGCAGGGTGGAGTAGGTTGCCTCATGGAGGCCTGACTTCGAACACGGTGCCAAATACCATCGCTCTTTGTCCGGACAATGCTGAGAGCTCTTGGCTTCAGTTCTAGATGGCTGCACTTACCTAACACAGCGCTGGCCCACTCATAACATACTGCGCCAGTAAAAGACTTTATCCTGGCAACTGACGGGCCCCCTCTTCAAATGAAAAATGACTGCTGCCCGAACGGGGCGGTCATCCATTCTTCTGGGGGGCTCAGCTCGACAGTGTACAGTAATGACTGGTGGCTTATACATATGGCAGGAGGGAAGTTAAGGTGTCGCGTCAGTGTGTGAGCGGACCACCCAGGACGTCCTGCGCTGGCTGACAGAGTCGTCCGATTGTCTGTCCAAGAGACATGCTCCACATTCCCTGGCGAGCTGCACTCGCAAACAGCACAAACAAAGTAACTGTACTGCAACTACTTGTCCCGGCTCAAAGAGGAAAGACTTCACCGACGCAGTCTCTAATTAATTCCACAATTGTGGTCTGTCATCAATTATCTGTCTCCAGACGTTCATCGTAGGAATCACATGACCACACAGAGTGCCGGAACGCTTATTTATGCTTTCTCTCACGCCGGTTTCCTGAGGCAGACGGCATATCTGAATATGACATGTGAGTCTGGAGTGTATTTTCTCCCTCGGCTATGTGTATGCGCAGTGAGTGATGTTATCCAGCACCAGTGTCAACTGCCGGTTTCAATGCATGGCTGACCCGCTAAGGTGTCGGCTAATATTCCCTGTAGGAGCTGGAACTTGAGATGACAACCTGCCCGTCATGCTGCCCTGCCAGCCAGCTAGTTTGCGTTCCCAGTGCCCCAATTAGCACCTGGCCTCCCCTTCACATGTCACCGCCGGGTCGAGCTCTCACACGGAACCGACCCGTCCCCGTCAGCCCCCTTTGCCTTTAGGCCTTGACCTCTCACCTGCACCACACCGGGAGCCTCTGGTTACCGCTCATGTCCAGCAGACAGTAAATCGGAGGTTTTACTGTCGGTGAGGCTCTGGAAGAGGCTTTCGGCGCGAGGGGAGGCTTCGCGGGAGATACGGGTCAGAGGGTTCTCACAGTTGACGTGTTTACTAGTCATGGAGGACAGCCAAAGGAAAAGAGAAAAAGCTCAACTCGGTGGGCCTCCTCCTCGCTGCCATCTTCAAGGTGGAAAGGTGTCATATTAAAAAGAAAACTATACTTCCTCTGTGACATGATGTCACTGAGGTCACGGGGTTATTTCTTTGCTGTTGAGTGAAGGTAAAGATTCGCTGTGGGGGCAACAATGACATAAGCACCTGTTGAAACGTTTGGTGCATTCCAGGAAAAAAAAAGGTTGGTTCCATACGTACGATAAAGAAAAGTCAGAAAATATTTCCAATGATGGAAAAGGAATCTGTCTTATAGATAGCAAATGCCTTTTTTAACCTCTGTTATGTCAAGCACTGCTAATCTGATGAAGGAGCTTCATTGTGACAGACCACACATTGCAGACGTAGGAACTTGCATAAATGGTTTCATAATAATAGTCTATTGATGTGTGATAACCTCCAACCCAAGGATTTCCCAGACAACCTTGTCCATACTTGACCAGATTCCGCCTTTGTCCGTATTGATGGCCATTGATTACCTTTCAACACGCTGCGGGGAAAAAGAATAATAAAACATTTAACGGGGGAGGTGAGGTCAGACACAGGAATGGCTAAACAGAGAGACGGGCCGAGAGCGGCGGGCTGACAGAGGAGCTGTCAAACATCTCACACGCCGTCAGCCCAGAGGCGGTGCAAGTTGGAGCTCACTGCGCCCGCCAAACCTCCTACAAAAAAAATGTCCGTGCTGCAACTCAGGTAATTAGATGGACAACTGAAGACACGAGTCTGGGGAAAAAACGGACACACACACACACACACGCTCTCCTGACCTACAGCTATTCGCAGCATGTCTCTGTATGTCCTTGCCGACAGCTTTGACAGGCCTGTGCTTTGCGCTGCCAAGAATTCCCCATAATCACAGGGCATCTCTGATTTTACTTCACAGGCTTTGTTATGCTCACCGCTGGAAAATGGAGATGCTAATGTCCTGGTCTAATGTACAACTGAGGCAGGAAGCCGTCGTCTGCTGGAGAAGAATTAACCTGGAGGCACAGACAAAGACCTCCCCGGTCTGCTTCTGGTTACTTGTCAGCACTGATCTTTAACTCGTCTGACTTTTTGTTGACCCTAAAGAAGAACACTGTGGACCATTACCCATCCAAGTCTGCTGTCTGCATCGCTGGACGCTGGACCCTTTTGCATGAAATGATTGCATTTTATATCTCAGACATTACTTCAGAAATAATAGGAAGCATTCTATTTGTCACATTCAAATAACCCAGTTTCCTTCAGATACAAGCATCCGAGGTATCTGCACCACTTGGAGAAAATGCTCGGAGATGTTTCATAACCACATGTTGCTTGGAAATGCTAAAAAAACCCACACAGATTTAACAGTGATTCAGCCGAGAGCTTTGCAGCTGAAATTCAATCAAGTCGAGGAATTCGCACTGAGGTAAACACGCGGTCTTCCTCAGACTTATGCGCATACTCCTGACGACCCTCATCTGCCAAGTCCACAGCCTTAAAGGCCTGACGTCCACCTCCAGCGTATGAACAGTATCACTCCCCTGTTTGAAAAATGGGGGGGTGGTGGAGGGAGTAATGAGGCATGATAAAAGGATCCGGTGTATCCACCTGGTCCCTGATCTCCATGCCTGGTTCTGGTCTGGGGTTGGGGGGGGTGGCTCATTAAAACTACAGACATCATTTTAATCAATCACTCCTATGTCTTAACCAGGCTCTCAGCCAAACACATGTGCAAAGATCTCCATTACCCACACGAATGCATGTGAAGGCCCGTTCACTTTCAAATAAACATCGCTCATGGTAGTATATACATACTGTATATTTCTGAGCTAATACTGCATTGAATACTGGAGGTTGGCAAGAGCGGGGTGAGACCGCTGATGAGGTTAAATGATCCTGATCGTGAACGCGGACCACTTGCCCCCCCAGCCAGCTGAAGGAATAAATGAGGCTGAATTGTTGATCCCGCCATGCCTGGAATGGCATCTTGGCGACGGCGGGGGCCAACCTCGGATACAGTAGCAGAACCAACAGGCAGCATGTGAAACATAATGTGCTTCGCAGTATCAGCCTGTTTTGAAAAACACTCTTAAAGACCACAAAGAATTAATCCAACGAACAAGGTAAGACTGTTCACTGACAATACAGCATCTTTAGAGTGACGTTAGGCGCTCGTCATTCCAGTGAGGCAGTGGAGGCGCCGCGAGCGAATGGGACAGTTCCACTGTGTCATTTATAATTAGATTCAGCAGACTGCCTGCAACTAATTTCAAATGATTTAACTGTTTAAATTAATTGGAGTTAGAGTTTTTATTTGAAAGCAACAGTCTAATGTGGACATCACGAAGGAAGTCGAAGGGCTGTTCAATTTTAAAAAGCGAAACAAGCCAGACTCCTGGAAAGTGCCAGTATTTCATTTTAATGAAAGAAAAATATGTCCAGTGTCATTTCTAATTCTGTCACGATGAGACCACCACTATTTATACCAGTTACACCCGTCTAGACTCTCGGGACTGTTTTCCACAGATACATGGGGAATAAACTCTTAAGAGTTTCTAAAATAAAAAGTTCTCTTCACTGAAAGGATATTTTGTGTGCACACCTGCGTGGAAACTCTCCTCCTTAGACTTTCAGCCTCCTTCTTGAGACGGCGAATACATCAAAACTTGCCACGAAGCAGGCCAGAGTAAATGTTGAGCAGTTATTATCTTTTATCACACTCAGTATCCCTAAATAGTTTAGCTGTGAGGAAGCGGGGCCTGCGTTTATTATCCGAGGCACGGAAGAGAAAGGCAATGCTTGAGAGACTTGGTTATTTGGGTTAGTTGCATTTTTTCACCGTTTATTATGCGGTTTTAATTGTGGTCTGGCTGCGCTTCGCCTCCAGAACACAAGAGTAAGCTGAGGGAGGGAGAGAGGAATGTCAGAGACAGCAACTTCTCTGCAGGATGGCAGGCTACGCCGGGAGTCCAGTGAACCTGCCTTACCCCTGGATTGGATTTCAGCAGTGACACAAAAAGGAAAAGGGGGAGGATATTCAAGCGTCTTGATCTATGTACAACACAAGCGCCTCACTCACTGGTTTATTTTCTTGGTTTCGCGTGTTCCAGCTCGTAATAATTAGCAGGTTCTCACATCTGGCAGCAGAGGAGTTCAGACTCTGGGACTAAACTTTTGGCCACCCAGCAGGTGCCAAGACACCTGCACTTTCTTCCCCACTGAGACGCCACTCTTCCAGGCTTCTCCTGTGACTCGTCATTCATCTTTCTGGCTGCTTTGGATGGAGCCCAACCTCCCTGAATTCTTCCCTCGGTGAAGACCAGTGTTTATAGGAGGAACGAGCCTCCACCTCAGGCCTTGAGAGTCTCCCTGCATCTGGTGCTCACCCATGCCGAACTCTGTCCTGTAGCTAAGAGGGAGTTGTGACCCTCATCCTCCTCAGTACAAAAAAAAGATGTCTTACACAAAAAAAACTAAAAGTGCATCTACTCATCGTACCACTTTGATGTTTTAAGGTCAAATGCTAAATCCAGCTGGCTTTGAATAAACATCCCTCTACTTCACAACTCTGCTGTTCTTTTAAAAATCACCCCAATAAGCTTCCTTGGGTAATCGCAAATCCAGAAAACACACACATCTACCTCATCAATCACATAAACAGTCATTACGAATAAAGCCCAGAGTCTGTTAAAGAATTAGTCCGCTGCAGTCAAACTCTCCTTTTATGGTCCTCCCTGGGGTGAAACTCGCTTACAGTAAGTAACACAAATCAAATCTAATCCAGAAATGGAACGGAGCGTTCCAGGATTACAGGGATTGGCTCATTTTCAGCATGGCAACCTCTGACCTCTTAAGATGGCTATTGAGAAACACTGAGGAGTGAGGAGTGAGTGAATAACATGACCGGAGCAGTCAAAGCCAAAGATAGTGATGGTGTTGGGTTTTTACTTGCATCAAGTAATTAGTTTTGTCTTTTTTTCCCTGGAAGTTGTCATATTTAACAACTCAAACAGTGTGCAGAGCAGAAACAGGCTCCACCATGACTGCGTGCTGGTTCAGATATTTGGAATGAAAGAATAATCAACGAGATCTAAAAGAGCAAAAAAGAAAAGAAGAGGAGTGTGAAGGGAAAGAATGAGCTCAAATTGGGAAAAGACGTGGCACAAGTGAGGCAAATGTAGTCACAGCCTGAGAATGGAAGGAAAAAAACAAAAGTGCAGCTGCTTCAGCCCGACATTGTTGGACTTTTCTGACTGTTTGAATGCAGAGACCTCACTGACGGACAGCCTCAGCTGCTCTGCGCTGCCTAATCCACAGCAAGAGGTAGTGAAAGGCGATCAAACGTCTCCGTCAGCCCCTGCACACTATCCGGCCACTGCAGAAAGGTTACTGCACCACTCGAAGTGCAGGGGCATGACTGATCGCCCGGCTCAGCCACGCTGACTCACGCGCACACAGGCTCAACCCCCTTACCGCTTAAGTACACTCTCGTTTCAAAAGGACCATCAAAAATTCATAACATTATCTATGTCAGAGAAGTTAAATAAAACAAGGGAATCAAAGCCAGAGGAAGCGACAATACCCACGGGCCTGCACTACAGAGTAGTGTGTGATTAAAGTTAAACTAGGAACAGATTCAGGGTAGTTCTGACAAGCCGTGCCACCTCCTGCAGATGTTTGTCTTTGTGCAGCAGGAGGATGGATGAGCATGGAGCGTGAACATGGAGAAGTGAGGCCTGAGGTGTGCGTGACTGTTGCACATAAGTTGAAAATAATATCAAAAATTGAGATGACTGATGAGATTGATGAGCTCTATAAAATTCCATTATGATGTAGCCCCTTGCCAGCCTGGATTATCAGATATTTGTTTAGCATTAGTACAGTAAACAAGTGGCATTGGTGGAACCTCATTACCTCTGCTGCTCAACACAAGAAATGGACAAAGGCCAAGTTGATGGTGTACACTCATTTCAGGCGCGTGTCTGTTCTTTGCTCTTACCTTCGAAGGAGAGGAAGACTCTTGGCAGTGGCTGTGGGAGGCTGGATGCCCCCGTGGAGAGGAGAGAGAGAGCCAGGAGGGAGAGTGCCATAGCTGACACCAGAGGTGGCCTGGCCAACCCCTCTGGCCTGCCCATGACTGCGCCGCTCAGGAACTACGAGCAGTCACTGGTGTCTGGAAAGAAAGATCAGGGATTTTGAGTGCAAGTTTCTCTCACATTTGGAAATCATACTATTGTAATTTGGCTACAAAAACAATCACAATTTACCACATTAGCTACTGTAAAAACCATGGCCCAAACTCACAAGCCACGTATTCACTGTATCCCCAGGTGTATTGTGTATATACAGTATATATATTTTGCTTAGATGACAGGGCCATACTGCATGATGAAATATTATATAGTAATTTAAAGCATATGAATCGAGTTCTTGGCAGGGGAACCAGCTGTAAACACAGTGCCAATGATTTGACATCACATTCTAAAAGCTGACATGAGTAACAGTTGTGTATTTACACATCCAGCAGATACAGAGCCACATTATCATACGCGTGGGGGGCATGTTTCTTGACACCTGGCAGATATGCAGTCCAATACTCGCTCTCATTTTTATCTCTGGTTTAGTCGTCATTATTTCCTGACGGGATAAAGCTAAATGCTCCAATATGTTCACGGGATAGTCACTGTCTGTCTGCGGTTTGGTGCTGGGCAGGTAAAGCATACAGGGCCTTCATGAGAGCTTTATCAGAGGTGAAAGGCTCAGCCAGCTCGGAAACAGTGCAGAAAATGTCCAAAAGCCTCCTGCAGTCTCTCTGTTACCGCATAATATTTACTGGCAGGCTATCCCACGGGAGACATGCAGCCTTGGCAAAATCCCTCGCCAGTTCATAATCACAGTCAACTCTGGGGCCTCCCACCAACGCCGAGCAGTGCTCCGCCATATTGTCTGGCCCGACGAGGTAAATGTTCTTCATCCCTGGGGAAGGGTGGCGGGAGCTCGGACCTGAAGTTGCTAACGAAAGGCTTTTTCCTGCTGTGCTTCTTCTCCTGTCAGTCCAGGGGCTATTCATTGTACATCCCCATTCTGCAGTCTTTTTTTTGTAAAGAAACTTGGTGACCTAACTTCTTTGCCTTCATTACTATGGCGAGAAAGATACGGTCCCCACACAAGCCCCGGCGCCAAATCTAGCGAAACACTGTACAAAGTTAAGCTAAAGCAGAGCTAGCCAGGTAGCTAAAACTCCAGAGAACAGCCTCCTGTCTAACTCATCTCACTTATCTTACCAAGAATGTCCCCCAATGTAGCATGGGGTAACAGAGAAACATTAAGACTCCATTCAAAACTTCTTACACCCTCAAATAAGCTCAAAAAACTACTACGTGGCTGCACCCAAGCCTCATTTTTCTACACAAAAAAATGTATTTGGAATGTAACGAATACGTCTCACATAGAGTTGTAGTGGCTGTAATCTGGATTCTATCTGTAAATCACCTTAATGCATATCACCTGCTGCTTAATGGGAAGCAGCAGTTTCAAGTTAACAGAATAATAGGCTTCATTCATATGATAGTATTTTGGGCAATATTTACTGTATTATAAATGTAAGACCGACCATTGCTATGAGGATAACTAACGTTTCTAGTGGGAGGAAATAACAGACAGATAACAGCACGTGATATGTACAGTTAAATGATCAGCCTGACAGGTCCAGAAATGCTGACTTATAAAGTAAACCATAGCCCAGACTGCTCTGAATGACAAAGACAGATGAAAGCACAGCATGTCGGTTAAATCCCATCACTTACTACATCCTTTTCAGCTGTATCTGTGTTAAATATGGATGAGTTAAATCTGCACAGAAGAGCTGCAGGAGAAACACTCCTCTCAGCCTCCTCTTGTTTCCTTTTCCATAACAGGACAAGAGTAGCTCAATTATTGATAGAGGCAGGTACTGTACTGCCTGAGGGGTTCAAACTCCTGCAATGCAAAACTCCACTGCTGGGGAAAGACTTGGCTGTTTTAACCACACCAAGCTGGCTGTTACTCTCCTTGAGTTGCACAAAATGACATTTGCACAAGGTATAAAAATGACCATTAAACATGCAAAAAGAAAATAATGTTTCTCAGAGAGGGTGGATCCTTGCTCTCATGGCTTATAGATGTGCAATGAAAAATTGATGGCCCGGAGACAAGAAAGCTGCATGATTGCTATGAAAATTTCAGTTTGGGGGTACTGTACAAATAGGTGGAGATATGGGCATGTGTGTGTGGTGGAGTGAAGTGTGACTGATGTGCAGCAGAGGTGAAATTTTACTGTTCAGGTGCATGAGGAAAACATATGGAGAACTGCGGAGGAAGGGGATCACTTTGGCTGCGCTCTAGATAAAGGAAACAGCATGGGGGTTCAACCAGCTGGCCTCAGCCGCTGCACTGCAGCCCCTCTCCCGCTGCATCATCCGCGCACACAAACACACCCTCTGTGAGAGCCTTTTTCAGCCTGGGCATTTGCAGGTTTAGCCCTGTCCTGAGGCTCAGCCCTTATCCTGTTCTGGTCCCAGTTCTTGAAGGGTTGCTTTGCCAAAATAACTGAAATCATATTTTCCTGCCTTGCCTCTAGTGGCACCTGATCACGCATGTAGCTTTAATTTGATTTGCCAAAGTTTTTGAGGAATTCCTCACTGGGATTTCTGCCTTTTTCCTATTACAAGTATTTTAGGTTAAGTCCGAGTGAAGCTGCGACAAAATTCAAGTCACTATCAAGTTGAATGATAAATGATACAGCATTTGTGTGTAAAGGGGCATACCCCCCCCCCACTTAGTTATTTAACATTGCTCCAGAATCCAGAAGTCTCAAATCCACATTAAAACAAAACAAAAATCAAAATTGGTGAAGTTTCTCTTGATGCCTGACAAGAGTCTCAAGTATACAGCAAGGAACAATTTCATTGCTACAGATTAGTTCCAGCGCAAACCACTGAGGTCTGTGGATTATTCACAGTAGTGGGAGCAGAAGAAGACATGAAAATTACATCCATGTCGCAGTTTACATCCAATACCACAGATCAGTGGCAGTAGTGTTTAAGTGGTAAGTAGTGTCTTTTTTTATAGTTAGGCAACAAGTAAGGGTGTGGAGCTCAGGGAAGTTGATTCAGCTTGTAGCCCATTTGACCATCATGCACATCACATTACTCACTCTAACCACAATCCTTCCCTAACCTTAACCTTAAGTGTTCTCTTATATCCATTAGTATATATGCCATAATCATAATGTTTCCCTAATCTCAACCATGCTGTAGTTGTCATATGCAGATATTGTAAAAAGGAAGGACTTTAAAAACATTAGACATGAGAAAAAAATAATGTTGTAACGAATGTCATGTTGGATTTTGCAGAACTGTCCAACATTTACATTCTTGTCTGACATTGGGGCTGAGATACCATTAAGTGAGAAAAATAATATAATTCTAATAACATGAAGTGAATCAACTCTTGAACGTCTCATGCCTGCATGCTCAGAGAGCTGGGCAATCTCCCAGGGAGAGGCTCTGGCATGGAAATGCTGCTCTCACAGCTGCTAAACTCATCGTCAGGGGAGTTAGTCACCTTCTGAGCGCCTTATGACATCCCACCAGATCAGGTTTAGACACTTCCTCAGTTTCACAAACACCTCCATTTCTTTGATGGTTGTCACGCTAAACACATGTGCTCACCACCACTATCTCTCTGTTGGAGCAGCTAAATGCTTGTCTCGATTAATGTGTGTCCCAGTAAAAAACAACAAAAAAGGTGCCTTACTGTTGGTTGCCATGAACAAAGATAATACAAACTTTAATTATTTTGTTGAGCTCTTCAAAGTCCATAAATTCCAGTACTGAGACTGTACCAAGATCCTCTGTGATGGCAATTAAATGCCTCTCTACAAAGGAGGTCAGCCTGAGTGAGTGGAGAGTTATATTTCCAGTGGGGTGTAATGATAATTGTGTTTATTGTGCATTCCTTGTCTGACAGCCTAATGAATTTTCCATCCCACTTTTTCGGAGGCGCTGCTCAAAAACTAATATTGATGAAAGCAGAACGCTGCATAGCTGTACAAACAAATAGTCTTTTTTTGCCTCATTTTCCAAACTGGGTCTGTGATTGTTTGGCTCCTGTCTGCTCCTGTTAATGCTTTAAACACATGAACATAATTTCGCCACGGGAAATTGAGGGGTGAAAGTCCTCCCATTTGGATTCAGGTTTGATAGATTAGATAGATTCTTCCTTGACTGGAGAACACAAATTAAAACACAAATGGCAGACAAGTAACTCTCTGCCCTGGCTCTAGCTGTACGGTGTGTGTCCATACCACACCCTGTCATTCAGTTGTCAGTGGCTCTGTTACAGCCACATGTTCCCCTCGCACACATGCCAGGCAAGCCTACCAAAGAGCGTGCGTTTCAAGTGTTCAAACAAAATGTGAATCTTGCGATTGCAGCGTTAATTTTTTAAACATTTTTGAAAAAGTGCTTTTTTTAGGGTAAAAGGAAAAGGTTGGCAAAAGCAGAAAAGAAACCATTTCAGTGCAACAAAGTTATACAGTTTTTCACCAGTTTCAGCATACCACAGCAATTGCAACAAAGTTATGACTGATAATCTGGAAATTTATAGTGTATTTAAAATAAGATGGCACACCCACAGCACATGAGGGAAATAAAACATGCCACAATCGTCTGATGTAATATTACAAGTGGAATTCAATTTGGCAGACTCTACAACAGATTGAGTTTACTTCAGCTATCCTCACCCAAATG
Source organism: Psettodes erumei (assembly GCA_016785225.1). Taxonomy (NCBI): domain Eukaryota; kingdom Metazoa; phylum Chordata; class Actinopteri; order Pleuronectiformes; family Psettodidae; genus Psettodes; species Psettodes erumei. The sequence continues at coordinate 489,120 of JAFBJZ010000651.1, forward strand.
TCACTGGTAGGACTCACTGCACCTGCTAGCCTTAAGACTACCACCTCCTCTCTTCATCCTGCCTCAGTACGGTACGATACGATACAGCACAGTCCTCAGCCCAGGACTCACCTTTCAGGAGCTTGATCCAGTGTTGGTTCCACTTGAAGAAGAAGAAGAAGAAGAAGAAACAACAGAAGAAGAAGAGGAAGAAGCCAGGTAAAAGATCAAACCTAGGTCTTCTTTATCCCCCCTTGGACACTTTGTTTCCAGTCTCCTCCAGTGACACCAAGGAAGAAAAATGCTGCTGTTCCATTTAAGTGCTCACAGGGCAGGCTTGACTAAGAGAGAGAGAGAGGGAGCGCACAGGAGAGAGGAGAGGAGAGAGGGAGGAGAGTGAAAAGACATAGCGGGCTGGTGTCCTATTACACACTCTCCACTCAAGCCCCCCCCAACCCCTCCCTTCCATGATCGTCCTCCCTCCCTCTGTTAACTAGACAGCAAACACATCACTTTAACGTGTTCAGCTCAAAACAGAAGAGGACTCTTACTTCACACACACACACACACACACACACACAAAGTGAAGCCTGAAAGGCCAAACACATTCAAGGCTGGTTTTAATGTTTGGATGAACAAACAGCCACTCTAAAATATCCCATTCTCCCTCTGTCTGCTAATCAAACATAATTGGTGTAGTTATGCATGCTAAAATGTTATTATTAATTAGCTCAGAACTCAATGTACAGGTGAGGCAAATGGGAATGACACATATTTAGATGGGATATCTGCAAAACTGACATGATGAACAAATTAAAATTTTGACCTGATGACTGCAGTAGGAGGAAAAATTAGGGGATTATTGCAATTCATCCCAAGGGGGCCATGAATGTCTGTGTAAAATCAAGACAATCCATCCAAAAGCTGCTGAGACATTTTGCTTCAAATCACAAATGCTAACCTCATGGTGGCTCCAGAGGTAAAAATCAGGGGATTAGGACACATCGGGGAGGGGAAAGCAAGAGGATTACCAAAGCCAGTAGGTTTCACCCTCAGGGCACAATGAACATATCAAATCCATCCAGTTTAGTCCGGACTAGTGTGGTGGGCCTACTAGTGGATTGACACTGCCATGCCTGGAGCCAAGCCACTAGCATGACTAAAAACACCTGAGTTGTTCCCCTTTCTTTTGCATTGCATGCTTTCCCTCTCAAACCGGCCATACCACTCAGTATATTAATTCATTGGGATGGATGGTGAAGTAAAGTAATAACATGGGACATTCTTCTTCCGATGTGGTCAGCCATGAAAAAAGATGTGGATATGGTTTTGTTGAGAGAAGCACACTCCAGCGTGTTCAAACCAAACGATCAGATATCAAGTTCAGCCTTTTGAAAAAAAAAAGTTACAGTTAACACGCAATGCTTTAAATGGGCTCAATGGGGAAAGCTTGCTCAGCACAGGGAGCTAAAAATGCTATGCAGAGTATTTAAACCATGCCAAACCTGCATCAACGCAAATGCTCCTTCCAATACAGATGTGTAGTTTTAACACAAGCCCAGACCAAAGGAGTCAGGAGTCTAGAAAGAGTTGGCTTGGCTGGATAAAGGAATGCCCAAGCATGTATTACCACGATGCCTTTGATTTAATGCTTGTGTTTCCACACTGATCTCCAGAGAGAGAAATTATTCTCTGCTTGCATTTTCATGAATGGATGCATTTGTTTTACGTGTCAATGTCACATGTCAGTTCACTGGATGTATGAACCAGGATGTAGAGGACTTCTACACTTTAGCACTTAACTGGTTGTAAAGTAATATCACAGCTAAAGCTCCCTCAGGAAAGAAAGGAAGAGGGAAAATGTCCATGAACCTCTGAAAGAGAAAGTAAAATAGGGAAAGAAAGAGGGGATCACCGGTGGCTCAGGCAGGAGGAAATAATTACTCCTCTCTTTGACAACGGAGCCTGATTTACGCCTCCCCAATTAAAGTGTCAGGATGGCCCAGTACAGTGACGCAGGTTTTCCATTGGGCCCGATTGCACGCTCCTCTCTGGTGGAGAAGGAGAAGAATAGAAGAGGTGAGTGAGAGCTAAATAGAGATGAGGTATTCTTACTATCCCCATGACAGAACTTCGGCAGTAAATTAACTTAATGAGTGTGGTGAGCCAAAGAGAGTCTTACAAACAGCAGACAGGTGTAACGTCTGAGAGGAGGCTCGATTACAGGGGACTGTGCCGCACAGTAAGTGACTGTAACGCCAAAAAAAGGATGATGTGTGTTAAAATGTTTTTCAGGATAGTTCCAAAAATGATGTTTGTCTCAGGTTAGGAAGAGCAGGCTGGTCACGCAACATCTGAAGTGCAGTGTCACACACCTTGGAACAAGATGTGCCTTGTTAGCACTGCAGATGTTACACATTTGTCACACTGATGTTAGACATGCAGGTCAAGGCCAGGCGAGGCCCTCCAGTGATGGCTCGCCGTATCACAAGTATGCACTGGATAAGACATTGTCTAGTCACTGGGTCAGCCATAATTTACTAATATAATGTCATAATAATGCTGCAATAGTTCACATTTCTTTCATGATTTTTTTGGTTTTGCCATTATCCTGTGGAGTCTGTCAGGGAAGAACAAAGGTTTCCTCTGTGGTTTGCATACTTAGCTTTCAAAACAAATAATTTTCTTCATGCATACCCCCCCCCCCAAAAAAAAAAAAAAAAAAAAAGATTTTAACCTTTAGTTGATTGTGGCTAATGACATTTTTTTATCATCTGTTAATCTGTTATACTATTTTTCTGACTTACTACTTCATCATTTAGTCTGTAAACTTCAAAAAATATTTTTAAAATATGCACTGTAAGCTAACAGTGCACAAGGTGAGGTCTCTTTTGAAAGACAGACAAAATAATATTTACATTTAATAATATTACATTTTAGAGGTTGGAACCACTGGATGTTTTATCTTTACTTGATCGATTACTCACAAAAACATCCACTCGAGACATGTTTATGACATAAAATTCCAAAAAAGAATTCATCTATCCCTCCCTAAAAATATTATTCTTCATTTCAACACTGCTCAAAACCAAGAGTCCCTGACTTCACGCAACAGATCTATTCTCATGGAGCTCAATGGACTGTTCAACTCTTCCCAAAATCTGTTTGAGAAGTAATCTTGTATAGTAATAAAGTGCTCCATTTAATCCATACACTATTAAACTTGTAAATAGAGCAGTTATATAGATTCCATTTGATGTAATACAGCAAAACATCTGAATTAGCTGGTTGACGATGGCTTGTCAATGATAATTGAAACTTCAGGGAGCGAGCAGAGTGTCATTTTTCCAGCCTGGTGCACGACTGAACCACTAATTCAATGGTTTGTGTGCTGCACATATTTCCCCATGAAATAAAACCAGATTATATTTTTCCCATCAGGGCAGCTGCTAAGATTTCACACGCATTCATTCCATCTGTGCGGCCGATGCATGCTTGTGGCCAACACTTCTGCAAACCCGTGAAAGTGAGGGAAAACAAAAAAGGCAGAGGCGTGAATAATGAGATCGCTCATTAGCTGCCAGCCAACCAAAGGGCAAATCTGATAAATGCTAAACAGGAACAGGCAGCGTCCTTCACTTTCAACAATTCACTTTGAGAGATTAATCGAGAGGTTTAGCCACCCCTGCAAAAACAGAGGCGAGGAATTCTGCCAGAGTCACGCTCCATGTCAGAACGGGTTGAGAGAAATCTCCCTGCACCTCCTTCTCAGTGTCAGGGTATCAGCTGGAATCCATACATTATTCTACATGTTGGGTGCTGAGCAGCGACAGAGTCCAAAGTCGTCTGACTCTCTGTAATGGGGACTGACTGTGGGGCTGGAAAGTGAGATGTAAAGTGACTTTCTCTGCGAGAGGGTCATTTCCATAAGAGGACACCAGTGGTGGTGCACCACTGCAGGTGAAGCAGAGGGGTCCAGCACAGAGTCCAGGGAAAGCACAGGGAGAGGTAAGGAGGGGCAGGACAGACAAGCTGATGATGAGCTCAAGAAAATGAACTCATTTCTGCAAGTGACTCATTTGTCCACTGACTAATCTTTGTTCCAACAAACTTTCCAAACTTACCAAAACACGCCCAGACCCACATGTTGTCAGTCCGTTAGGTGCGGATCCAAACCCAGCTGATGCATTTCTGACATTTCTAAGAGGCTTGGAGCACCACCACCAATAACAACAACAGTGGTTCATTTTCCAGTCTTCCTATGTATATGGTGCAAAGCCATAATTGCTTAAATAAAGGAAAATCCAATGGAGAAGGAAGGTACTTTCCCTCACCACATAAAAAAACCCTTGCTCAAACGACATCTTTAAATATCTCACAGTCATAAACACCATCAAAATTAGCAAGGGTGAGAAAAAACAATTAAAATTTGGCACATTAGTTGGCAACATGATTTTTTTTATTTAGGCTTTCAAATGTACTATACCTCTACAACATTACATTCAACTACAATAGTGACGTTTACGAGAGCCAGAGGGAAAAACAAAATACAAAGAGAAGAGCCCACTGCTTTCACCCCATCCCGCAATCCCACTTGGCATCGTCCGGATTGCCAGCACCTGTTACCATGGACAATCTGGAAGCGTTGCCTGCACCTGACGGAGCACATGCTCCACCAATTCAAACGGAGGAAAACAAGCAACCAAAAACACAACAAATAACGCTCAGAGTTTGGACACTTCAACAAAAGTGCAGAGAGTAAATGTTGTGCAGGAAATCAAATCATCCAAAATGTAGATGATGAGGGAATGTAAACACAACTTCGCATCCACCCATTCATCCATTCACTTTCCGCTTAATGCAACTTAGTTTTCCAAGCACATTGCTTTGCAGAAATGAAGAGAACATGCCAGTTTTGACGAGGAAATCGAGTGCCATGGTTAGAAGGTCGGCGGCGTGGAGCCCATCTGTCCCTGTTTTACCTGACACATTATATACTGGAGATTCCTCATGTGTGTCTCCTCTCCCATCACTGCACATCATTTCCTGTCCTCCACACTTCCATCTCATTGGGTGGGGGAAACAATAAATCAAATTAAAAGTTCGCTCCTCGAGGCATTAACTTCCACAGGGGAACTAATGGAATCTGGTTATGATTTATCCTGCTTCCTGCTTTTTGCTTCACGCTGCCGCACTGCTTCGTGTGCTACTGAGCTCCACGTGGAGGAGGCTGAGTTCTCAACAGAGTAGAGCCAGTAGGCCGTCCGCATCCACAAGTTTATGAGTCTGTTTAATGAATTTAATGAACTTACATGTAAAACAACCGCTGGTAAAGAGTAGCTGTGATTTTCAGTGGCAGCTTTACAGGCCCCAAGTTGGATTTATGTGTCATTTACTGGCCTCTGTGCAATTTTCCAAATATTAGAAGCTCAGTATCGAGACCTCGCAATGATCTGTGGTGATCGTTTTTGTGATGCATGCTGCTGATTTCCTGATGCAGACACTGGAATCCTTTAAATCATTCTTATCTGCCTTTGGAGATCAGGCACATTACTTCCAAAAGATTACATCTAACTTTTTGAATTTAGGTTTAGGTTTCCCCTAAAGTAGCCTCCAAGTTTAAAAAAAGAAAAAGGTTCTCTCCATACACACATACTGCATTCTGCAGATTTTCTCACAATTCATTGGAAAGCTGTACAAATTTATGTGAGAAATGTACTCAGATCACAAGAACGTGAGAAGAATTATCATTTAATTTAAAATACAATAAGACAATGTGCGATTAAACCCCTGTTGCATGAGGCAGCATTAATGGAAACATGAAACGGAGAAGCTTTTTGTCAAATTGGCTCTTCATAAATGCTGGACAGCATTCAGATGATTAAAAGAACAACACGCCTGGGTAGCAGGGATTTTTCAGAGAACTGAAACAGAGTAAATTCTGGGAGACCATTGTTAGGGGAGATGTGGATATCTGGCTCTGAGCGTGGCCAGGCTGATCGCTTTGGGATTGAGGCAAAATGAGACAACTGGCCCAAGAGACTCCGGTTTTTGGAACAAGCAGTTGGACTCAGGCGAGTGACAGCTGCTAGGAGGAGAGTCCTGGAAGCAGATCCGGGAATAATGGACTTGCTGGAGGGCGGAGAGGTTGTAAGAATGAGTGGTCTGAAGGAGCCGCTGGCCACTGAGATGGGGAAGTCTCGATGGCAGACAGTGGTGTCACTAAGGTAGTGGCCAGAAAAACTGTGCATTTGGAAGGCTGTTGAGTTGAATGTGAAGACGAGGGCAATCATGAGAAAGGACTGGGGGTTTAAATTGGAGTTTTAAAATGGCAGTGTTGTGTCCCCAGTGAAGCTGGATGTAAATTTGCGCTGGAGAGTATAAAATAAACTGCACTGCATTGTCACTTGAAGAGGGAACATTGAAATATGCTTGGAGAACTTGAGATACTTTGAGGAGGCTAGAAAAGAGAAAGCAGCTGAGTTCTGTAACAGGTTACTGTATGCTAGTTATTGAGAGCAACTGATCCATCCAGGTGGATGATGTCAATTGATCCAGATGGAAGACATGACCTCCACAATGTTGGAGAAGAGAGCGGGAGATTCATTGTAATGATAGATGGCGAGGTCTTTTCTTTATCGATTTGCTGATTTGCAGATGGCAAGGAGTCGGTAAACTTAGGTCAATGACAAATCTGGCTGCCCTACATGGACTTCAGCTCTGGTCTGTTTTCCGCCACGGTCGGCTTCACACAAAACAATGCTGCAGAATAAGGAGTTCGGTCTATAGTGCAGGTGAGCTGTCTGGTAAAAGATAAAAAGGTGTAGCACAGGGGAATTGGCAACCCTTTCAATTTCAATTCAACTTGCAAATGCCTGCCTCATGCATGCCTGATTGTTGACCTGAGTTTTGACCCACAGAACAGTGAGACGTGCAATTTTCTGCAATAAATTGAAAGAAACAATTGGATTAACCGTCCCTTATGGGAGATATTGATTTTAGCTGTTCAACTTTTGCTTCAATAACTGCATGCTGAAACAAAACTGAAAGGGAATGAGAGTACAGGGGAAAAAGGGTAAAGGCAATTCAGCGATATCAATAGTTCCCGTCTTTCACTAGAGAGAGCATATAGATATAACTTTTCAATTCTCTTTTGAAAATTGGGGAGCTCAATCTTTTGTTTACTCTCAAACACGTAACTCAGATTGCAGGTTTCAAAAGACACTACAAAGCAAAACCTAGCTCATTTAAATAAACATGGACTGAATGTAAATGTGTTCCAAGAAGAAAATTTTTTATGTGTGTAAGTGCCAGGTAGTTTTATCTCCAAATCTATGAAGTCATTTCATTTTCTGTGTCCTTCCATGCTCCTTATCATGAATGACTGCTATTCAAATAAACACACACACACACACACACACACACACACACACATGCACACACTCTGCAGATGCTATCAGCTAAATAAGTTATTTTAATGATGAGCATCCCAGCGAGACAAAGACAGACTTGAAGATCGAAGCAGAAAAAAGCTGGTACATTATGCTACACCCGAGATGCTTCCACCCCACCCCTTTGCTTTGCGTTCTCATTCAACATCATCATCATCTTCGCAGAGGCAGATCCATTTGGGCCTGTCAGCTACAGCTCATTAACTTGCCATGCCAGTTCCCGTCTCGTTTACTCAGCCTTCTGCTGCATTTTTATTAAATTTCATCCCTCATTTCCCTGAATTGTCACTGAGCCCATTTTTTTCTTTTCTTTTTTGTGCAGTGAAAATACCATCAGACAAGCATTCCCCAACTGTAAATTGTTTGGTATATAAAACATGAATGCAACTTGAAGTAGAAAAATAACAAGTAAGTATGAAAGATTAAGTTTGGAAACTTAATAATGGGTACGTCTTATCATAAACTAATATGTACATAACTGTTTGAACTTCTGGTTATGAATGCTCTGACCAGAATCAGTTGGTAAGAAAAAAAAGCAACAGCTTTTTCTATTAGCTAATTTTCTGCCCCGTCATGTCAGAAACATGTTGGTTTAACCTTGAGTTAAACTCTCAGATCAGCAGTGTGACTAATTTGGCCAGGGACTCAAAACTTTGATAAGATCTGCAGTGATTACTTTGACACTAAACGCCCTCAGTGATTGATACTGATGAGATATAACGTACAAATCGGAGAAAATCCTCAAAAGCAAGAGGGAAAAAAGCCTGTTGCAACAAGCACATTCCTCTTCCAGTGCCATTTATCATAATTTACATGTAGATAGTTGAGGATCGAGATAAAAGTCTGCTCGGGGTTGGGGGGCTTATATTTGTTTTTATCTTCATCTGAATTCCTGTAATTTGACTGTCTCTGTGCATTGCTGCGGTGACTTCAGATCTCCATACAGCTCCTCCACAGGAATTTCAATCAAGAAAAAGTTTTTTTTTCTGAATCGGCTCACAGCAAGGTCACTCAATAGTTGCCACTGTGCTCAATGCAGTTGGTGACAGTGTACATATATATTCTGTGGGCGTTTCCAGCTTTAAGGAGATTGTGTCGTCAATTCTGAATGATCATGATTGTCCGATTGAGCCTTCATTAAAGGTCAGAGGTCATCTGTCTGTCACCGACCTGGCGTCGATCACAGGTTGACCTCTGTGACCGAGTCAGCGAACAGAGAGGGTGCAGATTTTTTGCTGCTGCTGCAACTCCCCGGACATGTCAGAACACAGGGTGTTAACAGTGTGAAAGTTTTGATGATTTAGCATTGCATTCCTCTCACACTGTCCGACTCAAGATGCACTGTTAAAGCAGCAAAGAAAAACAACAACAAAAAAACGAATCAGAACTGACATAGCAGAACCAGAGAAAAAGCTTTTGTTTTAATCCCACACATTCTCCGTCTTTGTTGAAACCTGGCACCTACATTACCCATGCAAATATAACACTGACAGTTCGGCTACAGATTTGAGTGCATTATGATAGTAGCACCTAATCTAGCCTCGAAATAGCTGGAGGAGAATCATGCTTTGGCCAGTACACCCAATTAAATAAAGGCTTTTAATATAAGTTCTGTCCTTGATCTGCTAAAGACTGCCTGAGGAACCTTTTTTTGTTCTGTGCTGTACAGTGTTTAAGCCAAACGGAATTGGCATCATCTATCTTAGACAATGTAAACACCTGAAGTTCCCTAAAGGCTCCTTCTCACAATCATTTTAAACACCAGCGGACAGCTAAATGGGACACTTTGCTACAATAATGGCATTGTTTGAAATGTGAGGATGGATGGATTCCCTGAGCATCATTGGGTTAAAACAACCCTCCCGATGTATTGGCATCTTCATCTCTCAAAGCATCTTGTCAAAGTTATTCAAAGTTTTTCAAAGTTCAAAGGTGAGTACTGTCTGCCTGTCTGCAGAGTGGCTTGAAACTCAAAGGATATACAGTCTCATTAGGCTGAGAGCCAGGGCCTCTCTATAAGCACATGGCTCAACTGCCATCAGTTTATATACCTCAGCAGATTGTTGGGATTCACAGAAGTCGCAGCCCCCCCACACACTACCTGCATTATGAACAGATGTGCCAGGAGCCGGAGCCCCTGATCCAGCGATGCGTGACGAATGGCTGAATTTCACCAAAGGCCAAGGGTCAGGCTGTATCCCTTACCCGACCCTGGCATTAGACACAGATGCATGATGTCAGTTCCCATGTGCTGCAACTGGAAGGTGACTGCAAACCCTTTGAGACACCTAAGACTTCACTACGGACCCACAGTACTGACAAAAGTCACTCGCCATGAACCGTGAACCTTCAGTTTCCAGATACCCACCTCAAATTATTCGGCCCCAGAGGAGCTGCTTGCTTTCTTCCATTCACCTTCACCCACCATTCACCCCCACCCACTAGCCCCCCAGACACCCACCAAAGCCATTCACCTGTGGAAGGCAGCATATAGTGCAAGAAGAGGTTCAAATAATGTCTCAACTTGTAGGTCACGGTTTCACTGTGTCCTGGCCTTGTAACACTTGGTGCATAGCAGCTCTATTTTATTATTTATTGAACACTACACAGGCCCACCACTTTCTGAATACATCCCTCAAAAGAGGCACAATTGCACTCTTGCACTCATACCCCTTCCACTAAAACCTTTTCAGAAACATCAAAACAAGCCCTCTCTCAATGTTAACGAATCAGCAACTGCTAATATCTTGTGCTACAGCTTTAAGGGTGGGTAGAAGACTGTTTCGTGCAGAGCAGATGTTGAATTTTACAATGTGTTATCTGCATCATTACCAAATAAAGCTGATTTTGTGCAGCTGTTTTTTTGCACTGGAAGCACAATGAGGCTTCACTCTAAACACAGTGTGGTGCCAGATATACTGTCCTTCCAAAAACTGTAGCTTTTTTCCCCACTTCATCTTAATATTTTGGCTATACTTTTCCTCAACATAATATCTCATATATTCACAAGTAGATTGCATTCCTGGACACCAAGTATATACAGTTCTGTACATTTGCCTAAGAACTATTTATTTACATGTATTTCCATTTCCATTTTTCTGTAGAAATAAATTGTGTGCACTTCTGATAGACCACATAATGAATAATGTCTTATACTTATTCCAATGACTTTTTCTTATGACAGTTCTTAATAAATACACAGACTCACTATATATTGCTCAAACCAACACACACATAAAATAAAAATTTATGTAAAACAAAGGCCCATTTATCAGATTAGAGTGGCCGGGCAGCAAATAGAAGGAGGGTATATTGGTCCTGTGTCACCCATCACTTATAAATTGGGGCTTGTGTAAACTTCCTGCTGTTTTATATGCTTCCTGAGGTCAGGGGTCAACTGAAAAGCATGACTAATCATGAGATAAATCAACGTCTGAAAGCATTCTCTCATCGGTGTGGCAGAATTCAATTGGGTTCAATTCATTGTAAAGAGCCACAATTGGCCCTGTTGTTACTCATCTTGATGGATGATGTTTTTAACAGGGAGCTTAACATATACACTCTGCAGACACTGCATTAGCTCAGAGTGCTGAAGCGTAACATTTGCTTCAAGCTACATCACAAATTACAGGAATATATTGCATTTTGTCCATTTAGCTTCTTCTTGGGTGGACATTTTTGATATCTCTTGACCTTTCTGATATGTGTTCCTTGGTTACCAGCAGCCAACTGCTTGGTGATAAAGCACATAATGTTTGTGAGCTTGTTCCAGGGCCAAAAAAAACTATGACAGCAGCTTTAAATTGTATGTGTTTTTTTCATCCTTGTGACATAGCTTGAGTTAACAATGTCAGTAATTATCAGTATATATCTATAGTGACATATCTCAACAGCTATTTGAGGGATTGCCATGAATTTCAGTGCACACATTTAAGTCAATTTCATGATGAACTGTAATGACCTGCTGATGTTTCATCCAGCACCAATGACACCAAAAAAACCCTGTAAAGTTAATGACATTCCTATTGGCCACAACTGTACTTTGTGCTAATTAGCAAATTAAACTATGCTACCATGCTAAACTCAATATGAGGTTTTAAATAACCGTGAAAACTGAAACTGTCTATTTGGTCTATTTGGTCATTAGACTATCAGTTAAAAAAAGCATCAGTTTTCCTAAAGGTAATTTATAGTGCATTCAGAAAGTCACAGTGTATGTCAAGGAAAATAATCCTGTAATAGGATCTCCAGTATCATTCAAAAGTGTAGCTATTTTTTTCTTTACAGCCAGGCATTTACTGGTTTCCTCTGCCAGAGAAGTACTGCAGCATGAAGGTAATGCAGCATTTCTAGCAGTTGAGTGTGTAATGGTTGGAAATCAAATTTTCCACTCTTCTTATCAGTTCTGATTTGAATCACTCACACGGCTGGGTGTAATGTCTGCAGTACCTTCCAAGCTTGAAACTTGGAAGGTGATTGTATTGTAGGAGGAGGATGAGGCTATTACTTCACTCTCATATGGAGGTGGGGGGCTGCTGCTCCAAGGTCGGCCTGGCTTCATCATAAGGAGGAGGAGCTTTACGGAAATCAGGCCATTGCAAGGATTATAAACATATGTGAACAAGGGCCAAACTTTAGGTATCATTCGGAGCTTGGAAGATACTCAAAATTTTGAACAAACAAACAGCCAGACACACAAATACGTCCACTTCAGCAAAATGATCCATCATCCATCAACCCCTCCAAATTTTAATTTCAGCACCAATCATTGCTTGCCAGTGGAAAACAAATCATTAAAGTATGAAAACACCACCAAGCCCTCACAGCCCCTCCTCCTTCTATATCACTGTGAGTTGTTTGTCGTTTTGTCTGCCTCACAACAATTCAATTACAGCGAGGTCTGTGACCTCTCACTCCCCATTTTCCTGATTACTTGTGCAGAGGGTGACCCCCTGCAGACATCTAAACATTCAAGTGGGGATGACTTTGGGTCCAGATCAATAATCAAACCCAGTATGCATCCACAGACCAAAAGAACCTCCCCGCCCGATCCCCGGGGAGTGTCCCAGGCTTTAAGTAAAAGAGGAGGAGGGCAGCAGCGAGGAGCCATATAGAACCAAGATGTTTAATTAGTTCCACCCTGTGAGTGCCATGGGACCCTCTCCACTATTCATCTACCCCTAGTAGATGAATAGAGCTAATTAGGTGAGTGAAGGATCAGGAATACTCGCAGGTAATTCCACTCAAGGCTCCGATTGATTAGACCTGCATTAACCTGGAGACTCATTTTCCCAGGGGGCTGTGGGGCAGACATCTATCTCAATACCACACTGGGTTGGACATCCTTCTGGCACAAGTGTCTCCATCCCTACAACAGGAGACAGGTCATGTTGCTGTACTACCATATTCAGGACCGAATGACAGGCCCTGACACTGCAAAAACTCACATTGTGGAGATTTGCAATGGGCTGAAATGATCACTCGAGGAACTACTGATTTGACCAATAAAAATCTTTTATTCAGTGCCACAATGCTTAATTTAATAAAAGAAATATGCATTTATTCTACAAATGCATGGACAGAGAAAAACCTGGTCAGCTACACTGTCAAATTCTGTCACGATGACTTACTAAAATGGGGAAGGATATTGTATTTTGGCCAAGATATTGGCAGATCAGTATTGATTGCAAATTTTTGCATACATTGCTCTCAGCCAAACGGATCCAGCCATGCGCAGCATTGGAGCTCACTGGCAAAGAATGTTAATGAAGTACAGTACTTGCTCTTTCAGGCTCAGCGCTCAAAAGAAACCAACAGATTTTATAAGCAGTGCTGTTTTTTCACTTGAATATATGCAAAGTATTCATAAGCCTGTGAAAAACACAGATGAAAAGCATGTGCTTGTGTTTAATGTGCTCAGAGAATCTTCAAAAACCTGCTATGTGACTCTGGGCAGCCCTGGCACCTCAGCCAGACATGGATTTCCTGGGTAAAGTTCGTTGGCTTTTGTGGGAGATCAGACAACAACACTGGAGGAATTTCATCATGTATGCTTGTATTTTAAAAGGTATTGCCACAAGTGAACCAATCCTGTGCTCTTCAGACATTAAATGTGGAGTCCTCTGGAAGAAAAAGATCCCACCTGTTCATGCTCTGTGACACAGTAGATCTGAGTTTGAAAAGAGGTTGGTGGAATTCTGAAAAAAAAAAGTTATGAATGTTCAGTCCCACATTGCAGAGCGAGTGTCTGTCTGTTGTGTGGTAAGTGTTTTTTTGCTGTCCAAATTCCAAACTAAAAGCATCTGCAGAGCCGCTTTTGTGACTACTCACACACACATACACAAACACACATCTGTTTCTTCACATCGGACCATTGTAAACTGCAACTGGAGGCCAATAAATCTCTGTTGTCTTTGTTTTCGGTCATTTCTTCTTCATAAACATGTTTTCCTTTCTGCGGAGGAAAACAAAGCCTAAGAGTTGGAAATGGTGTGGTGCAGTGGAAACAATGACATGAGTGTATCCTAGTAGTGCGGGTCTGGGGTGAAGGTAAGGACGTTTGCCGGTGCAGTTTATTACACCTCAAGTGTGTACACATATGATACACAAACCAGTGTGTTGAGAAATGAGAGCATGAACAAAGAGTGTGTTAGCGGCTGGTATATACGTCTCCCAGGGGCCCCATACACTCTTTCACAGTCAGTTTGACACCAAGCACATAATGGGGCAGACAGGTGGCCTCTGGTCATTTGGTCAGAGCTTGATTCCTCATACAGACACACACATACACAGAGACAAACACACTGCATTCACGATTTGCTCTTTGAGAAACAAACACAGCTATTTCCCCTATTCTGACACTTTGTTTCCTGAGCGTGCTTATGCTGAAGCACAACATCCATTAAGAAGCAAACTAAGATGGCTGCAGTTAAAACAAAGCTGGCAGACCGATGACCCTCAGCGTCAGCTAATGATTAATCCTTCTCCAAACAGGGGAAGTGTGCCAGAGTACCGAGCCTGCATTTGAACTGAATTCATTTACAGTCAGCCTCAGCCACCTGCCGCTGTTGGATCACTTACCGCTTGAGCATGGGGTTCAACGGAAGCAAGGCAGAGTATCAACAAACATTCATTTTCTGAAGAGGAAAATCAAGTGTTTCACTGTGTTTACACAACGGATTATACCCACGAGTCCACCACTCCAGCGTCGGCTGTTTACTCATTACTCAAAAAGGCGGGATCTGGTTCCATGGAGTCCCACCAGGGTCTATCTTTGGCCCATGCACCTAGTTTAGAAATCACCATGACGGATGTTTGCTAATCTTCAGTGATATGGGTTCTTACTCCCTTCACCTTCTGCCATAACATTTCACTAGCAAGCCATGCATTTGAGAAGGACAGGAGACATTTGACTGAATCTGCAGACCCTTTACTAACCCGAGACAGCTCACACTTAACCTTTGAAGCACTTCACAATCAGAATAAGATCCTCGGTCCTTGTTTGTCCTCTCTTTGAATTGCCTCTGTTAATCCTATATGTCTTCAGTAAACGCAGCGGCAAAGAGCTATGTGCAGAACATGAGATGGAAAATGCCATTTGTCACGGCCGTCACTTCCAGCAACAGTGACGAATTAAAATGTGAATTTACTGCTGTCTTGGCCCTCTGCCAGGCGGGTACAGTGCTGTTTACTGCAAGATGGAAATATGGGACTCTTCCACTTTTGTGCTGTGATCTAGTAAACACTGCTGAAGCCTAATTTAAAGCAGTATTAATTGTTATGTTTTGGCCACATGGAAGCAGCAAACTGCAATCAAAATATTGACATATTATAATCTTCAGAAACAGCTCACACATGAGCCAAAAGGCACTAAAAGGCTCAGAAGGTGCTAAAGAGATATAAAAAAAATTCACCCTGAGTTTTTCACTTCTCGTGACCCTTTCCACATTATACACGGTCAACTGACCCATTGTTAATGTGAAATTGCTGATTAATGCAAAACAATCCCCATGCATACTGATTTATATGACAAGTTCAAACCTCCAAATAAAAAAGATGTTCATAGAGGCTGTGAGATGATACAGTAACATAATCTCACCAAGGACGTAACCCACACACAGCAGCGTTATCAATCACCCATACACTGTCATTATCTGGGCTTCTCTGGACCGCAGGAGGCCGCTCCACCTGTGGCTGGACTGCGCTGAGCCAAAAAAAAACAGGGATCCGGGGACAATGTGCTGCAACATGGCATACCACAACTCCCATGTGAATCCTACACCTCCTCATAACAAGGTCTGATAAGCATTTGGGAGTGTATGAGAGCATTTTCTTCCAAATTTTTCCCCACTGCCTTATCAAAAACTCTATTATGCAAAAACAAATGTCGTTGGTGTGAAAGCATCTGAATTGTTGTGAGAGCTGTCTTGGTTTCTCTTGTGTGATTCAGATGAGTTAAACAAACCAGGTATTGACAAAACACTGATGATTTGTACCAGTTACAACAATCGTCCACACAACACTGCTTCTTTGGTTTTAATTCATGCTCTATGATTTCCCCTCGAATTTGTGTCGGAGCTGTTGTGCGATTGCTTTTGAGGGGAACATGAGTCCTGTTACAAGCAGGACTCCTGCCCGCACTCACAGTGCGTAATTGGCTTGCCGACACAGAGAGATATTCCACTCCCTCACAAATGCATCCCATCTCTACCCATCCATCCATCATCCATCTCTCTGCCCGTCCAATCCCTCTGCGGCCCTCCTCCCCTTACTCCCACTGGCACCATCTTGATGCTAGGCTCAGCTACTATTATACATGCCGCATTAGCCACATTAGAATAACAGCCCTGCTGGACAGGCCATGGCTTGTTTCTACAGTTGTGATCTGAAATGATGAACTGCTATAATACTAAATCCTTAGAAGCTTTACAACCATAACCCTAAGAAAGCGTAGTATTGCTCAAATTGAGATTCCAGACCATGCAAGGTGGGGTCAGTTAAAGTGGTGTTAACAAAATCACTCACTCAAACACTGGCATGACACCGGCTGATGGGTACATGCTGAACCTCACCCTGTTTGCAGCTGCAGTTCATAAATCACCTTCCCAAAACACAGATCTTAACATCTGGAGTTGTTGAGTCACAGCCTTCATTTTTTTTTTTCCTGCTTATAGTGACAGAGATTCGTCTGATAAAAAAAAAAGTCATGTTTGTGTATGAAAACTACATTTTCCACATGAACGTATATATCGTGTTGTGATCTTCAAAAAGGGGAATCTGCTACGTATGAGCTTGCTAAGGTTTTGCCAGAGGAATGTTTTTAATGGTGGGGCCGCGGTGTGTTTGATGCCTGAGATTAAGATCCTGAATTATTTTCTCATAATATCCGGGGAAACTGTGCCAAGTTATACTGCAAGTCATCTGACTGGCAGACAGGGCAAAAATCCAAAAAATCTTTCTGAGGTTTTTATCATGGCAGGTTGCCGTGCGGCCATTTATGAAGTACATGTTTAATGTATTGAGTTCTTTAATCTGGTGCAGAGAGGCACGGTGTGTACAGAATATATACTGTATGTGACACACTGTGATGTCTCATTGGTCTCTCTCTGCCAGTGGTGTGAGTTTTGAAGCGTGCAAATATGTCTGACAGCTGTGAAGAAAAAACATATGCAGCTGATAAGCTTGAGTTAAAACAACTGGGTGTTCAGCTGGAGGTGATCACCAAATATTTCCACCAGGAGAGAGACATTCCAGCATTGATGAGGTTCAGCTCCAATTTACACAACACAAACACACCCCAAAAATGAGGGGAAAAAAGAATTTCCAAATGCAACATTGTTTCTCTGAGTTTCTTGCCTGCACCTTGTGTCAGCAAAACCTAAATATACTGTAATGAGTTCAAGAGCTCTTCATGAAGCCTTACAGCTTGCACACATGCACAGTGTGGACAGAGAGTAAGGGAAGAGTGTTACTATTAAATGTTGTACTATTACTTTAAGCCACTCTGGACCCATTATTCTTCACTTTATCTGCACAAATCCATCACAGAAGACAAAATCGTGACTAATGGCATGAGTGAGGATCCGGACAACAGAGAATCAGGTTTGGAAATGCTGCCACCTAGTGGGTATGATGAATTGATTGTCGATTATATTCACAAAGGAAAAAGCAAGTGTTAATATAAATAGATTTTTTATTTAAAAAAGGAAGGATAAACAGATATGTTCAGGCAAATTACAGGTATACATTTTATGTATATATACATATATATAAATATGTATATAGCATTGGCTTCATGTATTTACACTGGCAAATAATTTATTTTATTTATTATACTTCAACTATTCCATATTAAGAAAGTCTGACAGTTACATAAATGCATGCATTTTATGATCATTTTCAGTGAAAATCATTAGTGATCACTTGATTAACCTTGTCATCAGGACTGGCTATATTGAGCCACATGGTATTATGTCCTGCTAATGGAGAGTTGCATTACATTTATAATCAGAACCTACTCCAAGGAAAAGGTTCAAGGCCCATTCCTGATTCTCCCAGTTATGTTGTAGAAATATCACAAATGGCATGAAAGGAGACAAATAACAAAGTACTGCAAGCTCTGAGGATGAGGATTTTCAGATGGAGAACACTGATCCTGCAGTTCTGTCTGCAGCCACTTGGTGCTGCTCTATCAACATGCTTGATTCTGCTGAGAGTTATATACAAGACATTAATACACTGAAGGGATGAAATATTAGAGGGCCATTTTTCATGAGGATCACTGATAAGTCAATAACCCAGGTTAAAGCCTCATTTTTTCTTATTAAATCTGCACCACAATCACAGTGCAGGAGATGGAGATAAAGAGAAGCAGTGCAATTAGTGACTAATGCAAAATTGGTTGCACAGTTCTAATACTCTGCAAACTGAATACAGGTGAAAAAAATGTAAATGACTGGCTTGGCAGATATTGCACAATATCACAAGATCTCCCCCTTATTATTGACTTTGAGATGTTTGTACAGCTCAGACTGCAGAGACTCTCATCTGCATTAAACCAAGAACAAAATCTGCAGCAAGCATCTTAACGTCTTGAAGCAAGTTAAACAAATTAACTGAGTGGAAATACAATTTCATGCCTATTTTGTTACAAGGATTTGAGGAGATTTCTTGTGTCTCACACCAAAATGAACAATACCACTTAAAACCATGAGGCATTTCAATCTCAGAATACACGGGACACAGAGGTTTTAAGTGTGGGAATTGCTTTAATGAAACTGTCAGACTCAATACAAGGAATAAAACCCTGTACTATTTTCTTCAATTTACCGCTTTCTCTATGCTCTATCAAGTAGTGGCCAGAAACATCCCAAAACTCATCATCATCATCATTGTCAGATAGGTGCACAGAGACTTATCCCTCTGTCATGGAAGGGAAATTCCCGCACCAGTCGTCACTTCCTCATCAATCAGTCCTCGCCGAGTCAGCACCAGGCACTCCGACATCCAGTGAATGCTGACATGCTGAGAAAGAGACTGATAAAATCCTGATGAAAAAAATAAATCCGGTGATCATCATATACATTTTCAGAAATTAAATGTTTTGGGGAATGTGCATCTGGTAGCTGAAAGTTGGAGATAAAAAAAAACTGTACTGAACCAAAAATACCCAGCAAATGTAAAAACCACTTGAATCAGAGAAGCAGGGAAAACAATAAACAACCCAGATCTATACTTCTATCTACTCCAAGATGAGCAAACGGTACCAAAGCCTATTATGGCAAGTACCTATTTCCCAATTTGAGTGGGGGGAAACATCCATTAAACAATTTACAGTTGACTCAAATGAGCAATCAGACATACAGTATTGATGCACAGTGTTAAGTACAAAGTGGTATTCATTCAGAGGGCGTTTATTGGTAAATCAAATGAGCTGAGCACTGTTTTCAGAGCAAATCATTTAATGGCTTGAGTTATTTTAAAACATTAAACAAGTACACAGCCAGGTACTTAGGGGAATGGATGAGTTGGTGAACCTGATGTATTGTTTATGGTTTGATTTTTGCTTTTAAGGCCGGTCTAAAATCAGTGTAATTACAAAATCAGTGTGAAAGCACGCAGCATTTGTGAGTGTGATGTATATCCAGCTGCCCCACTGCCTGTTAGTTTAAGAACACATGTGGGACACGCTTTGCTAATGAGGCCAACACAGTGCATGTGGCTCAGTGAGGCTCAGACACTTTGTTGGTTTTTATCTAATTTCCACAAAGCGAACAAATAAGTCAGATCAAAAGATACTGCATTACAGTTACAGTCAGATGAAAGTGAAAAACAAACACACCTTCAGGGGCAGGGAGGAGTTATACAATTAATAAGGCAGTTTAATTATTTGAAGCCTGTGGATGTAATGCTAATAAAAAATACTTTGGATATGTGCTGGTGGACACATTTGTCCCGCATCATGGTGCAAAAAGGAAATGGAGGAAATATTGCAAAAAAGAAACTAAATAAATTAAATTGTGCAGTAGAGGGCAAACAAAACAAACCCAAAAAGGATTAAAGCTTTGGAAGTTGTGAAGTTTAATCTGCTAACAGTTTATATACTGCATCTTCTCCTGTTGGTACAAACCAGTAAAGCATGAAAATTCATTCTTGGGCAAAATATAGCTTTTTTAAAAAAACAAACAAACTCAGGGTTACAGGTACAAGCTTTTGCAGTGCTTCTGGTTTAGTAAGTGGACCTTGAGAAGACTCTTTTTTTCAAACATTCACTTCTTGTATACAAAAAACTGTGTACTATAGCAGTGACTATAACAGTACCTATAGTGTCAAACAGTGACACATGTTAGAATTGGTTCTGGATAATTAAACACGTCAACACAAAAACAACATCCTCTGATTCCTCCTCAAGCGGGTGTGAGGTCTTTTTGAATGGCTCTGAACAGCTGGATCATGGTGTCAGTCCACGCCTCTCTCTGCTGCTCGTCGCTCATTCGCGCCAGCGTCTGAGTGGCGTACACCAGGGTCAGCACCGTCCTCTCGAAGTCCTGCCGGCTCAGGTGCTGCCGGCGCCGGGAAAGCTCTGCAGTCAGGCGGCGGATGTCGGATAGCCTTTTGGGCAGGACGTCTTCACAGATGACCTCCAGCTTCTCCACGGACCGCAGGGAGGCCAGCTCCTCATCTGGGATCAGCATGGTGTGGCTCTCACCCTCTACCTGCATCCCAGCCAGCAGAATCTGGGAGACAGAGGTCCATTATATTCACTTACACTGCAAATACAAACTACTACTCATCTGCTTGTGAAGCGAACTGAAGACATCATAAGAGATTCAGACATGCTGCTTTCCTCAGAGTCGGGAAGACTTTGGGTAAACACATATTTCACATTTCTGTTAATGATTAGCGGGGGGACACAGTGTTTTCATTTTTTAACCAGCAGCTTTCAGCTGTCAAATATAGACCACAAATGTGTGATTTATACAATTTGCTGTGCACATTCTCAACATATCTATATTGGTTTCCAGACTCATGAGTCATGAACCCTCGGGTTCTGAAAACTGACCTCAAAAAGCAGGTTGATGTCCTCCACTGAGCGCTGGAATGTGGGGTTGATCAGCGAATACGTCCCACGCTTTATTCTGTACGCAGATGGGTACAGAGCTGGAGCACATGAGAAGAGGAAATCTGATTAGAGGATCTCCCTCCTCGTCCAGCAATTACCAACCCGCTCCCCAACAAAGTGGCATGTATGTGGGTGGGCCAGAGGTTGAGTAAACACAGATTCATTACTGCTCAAATATTATGCATGTGGGGGAGGATCTGGCTCCGTGCTGTGCAGAGGGTAATTGGTCTTCAACCCGAGCCACACATGCCCCAGTATTTACAAATGGCAGCAGCTGGTGCACCCAGAGGTGAGATAGGGCAGGTGTAACTGACCTCATTTGGTCAGACTTTCAAAGTGTAAGTCCACATAGTACCCGCCACACCCCCACCCCTCCACTGCCTCTGTAATCTGAGGGGTTCAGATAGGGCCGGAGCTGCTGCTGCCTCATCTCTATGATAAAATACCACGAAATCCATATTTTACTGGAGGTGATAACCGGAGGCAATTCCACATGGCTACACATACCTCTTATCTGGAGGTGAAAATTAACTAAGTACATTTACTCAAATACTGAGCTTAGGTATCAGGTCATGGCACTTTACTACAGTGGAAATTTAAAAAAAAAATCTAAATGTTTTCTTTTACATTTCACAGGAAAGTACAGTGATAAAAACAGTTAGCTATTTACACACCCAGCAGACAATGGAGCAACATTAGCATAAGTTAGCATGTTTCTGGGCACCCAGTGACTTTAAGTCCAGTGTTCACACTCTGTTTAGCTCTGCTGTGTACTGTACTCCACCCTCTCCTTAAAACATCTACCTGCTGTGTCTGGAAATGAGGTTTGTCAAGGCAGAACAAGTAAACTTTAATTTGCGGGCCATAAAACCAAAACAATTAGCTTAAAGGCACTAAAATGCTCTTGAGATTTGAGGGGAATTACAGACTTGGTGGATGACAGTGGTTCTCTGTGGGTTTATCATTATGTGGGAGCTCTTTCGTGTACACGACACGACACATAGTCATTTGAGCCATTGATAGATTAGTTAATTAACAAAATTTAGTGCAGCTTTACTAGAAATTTTCCCAGCATCACCAGCATCACTGGATCAAATTACAGCAAAAAAGATATTTTTGAATAAATGTGTACATCTCATCACATGTCCACCCTATAATCTGGTACCACTGTCCATTTAATGCACTGATATTCTGTACGTTCTGTATGAGAACCCGCTGAAAAAGATATTTAAATCAAGTGAGGAAAGTGAGGAAGCATAAAAAAAACTTTAAGCTTTAACTTGTCTTTCGGTTCACTGGCTTAAAATGCGAAAGTAAGATAAATGCTAAACGCGCCATGAAATCAGAAGGACATAGCTGAGTCAAAGGGATGATTCATGAGGCAGCCTGGATCTAACAACGTCATATTTGCGTTCTCATTTTTGCATAACAGCCCTGTGTGATAGTGAGCAGATTTTCCCACTGGTAATGGAAAGTGTATGGGAGGTCAAGTGTAAGAAAGCCTGGATTAAAAAGTAAGAAGAGGGTCCATATGAGGATAACCCAATCCCACTTTCAATGCCACTATTGGCTCTGGGCCTAGCCCTGCCTCTTTAAATGCATTCACATCATGATTCTCTCTACTGTCTGAGGCTCCAAGAGCAATTTAGTGACAATGCTGCAGGAGAGTGAAGTGAAAAGCAAACTTGATTAGAGTTGAAGGGGGATTCACAGCATAATGAAGTAAGGTAAAACTTCCTCTAAGCTTCTCCAAGACATCACTGTTTTTTTCCACTGCATCACATATTCTGCTGCCATCCGGTGCTCGGCTTGGCGTGTAAGCCAACGCACAGATTACACACACACGGATGTTAATGAGGTATATAGTATAAACACTGGGCTTCGTCTGAATTTGGATCAAATCCTCCCTTTACCCTGCAGCGGTATCTATGGTGCGCTGCCTCACCAGCTCTGCAGTAATGATCAGCCCCGCTGCCCACAGCCTCACCGGCCAGATACATTAAGCTTTATAGCATTTACGAGGCCAGCCAAAGCCACTTGCACTGGCTGATCTCTCCGTGTACCTGCTTCCTGCTTGGGCGACTGCCAGTCTGGCTTTGCCTTCGCAATTCAGTCCAGCCAGCATTCAGAATGTAAAGAAAATCTGTAGCTCAGTGCTC
This sequence comes from Psettodes erumei, assembly GCA_016785225.1. Classification (NCBI taxonomy): domain Eukaryota; kingdom Metazoa; phylum Chordata; class Actinopteri; order Pleuronectiformes; family Psettodidae; genus Psettodes; species Psettodes erumei. Next base: position 512,330 of record JAFBJZ010000651.1, read on the forward strand.
CAGTGTTGGAATCATAAAGCCGGACAATTTGGTACATCATTGTAATCCTCAGCATATTATCTCATACCTTTCACCTCTTCAACTGGCACCCATCCAATCAGGACCACAGCCAAGATTTCTGAAATACTGAGGGCAGGAGTCCAAAGTGCCCCAGTATAATCCCAGGCCACCTTAAAAATGATAGACCGGTGTTTTTTCACATTATCAAAATGAACTGAAAACACTTTGACAGTCTGGGACATACCCTCATTCACTTTTTTTTGCCAAAAGCGAGGTCAAAAGATTGATGCCACTCTTGTGTCTCTCATTAGGCCAATAAGCGTAGCTTAGCACAGAGACCGGAAACAGGGGGAAACGGCTAAGTTGGCTGTGTCGAAAGTAACCAAAATCTCCACTTGAGGAACTTCAACTGCAGCTCACACGAGCAGCGTCTTTCATGCTGTGTTTCCTGTCTCTATACTAAGCTAAGCTAGCTTTTTCCTGCAATCATGGTTACCAAACTGACTAGCATCACTATTCTTCGAAAATATTTTCCGCAAACAGTACATCCATACAAGACTAACATTGTGTTGTTTCAAGACCTTCTCAACAAGGTCAACAATTCTGGTGGATAGACACAAAATCTCTTCATCTTTTCAGTCAAACTTAAAACATCTGTTTCTAAGAAGGTGTTAAAAACTTTGAAAAACTTGCTGTACCCCCCCCAACTCCCCCACCATGGAACAGCACTGAAAGTACTTCCTTAGATCACTGATGTGCTGCTGCTCTGAGTGTGTCACAACTTGTTGGTGGAAATTTACACTCCTCATTGAGTGAGCAACTCCCAATTGTAATGCCTGTGCACACACATTAAGATACTGAAGAGACACTACAGCATCAGTGGGGCATCGTCAATGTAAACAAAATCACACTCGGGGGCGGCACTCATTAGAACTAGGATTACAGTGTTAAGGAATGGAGGAGCTGCAGGGAAATGACAGCGTGGAGTCCAAACCCAGTGCTGATTTACATTTAAAATTAATAATCTTTAATTTACATAAAAGTTTTCTATGACTCTTTGTCATTGTTTGCTGTGACAAACAATCCTCAAGCAGGAATGTGCTTGTATTGTGTTTCTTAGCAGCGGCAGCAGTTTGGAATAAAAATGTTGCTGCAAAAGCAGTTTGTTTGTCTTATAACATTTATAAAGCTAAAAATAAGAAATAAAAGTCCTAGAGGGTAGAAGAAAAGTAAAATGCATGACTTCGAGGCAAAGTTTACTGTGGTCAAATGCAGCTTGGCAACAGGCAGGAACAAAGGGAGTGAAATGCAAAGGCTGAGTTGCACCACAGGCAACTGGAACTGAAGGGGCAGCTATATACAGTATATAGTGAGGAGCCAAAGGGTTTGGGAAAAGGTGCAGAAAGCGGGTGTAGAGGTCAGCTGACGATGCAGCGCAGGGCATGGAGGCAAAAGCAAGGAAGGACATTTGTTCATGCTTTCACTCTGTCACTCTGCAATGAGCAGTAAATTTCGATTTTACACACGTGGATGAATGAATATTGGACATTTTGTGTCATTGCTGACAGTCACATGGGTGTAACTTTTCCCATTTGTAAAATTCAACGTCACCGGTGACCTCTGCTGCTCTTTGACTTCAAATACACTTTCAGGAGGAGGTGCAGTCCTGACCACAAGTATTTTGTTCTTGTTCTACTTTGTAGAATGCTCACCCTGAGCTGCTCTGCAGCCACCCTCAGCACTTCAGCTTGTTGCGGAGTCACTCTGCCTTTAGCCTGGTCTTCACCAAGTAGACTAGGGCTGGTTGAAATCAGGTGACTGAGGATTTTCCACCTCTTCCCCCCCAAGAAGGTCTTTGGTTGCTTTGTTCATATGTTCACATGTGCGGGGCGACTTTCTCCTGCTGGATGAGGAAGTGTCATCCAGTACGTTTTGATGCATTTGGCTGAATGTGAGCACACACAATGTTCCTTTATACTTCTGCATCCATCCTGTCCTCCCTCGTCTTTCCATCAGCAGTGAAATCATTAGTAGATGCCAGTGTGCCAGTTCCATTGGCAGCCACACAGACATGACAGAACCAACACCATGACAGAGTTTGATTTTTGTTTCATTCAGCTTTGTTCCAGACCTCTACGAGTGTGTTTTTTGTGAACTGCAGTCTGACCTTTCTGTTTCTGGAAGGTTTGCCAGGCGTTTGCATCTTGTGGTGAATCCTCTCAAGGTTTCATGAGATATTCTTCTGATCGTTGACAGGGAAACATGTCTGCCCACATCCTGGAGCGCATTCTTGACTTGCTGTGGAGTCATAAAAGGGTTTTTCTTCACCACAAAAATGATTTTCGGCTCCTCCGCAAGACTGTTGCTCCTGAGTCAAACAGGTTATTTGCTGTTTCATAGTTTTATATGATTTGGCAAACCAACTCCCTTTGATATCTCCGATAGATTTTTACATTTTTTACTTCAGCCTTGTTATTATTATCTTCCTCTTGTTTTGACAGACAGCTCCTCCTGAGTCTAAATGGCAGCTCTCCATCAGCTCTGAGCCATGTGTGAATTCCTTTGTGCATGAACTAATGTTGGAAAGACACACAGCTGCCTGAGAAGCATTTAGTAGTGTCCAATTACTTCTGAACAGTATGTCTTGTGAGGGCCATGTCTCAGTTTCTCAGTTCCTGTACTGACGTAAACCAGCTCAAATTAAAGCTGAGACGTGGACAAAAATATTGGAGTGATGGCAAGACCCTGCAGAAAGCAGTTAGGGCAGCAGATAGAATCATCACAGTGCCCCCCACCTCCATTTGGGACATTCATCAGAAGAAAGCCACCACCATTATGAGAAACTCTTCTCACCCGGTCCACAGATTGTTTGCCCCTCTGCTGTCTGGGAGGTGATATACAGTAAGAGCATCAAAGCCAACACCCCCAGGAGGCATAATAGCTTCTTCCCCAGGCTGTTAGGCAGCTGAATACTCATCTCAGAAAAATAATATGTACTTTGGTAGTTCACATCTGGAGACACTTTATAGGCGACGGTTGCTGCATCCGGCCATATTTTTAATGCACTTTTTAACCTTGGCACACAAGATATTTTTAACTGTCTCTTAGCAGCAACCTCGGCACTGTCCCATGAGAAATGTCTCTTCGTTCGGCGATGTGATAACAAATAAATATGAGACTGAAATATGGTGCATTAGGTGCTAAACTGGGACTCGAGGCCAAACCTCATTGCTCACGGCTTTATGTTTATGTTGAATACAAAAAATGACAATTTTATAAGTGGGCCTGCGATGACAATTTAACACTTCCCCATTCCATGTTGGTTTACTCAAATTGAATGAAAGACATTCTTTGGTTTTCAGGCACTTCTGCATTAACTGAGCTGCATCTGATACACCAGGGTTTTCATCAGTCCTACTGTCCCTCTGATATGACATGAACGCAGCATTGGTTCATCAGCCTGAACCAGAAACACAAATCATTGTCGCCAGTGTACGTCCTCAAGCTCTCACCATTTTTTTTAGAATTTGATCTTGAAACAAGAGAAAAAATGTATGCAACTCTATTGAAAAGTATACAAATTGGTGCCTGAATTTCATTTTCATCAAGTGCCCCTGCAACGTATTCTCAGTTGCGGGGGGAGATTTTTTAAAATCTTAATGTCAAAGTTTTAACATCTTAATGCAGGTAGACAAAATAACAAGGAAATTAATATTTTTCAGGTGATTAGGTTTTTTTCCTCATTTTCAGGTGTAATATATAATGCAGATGTCCTTCTTCCCACTGCTCACTCAAAGCCTGTTCATCCGTCTCGCCCTCCCCCTCCCTCCTCCAGTGCTCCAAACAATCAGCACGGGCTTCCCCCAATGTCATTACACACAGGCAGGGAACTTGTAATCTCCCGCTAACTGCTTGCATGGAGATCAGGGAACAACAAAGATGCATTAATTAGCAGGGCTAAATGGTAGTCCTGGCTGGGCCGATGTCTTGATGAGAGAGAGACACAGAGTGAGGGAAGGGGAGAAGGGGAAAATAAAAAAATACAAAAAGAGGATGGATGTCGGACGCCTCCAACACAGGGCGAAAAGGGCACGGGAAGGAATAAAATCTTTGCAGTGATGACTGTTCTTCTGCTTAGTGCTTCAGACCTCCTCCAAATGATTTTTAAAATGCACCCAAACCACAGTATTATTGCAACACAGATACTAAACCCACTATTTACAGTGTAAACACAGACTTCAGCATCAATAATACAGTGAGCCCAGTCTGAGAGCAGCTCAGCTGTAATAAAGATACTCAGTATTGCCGGAGGAAGATGAGATAGGATTTGACACTGTGGGTAATGGGATACTGGGGAAACTGGTGATAACTAGAGATACTGGAGAAAGGTCACATACAGTATATCCAGTTTTTACTATTTTCACCGGTCGCCCTCCAGGGACTGTTTTCCCCTGTGACTTAAGCAGCTTAACCCTTTACCACCACCAGACTACTTTTGATCATTAGACCCTCTTGGTCGAAAGTTTCAATGATGGACTGCTAAACTGCTGAAGACACCATATTTTTATGAGTTTTATTCAGTTATATGGATTATTATTTTTGAAAATAACCTGGATTAAAGAAAAAACACTGTACTGGTGCACAAATATGACATAAATCTTCACTGTAATGGCAGTTTGGCGAAGTATCCCACTCTTTAAGTAATTAAAAAAGGAAAAATGTAATTAATAGACAAAGTTACGCTTTATTTCACCTCAAATTCATAAATTCAAAGTCCTGTTGGTGGCCCTGGTATTTTCGCATCATATGATCTAAGATTTGAAGCTATGTGAGTGTTGAGAAAGGAATTTCCTCAGCGAGTGGATCCAGTAACAACAGCCCAGTCACTTCTCACTGGAAAATGGTCCTCTGTGTCGCAGTGCTACTCGGATATCTGAAGAAAGTAAACACATTCTTTGGCGGAGGCAAAGGCGTGCACCCAGATTACCATTCGCTAACAAGCTCAGGACCGCTTAAGAGCACAAATCAGATTTTCACACCATGCCGACACCGTGGCCTGCGAAGGAAAATTGAGACTTAATGTGTTTCTGGTGCAGATGAGTTCGAGCCCACCTACCTTTCCTGTGGTGCTGAGTGGCTGCCAGGTAGATGGACAGGTAAAAAAGAGCGAGCAGGGCCCACCACTGCGTCATGTTGATTATCCTCACACACGCACACACACACTCCCTCCTTGTCAGGCTCTGTCTCTGGGTCTCAGGGGATGCACTCACTGTCATAGATGGACATTGCAAAGGTGGATGAAAACTTTGAGTTTCAGCACCACACATGCAGCTGCTTCATGTGGAGGATCATTCCTTCGTTCACCGTGTTCACCCTTCTGTTCCCTCCTCCCTCCCTCCATCCATCCTCTCTCACTCTCCCTATTTTTCTTTTTGTGTGTGTTCTCCCCTCCGGCCAAGCAGTCTGGGCTCCCATCTGGAAATTTGGGGAGTGCCTGCCCTCTTGGCTGGACTTTTCTCACAGCTCCTGGCTGACTGCTCGGCTGGTTCACTGTTTCGGTTGCTGAGTGACTCTCAAACTGACTGGATAACTGGGTTTCTGAACAACTTGCTAACTGATTGACCGAGCATAATGGCATCCAATAAGCCAGAACCAAACCAGTGCGACACGAAACGACGAGATGAATGGTCTCTTCTTGCTTGAGTAAACACTTATTGGCTTAAAGGATAACACTAGTTCCTTTATTTTTGTACTTTTAACCATTATTTCTGTCATATAATAGTTGGATATGGGGATGCAACAACACAACATGGACATAGGTGAAGAAACAAGTAGTCAGAGGCTCAGACAGGTTGTGCAGGTTAGTCAGATTAGTCAGATTATCCTGGTGTGGGCTACTGCACTCATGACCTCAGTGTTTGTGAAATCCTGGCCACAGTCCTAGAAATTTGTGTACAATAGAAGTTTAGATTGTGATTGTCTTACTGATCTGTTGGGCCTCTTTTCAACAATGCAACTGCGTTCCAAGATCTCAGCAATTAACTTGATTCCAGTGTTATTACAAACAAACTGAAGCTGGGGCCAAACCCATAAAGATTTGATCCAAATTATAATAAACTCAATTTTTTCTTCAGTGTGCTCAGTTAAGTCACCAAGAATGGAAGTCCCATCTTACTTCCTCCTACGCAGAACCTTTCTCTATTTAGGTGTTTTGACATTGTCCTTGCCGTCATGCACTCAAAGTCCGTTAATTAGCTGAACATCCTGCACTGCGAAGAACAAAGTCCCGACTGAAAAGGCTTGCTTGACTGCAGGTGTGTCGCGCCGCGGCCAGACAACGATGAAACACAGACGGAGACAGACGGAGACAAACAGCGACGTGTCTACATCAACAACAAGGACGACGTGAGGACCACTCCGAGCATCTTGATTCAAGGCTGTCAAGACACCCCCTGCCTACCCACCTCCAATCTTTATACGCTCTCTTCCACAGCCTCTTTGGCTGTTTGTTTGTCACAGAATATGAGCAATAAACACACAGTCCCTGTTCTGGTGCCAAAGCATATAATAGAATGTGTAGGTGCGCTGGATCTCAGATGGTTTGCTTTCTTGGCTCAGCCTCCGAGGTTACATCTGCTGAAATAAAACACAGATAATATTTCAGCGATGGCCTTGTGTAATACAAAAACAAAGCCCCCTCATGCCCAGCTAGTAGATTACAGTTCAACAATTAGTTATTCAAATTGAGGCTGTAGATATTAAATTCAAATTTTTATTCTTGCAATGTAGCGCTGATAAGAGTCCACTTTTTCTTATCAATGCTACGCTGTTGGAATAAACAATGAAGCGTCGTCCACTTTTTTTTCCCCCTCTGTTTTGAATGGAAAGCCTCTGAGCTTCGTCAGCCACACTCCTCGTTGAGAAAAGCCTCGGCATCAGCAGTTCATGTCACAAAAAAACGCAATCGTAAACGGCAGCACGAGACGTTTCATTTCAGTGCCGATAAAAACACTGAGTGGACATGTGGGAGCCATAACTCTGCTTATCTGGATACTCTTAGAACGATTTGATGCCTCTGTGTGAAAAAGGTTGTCAACAGCGCCTGCATTCATGTGCTTCATTTTTAGTGCTCCAAAACAAAACAAAGCAAAACATATATATATATATATATATACAGAGAGAGAGAGAGAGAGAGAGTATATGATGGTAGCGAATAAAGTGAGGAGCAGAGGTGGATGACTTTCAGAACATAGCACAATGAAAACTCAGCTCTGCCTGATTGATTAGGAGACATAAAAGATATTCTTGTTAATCTGGCAACATGCAACGGTTTGATTAATCTGCACAGTGCTGGATGACTTTAATTTATGTAATTTTCTTATACTGCTGCCATATGTTTGATTGTATATTCGCCCGAAGCAGATGGGCACCCGAAGTATGACGCCCCTCGCTTTTTTGTTGCAGCCTGTGCAACATAAAACCCATTTACATGGATGAGGAAGCTGCTGGCATGCCTCAGTGGACAAGCTGTAATTCTTGCCTGCATGTGATTCACATGCAGCAACACATTAAGCGAAGGCAGATGGCATCTGAAGGGCGAAACCAAAGCCCAGGATCACATTGCAGCTTGTCTGCAGCTCCTCTGTGTTTGCCTGCAGGCGCAGAGATCCAGATACTGTAAGACAATAAAGAATGTTGCTGACCCCTGAGGATGGAGGTTATAAACACCCAATCCACACAGATGCACTTGTGAAAAAACATGTCCTACTGTGACCATGAGAGGGCAGTGTTACGACACACGACCTGCGTGGTCCACACTTACCCAACTTATCCAAGATCCTGCAGTGGTTGCCGCTGCTTTCCATCTCTTTTGGTGATGCTGCATGATTTCAGTGATAATTGAATTCTATTCAGATTGGGTCTGGCAGTATAAATGTAGCCACTTAACACAGATCAAAGGGTTGTTTGGGTTCAAACCAGGTGGAGACCCTCGAGACATCCTTTAGTTTAATTGCTTCTGTGCTGTAAATCACTGAAATGCCTCAAATATGCAAATGGCTGTGAGGCCACTGTACATCTGAACTTGCATGGGGGCTCGCTTAATAGTCAAATTGCAATCACACAAAAAAGTCTGCAGCTGCAGTTTCACCTCACAATGTTGGAATAATAAGTAAACACCAGACCCTGATTGTGCAAAATATAGAAAATGCTGAGATTTGTCCTGCTAAGGTTTTGTGCTTCTTTTCCAGTTGAGGGACTATGGCTCATGGGGGGTGTTTTGAGTTAAAGCTTAAAGTTAAAGCCATGTTACACTATGCTGATTATTGTTTGTGACAGATTGCAGACTGCATGTACTGAATGTAAAACGCTCCCTTCCCAGAGGAAAGCCTCCAGCTATGAACAATACGACAATACAGTACAACACTGTTTCTATACCGCAGTTGACTTCTGCTGTCTGTGTTAAACCAAGCCAAGGCATTTAAGAGGTTAGAGTTTTTAATTATTTTTAATCCCCCAACCAAAGCTCTGCTGAAAGGCTTTCTGCCTTCGTCAGGCCTTTCATCGTAAATGAGAGTTTGTTTTTCCTTCATCCACAAGGTTGCAAAGACGTAAAAATAAAAAAACAAAAATACCAAGGCCTGTCAAAAAGAAAAAAAAAACATGTAAATGAATAAGTAAGAGCAGAAAAATTTTAGTAAAAACTAGCGAGAGGGTGTAAGAGAAGCATGTAAGGAAAATTATGACTTCTTTCTCGTCCAATAGCCAGAGTGGGAGAGGTAAGTGAGGAAAAGTTTGCCAACAGAGTGAATTCGACTATTTGAAAGTTTAAAAACCAACATCTATTGATTGACCATAGTTAGTGGCAGCATGGCAGCCGTCACAACAAGAGAGGGAGAGCGTGAGAATGGGCTGTCGAGCACATCTCCACCTCGCTGGCAGGAGGCACATCACGCATCAAAACAACTCAACAAAAAGTACCGAGTGTGTGAGTGTTCAGCCACGACGCCTAATCATCATACCTCAAGCAGAATAATTACCTCCACTGTCCATCACACCTCTGCAAACAATTTCATCAAGGCTCATCTGAATAAAAGCACAGTCACAGCGCGTGAGTCTTTAAATGGAACTGGTGCGTCCTGGACAGCTTGCGTTATCCTGGTCGGCCCCCAGTGGGTGTCTCCACACCCAGAAAAGTAGCTACAGCATTTGTCTGCCGGAAAAAAATAACACAGGACACCGGATTCATTACTGTGGAATCTAGTATGTATTACCATACAATATCATAATCAGTCATTAGATTAAATAAAGCTGTGTAACTCTTGTAAAGTTAATAGAATGCCTTTGTAATGTTCACCTTGCTAATTTCCTGCTTTGTTCTCCTGCCTGTGCTTTTTGGTTCAATTCATTTATAATGACCTGATTCATTGTGACATGTCTGTGTGTAAGTGTGCGCTGCTAAACAAGATGATTTCTTCAGTGTAAAACTTTTGTCACCGTCAACAACAGGAAGTATGGAGTTGTGAAATGCTCATCATGGTTGAGAGAAACGTGTGGAACCTGTCTGAGGTGCAGTGTATTGAATAAATGTGACAAAGTGGATTTTAACAGCGTCAGTCTACTCAAGTTCCCCTTACTCTGGTGCTTTTGACCCAGTCACATGGTCTGTCATACGAAGATGAAGTTTGCCCATGAGAAATGGATATTCAGACTACATTATTTTGAGCACTTTTATGCCTCTTGTACGCATTTGGTTAAGAAATTAGCTTGACAGTTTATTCCTGACCATGGAGGCAGCTGCTATTGTGCATAAAGAAAAAAAAACTCTCTGTCAATGTGTCATTTGACTGAGCATAATAAAGCAAATATTGTTCACACCAAACTGAACATGGCTCAGTCTGTGCTCACACTCCTAAATATAAACTCATTAATGGTTGAAGTTTAAAATCTCTGATTTCTCTTGATTTGAAAGCTTGAGGGGCAAGTCATAAGTCATGTAAAAATACCTTCAGTTATGTGGTTGAATTGTTAATATATGACAAAGCTATGCAGCCAAGTGAGTAACACTAATTGCTTGACTTCTACCTGAAAATTTAAGGTTAATATTCAAAAGCTTGCAGGCCTCTAAGGCTTTTTACGGGGATCCTGTTCAGAGCTAAACCACAAGTTGTAGTGAAAATGAACACAATATTCATGTGATGTTTTATTGATGTTTTCATTAAGGATTTTAGTGTTTTGCTCAAGGGCACTTAAGCGTGGTAGATCCCTGCCGTCCTCTGGGTTTTGCAGGAAAGCTGTCTTACCACCCCCTGTCACCCAGCTGCCAGTAACCGCTGCCTAATAACCAGAATAATGATCGATATGTATCCTCATTTCCTGTGTAATCACTGCTGATACTTGGGCGTGCGTTGGCCGGATCCCGCACGTTAATGAAAAGCGCTCCTGGAGTCGCGGTGAGAGGCGAGCACGTGACCAGAGACGATCCGTCACCGCGATCGTGACCGTCGCGCGAGTCGTACTCACGATTTCCAGTCACCGTCATCAGCCGGTCATGAGTAATGAGGGCGTGTTCGCCGGGCCCCGGTCATCAGCGCCTCCACATTAGCGACACACCCCCCTGGAGAGGGAGCCGTCACGACTCCAGCCAGAGGCAGCGGGGAAGACTGGGCCAGGAGTCGCGCGCATGCAGCAAGGAAATTAAAAAAGCTGTGGCTCTTATGGATGCTTTGACATATGTGGCATTTTTTCCCCCTCGGGAAGTGTCTGTGTTGATTTATTCAGGGAAATTCCAAGACGCTGGCCGAGGAGGAGGTTATAAATGAAATCTGATGTAGACATCAATAAAGAACCGATCTATGGTTCTGTTTCTTTGGTTTTATCTGTTTTATCTGTGCCTTGCGAGTGAGCAGCATTTTGATCTTGCACTTTATGCATCGGAAATATATGGAGCTATACTGTGGAGAGCATTCAGTATCCAGTGCTTCCTTTCTCCTGATTCAAGACATGTGACTGACTAAAAATACTAAAGACTGATTCAAGCTTGACATCTTGTCACTCATCAGTTTTGATGGAACCTCAGTTTTGATGTTTCATTCAGACCGTTCCTCTACGTCCTCTAAAGCACATGGAGGGAAATATTATTGATCATTATACACCCAGGTCGCATGACAACCTGGGAAACTGGTTGGAATGCATTTTTACAGGATGTGAAAGCATTTCACTGGACAGGCATGCGGCTCAGATTTCTTCAATAAAAAGTTAAGAGTTTTTATTTCATCATATATATTGTTACGTATATTTTACTATAGTGGCACTGATGTGGCCGTGCAGGTTGAAAATGTGTAATGCCATTACCGAAGCCATATACAGTAAATCTGCTTTATGTCTATACAGAGATGAGAAGAGAAGCGCGATGGAAATAAAAGAAAAGAACTGAAGTTCCTGATGAGTTCTTCAGTCTGAGCTGTTTAACTGGTTACGACTGCGAAAACAGTCCAGCGGTCCATTTTGTCAGCCCTATTTTGATGTATTGTTTATGATGGGTTTATCTTGTTTTATTTAGTTTTCAATAGTATCTTTTTGATTTTGGTCTCATTGCTCAGTATAATGCTTGAGATCACGGCAAACTTTATGAAAAAAGAAAAAAAAACTTTTATCATTTTCCTCCATGTTCTTTCTGGGTCCTCGTAGTGCTGAATGCATGACGTGAAAAGTAAAACCTGCACTTTATTCTCGCAACACACAAGACCCGAGAGTCTGCATTATTCTGGTTCTGACACCTGTGCCTCTCGTGGAAGCTTTCCTCAACCTCAGGGGACAGAAACTTCCCTGCACCTGGTTCACAGAACAACTTGAAACATTGTGTGGGTGAATGAAAGATGGGGAACAGAGGACCCAGACTGAACCCTGGCAAATGAGGTCAGCTCCAGATCTGGTGGTGGTGTTGTGTATTATGATGTGTGTGTGAGGAGGTGCCCGCTCCTGGCCCCCATGAAATGCAGCGCTGTGAAACATGGCTGAGCATCTGCAGGTGGCTAATAGCGGGATCAGACGGTGGCCTTCTGCAGATGGTGCAGTACTCTGGTGGGAGGGCAGCTTTGGAGGACACTAAAGAGGCGTGACAAAGGACAGGAAGAACAGGAAAGTGTATCAGGGTGATTTGTGGGGATTTAACAGTGAGACGATACGAAGAAACAAAACACTGACAGTGTGTGTTTTGTGGTTATAGTTGGCGAGTCACCAATGACAAAATCAGAAACTCTCCTCTGCTGTTTAAAGAGTGTTTGATGATGGCTTATCGCTGAAAAAAGAGAAAAGCCTCTGACGGCAACCGCCAAGCAATGGGAGATACCTGGAATATTGATAATCGATGTCAATGATATCTCCGACTCCGGCTAGATAACAGGAGTCACAGAAAGATGGCAGCTGCACTAATGGAGCAGTGGGGCTGAACATCTTGGAGTGTGTGAGTGGGTTAGGGTTAATGATCGTGATAAAAGCCACAAATATCCATTACGTGCCTCTACTGGAAATCCAGTTCCACCGAGCCGCCCTGCCAGCGTTATTGATGAAAGCCGTGTTTTCATTAAAAAACACATCAACCTGGATCTGTGGCGACCTGTCGATGTTGTCTTACGTCGATAGAACGTAAACAATGCCAGGGGTGCGGATCCGTGCGGAACAACCGAGCAGCTGGGAACAAGAAAACCATTTTTCAAACACATTTCGTCTCCCAGCTTGAGACTTTTGCATGCCCCGTGTGTTCGGTGTTCAGGCTTTGACACTGTCTGTATCTGATTTCAAAACAACATCTGGAGGGAGGGAAGGAGGCGCAGAGCTCAGCTTGAACCTGCCTTTCTCTCCCCTGTGTGTGTGTGTGTGTGCGTGCGCACGACTTTGTGACTGTCAAGCAGTCACAACCAAATCCAAATCTCTGCCTTGTTAAAAATCTAACCCCCACCACCATCAATCCTCTCAAAGCTGTGTACCGCGGAGCAAAGTGCCTTGTTAGATCAGATCTGTTGCCGGTTCTCCCAGCAATATCCCCGACACACAAAGTCTGGATTATACAATTAAACTGTGCATTTTTGCACTTCAAAAGCTTAAGCTCTTTGTCTAAAGCACAAGCACACACACACACACACACACACACACACACAGTTTTATGAAGATAAATGAAACAGCTTTAAAAAAATCCCAAACCAACACACACTAAACAAGACGCTTACACCCAACCTGGTACATGGACACCCAGTTGTTCGTTTGTCACAATTTTTTTTTATCCTGTGTCTTTTTTTTCTTTTCAGGTTCTTGACTGTTAATCTCTCTGAACCCCCCCCCCATCCCATGCTTTTCCAGTGTGAATCAGGGCAGGGGGTTGGACAGACACTACTTTGTAAGAACTAGTGCATTTGAAGTTGCCTTAAGTGTCAAGATTTTGATGTGCTAAATCCACAAATTTCATCACTAGGGGCCTAAGTTGCCCATTTTGCTCATACTAGTTAGGATTACTTTAAAGTGTAGCTTGATATTTTGGGGAATCATGCACAGATGACAGAGATATATCAGTCTCCTGTCTTATTTAGAGAACAGGGTGTCCTCAGACACTCCAGTCAGTCTGGATGCTACCTCCTGGATTTTTTTATTTCCTCTGACGACCCATTTTAAAGGGGCAATTGTGAGGCATAAGCCTCCCTCCGACTTTCGCCTACAGCATTTCACTTAGCTTCCTGTACAATATGGGGGCTTGGGGAGGAAATGGCAACAGAACAAAGGATGGGACTTTACACAAAAATTTTGGAATTCATTCAGTCAGAATCCTCAAACGGTTGAAGCCACATATTTTTTCTTTCAGGATAATCTTTGGGATTCATTTTAATCTCTCTGTGCCCCAACATTGCATACACCAACCCAGACTGTCACAAAGCACTGCCCTAGATGTGTCTCTCCTCCTCAGCAGTCATTTTTGTTATTTATCTCCTCCTGCTGTCTATCTGTCCATCTTGCCTACTCATAACTTAATCCATTATGCCTTCTCGCTCTAACTCCCTAGGCCCCTCCCTCCCTTTTTGCTGTCTTTGTCTTTTTTTTCCCATTTTCTGTCCCCCCCCCCAGCCTCAAGGTCAATTTCCAGTTAAAATCACAGACAACTTCTCATGGCCGTGGCGACAAGCCGCCCTCGAGCGGCAGCAGTGTGGTTACTCTCGGGAAAAGGCTGCAGATGCACTTGCAGGTCAGGATCCTGATTTCCCGTTTGTCAAAGTCACGTGGGGGGGGGTCATTGTTCTGTTACATCCATGGGGCTTGAGAGCGTCAGTTTGTTTGTTTGTTGATCATTGCGCGTCCTCTGCTGTCACACCTCCTCGCCGACCTCCGAGGTTGCGTCCGGGGCCCCTGTGGCAGTGACCGTCCTGACCCCGGGAACCGGTGTGCAGACAGCGGCGCGCAGTCATCCCTCATCTGCATGTGTGTGCACCCGCGGCCACAGGCGAGGGATTTGCGAGCTCGCGGAGCATTTTTTATGAATACATGCATGCGGGTTTGTGAATAGAGCAAACGAGGCCACCAATTGGGTTGTATGGATTATTTCCCCCCCCTCCCCCTTTCTCTACAGATACTTGGCAATATGTGGTTGCCATTGATCAATCCACTGTAAACCTCCCCAGCCCCATACCCCAATCAACTATGAGCCAACAACAGACTCCAGGGCACAGGCGAGCAATGCTTGGGGCGTATTTACCCGGCTGAGGTTTGCTTTGAACTGATAACATTTTACCACCATGTATAAAATAAATCATATATGGAATTTTTATTAAACCTGAAGGCATTATCAGCACTGAATACAGCACACACAGCTTCAGAATCTCAATAGAATTTTTTTTTTTGCAGTAGATGAGAAAATGTATTAGGTTGGAGGTTAGAGCACAGAGCTTTATTTATTCATATATATTTTTTTAATCCTTTCTGGTCAATGAAGTTGATGTCAGATGATGCACCTGTGAGCTCTGTTTACTTTCCATGGTTTGCAGGTCGTGCTCCGATCTACAGAAAAGGTGAGATTTCATTCCTGGAACCCATTCGCCTGGCCAATCCACTATTTCAGAGCAACTTCAGCATGATTTTTTTTCATCCCCTGTATCAGGTGTGACGAAAACCTTTGAATTTGAAGAGATTGCACTAGAGTGCCCGAGGAGACAACTCCCAAGGACATGACAAGATCTGAGCCTTTTTGCTCATGATGCGCAGCTGACCTCCCGGCTTCTCCTCCGCTGCGCCCCACCAGCCATTGATTTGAGCCTCGCACCTACAGGTAGGCAAAATCCTCCCTGAAGACACCGCACTTTGTACAAACACATAAATATTTAATTGTGTTGAGCACAAAGGTAGAAACTCCAACACTGGCTTTGTACTCGGGGAAACTTCCACCCAGGAGGACGAATTAGCATTAAAGTTTTGTGAAACTTCCTCAAAGTTTGGACAAGAACAACTGATAAACAAAAGACTGTGTAATTATACTTCAAGTAGGTACCTATACCATCAACCTTCTTTTTTTCTTAAAACTCAACAATAAACAGGAGCTATGTTCTCTTTGTGGAGCTCTATTTGTGGCATGGAGGAAACTATAGTTTCTTTGTTTTCCACGGTTTCCTGATTGCAAATGATGCGATAATGTTCTTTGTGTGCTCAATTGCATCTGGGGTTGCTTGTTTTCTCCTCTCGCGAACAAGACGAGACAGCCTCGCTGAGAGAGGCCAGTCACAGTATCGTTCCCTCGCTACTCTTTTGTGTACCACAACGTCATCACCGGAGATGGGACCTTGTGCAATTAAAAGCCAGCGACCCGCCTGACAGCAAGGGCTTGCAACTCCATTCCTCAGGTGCATTCAGAGAAGCACTGGAAACAGGACAGGCCTTGTTGACCTGTCAAGCTGTATTCATTCTAGAAATCAGAGCATCCATACGCTGAACTGGGTTGTGGGTGAAGAGGAACTACGTTGTTGCGTAACAGTCCTGGATAAAAACAACAGCGGGACAGTCAAATTCACTCTACGGGTCAGATGACTCAGTTACCAGCTGACAGAAATGTCCCCTGGGTGGGGAACTATTTAGATAACGGCACACATACAGTACGCACACACATGCAATGCACACCGAGGCACACACTCACACCGGTCTGCCTGCGAGCCCCATGTGCATGAAGGCATGGCCGGAGGGAAATAACTGTCACCTGCGATGTGTGTGGAGTCTGAATAATTGTCTCCCTGCATCTGTCTTTATGGTGATATGTGCACCCCTTCCATTCACTCAACATAAATCAAAGAAATAGATATAATTTTAACTTTTTAATGAAGAAAAATTACCAACTTGTGGCTGCACGGCTTGTTAGACAAACAAAATGATTGGGGTTCCCATTGGGTAACATGGCTCCAACCTTTCTAAATGAGCTCTCCATCACATGTAATCAATAATTGTCAACCTTCCTTCCACTATTAGAGTGCAGCGGGGCTCGGCTAGTTCAAACTTTTGCACCGCTGTGCCAAGCCTACCCAGTGCCACGGCGGCAGATTAATCAGCCGCTGTGTGCCAACGGTATTTCTCTTAAACACTTATTAAACTGCAAACTCTTAAGTCTGTTTTCCCCGGGGACTAGAAAATGAAACGTAGAGGACATTCTGCAAACACCCAGCGAGATCTGCATTGACGCTGCCCAGCTCTAATTACACGACAATTTATGCATGAGATTTCATATAGTTGGGAAACCTAAAGCAGGATTTATTTACTTCAGTGCAGATCCCCTCTTCTACAGCGTCACGACAGTCCTGCGCAAAACAACTAGCCCTGAAATAACATGAATTACAATATTTCACCCCCTTGAGCGTAGGATCATGGTGCGGCATGAAGCAATGTAATAGCATTTTCATTACTGAGTTTATTTGTTTATTGGCGGTTTTTGAAGAGACACGATATTTGTTTAATTACGAAAAAAAAGCTGGGAATGGCAGTTTGGGTTTGTAAAACAGCTCGAGAAATGAAAAGGGAGGCAGCGAGGCATTAAAAACAATGAAATGTTCTGTATATGAAGTCTGTGCTTAATCATCCTTGTGTCGACAGAGCAGCTTTCTTTCAGCCTGTTAACGATTGTCTTCGTAATTTCTTTTCTTTTTGTCTAAAGCCGTCGTGACATTCCAGACTTGCATGAAAATAAATTAGCTTGAAAAGTGTTTGTTGAACGCTGAATGGCAGAATCTTGTGAACGAAAGCACAGATGACGTTCCAATCTTTAAAAAAAAAAAAGACTTTTCAAACTAATATTCCTCTGAAGTTGTGAACTCTTCAGACACTTCGGCGATAAAAGATGCTTATTTCCTTTGGAACAAGAGGGTGACTCAGCTGTAAACCTCGGCAAAATCCATTAACCGCGGAGCAACAGTGAAGACCTCAGCAGCCGGGCCGAGCAGCAGTTCAGTCGGGAAGACGATGCCTGCTGCTGCTTAACGTAGTAGAAACGTTTGGCAGCGTTCACCCTAGAAGCAGCGATAAACACAATAACTAACGACCTGCTCCGCGGAGTTAATAGAAACTGACTGAGGGGTGAATGTGGGCAGCTGAGCAGTACATAAAGGTTTCATTAATAATAATGAAAAGTCAAACAGGAACAGGGACATATCCATGAGGAGATACAGGGGGCACATTGCCTATGTTAAATTTGACCCGTACTCAATCACCTCCATCTCAGTACACAGCTGCTTATGCCTAAAAATCCTACATTAACCTTTGCTGCGACCTCTTTTATTGAGTGTCGTTCTGCAGTACCGATACCCTGGTCACACTCAGACACTCCTGGAAGCTGTCTCGTGCTGCCAGGCTGAGTTGCTTGTTCAGGGGTTCAGAGCCCTGCTCAAGAGCACCTCGGTGTAGGTAACTGAGGAGGTGCCTGTGCAGAAATTGAACCAGCAAACTTCCAGTCATATTCATGTTCTAACATTAGGGGACAAAAGGGGGAGGTGAAGGGGAGGCACGGAGGGAGAGATTTGAGGCTGGTGCTGTACACACAAACATGACAATATATGGATATTGTCATATCCATCACTGAGCAACCGTAAATCTGCTTAGAAAATACAGAAATGAAGCTTCAGAGCTCGCCTGAAAAACTTCTGGCTTTTAAGGTTTCTTCTGCATCACAGTTAATCCTGTGATAGATGCCTGTGCATCCATGACTGCACTGCAAACAGGAACTGCTCGTGGCTAATTCAGCACACTTTCAAATGGGGAGCGCTTGGCGGAACGGAAACAAATGTAGGCTAAGAGAAGATTGCGGCTCATTTTCTCCATCTGTCGCGTCCCCTGCAGACCATGCACCTGTTCCCTCTCCAGGTTCCCCTGAGCCGGTGATTCTCAGTCAGCATTTTATCCCAACTTGCAGTGACCTTCGAGTGTCTCAGCCAAAACGCCAGACTGTTTTAAATTCCGGCTATAAACATCTGTGTCCTGAAGTGACAGATAGTTTTATGCATTTATGCAATTTTCTCATTCATTTTTCAGGTGTAATGAAAAGAACTTAATGATGCCAAATCTGTTTGGTACAGTATTATGGCTGCGGTAGGTACTTTCCATTCATTCACCCTGAAATCACCTTGTTGCTCGAGGTATGAATGCAATTTAAAATCAAATGACCACTGGAGGTACGCCTGACGACCTATTGATTTATAAATTAAGAGATCTGCGACAATTATTTCTCTGTCATTTCTGGGAAATGGGCAGGGAGCAAAAGTGCAGCAGTCGTTTGACATGAGAAAATCCCATAGCTAATTATTTTCTACGACTGGAGCCTCAATTTATTGTCCTCTCTGAAGGTGCCATCTCTCCATTTAGTCATCTTAATGTCTATTTTTAATCCTCCTCCTCTTCCTCCTGCTGCCATCTTTTGTTCACTCCCTCGCGTTATCTCATCTTAAAGAACGCCGTGGTGATCGACATCAGGAGATTGAAGCCAGTCTCCGTTGAAGGATCCACTGGCCTCCGAGGCATGGGGAGGGGAAGTGAAATTCATCATTCTGCCACCCACTATACTCAAATTAAAAACACGACTTTGGCGCACTCTGCCTCTGCAGGCGCCAGCACCATTCCACTTGTCGCGAGCTACGTGGAGGTTTCAGTGCAATTTGTTTGTACACGATCATGGGAAATGGTGGTTGAAGAGGTGATGGTGGAGCTAAATGGCCCGCTTAGAGTGATATAGGGGGAACAAGTAAATCAGAGTGTGCGCAGGGAAGGGTGCGTGATGGGTATAAGGTCTAATCGGCACATCATAAGTGTGTGAGACAGGGAAAAAGGCTGATCACGTATACACTTCAATAGCCTACTCTCCATAATAATACCCAGTAAAATACCATGTTCACTGGGGTCAGAAATCTGCATGTTCCTATCAATGTCACACTATGTCCACATCATGCTACATAATGGAGGTCAGAAGTATAAGTAAAAGTGCATTTGTCATTAAATTAACCTTGGGGATCTATTTCACCTGTGCATTAGCTTCCCAAAGATCTTCAGGATAAACACTGGGCGTGTTAAAAAAAGAAAACCTATGCACGCAGTTCAGTATTGTAAAGATAACAGCCAGATGGTGGGGCCACGAGGAATTAACGTGAAGGGGAAGGATGGCTGGGGTAACGGCGCCTTGTCCCTTCTGCTGGCTTTGCTCGTGCTGGAAGCTCTGTGCCGGAGTTAGCTCAAAGTTAACAACAGAAAAAGAAATGTCAAGAGGGCGGCACGTTGAGGACAGAGAGAAAACACAAAAAGGTCAGTCACGCTGCTGCTTGGGAGCAATAATGAGACTTCTGTTACAACCCAATTAGTTCCTGAAGTGCATCTGCAAATGTCAATTTGGGGAAACGTGACCGGAGATCTACTGTCACCAGTCCTCAGAAATTCAGTCTGTGAGCTTCTCCAGTCTCACATCAGCACTAAACTGTGACTTCTGCTCATCAAACACCGTGATTTTCATTACTCTCTCTGAATTAGTTGCAATGTCATATGCAACAATCGCCTCTCAGATTCGAGTGCTTGATTGCAGCAAATAAAAAACAACGACAAAGCATTTTGATATGAAGTCAACAATGTCCCCCCACTCCCAGTCCCACCAGCCTTCACTAGCACAAGCTTCTAGGTGATATATATATATATATATAAATAGCTCTATCAACCCATGTAGCCACTGAGTCAGGTGTCCTCAATCTGTGCAATCACTGGCACAACAGCTGTGCCCCAGTTCCACACTTTATGACTGCTTCTTAATTCCCTTTAAGTGTGTTTGAAGAGTGACAACATCACATGTGATGAAGAAAAAGTCAGCGTGCTTCCTGAAATACCTGACTTTTTCAGTGTCACATTGAATGACCTCCCAACAATGCAGCGCAGCAGAGAAATGAGAGGAGCCACTCACGGCTGCACTGCATGAACACCTAATTGTGGATGGTGGTGAGGGATGAGGAACACATTGGAGATCAAACATAGGCATTAAAGAGAGAGAGAGACACAACAAGTATCTTTTCACACTATCTGTATCTTTCAAATTTGAACTTGAACACCTGCTGGAATAGAAGACTCACGAACGTACGCTTGAAAGTCCAAAAGAAAATGGAATAAATTGGAGTTGAAACGTACACTCACTGGTAATTTATAAGATACACCTGTACAATGTTGTACAATCCAACAATTGGCCAGGTTCCCTGAATGTCTTCATGTACCACTTCATACAAAGTGATGGCGACAATCATAACACATGTAAGCAGTCATAACAAACAGTTCACTTCCAGGTCCACTTGCTGTTGTGAAACACCTGTCTGTGTGTGAACTGTGTGTGAACTGTGTCTGACTGCAAGAACTGGGAACATTGTGACCGTTTAGCTGTGTTGTTAATAAAACAGAACTTGTCAATAGGCATGAAATTTTAATGTTTGAACATTAATTTATATTTTTTATCATGTTATGATGAAATGAACTGGAATCACCATTAACTACAATAACAATTAAATTTAATTAAACATGGGGCACTTTCTTGCCTTGAGCACAGTGAATGATTGCATCTTCAAGTGATTTTATAGGTTTTGTAGGAGAACGTCGTATGATGAAAATTATTTGAGGAGAAGTGAACAAACAGAAATACATTCTTAATTTGCATATGATGCATTAAAAAGTGATTAGCAGCTCTGCAAGCCAGCAGCCCTTCACTAATACTCCTAAGCCTCAGCAATGATAACAAGAGCAAAACACTACAAAACAATGTGATTAAAAATGGCAATTCTTTGAAAATTAAACAACAGCATGCGTAAGTGGAGTCTGGACATAAAACAAAAGTGAAATATTCCCAACCAACAGCCAGAACCAACACATTTATTCTATTGGCATCACACCAAACCTGAGGCTCTGTGTGAGGCAGACCCGCTATGAAACAGCTGAATTGACTTTAATTGCCAAGGAAAACATTTAATTCCTACCCTGCAGACAACCTCTTTCCATCAGCCGCTGACAACAAACGAGCCTCTCGCGTGTTCAACCGTATTCATTTTTTTCCTCTTGTTCCTCACCATCCATTATAGTGCAAGACTGCGATAAAGGCCTGAGCTGGGATGCAGTGTTGATATTCACAAAGTGTACAGTAAAAGACTAAGGTACTGAAAAAGGTTAATAGAGTGCACATAATCTTTTCTTCGCAAAAGATTGCAATTGAATTACCCTCGGAGCCTGGAGGAAAAGCTCAACTCTCAGAAAAAGAACAAAAGGGAAAATGAAGGTATACAGGTATTTGTACGGCTGTCACTTTGCACAAAAAGAACTGGAGCGAGTAAATACTTTACTTCCTCCTTTTAATTTCTCCTCCACAAGCCTCTGCCTTCAATTGGATTTGACACTGTAATTCCAGCCCACCCATTGGTGCGCCTGCGATAACACCCATGATACGTCCGTACTGTGGTCTGCCTCTAACTCCGTCGGCAAGTAAGACGAAAAAGGAGACAGATGCAAACAAGCATAATCAGTCCCCCTGAGAAGCTCTCGCTGATGGGTTAAACAAGCGCCCTGGCTGCCAGTAGCCATTAGCCACTGCAGCTAGTGCCAGCCCTGACGGAGCATGGGGATGTTTAGGACTCAGAGATAATTTGAAAAAAGCCCTATAATTGGCTGCAATCTGTCTGGCAGCTTTGAGCGGGAGCCCCCGGGGGCCTCGGTATCGATGAATCTTCCCGATGTGAGCCCGAAACCTCGCCACCTTCAGCCGGCAGCGCGGGGTCCTGTTTCGCAAACCTAATGGTCGCAGCTGGAAGTTGCTTAATCCTCGACTCCCTTTTAAAACTTAAGAGGCACCGTGTGTCTGGTGAGGCGATCCGATTCTAAAAGAAGTTTCCCCAGGAGGGAGGCAGTGCGGAGAGGGTGGTAACCATTCAGGAAAAAAAAATGAACAACCGACCACTCTCTTTACTTCTCTGATTTAAATGGGTGCCAAATTAAGCAGGATCCCCAGGAATTACGTTCATATTAATTCTGCCATGCGGTAAATGAACTGCTTTCCCAAAGATGGGTGAGATGCAATAAAAGTCATTCATTAAGTGAAAGCAGCTGTGTGAAGAATTAATACTTCCTCACATGGACAATTGCAGGGTACATAGTTTTAACAGGTATTGCAGGTATTAGCTGATACTGTGGAAACACTGTAAGTGAGGGGGGGGGGGGTGAAAAATAAAAACCACAACACCCAGACTTTAGTGAATCACTTATCAGCATCCGAGTTAACATCCGCATGATGTGAAGCGTCAGTGGAGCGTGATCAGACAAACGAGTAGGTGGGTTCCCCCGCGATACGACAACAGACGTCCAGGTTCTCTCCCTACGCTGAGCTTCACCCGGCCTCCTGCTCAGGCAGCTCCTTGCGATTCCCACCTGGGCCTGGCCACACCATAAAGATGGCATGCATTATTATTATTATTATTATTATTATTATTATTATTATTATTATCAGACTGACTGTGAAGAAGAACGCTCTGCTGACTGGTTTGACAGCTTGATCAGTGCTTTCGACGTACAGCCTGCCAGTCGCTGCTATTTTTGGTCGTATGCATAATACAAATGGAAAAAAAAAACAAAACTCTGCAAACACATGCTGCAGGTGGCCGCCGACCAGATGGTTTTCTTTTCCAGCCTGAGGTAGGGTGTAAAGCTTTATGATTCCGGCATCCTCGGTTCATATGTTGAGTTTTCAGTGTTCTTTTGTTGTGTTAGGAGAGTCTTCTGCTGAGTTGCTGTATAAAAGGAGAGTATCAGTGTCTGAAGGACGTTAATGTGCTTGCTGCGCTGCTCTTAATGAGGCAGCGCTCTGCCACTGAGGCCACAATGGCCCTTGATGATTAAGCTCCTCCAACTTCTTTCTGTCATGTTGCTGCATGTCCTTAAGAGTGCTCTCTCTCTCTTTCTATAAGTATCTCCTTCATTTGACAACTATTGTTCTGTGTCTTAATCACACGGTGAAAACCGCAGACACCAGAAACTCCCATTAAAAGAGTAGGGAGAACTGTGTGCGTCTGTTAATGAAATGACCTACAGCGTGTGTGTGTGTGTGTGTCCCTCTAATTCAGTCCTCACTGGCCCCTTGCTAAGACAAAGGAGAGGACGGAGACGCGCTGTCACCGGGCGGCAAGAAGAGAGATGATGGTGATGCACCGCGGCATGGCAGATGCTGACATTAGTCAAAGGGGACGGCATAAGTGGAGACATCAGCCGCCGCGGTAATAGACTGGGTCTCAGCCTCAAGTGCTACCTGTGCTATTAGTCACATGGTCCCCTCCATCACTCTGCCACGGACGAACGGCGCCCTGAGAAAATAAATGAATCAGGAGGAAAAACAAAGATCTTTCAAATGTCACAAAGGGGGAATCGAGGCGTTGGACCCGAATGTAGACCGAGGCAGGCGGGGAGGTGAAACCACGTCTTAATTATCAAAAGGTAACACAAAGAAGAGCCAGGCTGGGCCCACAGCGGCCGGTGGCAAAAACAAACACAAAAGCAAAGAGAAATGACTAAAAGTGGATAAAAACTGTACTTGCAAAATATCCAGGAGAGCAGAAACCTGTAGCAACAACAGCGGCAAAAAAAATGGAGGACAACAACTGGAGCAACAGAGCAAGACTGAGTAGACGGACTGACAAAGACAAAGTGCACAGGTGAAACGCACAAGCACGGGGCAGACAATCAAACACATGAATTAAAGTGGACATGCTTGGAAATCACTATCAGAATAAAACAGGGACTGAACCAAAACAGTGTCATAACAACAGTGGAGGTAAGCTGTGACATCAAACCTTCACAGCACCGTGAGGCGACGGCGCCACCTGCTCTCCATCTGGGCGCCCAGGGGTTACGGTGTCCTCATTCACCGGGACCGAGAGAGAGAAATGGCGTAAAAAGATACAAGCAAGTGGGGACAGGAGAAGCTCACAACTGTCGTCAAAGTGAGCGTTCAACGCTGGCTCAGGAAGCGATTGCGGGTCTGTCTGAGGGCTGACGCCGGAGCCATTTAGATCTCTCGGTGCGTCCTCTTCATGAGAACGTCTCACCGTGAGGGCCTAAAAGCGGACGTGGCCAGCAGCCATGTTCTGCAGCGGCCGCGCTCTGCAGGTGCATGAGGCCGTCGCTCGCTGGTGAGAGAAACGGGCACGACCTGCACCGTTGGCACCAGCCACGGCAGATCCATTTCCACCAAACTGTCACGCTGCCGTCATCACGTGGAAAGCAGAAATCCATATTTGGACCAGGTGCCACACGCTCCTCGAATATTCAGTGTTGTGGCAACAGGAGCATAATAATTCAGCCGCTTCAAGCTTTTTGCTTTCACCTGACAGACGGCAGGCAGTCCCTGTACTAAAAAGCTCCGGGTTCTGAGATGCCTTTCTGGACATGATGGTTTCTCTGGCATGTCTGTCTCCAGTGATCTTACTTTACTTACGGCGTTCTTCACAACTGTGGAGGGAATGAGGAGAATCAGGGAAAATGACTCTAGATGCATTCCATCAGGAATAAGGCACCTGGAAGATTGATTATCTATTATGATGTCCTAAGTTTTATTCCCATGAGCTGTGTGGGCCTCTTCAGCGACCCACATCATTGTTTTACCGTCATACGGGACCCACTGGGCGCTAATGAAATGGGCTACTGTTTGTTACAACTCCATCTGTCTCTGCAGAGCAGTTTAAAAAAAAAAAATTCTGTGGACAACGGGAACTTTTTCAAAGTCGCCGGAAAGAAAACGGCTGGCAGCCACGCTGCACTCGACGTGCTCAGCCGTCATAACAATAATAATGAATCTGCTTTTATTTCCAATTAAAATGTTCCTAATAGCATTGCGGATGCATCGATTTCTCTGCAAATGGCCGTTCAGCTGAGAACATTTGCACGGCGGCATCTAGAGGGATTTGGATTGGGCTCATCGCA
The DNA here is from genome assembly GCA_016785225.1 of Psettodes erumei. Taxonomy (NCBI): domain Eukaryota; kingdom Metazoa; phylum Chordata; class Actinopteri; order Pleuronectiformes; family Psettodidae; genus Psettodes; species Psettodes erumei. The sequence goes on from JAFBJZ010000651.1 coordinate 537,809, forward strand.
CAATGGCTCCGAGTACAAACAAAGAGGGACTGATAAGTAAATAGCCTGTGAGAGATTTATGCTTATGCGTGCGCAGATGAGCATGTCAGAGCGCGACTGCCTGCTTTTAAATATCTGCCGCCGCCTTCGACGGCTGCTCACTGGACTTTGGAGAGTGATAATGATGTAAATCTCCAGCACAGCGCTTCATCTGACTCTTGGTTTTCCTGTTGTACTGAGGTGTGGAGAAGATGGGTGGGGGCGCAGGCCCACATCGGCTCTTTTAACCTGACGGCCGCTGGGGGCTGGCGGTGAATATTCAAACTGCAAGACAGGTTACTCTTGATACAAACCACTCTCCTATCTCATCCTATCTGATCCTCCGATCTCTTTCAGGCAATGCACACATTGTAAATGCACTCATGCACAAACAAGAGCGAGAAAATTGCGCACGGCACCTGCAACTCACGCAAGCACGACAGTTTGCTGGTGTTTCGACCGGCGGGACCGAAGAACTGCTCAACTTTCCTTCGTGAGCAGGACGTTGCAGCCCAGCCGCGGCTGATACGGTGCGTAATCATCCGCGGCGCTCAGCTAGTTGTAAACCTTCATACCCGCCCGAACATGACTCATAAAATGACTGGTTCATCTGTAAGACACTGGGCCATAAACAGCTTTAATGAGCAGGCTGTTACATAAATGCGTTTCATTCGGTTCACACAACATTACGATACTATGAGTTGAGAAAGAAGTACTGCTTGCCTACCCCCCAGTAATCCATCATTTCGGGACCCTCTCTGCCCTGTATATTTAAGACACACTATTAAATACAAAAACAAACAGCTGGCCCCCGTGCCCATGCAGGTTTACAGCCAATTTGTGCCCACTTACAATGGGAGCCCTGCAGAGAATATGCAGCATATGCGGCTGCTTCAGAGGTTCACTGTCTGCACAACATGTTGCCCCACAGTGCCATGATGTGCTGATGGCTGCTGGGGAAGGGGGGGGGGGGAGTTATCATACAACAACAACACACTTCACTTTACTTCACTTTTCCAAGTTAGGGGGACCGATATCCCGACGAACCTTGAAGTGGCCATTAAAAGCTGCGCCCGCGGCTAACGGTACGCTAATCTTCTCAAAACACCACCAAATGACCTACATTCACACGTTTTCATTTAAAAACACACATTGGCCCAGCCAATTTCAAATGGCTGGGCTCGTTCTGATTTAACGGTTGATTTCACGGTCGGCTCGCCTCCGGGTCACATGACCACTGAACTACAACTAGGGAAATAAGTTATAGATTTGTCGAAAATCAGTCATAAGCTCAACTAATGCAGGAGACAAGGAGTCAATAATAGATTAGAGAGAGAGAGAGAGAGGGAGGGAGGGTAGGAGGGAGAGATACCCAAAAGGCAATCAGGAGTCCATATTAATTATGCTAATGATTTGGATTTGCTACTTCATTAACCACCATTTTGAGCTGGTTGATCACAAGGGTAGCGCCGCAGAAAGTCTCCGTGGCAACTGTGTGGAGGGGGGAAAAAAAGGACCCAGACGAGACAGAAAGAGTGTTAGTGTATATGTGTGTGTGTGTGATTACATCGCTGCACATGCATGTATGTGGGCACACGTGTGCTAATTACCACATCCGGTAATTACCGCCGAGACACTCGGCAATCAAACGGGCCCCTAATCCTGAATCGATGCGAGGGGAGAGGAGTGCGCATCTTCCAGCTGACTGACAAATCATCACTTATAATGTTGGGAATTATTTGCTGTGAGTGTTGTCTTCGATCTCAATTAAGAAAAAAAAAAGAGAAAGAAAATCAGTGGTCGCATAATCTGTATGTGGGTAAAATGCCCGTCCGGTTCAGGAGAGAGTTTGGCGCAGTTTTCGTCGGAGGACAGCAGGTGGGAGCAGAGTTCAACTCACGTACTGCTTGGCTTCTCGTTGCACTGAAGTTGAAGTGAAGTTTTGATGACTTTAGGCATGTTTCTGAAAACACAAAAAAGGAAAAAAAAAAAAAAAAAGATTTGGGGGAACCACAGCTCTGCGTGGCACACGACCGCTGTGCAAACACGATGCTAAACTAATGATCCCGAGCAGGATGACTGCCTTGTTGAAAGCCCGGGAATCATCCAGGGAACCTGTACAGCCCTCGGAGAAGCCAATTCACTGACTGAATGAAAATATATCGCAGACAATCATTTCACATTTATCGTCAGCCTGAAACGCTTTCTTCTGCCGGCTCCACGTAGACAAAGGGAGAAACGGGGTCTTTTATATTCAAAGAATGTCGCCGTCAACAAATAGCGGATCACGGCAGTCCCCCGCCCCCAGTTGCTCACTTTGAAAGTCATTTGCACGAGCAGGAATAAGAAGGTACGGCTGATGGTTGGGGGGTGGAAGCGGGGACACGAGGGTGTCAAAACGCAGCCAAGTCATTTTATCTCGACGCTTGCCCAGGCTGCAGTGATTGATTCGTCTATGTTCTCAGGCGTGGGTACGCAAACGCGGCGATGGGCCCGGAGAGGCACGCGTCCGTCGGATTAACTTCCCGGGCCCCCGTCGCCGCGTCTCCACCCGTACGCGTGCGCCCGTCCGACGGGGCCCGATGCGACGGGGCCCGATGCGACCCTCGCCAAGCGGCCGCAGCCCGGCGCAGCGCCGCCATCGATCTCTGCCGCGGTCCGTCGTTACAAGCTCACGACGCGCACATAAATTCCAGCCAAGATCCCCGAACGCATCGGGCTGGCAGAGGCCTCAGCAACCGTGGGCCGACACACACACGGGGACATTTTTGCACGTGGCTTCTGATTATTCAAAGGTCACTTTAACGTCCCATTAATTATCATCACATTTTCGACAGCGTCCGCAGCGGCCGCACCTCACGAGACAGGAGGCAAACGCAGCGATCGCGGCAGCCGCCGCACGACACCAACTGATGAGAGCGACCATGACACGACGAGGCGCGGTTAGTGTAATTTTCGGCGGACAGTGGCGCATTTTCTGTATTAGAACTGACTGTTCTATTAGGACACGGAGCTTATTTGAATCCAGACATCCAGACAAATCCAGAGGGAGTCAAAGTCAGTCTGTGATTCATAATGAACAGCTCGAGGCGGTAGATTGGTATGACAACAAAGATTAGAGCGTGTAGTTTGGTTTTGTTTTTTTTTCATTGGGGATGGAGTTTCTTAGGCTCACAAATACTGATTAGATGGCCCAAGGCGACAAGAATAAAAAAAGGTAGAATTTGCCGAACGGCGTTACGCCCCTTGTGCTTGAAAATGAGCTCAGTTGAATATGTGCTGAAAAATGTGTTCAGAAAAACAAGATTTTACAGTTTTTTTTAATCGTTTTTACACACTTTTTGTCACAACAAAGTCGGCAAGAGGACACATCTTTTTTTTTTTATTATCATTTTTTTATTTGTTTGTCCATTACATTGTAGTAAGTCATTTGAAAGCAACCGAGAGAGGACAGCGACCATTTCATAGCATAAAAGCAGAGGCAGTTTGAAACATGCAGCGAAACAGGCAGGGCGTCTAACCGAATCCCTCAGGCAGGGGGTGGGAGAGAGGACCAACAACCTCCCCCACCGTCAAGTTTCAACTCTAACCCCCATTCACCTCATTCATGGCCCATCGATTACAAAATACAGAGAAGCCGCAACGGAAAGGGAATTTATGCTCGCTCCGGGGGCTGACAAAATGATCCGGCTTTTAAAATTCCTCATCCCGTGTTAAACATCGCTTTCCAAAGGGATTCAGTGACAGATTCTCAAAACTGCAACATTCAAGTTTTTTTTTTTCCTAGTTAGCCAGCATGGTGATTGGTCAAAGAATACAGAATATCTTCTTTTTTTCTAATGCAACATAAAAGTTGTCAAAAAACATCATTTGATATGTCAGTGATACAGGGCCAAGTAGAAAGAAAAAAAAAAAAAAAAAAGCCTATGGACCTCTCTCACCCAGCGGCCCCAAAATGTCATGGACTGGAGGGACAGTTAGAAAGGAAACTCATGAAACCCCACAACCTCTCTTTTCTATATCTAGTACAGTACAGTGCAATTACCGTTCATGAGATTAAGCCCTCGCCGTACAATACGCATACGGATGTTGTTAAAAAAAAAAAAAAAAAGTCGACACGCTCCTGATCTTATTACCGGTTCGTTACATTACAGGTTCAAGAGAGGACCGCAAATGAGAGATGTGCATTTTTCAGTGCTAAGCTTTGCATTACAGAGTTCTAGTTTGCAGTGTTTTAGGATCCAGGTGTGCGAGCGCTCCCTCAGCGATTGGTCCCGAAGGGAGACATGACGGACGAAGTCCTCCTGTTAAACGGCTACAAACAAGAGGCCGAAAGAAGAGAAAATCCTATCCCGAAAAAATTTGGGGGGAGGAAAAAAAAACAAAACAAAACAACAAAACACGGTATGGAAAACCACCAGACAGACAAAATGACCTCTGACAAACAGATAAAAGCAGTGTGAAGACAGAGGGGTCAGACCGTCTCCTCGGGGGACCACTGCATTCATCTGTCTGTCCGCTCACCACCTGTCCAGCCGCCGCGCCTCACTTCAGCAGGGCCTTGATGGCGTTGTTCTCGGCCATTTCGAAGGCTCTGACGCCACCCGGTCCTGTCTGGTTCTTGTCAGCTCCCTGTGGAGGAGAGAGAGAGGGAGAGGAGAGAGAGAGAGAGAGAGAGAGAGAGAGAGAGGAATGAGGAATTGACTATCGCTGGTCTGGTCAGGACAGAGCGGCGAAACTCCGCGACACGAACTTTTTTGTTTTGGCAGTTGATTTTGACTCCGTTTGAAGAAGCGTAAAGATCAGCCAAAAGATTTCCATAACATTTCTTCTTCTTCTTTTTTTTTTTGTGGAAGCAGCAGGCTGCGGTTGCAGTCCAACGGTGCCAAATCAGGTGAGCGGGGCGGTTGTTGGACGAGTTTCCTGGATGACAGCTGGCAGGCAGCGCCAAGGCCGACGTTGTCCATTTTCTCAGACGGCGCTGACTTGCAGTTTTCGGCAAAAGGAACACCGGGAAAGTCATTAAGCTCAAAACTTTCTGCGTGATCACTCAGAGAGCCGAACGGCGTGGGTGCGTGACGAGAGCCGCGCAACTCCGCCTCCGCCGGGGGGGCAACGCTCTTATCAGTCTTCCCCTCTGCCGCTTTTGTTTTCCCGCAGTTCAGCCACAAAGCGCTGAGCCCGTCTTTACCCAGGCGCCACGTGCGCGGCGAAGGAACGGGATGCCGCCGGGGCACAAATCCATTTGAGCTCTGGGGGGATAACAGGGCCAATGTGAAAGAGATGGGAGTGGACGCAATCATTGGGATTACGGAGGACGAAGAAAGAAAACATTATTTAAAAAAAAGAGGGGGGTGGGACGGGCGACGCGTCGCGTGCATGTGCGGGAAAAAAAACGTCCCCTTTGTGCCGCCTGTCACATTCAGCCTCTTAACCAAAGGGGCTTACAGAGAGAGAGAGAGAGAGCGACTGTTGTTGCGTGGAGAAGCGGGGGCATGGAAAACAATGCGGCGCAGCTCAAGTGCCCCGGCGGCGCGAGGGCGTCTGCCTGCGTGCAAATTCCATGCCACAGGGGCGACCGAGCGCATCCCGAGCGAGGGAGATTTCCCCGGGCCGAGCGGGTAACCTGTCAGATCTCCATCTCTAATTGGCGGGGAGACAGAGCCTGAGAGGGTTTTGTCGATTCGCGACGCACCCCGCGTCTCCGAGAAGCGCGCGCCTGTCAACTTTGACGAGAAAAAGATGCGCGTTGTGGGATCGTACGTTCAAAAGGAAACCTCGACTACTTGGGAAATTTGGGAGTTAGATAAGAAGATTGATACCGCTCTCACGTCAGGCTAAATACTCTCCGCCTAATTTGTCGGAAAAACAAAGTTGGGACTTCCTAGAGTCTCCTCTGGAAGATCTATAAATCAGCTCGCACTTAATGAAAATCCAACATCGGGTTTTGAAAGGAGGCGCGCAGAGAGCAGTCGCGGTCCGCCAAGGGTCGGCATAAATCTCAGCAGACGGCGCCGACTCCGACCCAGAAAACGAGAGCAAAGTGCGACGCGTCGGGGGGTTTACTCGGGGAGGCTTTGGCGCTCGGGTCGTCAAATTTTCAAAGAGAAATATAAATGATCATCCTCCCTGAAATTTATCTGCGGGTGCGCAGAGGGTTGCTCCGGTGTAATTCATCTTGTCAGATACGGGACGGATTCCTGGAGGAAAACCCGAATCCTTCCTCCCTGATAGCGCTCGAACGTTCCTCTGATACGAGGTGGCGTTTCATCTCTCCGTGAAAAACACTTCTGGACCCGGGCATGAATATTGATAAAAAAGCAGTCGTCGTGTCAGTTTTACTTTCCCGATAGCTGCTGACTCATTTCATCTCAGGTAGCTGGTAGCCGGCCGCCGCGCTCAAAACAACGCTGACTTCGGGGGCGGTGGGGCGGGTGGAGGGGGCGGGGCCCTTCCTTCTCCCAGCTCTTGGGAAGTCATTAGCAGCCGGTTTCGGGGCCGCGCCGAGCGGCTCGCTGTGCAGGAAACGGCATTACACCTTGACCCCCGGCCCCTTCCACCACCAGCAGCATCAGGCCTGCCCGGGCGCCAACATCCACCCGACAAGCACAGTTCTACACCTCCAGTACACCCCCACTGCTGAGGTAAAACAGCCTCATAATGACCAGCCCCTTCTGGTTGCACACACCTGTGCTGCCCTACATAAGTACTGGGGGGTCGCCACGCACGGGTTCTCTCTGGTTATTTGTGGTGGAGTTATAATAATAGCTCCGGCCTCGCGCTCCTCCCTGTTGCCGCCTCTCAGGATGCGTCGTGATGTCCCCGACGGCCGTCCCGCTCAGCGGCATCCTCCCGACACCTCTTACAGTAATGAGCTTCCCCCGACTTGAATAATGACACCCCCCCCCCTCCTCCCTCCCCCTCCCCCAGTGAACGAACACCTCCCTCCAAACATTATCCAGTCAAAGTGAAGCTCGTGGCCAAGTGAGACACTAATGAGCGAGAATAGACTCCCACGGCGGCTCCAGCCAAACTAAAGACGCAGCTTCGCGCGGGGATTACGGAGCAGCACTGGGTCAGCGATGTAACGCCGCTGACCTGCCAAGCGTCCATTAAGTTTTCATTATGCCACCAGCGAACGGAGCTGAAAAGGTCTCCCATGCATAAGTCATCAAATATTGGGCCAGGGCGTCACTCCCAACCTATTTGAAATGCGACGCTTTAGATCAGACCATTGACCTGCTGGCAGCTGTCAGACATTAGCTCCCTGTAAGAGGGCAAATTTTATAACACCCAGCAATATCTGGACTGGCTGTGTCAGCGCGGGCTCTGGTCTGAAATGGAGATGATTAGAAGGCATTTTTAGACAGACTGGAGTTTAGAGACGCCGCGTGTATTCTATTTTATTCCTTTTTTATTCGAATTAATGGGTCTTTCAACAGAGAAGTCATTGGCAATTATTTTAACAACCAGTTCATCACTTCAGACATTTTGTAAAGTTTTTATCCCAGCTCCTCAAATTAGAGTACGCAGGAAGCATAGTCATATATGACAGTAAAACCGGAATGTTTGGTTTTGGAACAGAGGGTTGAAATGGAAATGACACATTCAGACCTGTTCTTTTAAATGGTTAGGGTTACAAATCATCGCCTGGTTCATATGATCACGTTTTATTCAGGAGGCTGATATTCTGTTGCACAAGTGTTGTGGTCTTTTTTTTTTTTTTTTTACAAATTAAGGTTGTGATATTTTATGTGACCTTTCTGTGTGAAGCACCTTCCACAGTGCGCACCACAGAGCAGAAGTGAAACCTGCTTGAACTCCACCATCTGCATCCTGTGCAGGAACCTCTCTGCCTCCACTGATCTGTGCAGCGTGATCAACGCAATGCGCAAACGCACGAGACATACCAGGGAATTTAGAAACCGGGAGATGATATCTGCTGGTCTGCTTGGACCGTTGTGAGGAAAAAAAAAAAAATCCTGCATGAGATAAGGAACACACACAATAACAAGGTTGAGACCTTACAGGGTCGAGTGGAAAAGAAAAGTCAACAAATCAGAATGGTCTTAACAAAATAATGCTGGATTTCTTCCTCGCAGAAGAAAAGAATGTGTGTGTGTTTTCATGTGTGTATGCCCAGGTGTGCCCTTTTATTGTTGACTTAAAATTGAGCGGCCGGTCCCTGCAGGCCAGAGTCAGCACTCTTGGCCAGGATCTTACGGCTGGGTCACCTATTGGGGTTAAAGCCGCCTTTCATAATTCACTGCCAACAACAGCATAGCACGCCATTGGGGGTGGGGTGGGCGCAGGGTTCAGGTCCCATGATGCAACAGGGAACCGAGCCATTTTGCTCGCCAACAAAAGAGCGTCCGACAGTCCGGCGGTCGCGATTCAGCATTCTCAGCGGGCGGCGTGGCGGTCCTACAGGTGCTGGCAGACAGAGCGGATATGCAGCGGCGCAGTCCACGAGCTCTGGGACTGACTATTCATCTCCTGTCACCAGCTCGGAGGGGAGGATGCACCGAGACCCGGTCCCCGTGGCGACCGATGACCTTTTGGCTGCATCCGGGTGTTAATCCTCGTTGGTATTAGCGGAGATGAGTGCGGGGGCCGCGAGAGGAGCAAAACCCGTGGGCTCCTTCATATCTTCACCTCGCACCCTAATCCCTGTTCAGATGAGCTACGGCCGTCGGACTTGTTGCTTATGATACCGCAGACTATTGCTTTGCTTAAAAAAAGCTCCAACCATGGGGGGGGGGGCTTTCATTCCCAATGCAGACGCTGTATGTGCATAGCTACCCATCTCAGGAGGAGAGGAGCTTCTGGCTCTCTGGAGGATGGACCGCGGCCGTGACTCAAAGACGGGGATGGGGGGAAAATGACTGCAGTCCATAATGAAGTCAGGAATCCTTCTACATCTAGTGATCACAATAATAATGGAAGGAAATACAGCTTCAGGTTTCACCACACCACTGTACCTGCCTGCGCTCGCTGCAACTTTTATCGCAAACAACTCACTGGGTAGCGAGCTGCTGCACTCTTCCTGTTGGCATCGGCCGCTTCCTTCAGTTTATCTTTGGGTTGGAGGTGCCCGGGGGGGCAGCCAGCTGCTGGCCACTTGATACAGGGGGGCGGCTGGGTTTATGAAAACGGGGGGTATGAACGTAGCCACTGGAGGAGGGTAACACCTCGGTGTCTCTCTGACCTTATGCCAGCGTTTCCAACACACGCATTATGACTTCCTCTTTTTAAAACGCCGGCTTGACAGTGCATTTTGAACCCGAGCTGAAGTAAATATTGAAATGACTTCCCTATTTGGCGGCGTGTCTGAGCTGGGGGAACGCACCCTCCCCCCCCTTCCTGTTACTTTTTCGTCGGGCAAGGCGATGGTACCGTGAATCAACTCCGTCGGGGCGCTTTCATTTACCCTGCCTCATTTAGCCCGCACAGACAGCTGCTCGCTCGCCCCCCAAAATATCTCTCTCTGCGTCTCCCCTTCTCATATCCACCTCTCGGCTCACAGCGGACTTTGACGGCGAGGCGCGCGAGCCGCCTCCGTGACGTCAGGCGGTTCTGGAAGCTGCTGGCGTTCCCCTTCGCTGTGGTGCTGGTGGGCCGTGTGCAAGCAGAAGTTTTGCAAGTATTTTTTGGGGGGCATGAAGTGCAACCTCTTATCGATGGCTGATTATTTATAAAGCTGTGCCCAATCTCTAAACTCCCATTGTTTGCATCGTTGTGCCGTCGCAGGTACCGGCGGTGACTGATAATCTTGTCTTCCGCTTTACATTAACGGGTGCCGCGGCCCAGGCTCCAGATACCACAAGAATAATGACATCAAATCAGGACATTATCAGCGCCACACACCTGCTTTATTCTATGGAAGCGGCTTGAAATGACGGATGAGTGCCAGGCACAGAGACACGACTGAAGGAGGCGCTGAGAGACAAGCAGCGACTGCGGGCCACCCCGCCCCCGTTTTGTGTGACATTCATCGTCCACGTGGATTCCGCTGCAGTCTGCCTCGTTCGGGCGACGGGGAAAACGGAGCTCCGACAGCGCAGACGAACGGATGTGTCATTTATATGCATGCGCCCGGCGTGCACGTGCGTGTACTTCTGAGTCAAACATCCGGGTACGACGTTCTGGAAACGGAGCCAAAGCCAAATGAGGCTTTCGACCCGGCTGCGACGGTGCTGCACAAATCTGTTTTCCACTGCCGTATGAGGTTGGTTGGCTGGATCGGACATTTATTACGGTGTGCTTGTTCTTCGGTCGCGTCGCAAAAACAAATACCAGCTGTGCCTTAAATTTTAGTCGTATTGTTTCTCCGCTCGCGGTAGTGGCCGCGTGCATGCATCTCACATAGGCAGCATTTAAGATCGTTCCAGAGCTGAACAACTGAGGGAGGTGCAGATGAAGGATGGGGCAGAGCACCCCTGAATGAAACTTAAAAAAACAACAACAACACACAGACACAAAACAAGAGAAGAGCAGCAATACTGTTTGATGCCCACTGAACATTCCAGCACGGCCTCCGCACGACTCGGTTAAAGGGCCTTTTGTCCGTTGAGTGACCTCATCAGCACCCGTGGCTCACAGGGAGCCCGTGACGCGTTGACGCGCACCGCCGGGTGGAGGACGCCAGGGCCCTTGTGCGTGCAGATGCACGTGCGGGTCAGCGAACGCTCATATCAGAGTACCAACCTTTTCTAGCAGGAACTGGACGCAGGATAGGTGACCCTCTGAAGAGGCCGTCATCAGCGGGGTGAGCCCGTGTTTGTCGGGAGCCTGCAGCGGGAGCGGGTGGGAGAGGCATGAGTGGGAGACAGGAAAAGAAAAAAAAAAAAAAGAGAAAAGCTTCAAATACATCAGAGCACAGGTAGAGCCCAAATCCTACACAAGGGCACATCCATCTCTCCATCCCAAAATAAATTCTTTCAGAGAGGCTTTACTTACTTTCTTATCATGTTCAGAAATTACAAGAAAGCACACTGTACTACAGCGCTGTATTTATCTCCCAAGCTTCAGCAGCTGAGCATTTTTTGGAGCTTGGGAGGCCAGGTGAAGGCTGTATTTTGGTACAAGTTGTACTCTGTGCGTGTCTGTGAAGATCAGACCAAGTGGATGCCGTGATGATGCCAGGGGTGAGATGCCCTTTGACCTTAATGTGGGTGCATTGAGCATCAGGAGGCAACCCTGAAAACTTCCCGGAGAACACTCTTGGTCTACAAACAACAACAACCACGTAGGTCTCGCAACTTTGGTTTCACCCTGATCACCATGCTCCGCCTTCCAAGATTCATTCTGCGTTGCACATACGATTCTGCGAGCTAATGAAGAGGCGTACGAGAGCTTTCGAAAAAGCTGTGCGCTGGATGAGCGAGTCGATGCACAAATACAGAACAGACTGTTAAAGCTCAAGGGGCCGAGTCAGGCTAAATGTTAGGGTCTGGCAAGCCTTGACATGAATGAGAGAACAGACACTGGCTGAAACAGCACATGGTGTGATAAAACAAACTTATAACTCTCATATGCAGTTTTACAATGAGCGGGGGGGGGCAGACACAGGCGCTGTTGTTTTCGTGGTCACTGCAGGCCTGGACAGCAGGCAAATTAATGCAAAAGGAGCGTGACGTGAGCTGGCGGTCGTGGCTCTTACGTTGACGTCTGCTCCCTTCGAAATGAGGAACTCCAGCACATCTATCTGCCCAAAGTCTGCAGCGTAGTGCAGAGGCTTCCTGCCGCCATCCAGGGTTCGGTTTACATCCTCAGCCTGGAGAAGACAAAGACAAAAACATTGACAGGGATGAAATAAACGACCTCAATCGTTAAAAAGGGAGTCGGGAGGCCTCCCCTTTTCTTCAAAAATGGGAACAGTTCGGCTGTTCAGTCGAGCTCCAAGCGAAATTTGGTGTCAAACAGTTCCGCGCACCCCCATCCTCTCCCCTTCACTTCGCTGCCGCGGCGCTGTTAGGGCTCAGGCTGTCAACCTTGAATTCAGGAGAGGAAAGACAGACGCGCTCCGCACCATACCCACACAAACCACACACGCAGCTGAGCGCGTGCCACGTGGTCCTCCGCTGACGATATCTAACTGAAGACGTATCAATCACGGCTGTGGCTGTCGGTTCAAACTTTTCTCCAGACGGTTTTTGAGCGTTAATTAGCTCAGGAAACCGGCCTCTCTGAGAGATTAGAGAAGCAGAATTTGCTGAGAGACCCTGGAAGGTGCAAGTGTATCTTGTTCCACAAGACCCTCATATTTAAACACCTGAGCTGCGGATGACAGAGCTTCCTTCGCCGTCAGGTTCCCCCGGGGGCGACTGAGAGCAAATCTAATAAAGCCGAGATGCCGATCAAAAGGCAGGAATGTGCAAATGGTAGATTTGGGAGATACCGTGTATTAATGTTATACAAATATGCAACTGCATATCATCTGGAATTAGAGTTATAGTAATATGAGGATACAGTTTAAATATTGTCCTTTCCCGGTCCGAGTTTGTGCATTACGGTTAAACCATCTGCTCTGACAGAATGAAATGAGAATGAATTCCTCACACATTCCGACATGTGACGGCAGGAAAAGCTAATACCATAAATTACAGCTGTATTCCAGGGTAAATGCAAATTCGAAGGCCCTGGTTTAGTGAGTCTTGGCTCGTAGCTCATGGCTACAGGACAGTGGACCATCATTTTCATTCATTGAAATAAATCACAAATCCAGTGTTCAACCACAAATATTCTCTGGCCCCCAACCCACATGCACATTTCCCCATTACTGCAGGCGAACGTGACGGCAACATGCACCCAGAGCCTGTTTTTGTCTTTAACTGCACCACCACCGACTGCCGATTGCCTCTCTCTCACCTTTATCACTAAATCCGCTGAAGGTCAAGTGCAACACACTGAAAACAATTCTTCATTTTGCACACAATCCCCAATGAATCCATTAGCAATGATGGATATGGGACCTCAACCCCTTCTAATAGTGTTTAAATGTTACCTGCAAAGGCGGACAAAATTGAAATGGTTTCAATTCCACTATAGCGGGACACTAAAGGGACAGAGCACTGCAGTTGTTTATACCCAGAAAAATGTGGATAATGAAATGGCTGAGAGTCACAAGGAAACCGGCAGATTAGCGGATGGCAAATTCATCCACGATAATGGGAGTCTCAAATGGAAAACAATCTAATTTGGCTCAAAATTCAGCCACTGTAATCATGACTTTTGATTAACCGTGTGTGATGGTGGTTTATAATTCAGATAAGCATCAGGTGTACCTTGTACCTTGAACGGAGCTGAGCTGTACGTGGCCCGTGAGACGGTTCGATCCGACCCGCGAGGCAATTGATAGAATAGAAAAGAAGCGACCCAGCAATACAAAAAAGAGTTGTAAGTACGAATGCCACTTGGTTTAAGTTAACGCTCTCCAGTGGAGTTTGAGTGCTTTTGTTATTCAGGCAGGTTTTGTGGGGGGTGAGCTGAAACCTCATTCAGAGGGAGAACAATACTGTTCCAAACTGTTCCAGGCGTTGGTATTACAACACGTATATGCCGCTCCAGGTGAGAACTGCCAACAAAAGCAGCCAGTACAAGAAGAATTCCAGTCAGGCGGTTTGCTGCCTGTGCATTCACAGGATCGCAACAAATATGTGGCAATACGGCAGTTCTGATGGAGTCAACACACCACACCACACAATTAATCCATCCTACCTGAAGATTATCAAGTTCAGTTAAAAAAAATTAGTTTACATAGTTGTTGATTCAACTGTATGGTCCTTTTTGAGGATGTATTCTGTGGTGCTGTTGAGCTATATTGCTTTATGGAGGGACATATTTCTTAGCCTAATCCCACTGATGGAAATAAATTGGAAGAAAAATGACAGAAATGCCTGGACATTTACAGTGCTTGTGGTAAACCATGCCAACTGGCATCAGATTTGCATATGCATCACGGGGTGCTGAAGTGGCACCTGTCGTTTGGCGCCTATCAATAATTACAATAATTTCCTGTAGGGCTGTTTGCAAAAACAAAACGGGGCCTCCTCCAGCAGAGCCAAGCACACAAGCTTTTAATCTTTTCAACGGAAGCAAGGGACACTCTGAGCTCTGTGGTGGAGCCACTGTGGCCTAACAGCTGAGGCCACGGGTTTCCTACCACTACTTTCGATGACGTATTATGCCGGCTTCGACTGAAGGTGCCGATGGTGATTTCCTTTAGCCGAGCCTCCATCTCCGGGGCTAACGCTCAGACCCCCGCCCACTGACGTTAGCTAGACACCTCCGGAGCCTGGGCCCGTGTGGTCGGGTAGCTGGCTGCCACACGAGCTCGGCTTATCTAGAAATCCGTCACCGGAAACCGTCTCCCCTGACAATAATAGATACTGTCAAATAATACAATAGTTGTTATCAATTAGGCCGGTGCTGTTGCTGACATAAAAGTGATCTCAGCTGCCCACACTGTGCATCACGTACCAGCTGATGCTATCGCCGTTTAGCTTACCAACAGGTTGATTTCTGTGGGAAGTGGTGAATGGAGCCGTAGTAAACACGTTCAGTGTGTCAAAGCCAACACATCTGAAGCGCAACGCTAATGTCTGACAATTACGCGGATGGAGCCGAGGCGGTTAGCAACACCTTCACCCACTGTCGGTGACAGAAGCCCTACATGTGGCTAACTATGCTAACTTGACACCCCGACATTAACGCCGCAAACAAAACGTGTTGCGCCAGCCTTGAAATGTTTCAAAACGAACTCGTGCCCAGTCAAAGCCCAGGAAACCCGGTCGCTCGCCGTCGTTAAATTGCCCAACTTCACATTACCCAACTGAAACTCCCGTTAACTAGCCAGCTAGCCAGCCTAATACCCGGTGTGGGCTGCCTTCGCCGTACAAAATGTTGCACACAGCTCACTATATAACCAATCAAAACGTAGCTGCCTTACCGTTAACAGGTTGTTTGTGATCTCGTCCATGTCCCCGGTCTTCAATGCCCACTGCAGCTCTGTGTCTCCCATCTTTCTGTGTTTGCTCCGGTGTCGCTTCTTTCCTGTTGAGCGTGCAGGCCAGTTGTCAAGTTAAATGCTAGTTGGTTAAAAGTTAGCGAGCCGGCGCCTGAAAACTATTTCTGTCGTCGGGACGAGGACAGTGTCGTTTTAATAGTTCAGAAATGCAATTTTATTTGGAGTTGGTGTGTAACGAGCACCCACCGAGGCAAAAAAAAATAAGTTCGAAAGGAGTTCTGAAAGGCAGCGCAGTGGAGAGAGGGATCCGCCTTTTTCACAAGCAGGAATTAGTTCCGATACCATAACCCGGAAGTTAACGTTTTAGGGCGAAAAGATGCGTTTAGGGAACAATTATTGTAAGGAGTTATTTTCGCTACAAGTTCCAATGAAAGGAATATTAATTATTTGTTATTGTTTATACTCTCAAACTTACAGTTAATGGTCGATGAATAATGTCCGGCGGCTTCAATATTACGAATTAAGTGCGAAGTAGGAAATTCCTCCGCACAAGGGTCGGGACCGCATTGTTGAATTTCATCGCAATGACCAAAGCGTTTTATTATCGCCACATCGGAGAGTGTACTTTCTTTTTCGCGTTCATTATTTTTAGTGTTTTCAGGAAGTACGACAGCACAGCAAACCCGGCGCATACAATTCAGCACAACCAGAGATGAATACATATTACTATAAATTATTTAAAATAATGAGTAATGAGATAAGATACATCATGTAAAGATGTCATGTTGCATTATTGTCTGAAAAGCTTTTTTTTGTATTACTGTAAAATTCTATACAGCAAAAAGGGAAAACACTCGCCTGTTCCTTTTTTTTTTTTTTAGCTTGCTGCTGGGTGTGTTATTTATATTATATTGTATCATATTCTATTAAAACTTCTAGCCAGGCATTGTGATACTTTAATCATTTGGATTTATACATTTATTTACCATAAACTCTTAAGAATTGTATTGGGCATTTTATTATATTATATACAGAAAAAGAAATACCATATTAGAAGATGATGAAAACCACAGGTTGAAACAAAATGGTAACTTAACAACGATAACAATGTAACATATATGACAATGACATCAGCCATTAATGGTTTCGTCATTACCATCTTTTAGGATCAAAAGTATGTGAATATATATGGATAAAAAAAAAATAAACATAACAACAATGCACCAACAATTAGAGGGCACATTTTTGCATTCACTGAAGTTTGATTCCATTAAAAGTTAAATTGGCTCCTGGAAAACATCTTAATTTGAAATTTCATTGCCGTTTTGGGCAGTTTACATGCTATGGAGCACATCAACTGAGAGAATAGTAAAGTCATTTTTATGATTATTTCATGTCCATGTTAACCTCGTGGGTAAATTTTTTTTTTTTTGATCAGATAACCCTGTGACAGCCCATTGTTTGCTCAAACATTCTTGAACAAGACACTGAAAATCTTCAGCTCCTGATGCTGAACCTGCACTTTGACCTCTCAGCAAAGATCCATGAAGTACCTGGGTACTTGCATATGTATGAGACGGCGGGAGCCCAACCTCAAAGCGGTGGTCCTTATGACTGATGATGTTTTAGCTGAGTGTTGCTTTTGCAAAACCATTATTTTTCAAGGCACTTGGGAAATCAAAGCATTCAATGCAGCACATGTTTGAGGCAATCGGCACTGTCAGGGCAATCTCCATTGTCATCCACCATTTGAAGAACTCCTCAATCAGTCCCCGATAAACAGCGGATCAGACAACGAGGCGGGAGGGGGAGGAAGAAACAATCATTACTCTACCTTGATCTGTGAAGGATCAAGGGCAGAACAAACAAATTCAAAGCCACATAACCGCCCCATAGAGTCGCCACCCACCACCTCTCACAGCCGCTTCCTCCCCTCGCCATCCTTTCCGATAACCTCGTCCTCGTAATGAAGCCTGCTGTGCACACCCTCTCTCCAACCTCTCCTTGTGAAAGACAGGTTAAGATAAAACTCTTGAAAAAACGAACAACAATCTGTCCAGAGGATGAAGAGGACACTAAAACACGCCTTTTTTTTTCGAGAAAACTCAATATGGTACTGAGATGAGAACGAAAATGCTCCCTAATAAGATTCAACCGCTCTCCCACCCTCCGCCTCGAATACTGTGGCTCCTCTTTACAGTGTCCCTCCCCCAGACACCCCTCACCTCTCTCTCACACACACTCTCACTGATTACAGAGTGAGCGGCTGAGGCACAGGTATTAGAACTCTTTTATGTGAAAGTAATAAACGTTCCTGCCAGCATATACTGGAGATTTTACATAAGGACACATGATGACTCCTGCTTAGGTCTCTCCTGCCTGTTATGCTAATGCGACATACTATATGAGCGAAATGACTCCCGGAGTGGGTAATCGCAAGTGCCCATAAATCAATTGCAGTCCAACTTTTCATACCTGCAGTAATGATGTCTGCATACTAATGTACTTGCTCCTCGAGTATTTTATCTTACCATACCATATTTTATCATTTAATCAGATGTAGTACAGTATATTTAAGGATGGTCGCGCCGTCAAAATAGCAGGTCGGAGCTGGTCTTGTGGCAAAAGTAGGCCCCCTGTTATGCGAGTGAACAGCACGATGGGATTTCCTTTTTCAAACGTGAGTGAAAGTTTTCGCTCTGACAGAAATGTTGGAGTAACTCCGTCCACAGGCGTGACAGTGTGACACCTCCAGTTTTCAGTCTATTAGCGGCGCCCAGGCAGCAGAGAAAAGCTACTGTGGTCATTAAAACGTCCGGGAGGGGTTCGCCGAAGACGCGCTTCTCCTCCCCCAGCGACTCAAAACATTTCCTGATAACACACTGACGGAGCACATGTGCCTTCCCCCAGATGATTTTTGTGAAAGTAAGTAGAACTGATATGATTAACTGCTGCAGTAAGTCAATATATATATATATATTTTTTGTTACACACGTCAAAAAAAACTTTTTTTAACGAGGGTTGAGACTGTCTGCTCTCTTCATTGAGAGATTATAATTGAAGCCTTAAAGCTGAAATGGCACATTTTGGCCATGAACTGCACTAATTGCACATGAATGAGAGAGGCACATTATTGAATGAAATCCAGCCGAGAATATGCAAGACCATTCACAAGTGCAATTCTTAAGTAGTTACACTTTATTAAAAAACCTTTTCGAGGCTCTCAGGCTTCACATTTTTACTACACCAACTTTTTTTTTGGGTCATGCTGCATTAGATTTATCTTAAACGTGCAAACCATGAATTACTTTGCAGATTAACATCTCATGCAAGACACATCACGAGCTCATAAAATGCGCCGCGTTATTGGAGCTGAATCGCGTCAGCAGTACATGGAGTCTTCAGACCAGCTCCGCAGGCCGCGATCAAGTGTGACACAACTCCTGCTGCTTGGGTTGGAGGTTTGTGCAATCTGCGCAGACCGGGAGAACCGGTGCGCAGTTAAAGTTAGCGTGAAAGAAGCCAAGTAGGACTTTGTTCATCTGCTGTTTGGTGCTGGGGTTTTTGTGAAGCTGAAAACAACACCCTGCTGCTGCTGCTGGGAATGAGAAGACTTGAGCAGTGAGACTTAGACAAAGCATTAAAATTGCAGGCCGTGAAAGCAGAAAGATGGACTGGAGGATGCTCCGCAGAGCTGAGGGGAGCCGCAGAGTCAGGTGGAACATCTCTGTGGATTGGACCGTTATCACTGTTATCCGTTACCAGTTAGTGTAACTGAAAATACTGTAAATTTCATACTTTCATTTTCAGTTATGCTGCTTCCGCCAACATTTATGGTTGAAAACAACTTCCTGTTAAAATAGTTTCGTCAGTACCCAAAACTCCACGAAAATCATTAGTTAAATACGTCTGATCGTTCCTTATGTACAATTTTAATGCAAGTGGCTTCAGTTTAACACAAGTGAACCACACTTGTCTCTTTTCTTCTTTGCTGACGGTGAACTCGTGGCTGAGATGTGCAGTGGGTCACAGGTTTAATGCGAAAGCGCCATCACCGAGTTAGGGTTGGAAAGCAATTTCCGGAACTCCTGGTAACACGCCGCCCATGATTGATTCAGACCCCCCCCACCTAACCCCCCAACCCCTCAATCACAGCTGGCCTGTTGTACTCAGATATTACACACGGAGCACATTTGGTTTCTAAACCGGGAATGTATGATGATGGAGGGGGCGAGCATCATCTGGTTTGTCGACTTTCACGATTTGAAAACTTTTGATAAAAGGGAGGACCAGCGCCGCTCTCCTCTGATGGATTCATTGAAGGAGTAAAATGGTGGGGGTGGGGGTGGGGAATCACATTTTGGAAAAGTAATAAAAACTGCTAAGTGCAGGAGAGTGCGTCGAGCGTTTTGAGGGTAGAGGAAACATTAGTAGTAAATAATTTCATTGAATAGACCCATAAACTGTGGAGTGCAATCTCAGGAGAAATTAAATCTCTGTCAATGCCTGCAATGCAGAGATGGAGGAATATTACTTTATGAGACAACGGACAGTCAATGGCAGATAGTTGCTAACATAAGGATAGATTATAGGAGTGCACAGAGGGGAGCACCTGTGGAAACACCTGCACAGTTAAAGTTAAGGCTGAAAAGCAATACTCACACACTCTGCTGCCTCTGATTTTCTGCCTTAGCAAATGAACACACACACACACACACTGAGACTGAATGATCCTAAAGAGGACCTGAGGCTTTTCACAACCCAAAGCCAGCGGGGTCTTATTTTTACACAAATAGACACTGCTAATAGCTAATTCGCTTAATATCCCTTTTGGCAGGAGTGCGTACCGATCTATCCGAGGCCGACCGGTCTTTGTCGGAGCGTGGCCTCCGTGGGCAGGTGCGCTGCCTCCCTGCAGAGGTCAGGCCGCAGACGCTGCCTTCCATAATGGGGAGCGTGGGCGAGAGGAAATAAGCCAGGCACAGGACAGGACCTGTCTTCAAGCGGAGGCGCTCTGACACGGACCGCACTCGCAGCCTCCTCACAGGCGGCGTGGGCGTGGGGTTTCGAGGGCGCCTCGGTCGGCGAAATGTTCTCTCTGTCGCTCCCCTCGCTCCCGGAAGGTGGACGGATCTCTAAAAATTCACCGGGTGTTTTCGCGGACCCTGTGATGAAGTCGCTACCGAGAGACCGGGGTTATCGCTGTAAGTCTCGGACGTGCACATCCCCTAATAAATCGAGCAGAAACACCCGTGGCCGTCCATTGTTCACCCCTATCAACCTCCGTCATCTGGCCCGCGCTCCCATCATCCATCACTCAGAGGTGTTGTCCACTACCAGCTGCCCCTGATCACCCCTGACTAGCCCTGACTGGAGGCCTGTGCTTTCTGTAGTAGATGTGAGTCCTGATAGGATGTGACAACTTTATTAGGCACAAATCAGGCGGCCGCGCTTCCATTCTCTACTGGACGTGTGAGCGATGTGCGCCCCGAGCTGTGGTTTTTGACACGGGTGGGAATCTCTCTCTCCCCCCTTATTTCTTTCTCTTTATCTATCCCTTTTTATTCAAAGCCTCTGGGCCTTTCTCAGACATCGTCACTCCCCCCCCCCATCCACTATGGGATCCTTTAGGGGACATAACGTAGCTCGAACTGCCGACGCTGTCGCTGTCGAACGGCCCCATTCGCGAAATGCGTTTGCTCCGAGTCACATCCAGTCACATGACTCGTCAACCTGTCCGCAGCCGGAGCTGCACCCACCAGCTCGTGAAATGCTTCTCACTCACTAATAAATTCTTTTGACTGTCACAGATCAGGAGGAATAAATCTGAAGGCGGCGCGATTGGCTCTAATGGTAATAAATGAGTACAAGCATAAATAATGATTTCCCATATCTCCAGCATACTCCATTCGTGTCAGGTGAGATGATTTGTGTCGAAGGAGAAGGGAGAAATCCCCGCGTCAGTGTGTCACGGCGCCGGGTTAGGCCGAGGGAATCCTAAGGGGGATTAACGCCGGCGTGCTCCCAAAGCTCCTCGCTTGAGAGCAAAAAATGGAAATGATCCGGTTTCTCTGAGAAAAGTTTAAGCAAATGGAAGAGTGTTGTGGGCGGAGAGGGGATTTTGGTGCATAAACAGTTTCTCTTCACTTCAGCAGCATTCACTCCGGCTTTGTTAGCACTTCATTCCTTCTGGCGGGGGGGGGGGTGCAGATCAGAAAAGAAATACGAGAGGACAGGAGGCACGGACAATTTCCATAAGTCCCTTCTTCTATCCGCATGTATATTCAAGTGAAGGCGTGTTGTCTGAAGACAGGTGACAGGCGTCCTCCCTCAGAGCGCAGAAATGTTCTATTTTCCGATTTTGACTGATAGATGTCAGCTTGGCTCACTGATATCAGCCGAAGAAGACAAGAAAAGCAACAGTAACGATGTTGCCAGTAAACACAGAGTCTCCAGCGCCTTGTGGGAGACATTTACCACGTACCACCAGGAGTTGGCATCTTCCTGCCCCGACCGAAGGGCCGGACTTCGCCCCGCAACACACACACACACACACACACACACACAGAGTTTTACACAAGCTCAATGCACGGTCATCCAGGACGGAGACCACACATGAAAACACACACGCCTCAGAGGGAATCTCAAGACAGCAACTTCAACTACACTAAGCGCTGGCAGATTTCCATGCGTAAACTTCTGCTTCTTTATCGTTTATCGGTTGTTGATCAGCAGAGACAGGAAATACTAGCAGTTTCCAGTGTTTCCTCTTTTCTTGCTTCCTGAAACCCCCCCCCACACAAACACACACATATGTACATGACAAAACTGCACACTCCCGCAGGCAGGAACGAGAGCAAACAGCTTTTTCCCCCAAAGCCAAACCCGTGATGTGTTACTTTTCTTTTGGGAACGACTTAGAAATGAAGAAAGCACTCAAACACGCAGCTCACTCACATCTGCTTTTGTTTTCAAAGAGGCAGCTCTACTTTGACAGCGTTATACTATTAGCGTCATGCTTTCTTTCAGGGAGAGACGAGAATAGAAAGAATATCAACTAAACTGCACCACTTTATCATCCTCTCTCATCTGGCTGGGACATCAGAAATGCTGAGGATGAGAGTATTGTAGTTCGCTGGCCTTTTTTTTTTTTTTGCTTTTTCTCACCTTTGCTTTGTCATTTGGCTCAGCTGTCATTTTTTTCAAGGGTGACCACACTGAGTTCTCCTCTGCTGACTCGGCAATGATTCACCAATGCGCAGAGAGACGATAAAGGCACGACGAAAGCGATAAGGGAAATGATCAGTAGATAAGGAACACCACTTTTGAAGACCACGAACAAAAAAGGGAGCTTGCCGTATTAAAACATAAAGCGCCTCTGTCGCCGTCTTCCCACTCTTGCATCTCTGCCGGGATGAACGGTTCATAACCCGATTACACCCCGGCTCATTAGTGAACTGCAAGCGTGGCGCGCTCAGATGATGTTTGCTGTTGTGCCGCGGACGTTGGCGGCCTTGCGTTTGTTAGCGGGGGAGGGGCTTGTAGATGAGTATCTGGATGTGCAGATCAATGTCGCTCCGTCTGCGAGGAAACACAAGGGGTGTAAAGAGACCACAGAGAGGAAGAGAGAGAGAGAGAGAGATAGGAAGTGCATGTGGCAAAGGTGGGCTATTGCTACAGCAGCGCTGCCGGGGTTACACGCCCTGCAGCTGGGAGAACAAGATCCGTGCGGACAGAGCTGCGGCTCCGCGGAAAGAGCCCACGCTCTAAATTAAATTAACGGGAGATGGGTTCATTAGCAGTCGGCTGGTTAATCAAAGAGCCTTCCGGCGTGTACATGTACTATATAAGTTCCACTCAGGAAGCAGGACTTATAGAAAAACCTGTCCAACGCCAACCCCTTGGGATACGGCGAGATACTGTCATATTTATCGCGAATAAAAAGTGGATCATCTCCTTGAAATATACAGAACAACTGACCTGGAACTGCTCCACTCACGTGAGGCCCGCCTCTCACCGTCATGATTTAGATGAGGGAGGGAAGCAAGCAGATGAAAGTGAGCTTCCATTTAGGGTTTTCTCACAGCAGATACTCGGGCTTGTCATGGCGTGGCAGCGGACCGGCGAGCACAATGCGAGGAGCCCTGCGAGTGAAGCCTAATGGGTTTCAGACATCATTAATTTCACTCCTCACCCCTGTGCCGTCTCGCAGCGCGGCGCGTCAAGACGTCGTCTCGTGAAAAATGCCCATCGAAGCTGTTCTGGAGCGAAGGGGCGACAGGTAGGCAGAAATATTTCTCAAACTTTTTAATCAATATTTGAAGTATGTTGGGGGGGGGATAAATGATCTGTGTAAAACAATTCTCCAAATTCCAAATTCAAATCATAGGAGTGCAACGTGCAGTGCCTCATACTGCATTATTATGTGTGTGGGCTTTTGCTGTTGTCTTCGCAAACACGGGTAACCCTGTTTTCAGAAAAATGTTCCTTCAGAAAATACAACTGTCGCTAACGGCGACGCCCGCATCGTCTCTCAGGTGAGTTGCTCCCTGCAGCGAATGAACGGAATGAAGTCGGCCCCACAACCCGGTTCGGGATAAACCGTCACCTGGAAGAACTATGCATCATTTCAAACTGATTGAAACTGGATTTGACAGCAGAAAACTGACTACTGCTTCATACGGGGGATATATGTTGTAACAGCTGCAAAGAACCAGATACCACGAAAAGCCGGTCAAATTAAATACCATTTACCATGCCTGTCGGTACAGGTTGAAAACACATTGAATTATTCAGTGGATTCAATTTTTTCACTGTGTTTTATTTAGTCCAACTTCACCCCTTAGCAGCAGGCGTGTATACCTACTAATTCAACTGTGCTGGATCAGAGGTTTCTGCATTATTTCTGAGTGAATAGGAACATTGGACGCCTGCGTTGGAAGAAGCCGCTGGGCCGTGATTGGCCCGGCGCTATGTCTTATAATGACTGCAACTTGAGTCTTGAGCGGCGCTACTGAATGGGGTGTGTGTGTGACTGAATGTGGCGTTTAGCGCTCCATTGTGCTGAGCGGTGCCGTGGCAGCCCCCCCCCCGCTAATGAATTAGAAAGGACGCTGTCCTCTCATCACCTGAGCCTCGCGAGGTTCAGGTCCAAAAACTCATCATTCCCTTATAGCTTTTCTCCTTTTCCCCCCTAATCTCCACTCCCACCCTTCAATCTCCCGCTAAAGCAATCTAGCAGACTGATGCCGGAACAAGAGTGAGAAGATTGCAGGCCATTCAGACGGTGATTCCCGGGAAGGAGTCATAATTTCCCCCCACATCCATCCGTTTGTACCAGCTGTCCACATTGTTTATCGCAATGAAATGGTGATTAACCCAACTTATTGGGTGCATTTGCATAATAATGCCCGCGTCTGCATGCGTTTGAATATCCAGGTGAACTAGCCCGATGCGTTCAGGTAGTGTGGCAATGCTTTTGTTCCAGGGCCCGCGTTTGCGCTTCATTTGCATAAATGTAATTACCTGTGTGCGCAGAGGAGCGGCTGCTGCCCCAGGTAACTATCAGATGAGCCCGTTTCCCTGCCGTCGTCGTCGCTCTGCTGTGAATCACTTAAATTGCCCAGTCTACACGCACCTCACGCAATCTGGACGAGTTACAACTTTCGAGGCCCCCCGCTTTCCTTAATGACCCACTGAGCTGAATGCTGCCTGAACTGGGTTCTGAGGAGGAGGAGGATATGAGAGGGGGCGGAATCAGCGGCGCCTTATTCCTGCTGACCTAACGCTTTTTCTCCGACTTGATGCATTACTCCTGGTTTTCCTCCGGTCTACGCCGCTGTCGGTTTCCCGCTGAACATTCTTATTACTGGCACGGACCGAGCCGATCGCACACCGGGGCCGGTCCAGCTCCCGCCACGGCAGCTAATGAGCACGATATTTCCCCAAACGATAAATCAGAGTCACAAACGAGACAAAAAACCCAACCCCACAGTAGTTTATTGTGTGTTGAGGCCCTCGCTGAACTTTCCAAACCGCGTATTGTTCACAGAAGCTCTGTGATGCCAACAAGCCAACCGGACTTAACAATCTGTTGTTATTAACGGGCCTTCTCCTCACGATATATCACATGGTGAGTCCGAGAAATAACGCAACACACTCTTACTTTTTACTTTAGAGCCAGGGGTGGGCTACTTCGGAGCTGATTCATCGCGGCTCAAAGAGAAGATCGGATGAGACTGGCGTTAACCTCTGGAATGCAAATGAGGAACTTTTGACAGGAATTAATCTTTTGGAGCGCTACAGCGTTGAGGGTGCTCATCATTCGGCGCTGCTCCGAAAATGGAGATAAACACTGTCACCCCCCCCGCTCTCCAGGACGTATCCTCCCACTCTGAAAATGAGAGTTCATTCTTCAGCAGAAAGAGAGCGAGAGAGAGAGAGATCTCAAATATTTACTGTGCTCTGCGGAGCAACAGATACCTGGCGTTGGCAGAGGGTGAGATGATGAAGGGGGAGGGCAGAGACTAATGGACGGATAAATACGCAGGTACACCTGTCTCTTGGGGCTCGGGGAAGTCTTATCTGCAAAAGCGCGCTGCTAACAAAACGCCCAAACTCAATCAGGGTTTTTTTTTTTACAGATGAACTGCGCAACCCTCAAATCTGTCCCGACGCTCTCAAGTGTCTGTAGAGGGCAGTGCCTTTGCGGCGGCGGACTCCAGTGGGAGTTAAGAATCTGTGATGGAAGAAACCCCTCTCGCTCGGCTCTCTTTGTCAAAGCCGTGCTTCGCGGCACCTTCCGCCAGGAGGCTGTCGTCCCGGGTGCTGCTACGCCTGCTAAATTTAGCCGCCCGAGAGCGCCCGCCGTCTCCGCTCGCCGCGCACACCGCGTACGCCGCTTCTTCTGCGGGGATGGAGCGCTCCGCTTCCAAACAATCAATATTGGATGCACCTAAAGGGACTAGCCAAGCAAATGGCTCCAGGCTAGACCCAGTCCCTTCCCACCCATTTTCTATATATAAAACTGGCCTGGCATATAATGAAAAACATTACCTGCCACCAGGGCACATAACTCTACCAGCAGCAGAT
Source organism: Psettodes erumei (assembly GCA_016785225.1). NCBI lineage: Eukaryota > Metazoa > Chordata > Actinopteri > Pleuronectiformes > Psettodidae > Psettodes > Psettodes erumei. The sequence goes on from JAFBJZ010000651.1 coordinate 563,886, forward strand.
GGGGGAGTTATGGAGAGCGGGCCAGAGAATGATCCAATTACACAAACAGTATTTTTACAGCGGAGGATCATTTATCACGGCGCGGTATAGAGATAAATCATCGCAGCGCTTTGGTTTGAGACAAAATTCCCAGAAATCACTTGATAATGGCAGATAAAGAGCCCATCGCTGAATAACTGAACGAGGCCGAGCTGGAGTGGATCTGGAGTGTGTGTTTTCTCCGTGTGCGAGTAAGTCGGTCAACGTGTGTGTGTATTCGCTGGTTCTTGAACGCAGCCTCTGCTGTACGCGTAGGTGTGAGGTCTCTGGGAATGTGCAGCGGACCCGCTCTCCCTCCCTGAGATAGAGAGTCGTCGCTCGTCGACCCGTGTCTCTCCGGGGGGCAAATAAACGCTTATGACAGATGTCAGCACGTTTTTGTGTGTGTGTGTGTGTGTGTGTGTGTGTATATGGAGAAGACCACACTGAGGAGCCCTGGGTGCTGGGGAGACACGCACACAGACAGTGAGGCCTCACACACAGTGGAGAGTGGGTAGAGTGTGCACAAGAAAAAACCCAAACCCTAAAAATAATTTGTGTTCATGACAACCTGAGTCTTATTTTTGCAATCTGGGCCCTCGTTGCTGCCACAGCGTGAATTGTGTTCTTTGAGATCCAAAACAAAAATCAATAGGGAATGGTACGGTGAGGGTCAAAACATCAGACCATTTTTTAACAGGTTTATCTTTTGTTTTGTCCACCTGAAACAGGAAACAAAGGTGAACGGTAAATGTAAGAACCAACTGTGACCTACCATATACATGCCTGGGATCTAAACAAACAATCACAATCAATACATTATCGGGACCAATCATGGTGCTGTGAGCAGATAAAGACGACGTCTGCCAGAAGGTGAGCTCAAGTTAGAGACTGGCTCAGAAGTGCATACAAAATTCTCTGTCAATCGCTTCCTCATTTTTTTTATTATAGACGCAGCTTCCAGTTTTTTTAAAGAGAAGATCTAGCAATGTGGTCGAATGCAATTCTCACTTCCAGTTTCCCCGGTGTAAAGACCTGGACCTTTATTGATTACACAGCCATTCTTTGGTTTACATTCTGAGATTATTGTCTTTTCTTTGAAAGTGGTTCAAATATAAATCAGGTGTTAATTTACTGATTAATTTAGGTAGACAGTTAGAGGCTGAGGCCTGTTTTGCATATTTTATCGGCAGCTAAACTCGCACATATACAGTTTGTGTGAATGAGTGTTACTCTCATTAGAAAATCAAGTCGTCCAGATGATTTACAACTTCCTGTCACAGCTAATGGCCACAAATAAAACCAAGTTGTGATGAACTAGGATGCTTCTTTAACCTCGCACAAACAGCTTTCACAAACACGTGAGTCATAATGGGTTTTTCTTCCCTTCATCGAGTCACTAAAGAGGCAATAATTGCAACCTTTTTTGACCTCTGTTAATGGATGATGAGTTACGGCTGATGGCCACGTCTCAGCCGTGTTTAAGGGTCTAAAGCAGTGGAGGCTAATCAAGAGACCTTTGACCACCAAATGCATAAGTAATAAAGCTGTCTTGGCTTGCGGATCAATACAGGCTGAATACATTTGGAAGTAAAGCCGCCCCACCCCCATTTTTCTCCCTTAAAATATTCTGGGAGCGGGGCCAACTTGAGTGGCTCCCTCCTTTAAAAGGGCTGCAAAGAGAACTGTGCGCTGTGGCAGAAAGGTGTTCCTCGGCGATCGGCGTCTCCGTCAAAGCTGCAGCTGTTGTTTTTGCTGCTCGGGGCGGCGGCTGCGGCACCGGATCAGCAGCCGCTCTCTCAGCACGTCGCCGAGACCCTTTGCTGAGTTATGATTGCTCCTCTATAATGAGCGGGGACTCGGATCCTGTCGAACCCACATCATTCCCCGGCAATGGGGGGTGGGGGGGTGGGGGGCTTAAATATTCTACAGCATGGTCCAACGTTGCCAGGCTTCAGAGAGTAATGAAGCAGCCCCGCAGGTCCGCCACATACACCCTTATCTCTCTGCCTAATGAACGAATGAGCCGCACCCAGGTGAAAAATGAGCCCGGCTCAAGCGGCCCCTTAAGAGGAAGAAATGGCACTCCTCTCCCTCGCAAAACAGTCCACATCCCCACGTACTACAGTCTGACTTCAGTGGGGGATGATTGATTAAACTCAACCCCCCCCTGCCCCAACAGCCACAATCCTCTCCACTGCATCTCTAACAAATTCGGTTTTCACAGCTTTGTGAGTTCACCCACGGAGGCGTTTATGCGACCCTGCAGATCAGGTACTCACCGGTGAAATTAAAGCCTAATATCGTCAGGGGCAAAGTCAAAGGTTAATTTTTGACAGCCGTCTGGCTCGGGGATTCGTGCAAAAAGGAAGCAAAACACGAGGTCGAGTCAGCACAACAGTGCCGGCAGGAAAAGGCGCGTCTTCCAACCGGCGTCTTTGAGGTCGTCCGTGATTTTAGTTTGATCAACATAATGCCAAAGAAAGCCTGAAGGGGGAAAAGTATTCTGAAGCAGCAAACGGAGAGAAAAAGCAGGAGTTCAGCATTAATACAGGCGCAGCCCTGAAAGTCAATGAATGCAGTGCGTCACCCCCTCCCAACCCCCAGGCTGAGACAACGCAGAGATGGCATGGCGCTGCCCCCGCCGAGGTCCACCTGGCGTTAACCCGGCGAGTCACTTCGTGCAGGAGCTGCTCGCGTCGCTCCCGGCGCTGAAGAACGGCTCAGCTCGTTCCTCAGGTAGAGAGCCAGCCAACCTGAAAATTGTCTTTAGCTCTCACATCAGCCCCGTCATCTGGAGCGCAGGTTGACCCCCACCCACCCAACGCCGCCGCTGCCTCGTGGAAGCACGTCAGCCTCCCTCCTTTGATTCCCTCCCAGGGTCAGCTGACTCACAGTGAGTCCTTATGCCGCAGAATGAATAAGTTTTTGAACAAGGTGATGGCTGTTGTAAGAAACGTTTGATGCAAATGAAATGTAAATGAGGTACTTCGGCTTTGAGAGAGAGAAAAAAAGAGAAAAGGCTTGGGATTAATCAAAAAATAATCTGATTATTCTGAAAATCCAAAAGCTTGAATAATTTCCTCCAGAGTGAGGCACCTTGGGTCAATTCCTGCAATGTTTTGTTTTTTTTTTAAATAACCTGCGTATGCCGAGCAAAACTTGACATTTCAAGTTCCCCTCATAAGACTGCATTCATGAAATCTGTTTCTGAAGAGTGACGTTGGTTTTCTTTTCAGATCTGAGGGAGAAATCTAGCGGGAACCGCTAATCCCTGTTGCAGGTAAGAAGGATACGCCGTGAATGTTCCTGCGGAGTATTGAACAGTCTTTTTGATTGGCATTGTGCATATTGATCAAAAGAACAAACTCCTCAGGTCCGCATCTGCAGGTCGACCAACTGAGGACACAAGTTCACCTGGAAGGGTTGACCCCGGGGCTCCCTGGAGCTCCTTGGAAACCTCAAAAACCTGCCGTATCAGTTGTTTTATTGATCAGCAGCGGGCTGAGCGCACCACAGGAAGAAAGTGGGAATGAAACCTAGCTCTGTACTGGACTGTAGACATGCATGTGGACCGGGATCATTCGTCCGTTCTCATTCAGTCGTACATGATCCGCACTGGTCGCCAATATTTGTTTAGCTGCTGTAGCTACAATGAATGGGAGCGATTGGCAGACGAGTCACTCTGTCCTCAAACTAAATTGCAGACCTCCGATGGGGCCGACAACTGCGCCTTTTTTTAACGAGAGTCTCCTCCTGATTATCTCTGCGGCACGATGGGATGTTTCTGTCGGCGAGTTCGCGGGGGGAGCGGGCGCCGGTCACGAGCGCGGAGGACAGGGCAAGTCATCGGGATGGCACGATTTGTGCCCGATGCTAGCGAGGAAATCACGCCAACGTCACAGTTGGACCAAAAAGACCGAAAGGTCCACTGAAGTCCAACTGATGGGCCAGGGAACGGTGGTCTTTTCCATCAGAAGATGACACAGCAGAAGAAAAAAGTCCTGGTTCCTGAGCTTAGAAAATTTTGTATGCAGGCCGGAGACGCCCTTGGGAAAAGGACACAGATGTCCGGTATCCAAATATCCAATCATAACCTCCGGCTTCACCGTATGGGGGACACATTCACGTGACAGGCGCATCCTCGGTGGCGCACATAATATAGGGGTCTATAAGGGGGTCTTGGACTCCAGCCCCGGCTGAGAGGATGTACTGCTGACACGCTTATCTGGTCCCTGGCAGCCCTTCTCAGCAACACAATCACACTCCAATACACCCTGAATTACTTTGAACAAAACAAATGGCATTCACCGTTCCCGCAGATAAGCAAAGGGGGCATGTGTGACATAAACAAACAAACAGAAGGGAGAGTTAGAGGCGGCAGCGGAGTTAATCTTGGTGCGGGGCCAGATTAACGGCCATGCTTGCATTTTCTCGGAGGATAATCGAAGTGTTCCTGTCCAAAACAACAACAAAAAAAAGGGGAGGGGGCACTTCTGGCTATGAAAGCTGCGGAGAGTCAATGAAAAGGGAAATAACCAGGAAGGCAGAGGGCTGGCTTGGACTGGTGGAGTCCACATTTTCATTTCATGGCCTGCGGGGGCAGCTGAGGTCTTGTAAAATCTGCTCAGGCCACAATGCAGGGACTGGTTTTGTTATCAGGACCTCGCTGGCATCTCAGGCAGCCTTCCCCCTGTTACTCACATGGATGCACATATCAACACCTTTTTCCGTTTCACCGCTGCCAGGAGCTCCGGCCCGTGCGCGAGGGTTCTTTTGGAAGAGCTGAACTCGGCTAAGATTGAGCCGCCTGTCGGCACCGGCGCGCTCCTTCCTTTCCTCACACCGCCTCCCCCGCTGCGAGGAGCTCGTCGACGCCTGAGGTCTCTCACTGCGGGGACCCCGAAATGGCGGCATCCAATCATCGCCTGCCAAGGGGTCCCCCCGGCATCTCGGTGAAACCGCGGGAGGCGCGCTGATTAAGGACCAGGGGCGGCGACAGGAGAGTCGCGTTGGATGTTTCAGTCGCTCGAACACAAAAAGTGTCGAAGACGAAGGTGGATGGCGGAGGAGCAGGCGCCATTGTCGGCATTTTTCAGCGCATAGCCACGAAAAACTGAAAAGTGAGACTTTATACATGACCGCAGCTTTTTTTTTTTTTAAGTGTCAAAGTACAACACAAAAAATGACGGGTTCTTTTAATTTAAGAAAGTAAGGACGAAGTCACATCAGCTCCCCCCAAAAAACCCCTGATCTCTGATCTCAGCTGCAAATGGGGACTTCATGGAGCAGTTTCATCATTAGCAAACGCACTTGCTGGAGCGTGTCCTATTGCGGACTTATACCCCTCCGTGTAATGAACGCGCGCAAAATTAATCAAGCGATGAACCGCTCGCTCACCTCCCCGTTTCTTCTCTTTCTCGGGATGACGGAGAGCAGAGGGAGAGTTTCGTGTCTCCGCTCTGATCCCGTCGTAAATCAAAACGCGGTGCGGCCGTGGCAGGCAGCTGCCAGCCCCGGTCCGGTGTGGTAATCAACACGCTCATCGCGCACACACACACACACACACACACACACACACACACACAGCACTCCTCCTCGTTCCCTGACTGGGGCAGAGTCTAATTGCTGTTACCAAAGTGGCGCAGCAAACGTTTTGAAAAGGATGCTTCAGCAGCGGCTCGGACTTGTGATGAATCACCGCGCCGCCATATTATTTAACTCTGAAAGATTAATGGCGATTTAAATAAATCAAGTTGTCCCCCGCTGTCATGCGGTCGCATTGTTTCCCTCTGTGTGCGTGACCGAAACCGGTTTGTAATACAAGATAATAAGCAGAATGAAAAATGCCTCAAATTAAAAAGCCGCTCTGACAACCAACGTGTGTGCGTGTGTTTGTGTGTGTGTGCGCGTGCGATTGGAAGCCATTCGGGGGAAAAGCTACGGCGCAGCAAAGCGGAAGTGAGCGGAGCCCGACGTCTGAACAATCGTTTACTCGCCTAACGACTGTGATTTCCAGGTCCCCGGAGAACTCAGTGTGGCTCGCTGCGTGCCAGCGCAGGCCCTGCCCTTTTTCACTGATGACGCCATCTTTTTTCGCGGCAAGCGATCGGACCCGGCGCTGACCTCGGTGAAGGAAGCTGTGCTCCTTTTCCTGTTGGCGTTCCCTGTTTTTTTTTTTTAAAAAAGCACCCATCAGCCTGAGTCAAGAGGTCAGTTGTCAGACGTCAGCACCCGCACAGCGGGGAGGCCCACAGCGCCGAACACGCCCCGACGCCGGGCTACCCTGTCACGTAATAATCGCCCTAATGCCACTAATTATGAATATAGTCGGCTAATGAGTAGATGAAATAAGAGAATTACAGTTCATGGCTAATGAGTGTACCTAATTAGGGTGTTAATTAACTCCAGAAGAGGTACATTATGGGAAGGGAACTTTGCTGCATAGGCAGTTTAATGATGACAGCCCAAAAAAAAAAAAAAGGGGGCTCGACAGACACAGAGGGAAACACGTATCCTGACCCAGTCTTCATCAGATGGTCCAGCGTCCTGGCAGTGTCCCGCCTCTGCCCGCGGCTCATTCATCAAGCCGCTGCCCCACTGCTTGCGTTTAAATGCCAAAATGTAAAAGGACAACGGAGGAAGGCGGGTTCCGAAAAAAGGGGATCGCCTGGGATGGACACAGACCCCGACGTTTTTACGTCAGGCTGAAAACTGCCGAGCGCTCCTCCGCCGCGGGTTCCAAGGGAGCGCGCGGAAGTTTTTGCGCACGATTTCTTCGGCTGACTCAGGCGAAAAGGGAATAATTCATGGAACCACTGGATTGCTTCCATCGTGAGTAACTCACGCGGACGCCGTTTCCGCGTGGCTATCCTGCCTCCGCAGCCAACGGAGCTGTGAAGAGCTCACATAACAATAATAATCCCAGCCCCCCCCCCGCACCCCCACCTCAAACTGTTGGAGAAGAAGGCCAGATAATCGTCGAGGGACTGCGGATCGCCTGGAGGGTCAGCACTGTTCCAAACGCTGTGCACCATTACGCTTCCCTTTAATTGAATTGCAGGGGGAAAAAAGCAGTTAATTAAGCGATTAACGCCCAGAACACGGGGGCTATGAGAGGACAAAAACCCCCTGATGGTGACGGTGGCCACTGACCTTTTCTGGGGGAACTGTGACGATGGTGCTGCTCACTGCTCAACTGTTTTTTTTTTAGATATACGCTTTAAAAAGGACAGCAGGTGAGATTTTCTGCATGCGGCTCGATTCCGCATTTTTGCACATGTACGCTCACGCTGTGTTTTGAACTTCTCCGCCGCATTTCGATTGCAGCTCCCGATGCAGGGCCGGCACGTCGGCGAAGCGCGTCCCGAGCAGCGTTTTCAGTCTTCACCGCGGCTCCCAGAGGAATTACGCGTGGAAGGAGCGGAGGGAGACCCCGTTGGGGTTCGAAACTCAGGTTCCTCCAGCTGCGAGGCAACGGAGAACAACCTAGACTTAAGCATTGAAAACGAAAAAAAGGCCTTTTTTTTTTTATTGGGTAAACATGAGCAAACTCCCTCTGGATGTTAAAGTGTCCCGCAGGCGACTTTCTTCTCGCTTCCATTTCGCGCCACCGCCCCGTCAATCGAAACCAATTGTTTTCCAACAGATTCGTCTATACCTTGTCTAATTACCCCTGCTCATCACCTGACGTTTTGCGCCAATTATCTCTGACAACACGTTACACTCTGGTAGTCGTGCGCTCGGCTTGCTGTCTTGCCCAACAGAATCTAAAATTTTAAAAAATATCTAAATAAAAGTCATAAAATAAAGAAATGTAGATTTTGGTCAAAGTTCAGTCATGGAGGTCGTTCTTGCGGCGCTCTCAGGAAACACTCAGCTCAGCTTTTGCCTGTCAGACTGTATTTAAATGTGTTTAACTTACATACCCCCCCCCCCCACACACACACACACACACTTCATCACTGTCATCAACTCTCTCCATTACTCCCCAAGGGAGAATCATCCTAAGTAAATTAATTGAAGGGGCTTTACCTCCCATGAATTATTCGTGCAGCGGGATCAACACGGACACTGTATATATTTTCAACAAGCGTCTGATTTTGTGCTCCACTTTCTCCGTCTCCCCCGGCACAGCGCATTCACACTTCGTTGCTAATATGACCGATGTGTTCGGGGGCGCTCCCGCCGAGGTTTGGATCATGGGATCTTCGGTTCCTCTCGGGCGCGAGACCAACTCTCCCCCCCTTTTTTTTCCCCGCCCCCGTTCCGTCTGATCACAATGATGTATTTTAATGTCAGGTGAAAGGAGGGCCACTGCGGGGAAAGCGGGTTGCCGGGAGATTTGAAGCCGACACACACACACACACACACACGCAGACGGTGCCTGTCGGCCCAGTGTCCGTCATCATAATGAAGTATCTGGAGAGGGGCTGCGGTACCATTAGACCCACAGATGGACACGGGGGACGTGGGGGAGCGGATGTGGGAGATAAGGAGCCGCGGCCGACCCATCGGAACAGGATCGAGCAAAGCGGCGTGTCAGAGCTGAAAGATTGCATCCACTCGCGAGCCGCCTTCCTCGGCCGAGTGTGGGAGGGCGCGAGAGGTGCCATCATGCGCTGACCGGCGGCGATGCTGCTGAAAAACGACCCCATCGTCTTCTGTGTGCACAGCTGCAAAGAATGATGAAATCCGCCAGCTACCTTTGGATTCATCAAATTATTGGTCAGAGTGCGAAAAAGAAAAAAAATATGTCAAAAAATAGTGAACAAATGTCCATCACTCTGCCAGAGCCCAAGGTGCCGAGGAGTCAAAGAAAAATCCTGACATTGCAGGAGCTGGAGTCAGCGGGTCCACGTGACGTCCTGCCTGTGAAAGTAACCTAAATGATGAATCAGTTATGAAAATATCTGTTCATTAAAGATCCCCTCCAGCGATGCTTTAAGATGTATAAGATTCTCTGCTTGTGTCTGCTATAGTTTTTTTTTTTGCTCTGAAAAAGAAGTTAAATTACCAGCAGTGAACCTGCACCTGTACTTCCTTCTCCCTCATTAAAGGAAATCCATGATGCGTGAATAAATAAATGTTTTTTCTCTCAGTGTGTAAGCGTGTGCAAACGTGCCGGATGTTTAAACTTTCCACACACGCGCGCCCTGGTCGGAGGGGCATGTCGGATCCTGAGTGTGTGTGTGTGTGTGTGTGTGTGTGTGTAGATGGGGGGGGGTTCATAACAAGGGAAATAAGAGTGAAGAAGAAACACTGTTGTCAGAAGCACATTTGAATTCATCTCACTCTGCTGGTAATGGAAAACACCACATCTTACTTTGCTTCTTTCCTGGACTTCGAACAAAAAGGAGATTTGATTTGATATTTTCCAACAAAAAAAAAGGAAAAGGAAAAGAGCGAATTGTCGTGCCAGATGCTCTTTTCAAAACACTGTCAGGAAGAGAAATGGTGTTTTAGCTGAAGTCTGTTTAAGCTGCATGATGAGACCGGATCCCCTCCCCATTTTTCAAGGCTCCTTCCTCCTCTCGTCTAATGATGACTGATACGACCCGTCCTTCGCCCAGTCGTGATTTCCGAGATGACGAATGCGTGTTGCGCTTTTCGCGCTCCTGCCCCCGCCTTCTTCCCCGCGGCCGGGAGCGTGACGGCGTCCGAGGCTCGGCGACTCGGCTGCGAATCGCTGGCTTTGAGTGACACCTGTATTGTTCGGCGGAATATTCAGTTTAGAATAAGACCTGGTTTACATGAATAATTAATTACACCCATCTCTGGGCCGCGGCACGGCAGGTAATCGTTAATGGCAGCCGCTGGTCTGGCGGCGCGTGGGCAAGCGGCGAGAAAAGGGAGAGGCGGGTTCTCTGCAGATAATAAAGGTGCCTTTTTTTGAAAAGCCTGGAAAATGGGCCAGACTTTCATGACGTATGCTTTTCAAAAGCTCTCTTTAGGAGTCCGTGTTCACCCAAAACTTCTCACATGACTGGGTTTTGTAGATTAGACCCTGTAAGTGGGGCGTCTGACTGAGCGAAAAGGACACATGATGGGGCCCGCCTAATTAGAGAAAAGGACATCCTATTCATGTGGACTCTAAGCTGGAGCGCTGCGGCCTCGGCCTCCTGTGATCAGGGTAATTTGTCGGCGCGCCCTGACACCTCCCCTCTGACTGTGTGAGATAAAAAAAAAAAAGACTTAGATGTCTCGCCAAAGTGCCGGGGTATTAGCGTGCACGGACGGACGGATGCGCGCCACCTTTGGCGCAGGTCTTGCCGATCGACAGCAAAAAAATCCCAGCGCATCGACGCGTTTAACCTCCAGCCCGCGAGTTCGGCATGGCGAGGCATCGCTCGCCCGCGCACAAGCCAGAGTGAAGACCCCTCTGGGACTTCTGGGGGTTCTGAGGGGAAGAGTTGGGTTTTAGCAGTTTACAGGTTTAGATCTGCATTAAAATATATGTTCTCCTTTCGCCTTGGGCTGCTTCTGGATGAAAGGCCGGATGTACGGTATGTGCGTGGGATATCATCCGAGTAGGGAACGCCTTATGGTTGTTGATAGTGGATCTAAACCGATATTATACAGGCTAAGCACCATCTACACATTGCAAAGCCATAAGGAGCTGATGGTAAAGAAGCCTCGAGGTCCAGGAGGGCTGCTGGTGCATTAAAACCCAGGGATGTAATTGCTCCTGAGCAATAAAATGGAATTTTATTGTAGTGATGATGACACTAATGTGTTTATTGTCATGTTTATCAGGGTATTGGGGAAAAAAAGGATTTCTAGACTTAACCTGCGGTGAGACACATGAATGTGGATGTTGAGGCCTGGTCTCCGGATGATCTCCGCAGGCGGATGAATTCATAAAGACAAGAGAGCCGGACGGGTCGCCGATGCAGACGCAGAGCGCGACGTTGTCACTCTGCACACAAAAAAGCTGGAAGGGACGAGGTTGGGCTGAACGGGTGGGCAACTTTAACACGACGGTTCATCGCTTACGCCAAAGTTCAACATTAGTCTCTCTGAAACATGAAGGAGATCGGGGGTCGAGGTCGAGGTGGAGATCAGCCAGCAGCCACGGGGGAGCACGAGTTAGCCCAGCTGTATAGCGTGGCTGCGTAAGCGTTAACTGCGGACAGTCCTGACAGGCTGGTGAGTTGCATTATGGGAAACGGAGAAACATTCAGATGAGGCTGACTGGTTACGTAAAACTGCTGTTTTTAAATCAGACACCCCGTCCCCCATCCTTTCCAAGATATAGTTTCACTTTTTATTTCTGAAGCGAAGCACGACTTTCTTTTGCAGTAACACAATAAAAGAAAAAGGAGATTTATTTCTTTTTCGCCTCAAAATCCAGACAAGAGCAGCGTAAACAGCGTGTGTCGTCGTTTGCGGAGAACACCTTTTCGGCCCCTACACTTTATCACAAAACAAAAACGCAGCTGAAATGAAGCTAATGGGCCAGAGCGGGTGCAGAGTACAGTACAGACGCCACCACATAAAGGACATGAGATGTGCCGCAGCTAAGGGCAATATCCTATATGAGCTGCTTCCTCCTTTGTTTTGAGCCATAAATTAATTTCTTTGAAAACAAGGTTTGTTCAAGGTTACATTTGCTTCTTCCATGAATAACAGACAAGTTATTAAATGGCTGCCGTGCCACAGAAAAACAGCCTACTCATAAAAGGGATCGTTTGAAGTTACAATGTGATGCACTCTCATTGTTATTTAATGAACTCGGTTCCTTTTTCCTCTGGCAAAATCCATTAAAATCAATCATTTTTGCCTCTTGCTGGCTCCCCCCTACCCCCCCACCCCCTTCTTTTTGCTCCCGTAAACCAAACTTCGGTGCAGGGGATGAGAGGGAAAATCTCGGCGGCGGCGGAGAGAAAGTAAATCAGCTCATCTAAGCGTAGCGCTCATTCAGATCCAATTCATTACTCGAGCATATTGAGCGGAGGGAACGGCGCGTGTACCCCGCAAGTCAGCCCGTCCGCTCATCGCCCGATGATAAACACGAGCCCGGGGGGGGGAGGTTTGAAAGAGCTCGCATTCAGATGACAGCTGCCCCCTACCTTTGTTGTGGATGCGCAAACGCCGTTCGGGTAAATGCTTGACACGCGTTGCCGTTTTAACCCAAATTAGCCCCGCGCCTCAGATCTCTCAATTGCCTAATTAACAGGGGGCGAGTCTGGGGCCTTTCAAGTTGCGCGCTTAAAACAAAGCCGAGGGAGCGACGCGGCGAGGCTGCTCTTGGCTTGCGCACCTGGGGGGTGGAGGGGTGGGCCGGTGCTGACAGGAGAAGGCAGTTCTCCATCTTTTCTTTCTTCCCCGTGCATCTGCAGTGAAATGATACGTGAGCGAGGTTGCCCCGGAGGTGAGCTCGAAGGGATTGAAAGGGGGAAGACGAGAAGACTTTTTTTTTTCTTTTTTCCCCCGCTCTTGAGCACAGGACAAAGAGGATGAAACGGGGAGAAGATCAAATCATTTAGAAAGCATTTACATGGGCGGCTCCTGGCCTCCTTTTAGTCCAGCGCTCCCCTTCAGCCCTATGAGATGAGCGTGAGCATCTTACCCCCACCTGTCGTGCTTTGAACGTGTTGCAGTATTTTGCTTCCCTACAGTGTAAGTTCAATCAAACCCCGAATTTCTATTTTTGTCAGATTGGTCGAGCGACGCCGCGGATCACCTGGCAGCCGCAGCAGTACCCCTCTGGGTCCGAGCAGCCCCGGCTGGGAGTCACCGATTCAGATGGCAGCCTGTGGGATTCTGCAATCACTTCTCACACAGACACCGAAACCAGCGGACGTCTTCTGATTGTCCGTGAGAGCGGAGATGAAAAGTGGAACGAGTACGCGAACAAAGCGGGGGGAGAAAATAAAATTCCCTTCGGGACGAGGAGCTGCATTTACGGGGGTCTTTGATGTCTTTGAATTTCATGTGTTTCATTTATTCCCGCTCTTCATCCCCCCCCCACCGACCAGACTTGGTGCTTTTTGGTATAATAGTTCTTTCCCACACCGACATCTTTTATAGATTCTGCTGGTCTTATCTGATATAACATGAATCCACTGAAGGGCTCGGCATTTAATTCTATTATCACATGGTCTCTCTGCGGCGGACGCTGTCAAGGAGAGGAGGCGACGGAGGGGGAAGAAAAGAAAACCAACCAAAAACGCATCTTTGTGTTTTTAAATCACCTGACGAGAACATCAGATGCAGGGACAACAAAAACAATCAATGGGCAGCCTCTCCAGTACTTATCATCGGTAAGATTTGACTCGGCGCAGTACAAAGAAGCTGTGGGGACAAAGCCACTAAACAGTAATTTGTTTTCAAGCCTTTGACTTTTTTTTCCCCCCGCAACTCAAATAAACACGTATACACGTACAAGTATATTCAGATTCTTCCCTGCAAAACATGTGGTGCCCCTGACACACACAAGGTGTAATATCCAAAATCTACTGCTGCACACACACACCCTTCACCTGGGTTTTCTGATTCTGATTTCTGAAGAAGGATTTTAAATATGCTGGAATCACAAACGAACACGTTAATATACAAGTCACGTGCATTTGCAATTTACATTTTTTTCTGCAGAAACAGGCCTTGTAAAAGAGAAGAAAAAACATTCATTTTTTGGTGTTTAAGGATTAATCTGTCGTTGATCATTAACATTGCCGGCAATTGATTAAAAGGTAAGTGCCTCAAACTTTGCATTCGTAAACAACAATGAGGAATAAACTGCTGGGGCATGGTGAATTCCCACTAATGGCTTCATTTTGCTCGCAATTTTGCAAAGCAGTGGACTTTTTTTGTTGTTTTGTTTTCAGTTCCAAATAACTTGGTTTGGAAGTCAATTTAAAGTTGGCTTTTGTTTACAACACTGCAACCCAGGTCACCACTATGGGGCTGATAAGTAAAAAGTTAAAACTGATAGGACAAAATACGCCTTCTGCTGTTTATGACAAAAAAAAAGGAAAAAAAAAGAAAACGGAAATTTACTCCAAGGGTAAGAAAGAAAGTTTTTAACAGATAAAGAGAAGTTAATATCCAAGCTGCTCGTGTTTAAGAAGAAAAATGACTCCCTTTGCACACTGTGGGAAGTTACGTGCCTGAAATGACAAAACGTAATCGCTGAAAAATCACACGGCGGTGAACCATCGGGCCAGTGAGCGTCCGTGATGCGTAAAGCGGGGATCATTATGTCATTACACCATGTGGGTCTCGTGTGTGTGCGTGTTGGGGGGGGACCGAACGGAGAGGGGGCGATGACAAAGCGGTGACAAAATGTCACACGGAGGCTCGCGGTGACACGCCACCTCTCTATCTCCTCCTCCCCCACCACCTCCACGCGGCAAAAAAAATCCATAAGCACCGTGTTGGAGCGCGCTGCCATTTTCTGCTGTCACCATCATTTTATTCTCCCGTTAATATTTCCCTGCCTCCCCCCTCCCTGGCTCTCCCCGTCTCTCTCTCTCTCTCCCTTCTCTCCCCCGCAGGCCTCGGTTGCCACATTTGCTCCACAAGCATAATATCCACCTGCTCCTGTCATACCACCTGGCAACCCCCCCCCCCCACGTGGGGTGGGCGGGCAGGCAGGTAGGTGCGGGGCATGATTGAAATTCTGAACAGCGCGCACGCGCAATTACGTGGCGCTCACACAGGCTCGATCCGAATACAGCGTTCGCCCGGCCAGCGCGTGCGCGTGCCGCCATTTCTGCATGCAACGGATTCACTCCCGCTGTGGGAAAAACAGGCGCTCCGTCCTAATAAGCCTCCTGTTGACAAATACGCAGCCGCCCCTGCGGGTCACGCCGGTGACCCAGTTAGTAATGAGGGGACGGAAGAATGAGGGATGGGACCGGGAAAAGAGGACGGAAGTCGGGCTGTCCGTGTCTGAGAAAAAAGGGCAGAAGATGTGGAACCGGCTGAAAACCATTTCAGCGGTTAGCATCCTTCCAGCACAGGTATGCTGCTCTCCTGGGCCGCCAGCTATTATCTGGTTTTTGGACTGTGGAGCAGGGCAACTGGTTAATCTGGCCACGAGCTGCAGTGTGGCTCAACAATCAGATTCACCGGCAGCAGATGTGAGTGGTCTCATTTTCACAATCTCTCCTGGTGCGTCATCCAGCCAATGACGAGCCAGTCACCTCGACAAACAGTCAGGGACTCGCTCCTGCAGACGGTAAATAAAGTCCAGTTTGTGCAACAGTGAGGCTCGCTACGGAACAAAATAAATAAATGAGTGCAACGCTTAATCAATTCAGTGATTTGGTTAGTGTTGAATTCCATTTCTTTTAATCGTGAAATGTGTCCAACACCAGTCAGGAATCAAATGAATGCCTCCTCTGCCTCAGCACGGGCCTGTTCACGAGCTCTTTTGTTTTCACTCCTTGGCTTTGTCAAATCAGCGAGCAAGGTTATTACATTTGACGAAAATTAAAGCTAAAAGGAAAAGTCAAATAAAAGAAAAAAGCCTTGACACGAGTGCAACACTTGTTCAATATTTTTTTTTATTTAGCCAACCAACTAAACAACAATTAGACGATGGAGGGAGGACTACGGAGGTAAGGATTTATATTTACGGCATGGTTTACAGCATCACATCACTGAGCGGGCCGCAGCCGGCCCCACCCCACCTGCTGCAGCTCCGCTCCATCTCCTTCGACCCCCCACCCCCACAGAACAATCTGTTTGCAGATGGGGTGAGGCCTCCGAGCTTAAGATCCTCTTACGTGAGGGTGCTAAAAGCACGAGTTGTCTTTTAAAAGCATCAGGACCTGACCTTGAAGCCATTAATGCACTAATTTTACTGATAAGCGCCCCCACCGCCACCCTTCCCCCCCAGAGTCGTTATCGCCGCTTAATCCTTATCATCCCGTGCTCACCTGATTGTTTCGGAGTTGGCTGCGATCGAAGGGGGGAAGAGGAGGAGGGCGGGGGGGGGGTCGAAGACTTTATATAGAAGTGCGGCTGCCGGGGTTCTTCCCGCGAGATGCGGCGTCCTCGCCATATCAGGCAGGAGTAGCGGTGAGCGCTCGGGCACACTTGTTGCTAATTCAGGACTTGAGGTGTGTGAGGCTCTTAACGTGATTTGGCCCCCGGGAGCCTGCCTGAGTGGAGGCTGGCTATATTGGGACATGAATTGCTGTGTTATCTGTTGTGTGTGTGTATGCTTTTGTGTGTGTTTGTGGAGGCATGCGAACGTGCGCTCGTGCGAATCGCAGTTGTGCCTGACAGGATTCTCTAATTGAAGCGAGGAGGAGGAGGAGGAGAAAGAGAAAAGGATGAGAGACGCCACTTCCCACGCTCTAATACAGCTGAGATCTTGTCTGCTGATCATCAGATGGAGGTGGCTGCGTTGAAGTGGAGCGGGGGGCGGTGGGGGGGTGGGGTGGGGTGGGGTGGGGGGAGAGATAGCAGATTTGCAGCCATACAGCAGTGTACAATAAAAAAACAACCTCCCTTCAAACCCTAAATGAAATATATCTCTCGCTCTCCTGTGCTCTCCATCTCTGTCTCTCTCCCAGGGTGCGGAGGATGTGTGTGTGTGTGTGGGGGGGGGGGTTGGTCTTAAAAATAGTCAGTTCTATAGTAGGTCACTGTATCACACACAGCTGCCTTAAATAATGCATCAACAAAGCCCCAAAAAGAGGAGTTCTAAAGACCCCGTTATGGGTCGCAGCATGACAGAGTGGTGGCCTCGATAATTTCCTCATCGGCTCCGGCTCCTCTGTATTCAAATGCCTGCAAAGTCATTAATATTACATTAAATCAGATGTCAGCTCACGCCTTGTTCTACACATAATGAGGCAATCCCATATTTCACCCAACAAAAGAGTTATTGTGGATAAAAATGTATGTTGTATACATTTAATATGCTTGAAACCAGTGGAGAAGAGATGAGATGCTGGTGGTGCTTGAGTCTGCAGGGTTCATCCTCTGGGCACCATGAAATCTCATGGACCAAAGTAGAGGACCGACCCTCCCTAGAGCTGAGCTCCTAGCTAAAGATACTGAATGGAAAAACACTGAGCCCTAACCATACATCAAGAGCAATATGTACAGTAAGGTCAAAGGTCACAGTATAAACCCACTTGCTTGCAGGGTAGGCCGTTTGTCAGCCGCCCTCTCATGCCCGGGCGGCGCAAACGGGCGAGCTAAATCGAGGGGTCGCGGCTTCCAAACAATAACCATTACCAGTCAGAAACTGCACAGACCTGCGGGAGCAAGGTCAAACTGGATTGCATCAGCAGGCGTAAGCCACGATATTACGGAGAGCTCTCCTCCAGTCAAGGTCGCTGAAAATACAGAAACGCAGAGTGGCGAGGAGTAAATTATGAGAATACCCTCTGGCCCGAGCAGCCGTGGCCCAGAGCGAACAAGTCATTACTGCAACGGGGATACGGCCGGGGAGAGAGTTTCGTATTCTGCACAGATCGCATTAAAAATAAATCAAGGATCAGTAACACATTACTGCCTCTCTAATTAGCTCACTGTTTGGACACCTCACACTTGGTCCCACCTCTTCCTCGGCTTCAAGCGGGACTGCGCGCAAATCACAAACCCTGGAACTTTTTCTTCCCCCTGTCATTTGACACCAATTGATCAGTGCACGCGGCTTCGATCGAACCTCCCATCCGCCGTCCTCGCCCCAACTGCGCCGCTGCGCTCCACTCAGGATTCATCAGGCCGCGGCGGAGGCGCTCGACTCTCGAGTGGCCCTCCTCTCCGGCTCGCGGCGGCCGCACGGTGAGAGCGCCGGCGATGAGTAAAGGCAGACAATGCGTGTTGACATCTTGTTTTATCAGCCGGTGCCTTCGAAGACACAATGTTTACAGTGCGGATAAAGAAAAGGGCACACATGTCGGGGACCGAAATAAATACTGTGCGTTACGCGCTTTCTCTGTCCCTCTCCGCCTTCTCCTCTGGAGGACACTTGAGCGCAGCTATTGATCAACGGGCAGTCTGACAGCTTGGCGGGGGCCATTAAGACGTGTGGGCGTAAACACTGTAGTAGAAAGACGACCCTGCTCATTCCTGTCAATCAGTCCCAGGCGCAGGGAAACGATCTTCTGCGGAGCAAGGCAGCATCAAAGCGCTCGCCGACGGACTCCCTGACGGTAACAAATGAATAAACACGCCCACGGTCCGTCTGCGCGCGGTTCAGCGGAGTCATGCTCTCCCTGTAAACCGAGTAACATGACAAACAATATATTCCTTTGCCTCGCGGAGGCTCCGTCCTTCAAAAAGCATCTAATTGTCGACTCCGCTCCCTTGGGCGTCTGCTCCACCTCTCCGAGGGAAGGGGCGGGCTGAGCCATGGGCGCAGCTTAGCATATGTATGAAATCGCTAATGTGGCAATAAACGCGGCGGCCGAAAGTCACGGGAGCAGATGCAGCTCCGCTCCCTCTGTCGTCTATAGGTGAAAGCCGTGTGACATACTGTAAATGCCTTTCCACTTACGGCTTGTGTGTGTGTGTGTGCATGAAGGATGTCAAAAAGGAATCACTCAGTGCCATGCCTCAGCTCAAGGCATGCTATACAGTATTACAGGTTGGGCTGAGGTGTGTGTGTGTGTGTGTGGGAGCATAAATCTGCTTTAACACTTCATTAGTAAAAATAGAGCATTCGGCTGCGACTGGATGTGGGCTTGCTAACACTTCAGATGGCTGATTGGACAAAGAGCCGGTTCAGTAAAAAACATGTTAACGTAGGCATTTCTTTCTTTTCTCTGCCACATCCTCTGAGCGGCAGAAAAAGTAAAAGGCTGTGGAAAATATTCCCATTCCTTCGCCTTTTGTTATGCAGCCTTTTTTAAAAAAAATTCACTTCACCCCATACAAACAGAAAAACGGAATTTTAGAACATTTAAGCACTTCTATCAAAAAGCCAAAACTGAACTCCCACGTTGACGTAAGTATGCACACCCTTTACTGAGTGCTCACCTGAAGCCCCTCTGGCAGCGATTACAGCCCAGAGTCTTGCTGGGTGCGATGCCACGAGCGTCGCACAACGAGATTTTGGGGGATTTTCCGCCATTCTTCTCCGCCGATCCTCCCTCCCTGCTCTGTCAGGTTGGGGGGGCGTCGGTGGACAGCCATATTCCAGGCCCCTCCAGAGACGTGGGTTCAGTCGGGGCTCTGGCTGGGTCACTACAGGACATTTACAGTTGTCTCAAAGCCCCACCTGCTTACCCTCAACCGTGAAACCTGACCCCAGCCCCATAGAAACTTGTCTCTCATCGTCTGCCTTTCGTCCGTCCCACACGTTTCACGATATGATGCCTCTGTCTGGCCCCTCTGCCATAAAGCACAGACTGGCGGTCGTCGTCCTTCTGGAAACCTCTTCCTAAACTGACAACATATCTTGTTCGCAGAAAACGTGACCCCGCTTGCACTCATGCAGGATGTATTTGCAGCTTTAGTTGTACATAAGCCTTATTTTTCGGAGAGTGGCTTCTTAACCCTCGTTACATGAAGCCTGATTTATTTTCCACAAGTCAGGGACGAGTTAATGAAAAAGGCCCATTAGTCTGATGACATTTCGGTGTCGTGACACGGCCTCTCCTGATCAGCGACCACGCTTTCTTGCGAGCTGGTGGCACACTGTATAATGGTGCGTAATAAAAAAGGAGCGGGGGGTCTGGTACCGGAGTATGCCTTGGCAGTCAGGACACAGCTTTATTCAATTAAAGCGCTATTTGTTTGCTTTGCTGCCGGGGAGTGGAATGAAAAAGAAAAACACAATTAGGAGGGTGTTAGCCGTGTGCACACAATCGGCTGGATTACAGCTGCGTCTGGTTGGTTACTTGTTCATTGGGTTTCAGCGCATCTGACAAAAACCAAACAGGAGCTAACCCCTCGGGCGCCGCGCGGCTACTGCACCTGCAGAGAGCTTTCAAACCGCTTCCTTATCCTTATTCTTCCCCCCGTTTGATACGATCACTCGGACGGGCATGGGAGTTGAGTCGCAGGGGCGCGTGTCGGGAGCGTGCCGACTCTTTCGCAGCTCAGCTGTCTCTGTGAGTAACACCGTGGCAGTGAAGCATCTGAGAACAGCTTCCATTTTCCCCTCCCTCTGATTCATTAGCAGATAAGCCCGACTCACCACAACAGAACGACTGGCCACAACTGAGCTGAGGGCAGCGTCCCTCCGCCATGCCAAGCACTAAGTAATGCACCCATATGGAGGGGCATTTGCTGTTTGTCCACCCCCCCCTCTCCCTCAACACCCTCGGGTGTGGTAGCATTAGCTAAACGCCTTGAAAAGCAAACACTGACGCGAGCCGGCGCAAGTGCCGGGGCTCGCAGATTGTAGCCAGCTGGAGGGGAGAAGTCAGCGGGGGAGGCCGGGGAGGAGGAGAATGGGAAGGGCGACGCGTGTCAAGCTATTTTCCTCAGACACCGTTGGGGCCGTGGCCAGGACGCTACGGGAAACCAGATGGACTCGCTGTGAGGCATATTTTACATTTCACACCACAACCAGTCCAGTTTGTTAGGCACTACTTTGGCAATGTCTGACACTCTGCCGTGTGTGGATGCGTGCGTGGGTTTTGTGAGTACATCTTCGAACGCTGATGGGAAGGGAAAGAAAAAATCACATATCTCAGGATGTGAACTCGCTTCCCACAGCAAACTTCACTGGCACGTTGTCCGCTAACTACCGAGAATCTCTACCACTGTGTGTTTCCCTCACTCCGTCCTGGCCTCGTCAATTTACCAGCGCGTGCGTAGCGGGGTGGACAGGTGGCTGGTTGGATGCCCAGCTCCTCTGCACCACAGTGGGAGATCTCTACCTCTCCCACTGGGCAGATGTCAGATACTTGGCAGGGCTGCCATCCAGATTCCCCTACAGAATGTCTCCAGATGGGCCACCACCCCTCCCCAGAGATAAAAGCCCTCTCCCTGTTCCCGGGTCGGTTTCAGACACTTTTTCCCTCCTGTCTGTTTTCACTCGGCTGGTTCCACTTTTAATAGCTCACATAGTGAAGCGATGAAGACGGCCTGGTGGCCAAGACGCCGGTCACTAATGAGGGGAGGGACTCCGACGTATCCACATTCTGGCGTCTCCTGCCGGGATCGCTGCAGGGAGCCTCTCAACTTGTCCTAACAATCCTTACAACGCTGCATTCAGGCCCACTTTACCTTTCAATTTTCGCTTTGTCGCTCACCTTCCCTCGTTTTTTTCTTCCCCTCCATACCTCCTGCGGTGAGAGATTGTGTATAAAATCATTAACGGTTATCCTAACAATGCAGATTCCCCGTGAGCGCTGATCTGATCCAACTGGGGCAGTGTAGTGCAGTAAGGGAGCTCATGAGCGCGTTGGGTGTCGGAAAGTGGCACCATGAATGTTTTGTGTGTTGCGCCTCTGCATGCTTGTGCCCGAGCTGCAGTCACGCTAAAGCCACGACGGTGTTCGCAGCTTCTTAGTGCGTTCACGCGTCATAATCCTTCAAATTATTCTGACAGCATCCACAGGTGGTGGCCGCATCTTGCCAAAGGTCACGAATACTGTCGTGCTCAACTTATCATGACAACAAGTAAACATGGGGGGGGGTTGCATTTGTATCAACAGCAAAAAAAGGTTTGAAAAAAAACAAGTGTTGTACCTGACTATTGGAAAATTAATCATAATTAATAGGCCATTAAAATCGATCAGTCGCTGTACTCCTCCCGTTGCCTCCGAAGCCTAATAATGTCCCGTCCAGAGATAAATAAAACAAAACGCCATCTCCCTAGCGATTATTTGCATGAACCCCAAGGCAGAAGTGAGTCCCTAAATCCAAAAACTGCGGTTCCTGTCGCTGACAGACTCATGATCTCGCCAGTTGATGCATTTTCCAATTGTAAAGTGATATTATCATGCCACATTGGCTCCATGGCGCAGTGGGGGAGAAATGCAAATCGTTAGCAGTATGCTCTTCCTTAGTTTGAAGGGGTGGGGGGGGGTCCGTAGGCAGCTTCCTCCCACCATATGCTCAGCCAGCTAAAGCTCTGTCCTGCAGGAGCCACCTCAGCCCTGCAAGTCTGCAGAGGAAGCTGACATAATAGCCCCAAGTCGCACATGACACAAAAACCCGAATAAGACAGAAACTCTGTCACAACTGCTTCCAGCTACAGAGTGTGTGTGTGTGTGCGCTTGTGTGTCGTGCGCTACCTTCACAAGGGTCCTAATGTCTTGAAACACAGCGTCTGTTCATCACTGAACTACGTTTAGAGATGAGGCCCATAGATGCAAGAGTGCGTCCCTGCTGCTATACATGACAGGATTTCTTGGCCGACAACGCTAGCACAAAGCGGCAGGAGGGTGGGGTTATCCCTCAGCCATTGGGCTGTGTGGTTGGAGGTCTGTGCGGGTGTGAGCTGAAGCGGAGTCTCCTGGTGAGCTCTTTGCGAGGGCTGATGATGACAACTTGAGGTGAAGGCGCGGAGGCGGGTTGGACACTGAAACGGCGGGTTGGCAGCAGCAGGGGAGAGAGCGGGTTGTAAAGTCCGAGGCGATTGGCTCAAAGCAACTGTGGCAACATCTGGTTGGCTGAACTGGAACAGTGATCAGTCAGCTGATTGATTTAGAAGTGGGACCAACACAGACATAAACTGACAAAGCATGAGGAAAGTTCTCTTGATTGAGTTTGAGCTTCGTGACAAAAAGGCAGTGACTTACATTTGAAAAGTACCACATCAGGCCGGTTTCTGACAACTGTGGGACTCACAAGATACAATCAAGAAAAAAAGCGATCCTTTTATGTACCCTCATCCCTCAGAAAACACCGGATCCCGCAGCTCCCACAATGCAACTGAACATCTTTTTGTTGGATCCTCCCTGCGTGGTAATTGTTCACGAGCCGTCACTTTCCATCTGCCTCATAGTAACGTCTTCCCACCCAAGTCTGTGTTCATTCACAAAAAAAACAAAACAAAAAGCAGAGGCAAGAGAGAAGCAAAAACACTGATGCAGGTGCCTGTCATCCTTCACTTAAAATTTACAACAGCGACATAATAAGTGGAGCTCCCTGTGTGAGCAGGCTGACAAACTGGATTTCAGCCTGTCCCCGAGACAAATCTGCACCGCCGGTTCAGGGGAAAAACTAAATCAGGAGGCAGACATAGTTCAGGTGCTGAAGGTGAGGGGTTTAACAGGCGTTTGGTTGATTTAGTGTGCGCGACATAAATCATCATACGTGAAAAGAAAAAAAACTGCTGTAACAAACCCAGCAGCGCTACATGCCGAAACCTTGGGTCATAATGCGCTGAAACCGGAGTCGTGACACGACGTCGACTCACGCCGCTAATGGAAAGGCGCACTTAGGGAGCTGCCTTTCAAAAGCAGGGATGGATTACTCTTAAAGAGGGAGCGTACAGAAAGCACTGTACAAAGCACTTTTCTTTGAATGCGAGTTACAAAAGGCACATGGTGGGAGACAACCTGAAGCCTGCAAGCCTGTGGGGGCTGGGGGGGGGGGGGTGTAGCGGAGGCCGGTGATAGAGTTGTAAGCAAGGTTAAAAGCGGTAAAAGAGAGGGAGGAAAAAGGCAGCTGATAGAGGTAGTGAAGTGCACTGAGGTGAGGTTTAAGACAGATAACATTAAATCATTCTCCGCGACCGCTCCTTTAACTCCATGTCCCTTTTGTCCCTCCCCAGGGAACGGTTAAAGTCCAGAGCGTGACTTGCTCTTAAAAACCTTTTCATAACCAACTCTGGGGGTCAGCCGCGCAACACAAAGAGAGGTGTTTTACTGCCAGCAAAAAGGAAACGCACACTATCCTGCACCACTGTCTGGGACGGCCACACTGTACCTCACTGTCTAAAGACCGCGCGGAAAATCTCGAAGTCATTAACCCTAGGTGCCAGTCGCTGGAAACCGGTTGATGTGGCTAAAGTGAGGCCTCTCGGTGTCGGGGTTTCAGTGACAAACGAGGAGAAGATGGGGGATTTAAACCCCCGTAAATCGAGGAAAAGCGATTACGTGCTGAAGGCTTGAGATTCATGGCGCGACGTGCGGCGAGGCACCTTCGGGGGGAGGGGTCGTTGCTTATCACGCGGGACCCGGTTTTTGCGCGGTTCTGGCGCGATGGGGAAATCGTGCGTGGCTACCCTGGCTATTTGACTCACCTGCCCACAATGGCCTGGAAAATTTCCAGTCTAGCGTGCACAAGCAAGCGATATCCCTCCTTTACAGCCAGACCGTGGATCAAGGGAAACTGTAATGAAAGTGGGAGAAGCAGCACAGGACTTTGAACAAGCGAATTCCACCCAAGGCAGAAATCCAGCTCCCATCAGAAACAAAACACCAAGGATTACAGGGGTCGGTTGCATAAGAGAGTGTTACGATAGAGTGCCCGGCGTTGCGCGGCTACGGGGCGTATGTGTGTCTTCTCTCGCGTTCCCGTCTGAGTGGACAGATGCAACGGAGGAGATGCGCCTGTCCGCCGAGAGAGAGAGGGCAAGAAAGCTGGGAGGCTCAGATGAAGAGTTTTTGCTGTGCGGAGGCCAGGTGGCAGATTGCTGGAGCCGGGAGATGAAAGCGGGAGGAGACCACTGATCTACTGTACAGCGCACTGCTGCAGGAGATGGATGGCGCCCCTCTCTCTTCTATTTTCTCCCGCCTCGCGTTTTCTCTCCTGCGCACCCGTGAGCGGGCGGTGCGATCGGGGTCAGGCGTGGTCGGCTGCTGGGGGGAATCACAGCGGCCCGACGCCCACTCGCGGTGGCTCCAGACACATGAGGAGGATTTGGAGGAAGGAAGGGGGGGGTGATGTGGAAAGGATGCCAAAAAAAACCCATCTGCCATGATGCAAGAAGTGAGCACTGCGCTAAAAATTCTGTGCGTCTGGCATAAAAAACGTATTCTCAGCTCGTCTTAACTTGGAATTTGGGGGCGGGGGATCCATCAAGCATTCAAGCAAAAACCTTTATCCTTTCCCACAGAGCCTTAACCTACTGCCACACTCCGCTGCGGGACACCTTCACCTCACCCGCAATCACATGACTCCATTTGCATGAGCGCTCTCACTGTCGACAACAAACGAAAGGTGGTTGGGTGGGGGGCGGTTTCACCCTAAGGTGTCGGCAGTCGTCTGTCAAGAGGAAACTTAAGACGCCTCGCATCCATTTCCATCACTGATGAGCTCTGGGGCATCTGGCAGCGCGGGTAGTTCATTTTTTGTTTATGAGAGCGCATTCATGTTGTAAATTCTCACCTGGGTGGATCCAGCTGTTCGCTCAGTTTTCTCTCTCACTCTCACATACATAGTTTCATTATTGCCGGCTTCATGTGACCACCAGGGGGCCCGCGGACCACCGGTTGAAAACCCCTGGGGTATGTGATGACTCCTCGTTTCCACCTTGCACTTCAGGAAAAAAAAATACAAAAGGCTCCTGGTTGTTTTTAGAAGTCATTTTTTAAGCCGGTGAAATGCACGACCCTTTCTCACTGACTCACAGGTTCGCTGGGTGGGGGGCCCTGTCCTCTCAGCGTTACATCACGCAGCAGCAGTGTGCTCTGCCTCTCTGGGAAGCAACCGCATAAGACAAAAGGAAGAAAGGGTGGGAAAGATTTAGCGGAAGAGATTAAAATCTCAGAGGGTGTGCGAGAAAACGACCCCTCTGCTGTTCAATTTAACCAAGCTCTGTGGGGGGGGCTTTATTATTTATATTCTTATTTACGGCGGCTTTGACATTTTTATCTCCATTCCCACCGGCCAGGCACAGTCAGAGCACTGCTTTCGACCTTGGAGGAAGAATTCTTCGAAACCAAACTTTTTGTATCTAAAAATCACAACCTTGCGATGTTTTTTTTTTTTTTTTTGGCACGCTTCTGTTTTTGTGGTGCCGAGACAAAACAAAAAAAACAAAACAACTTGCTGTGCATTTGTGCATTCCAATGAGAGCAGAAGAGCTTATTACACAGTTCAATGACTAATACTTCATATTGTCACAGGACAGCGGGCGTCAGAGATGAGGATCACCATTGTCCCCTCCATTGTGTGCCTCTGCTATTGTCATCAGTCGCTAATTAGTAAATAAGAGCTGTTGACACGCCGCTGCACAGTGCTAATGAACACAAGGGGTGTTAAGCCACAGGAGACGCAGCCACTGCTATATTGTGGGGGTGGGTGGTGAAATGGCTTGCGAGAGAGCGAGAGCGTAGTTGTGCATGCAGAAATAGCACATCTCTGATTGGGTGCCACAACAATGGACGACGCGATGTTCCCCTTGTAATGCTGTAATGCATGTACGCGCATCAGACGGACGCCCTCCCCGAGCTTCACGAGGCGGCGGCGATGTGACTTCAGAGTAGGGGCTCTGATTGAGACAATAACTTGTAAGCTGCGCCTGCTGCTGGAACCGTGGTAGGAACGAGTGCCGCCCGGGGAGGTAGGGCGGATGGTATTGTGGACGAGGGAGGGGGGAGGAAGGGGAGGGCGGGAGGGAGATAGGGAATCTGTCAGGTATAGAAGAGAAGCAAAACAATAGCGCGAATGAGGAACAGGGCTGCCTGGGAGTTGACAGAAAGACATCAGTCCTTGGTGACAAGGACAGAAACCCTTATCAATGAGCTGCACTCTGCAGGGCCAGCAGAGGCAGAAGGGGAGGGGGGAGGGGGGGTGCTGAGCTGCAAAGAGTTTGTTTTCCACCGATGAAAATCCACTAAAGACTCTGCCATGCCTCAACGGTATGGATTTACTCTTGATTTGTAGTCTGTCCAAACACTCACCTTACAGCGATACCATGACATGTTGAATTTGGGCTGCTCCTTCTCTTCTCCACAACTGAGAAATTGGGGGAAATCTGATTTTTTTTTTTCACCTCGCTTTCAGGAAACACCCTTAATCTGGCTCAGGGAGAGACCGGAAGGCCACTATCAGCTGATCTAAGTCCAGGCTCATATAGTAGATCTTGATATACTCAGAGGCCTGGTTGTGTAACGAGGAAATGAACAGGAAGCCACTGCAGGAAGGCCAGACTTTGAGTGGTATGATCTTGTTTTAATGAACCAGTGATAATCTTAGCGGCAGCATTTAGATGAAGCCTGTGTAGATCCTTCGTAGAAAAAAAGCATGGCTCGCTTTTTATAAACTCGCAAATATAAGTTGAAAGAAACAGGACTGCACAATCTTCTTCACTTGGTCATCAAAACAAAGGCCAGAACCAAACTGGCTGGTTAGACTACTGTTAGTAGTGTTCTGTGGGACATATAACTGGGTGGTGTTATCTCAGGGCAGCATATGAACGGAGAACAACAATGGACCCAAGACTGACCCTTGAGGAACACCGTGACTGAAATGGGAAACCTGAAGACGGCAGCACTCGTACGTGCAATTGTCTGAGAGGCAATAACTTTCTCCAGCACCTTAGATAAGAGAGACATTTTCGAAAATAGGTTGGCCGCTCTTTAAACAGGGCTTGTACAATTTCATGTTTGAAATGAGGAGCAAAAAAACCCCGCCAAAACACTGGAGGCCAAGGAGCAATTAATAATTGATACGATGCAGGGACTGACAGTGGGCAATGCATCTTTGAAGAGTTTAGCGGGAATAATATCGAGCTGCGAGGAGGACTTGATGTGAGAGACAGTGGTTTCTGCGACTGAGGAGGAAATTGGCTGAAATTGGCATTTAGTTAAATGCCAGCGTCACCGGAATCCAAAGCAACGGGTATATTACTGTGAATACAGACCTCCGTTGGTACCTGTTATTTACCACAGAGGGGTGTCAGGGGTTCATTTGCAAATGATATCCTGATATATCCTGGTCGTATTTGTTGCAGCGAGGAGGAAAAATGAGAGCATGAAGCGGCAGAGCTCCAGGCCCGTCGGCCGGCATCAGTATTCTGGGAAGGTCCTTGGCCACTAAACTGAAGACCAGTCAGCAAGTGTCTGTAATCTGCTGTGAAAGCTGAGTCCTATGAAGGAAACATCTCAAGCGTTCAGCTGGCGACGACCGCCTGCTCCTTTCGCGAGAGTCAATCTCCCGCTTGACTCTCCGCTCCCGCTCTGATGGATGTGTGCGCGCGGGTGCGGGTGTGTGTTGAGAAAACACAAGCGCGCTCCTCCGCACAGACAGATGGAAACGCGCGCACAGACACGGAGAACTCAGTGAGTCATCCATGCGGGGCCCGTGCCCGCGAGGCTGGCAGTGTGAAAGGGGCAGGTGGATGTTGGGCGGGGGCTTGAGTTGCTCTGGTTGACAAATGTCCCCCTTGCAACTTTCAAGCTCACGCGAGCAGGTGACTGATCAATCCGAGGGCGTCACAGGGGCCTCTCTGCAGGGAACAATGACATGCTGTGAGAGGATGAATGAAAGAATCTGGTCAGATATGGCGAGAATTCTTTCTACTTTACAGATTAACAGCCGTTCCAACAGCCATTCCCCCCGCGAGCCGCGGTGACACGCAGCATCGCTACGTCAGGGTGACGAACGCAGGGGGGTGGAATCGGCGTCCCTTCCATTAGTGCGCTGACATCCAGGCAAGCTATCTCAACCGCACATCTGTCCGCCATTTATTTGCACATTTACTGTGTGTAATGGGTTTTCCTTTTATCCGTTAAACACATGCTGTCGTTGGAGTTCGATGGTCCGCTGAGCTGATCCCGGCACACTTACACATCAGTCAACAGCGACATTTCGAAAATGTCGCTGCTGATTCACGTTTATTGTTCCTGACAACAATAAGAATAAAATTAGAGTGAATCACAGCACTTTATTCTGGTGATCTTTTAAAATCAAACACAATAAAAACTTCATTTTGGTGATAGCAAAATTGCAACCGCTGGAAAAAAAATGAACCTGGATCTCATTCTGTACCATTTAATGGATGGATGGCTATGGCAGAGAGAGTCTGGCAGGCAAATGAAACCGTACAGGTTTGACTGCAATTTGTGCGAATCAACCCTTTAACCCATCTTCTCTCAACCACGCTGTCGCCCCCCCGTCCAGGCTGGGAATCAGCCACAGAGCCAGTCAAACTGATGCACTCTGGGAAGAGCAAATGAGACGAAAGGTGTCTGAATGAAGAATGCCGCCCGCGAGCGCGGTTATGGGAGGGGAGCGCCTGTCACAAACTCACCTCCTCTACAAATGCCGGAGCTGGGATGAGGCGGGTGTCGTGTGATTGCAGGAAGAACCCATCTGTTCCCCCGCATCTACTGTACGTGGCACGCTGTTTGCTCGAAGGAGTCCGCGCATCAATAAAACAGTAATAATGAAATAAACGGCACGCCACCTGGAGTCCGTACGGATGGATTTGGAGGTTTTGATTACCCAGGCGGTACGGACAAAGCGCTGAGCGTTGTTTGCCAATTGGGCATCTTTCTGCAAAGAGCTCAGCTGCCATACACCGCACAGAGATTCTGTTAGAATTCTGCAGTCAGTCAAATGAAGCTTTCTTTTAAATTCTTTTTTAAAAAATTCAGTGTCGAAGAGATCGTCAAAGTGAGGAAAGAGAGAACGTACACAGAAAAACACACATGCAAGACCAGAATGGGAAAAAAACCATGATAGAGAGCTGTGGAGTGCAGCCTGGTCTGCGTGTGTGTGTGTGTGTGTGTGTGTGAGGTGCTGGCTGACAGAGTGTGTCGGAGAAACCCAGGGGAGACCGGCAAGGCAGCTGGATGGAGTGGAGACTACTGTCTTACATTCACAGCACAGCACAGAGCAGCTGGACCCCTCTTCTCTAACCCTCTCTCTATCTCTCCCGCTCTCTCTCTCTACCTCACACACACACACACACAAACACAAAGAAAAGGCGTGCAGGCACAGAGAAGCACGGTAATGCAAGCTGAGGGAAGGGAAGACCTGAAAGTGCAGCGTGAGATTTGAGGACAAGCGACGTCCGTCACAGTGAACACCGATCGCTCCTGAAATACAAGCGCCACCCTTTAGCCCCCCCCAACCCCCACCCCATTCAGGGCCCGCACAGGTGAAGCCAAACAGCTGGAAAGATGGTGGCGACAGAAAGCACAGATAGAGCGGGGGGTGGGGGGGTGGAGTCAGTCTTCCTGAGAAACCGATTCCAACATGAAAGCAGTACGGCGTCACACCACATTAGGGCGGATGTAGATTGAAGAGGACGTGCATTCCAATATGCAACACAAAAACCCCGCCGGCCCTGAGGGTGCGCGCACAGGGCCTCCGCAGACCTGACAAAACTCCCCACCCACAAGTGGAAATCAGCAAAATGCTGTGCTCTCATCTGCCGTGGCCCACATCAAAGGCAATTTGTGAAACAATCACATTTCTTGTTTTTTTTTTCCCCTCGGCGCCGAGGGCGAGCCCAGTCGCCCGTTCTTCGCCGCCACGTGCTGCTCGTCGTCTCAGTGATCAGGCAGCTTTAAAAACTAAGCTTGGCTGAGCCATGCATATGAAACGCGAGGAACTGTTTTATGAAATGAGCCACAGGTGCAGCAGAATTACAGCGGCGCTCGAGGAAGCACTTTTGCACGTGTACGGCAGCACTGAGGGCCGTTTGCGCCGCTGACCCGACAGCGCAGGCAGAAATAGTCGATGGCCAGAACATAACCCGATACGCCAGAGCTACATTACCCAGGAGACGCCCATGCTGCTTTCAGGAACGCTGAGGTTATCATTAAGAGGGGCCCTTCAAATACTAATTTAAAGTGACAGAAAAATGCTTTCGGAACACGCGCCTCCGCCCGCCTTGTTTCTCTGTCGGGGGCCCCGGTGTGTTCGCAAAAGTGAGCCGCGTTTAAAAAGCACACTTTGTGAAGAATTACATAATCTCGCAGAGCTGGTTGCAGCCTCCTTTGATATCTAGCTGCTCAGACAAGGGCACTTTCATCTTCTCCCATGTATCTAATTAGCAGCGGCTGGTCCCTGCGGCGGGGGCTGCGAGGTGGTCTCACCATTGTCATTAATCCTCCAGTCCTCCTGCAGAATACCGCTGGACCTAAGAGACCCAGCGGGATCAGAGGTCAGCTGCTGATAGCCGCCCCCAAACACACACACACACACGCACACACATGCAGTCACGCTCATGTGTGGATATGCAAACACACACAGCCTCACTCTCAAAACAGCAGCTGGTCGGCCCACAGGGTGAATCGGGCCCGCTCAGCCTGCGTGCCCCGCAGACTGGGTAGGCTGCCCAGCGGCCAGCGTCCGCTCTCAGGTGGCAGACTGTTGTACGAGAGCCCCGGAAGGCAAATTTGTCCGCGACGAGATCACGTGCACGGACGCACAGTTCCTTTACGTTAAATGCATTTGTGCGAACGCAGTGATATTTTGTGTCTCGTCCAACTCATCCAGACCCGCTGGCATTTCGACGTCACGCTTTTCCCGTGTTGAGAAGCCTCATTATGTGGAACATAATTTCACCAGTGCAAATTAGCTGCACACGAGCATCATTTGTAAGGGGGAGGGCAGGAAGTCGGTCATATGCACCGTTATCATATGTGCACTGTGTGCAAACTACTAAATTTGATATCTTTAATTCTAAACCCTCACCTTGTGCAGCGCTCTCCAAAAAAGATAATCAAGAAATTCCTGTGAACATCTTGGCCTCTGGCCAATAAACTTGGGGCTTGGCACAACCCGGTGTGTGAGCAATAATGGACAGATAAGTGGTGTGTGTGAACACTCCAACAAAGTGTAATTCATGTCTAAATCTTCGGTTTATGTGGCACATAAAAGGAAGGGGAAAGAATGAGAATTTGGAGCAAGTATCTGATTCTGTGAGGCAGAGACTGGGCTGGAGGGCTGAGGTGAGGCGCTCGCTTCGCCGCGAAGCTGGGTATTGCAAAGAGACAGAAACGGGGGAGGGGGAGGGTGGAGAGTTCGGTCGGACAGATAGAGGAAGGAGCGCGTAAGGAAAAAAAACAAAAGAAACGCTGTCGG
The DNA here is from genome assembly GCA_016785225.1 of Psettodes erumei. Taxonomy (NCBI): domain Eukaryota; kingdom Metazoa; phylum Chordata; class Actinopteri; order Pleuronectiformes; family Psettodidae; genus Psettodes; species Psettodes erumei. The sequence continues at coordinate 595,761 of JAFBJZ010000651.1, forward strand.
CGAGGCCGAGGAGGAGGAAAGAAAGAACGGAGGGGAGAAAGTGGAAAATTGCGGAAGTACGGTTGAGATATGGTCAGAATATACTAAGCAAGAGGCAGCGTTTTCTTTATCTCAGACAGTGCGCGAGTGTGTGTGTGTGTGTGTGTGTGTGTGTGTGTGCGCGAGCGAGATGCAGCAGAGCCGGAGGCTGCACCCGCTGAGAACAGTTAGACTGGGAATAAGGCGAGCTTGCTGGAGACAGAGCAGCACAGACTGGGAGAGAGATGCTCGCACACAAACCTCAGAGGCTCTTCATCCGCGGCTCACATTAACACTCGGCACGCAACGTGACTGCAATTCTACTCCCGAAAAGAGCAATCAGAGCACGGGGCCCGGGCCTTGACTGATTACGCTTTAACTGCGGCTTGGACTGCTCCCCTCCTAAACCTACCGCCTACTGTATGTCAGAGAGGGATAAAGATGAGGAAAGGAGTCGGAGCAGGAGGAGCAGATGGTGTTTTTGCACGCCGGCCTATGTGCGCGTGCGCGTGCAAGAGACCCAAAATTTTCGGGAGGAGGGCCACCGCATCCGCTGGATGCATTATTAAAAACTTTCCACGTCAGCACCTGTCGCACGGCCCCAGCTCGAGAGCGGGCGCTCGCTGCGCAGTGGATAATCGGAGAACAATTAAACGACCATGAGGAGACGCTGCAGGTTCTGAGTGAGTAACACGCTGCTCAAAGCGGCGCGCTTGTGTCCAAATTAGCATCCGGAGAGCTCTGATTGGATGCTTTATTTTAAGGTACATGTACACATGCACATATTACCGCTGCTCTGAAACCATGCCGCAGTATTATGAGCTCCTTCGCCTTCCTTCGTCCCAAGAACACCGCCCCTCTGCATTTAATCACATGCCGTCCATTTTTGAGCCAACTCCCTCGACAAACTACCTCGGGCTTATCCATACTGTAAGTGTATATAATGTCCATTTGATAAAGCATAGCGATCAGAGCTTTGGCCCGGTCCTCTAAAACACCTTAATCAATTATACATGGGTGCTTCCAGCAGGCTGAGCGCGGGTCTCCATCCAGCAGCGGGGTTTGTCTGTGTGTGGTTTGCCTGAAAGAAAGGCTGATATACAGCTAAGTGGTGCTCTGCATCTTCAAAATGTGCCGCAGGACATTGGATTAAATTTTCAGACAGTTTACTGCACAAACTATAACTTCTCTTGTGTTTTGGGGGATTTTTGCCTTTGAATACGGCGGCTCTGTGCACCTGAGGCTGTACTTGGGAGCGAATCGCAAACAGGGGCCGTGCTAACGTGCTGATGTTAATCCGGTACAATGTTTCTTCATTTCTCTGACAAAATCTGGACCGGATTTCAGGACAACCCATCTGACAAATCAACAGCTCACTGACATCTTTCCGCTGCATCCTCTGGGTACCACGAATGACTGCGCAAAACGTCGAGGCGACCCGTGCAACAGCTGTTGATGTATTCCAGTCTGGGCCGGAGCGGCGGGCCAACAGAAGCCCGCTGCCTCCACCTGCACGGCAGCTTATTCGGTAGTGAAGATGTATTGTTGCCATTCATCTGCATCAACTTCAATTTCTTGCAAGGAATATGGCAAACCCCATCAAAAGCAATCATAAAGCAGGCATCTGTTGGTGTCCTCCACCGAGCCAGGCCATCCCTTTCTGTGTGAAAACACCATATGGTTCAGTGTAAGAATTATTTTACACAGAACCTGGGAAATGTTCCTACAAACTTTGATTTAATAGACACGACGTTATGGGTTTGCCGCCTGGACAAAGATTTTTATGAGACTGTCCCCACGGAGAAATATAACAGTCACCGGGTGAGATAAATGTTGGCACTAATAAAAGTCAGAGTAGCTCCCGCTCTTCTTTATTTGCTGATAATGCTGTGCCTAAATTCTCCTGGAGAGGGGAAGAAAGAAAAATGTCAGGGAAAAAGGGAGGAGAAATCACGGGCTCACCGCAACACAAAGCGCGGACGAGAGAGAGCGCACACTGAAATGAAACAACACGAGAAAAATGGTCGACTTTGGAATGCCCCAGAAAAAAAAAGAAAAGTACTATTTCTTGTTATACCAATTTACCTCCCCTCTGATGCTTCACTGGCTACTATTTTGGGGTTTGGCACAGACAGGGGAACACAGCGTCTTGCAACAGTGAGGAAGTTTTTCTCAAAATTGAGAAACTTGCAAACTCACAGCGAACAAACCCGGCTCCGAACTCGTGATGACAGAGTAATTAAAAAGACCAAAAAAAAAAAAAAAAGGGCTGGAAGCAATGCATCAGCTGCACTCGCCCTTGCCATCGTGTCTGCGGTGCGTGGGCGGATGAATTGTGCGCGGTGCTCAGTGGAATTCTTTTGTTTTTGTTGTCACCGTATCAGCTCTGTTGTTAACTCCCAAATTTATTAACTTCAAGCCGCAGAAGAGACAAGGGGGAACTTTTTTTTCCCCTCTTCTTCTTTTCAGGATACTCAAGCTAATATCTGTCAAAACAAGGATGCTGTTTGGTTGTTTCAGATTTCAGACTTCAACTATTCATTAATTTCTCCTGGCTGAGAGTAGACAAGAGCAGCCCGGGCCAGTCCTCTCATACCATGTGCTAATAAGGCGAGCACGTCACGGCATTTACATTTTCTGACATCAGACTATGGCTCGGCCGGGCAGAAATGAATTCACACGAACCTTCTTTTTTTTTTTTGTTGTTGTTTTATATATACCCCAAACTGAAGCTTTGAGAGCTTGCGGTATGCAGCTTTTCCTGTAATGTCACCGTTAATGGATCCCAGTGGGCTCACTCATCTCGCAGTGGCTGACAGAGGATTCTTCTAAACAACGCATATTGTGGGTGGCTGGTCATTTCTTGCGTTACGGGGCATGAATTAATGAGTAAAGCATTGGGAAACCTACCAATGACCAATCATCCATTGCGTGAGCTGTTTGCATGCAGAGGAACAAAGTGTCCCGGCCCTGCTGAGACCTATTAATGGTGTCAGTTTGGTCAAAAACTGAACTTTGGCCATTAAAATTGTTAGCGTGGGAACTTTTGTTCCACTTGAAAGAAAAACAACAAACATCAAAAAGTTTGAATTTTACTTTACCTTGTTTTTTTTTTTTAAACAGATATTGCTGATTTATGCACTTTTTTTTCTTTATCAGTCACCCAAATGAATTCCACTGTATTTATCCTTCAGCTGGTGACTGAAGCTGACTTCAGTACTTTCAGTACTACTTTTTTTCGGATTTCTCCTCAGGCTTTAGATGATGACGTGTCAGAAACGTTTCTGTGTTCGCTGCCAGCGTAAAAACAAAACTACCACAACGAAGCAAAAACAGCAAGCCTTTGAAAATGTGTTGCTCTTCTCCGTGTCCAACAACCGTGAAACAATCAGTCACTCAGTTTTCAAAAAACACCCATTAAAATATCCATCTCCATGACAACACCACTTGTCACAGCTACATCAAGGACGCCCTGCAACGTATGTCGGCTTTATTTTGAGCTATAAGGCTCTGAGGAACCGTCGGCTGCCAGCTAAAAAGGACAGCAATTTCCAGCTTCCCGGCAAGGATGGGATCAGGGTCTTTCCCCCTTGCAGCACGCTCCCTGCTCTGTCCCTGAACCCCGGGGTAAAAGGAGAAAACTATGTGATCGCTCTCAGCCATGAATGATTCAACAGCTCACACTGACTTAGATTTCTGAGGCTGCAGTACTTGCAAACAACCTCGGGAGGAACAAGGACTCGCAACAGCCGGTCCCCCCCGTCATTAAAATGGTTGCAAATGCCACCACCTTTGAGACCCGCGGTCTGACTTTATTTTGATGAGGTCTGGGACATAATGTCTGAAATACCTTACTCATTATTGCCTGAAAATACACCCCTGACTCGTTTATAATGTTCCTCTGTTTGGGCTCTGTTCTGTTTGTAATTCCAGCTTGGAGTTATGAGAAATCTTTTGCACCTTTGACATAATGTAAGGCCCCCCCCTCTCCCCTGCAGCACTCAGGCATGGAGATCAATCTGTCAATTCTCACTATATTAACCTGCAACTGAATATGCAAGAGATGGTTTGAAAGGAGAGCGGGCAGGTGCTGCAGAGGCATCTCGGTGGAGCCTCTCTGGAAGCTCCCTGACCGTTTGCCCCCTCCCATGTGCTTGTCAGTATGAACGCTGCTGGTTCTGCTGTCAAGCCTGCGCTCATTTAATTAATTAATGCCAACTTG